>JACEGR010000021.1:0-675823 GCA_014170235.1 Listronotus bonariensis
TAAATATCGATAATCTAACATCGATAAATAACTTCATCGATATTTAACTTTTCGATATATTAACATATCAATATTGAATATCTTCGATATTTTGTGGTAAAAATAAGATAAAATTAGAAAGCGATTTTGCTACTTAAATTTTTTGAAACTGTCAAAAATATTGTACATACTTCCTACAGTAAAATAAAAAAAAAATGTATTATGGTAATTTTTAATATTATGTCATTAATTTACCCACTGCCTGTTAAGAAAAAATATGTAACATAGAGATAATTTATGCGGTATTTTTCTCTCTCCAATCATCGATCCTCATTAGCTCTTCGATATATTGAATAACTAACAATTTTAGCCAAAACGATATTTTATCGATATCGATTTTTATTCTAAATTCTAAATTTAGCCCCTGTGGTTTATATACTGGTTGTAGTCAGTCGTAGATATATGTCAATTAAGCCCAAGAATACCAATCCATAGGAACCCCACAAGTGAGATTTCAGCGTACCCTAAAAAATTCTTTAGTACCTACCGCGACCAACAGATGGCGAAAATAGTAGCTGATGTCGCTTTGCTAATACGATTACCATCAGAAATTGATAGCAGTCGTGGCGGCAGTCGGCCCGCTCAGATTCAGAGTGAGGATATACGCAAAATTTAATAAAACTAAAATCCCCGATAGCAAATGGTAGTATCCATAAGATTATATATTATAAATTAATGATTTCAGAATAGGATATATCGATGGGTTTTTGACAAAACATCGTAAGCGACATTCGTCAGTGTTACGGGAAACGTTTTTTCATCGGCTTTATTTCAGATGAAGATATGTTCTATACGGTTCGGCGGTTCATTTAGTCATGGTAGTTATTTGGTACACGCCAAAAAATAAATTAATAGTACCAAAGAACCAAAAAAATAAAGCAAGTAAATATAGAACTAAAAATCGACGTTTTAGTGGCAAGTCTGCCACCGTTGTCAAGATAAATTAAATAAAAATAAAAAATTAAAAATTAACTATTATTTAGGTTTAGAATTTTTAGCTTTTTGTTCCTTGGGAGATTCTGCAATTTTGACATTAAATGTTAAATATGTTTGCTTTGTAATTGAAATTAAGAAGAAATCTAAAATATAAAAACATTCAGATCTCCGTTTTCTTTAAAATAACGCGATGGGAAGAAAAAATCGTTTCCCGTAAAACTGACAAATGTCGTTACGATGTTTTGTCAAAAACCCATCCATATATCCTATTCTGAAATCATAAATTTAATAATCTTATGGATACTACCATTTATCGGGGATTTTATTTTTATTAAATTTTGCGTATATCCTCACTCTAACTGATCGGGCCGACTGCTCGTCAGCGACTGCTATCAATTTCTGATGGTAATCGTATTAGCAAAGAACAACATCGTACTATTTTCGCCATCTGTTGGTCATGGTAGGTACTAAAATTTTTTAGGGTACGCTGAGATCTCACTTGTGGGGTTCTATGGATTGGTATTCTTTGATTAAGCTTGGTTCATACGTAAAAACTGACTACAAAGTTTATATTTCTGAAAAAGAAGCATAATTACCGGATATACAAAATGAGTCTAGAAGAACCAAGATTTTTCAAAATTACCTATTAAACTTGGGTTATGACAACAAAACTTAACACGGTTGACTATCAAAATTCTTGAAAGGACTTTATTTAGAAATGTTTAATTACTGTCGAACTGGGCACCATTTAGCCCACCGGACAGAATTTCATAATTATAACTATATTTTTTTATGCATATTATTTTTAATACTTTGAATTTTTTGCTCCGCTTTACGTCCGTGAGTGACCACGGGGCATCTGCCTGGTTGCCCGGTGGCCCAGTCCGATTCACTGGTTGTCACTTTGACAGTAACAGAAGTATTTAAAAATAATTAGAACCAAAATATTATTTTCCTTCTTCACTTTTAATCGTTAATGAGTATATCAGCTTACTACTGATATCTCAAAAACCAGCAATAATTGGCGTATAGTGTGTTATACATTTTTGATGTAGAATTTAATACAGAGTCAAAATTTGTTAAAATATGCAAGGTGTTCCATTAAAAAACATACTTGACAATAAAAATTATGTTTTCAGACACCTTGTATATTAACTAGTACTGTCTATAAAAAGAGTATATCCGAATAAACATTTTTTATTTTAAGTTTATTTCTGTATCTTGTGCAGGGACGAAGTTATTTCGTGTATAAATAGAGTTGGGACACCCTGTATTTCTGATTTACGTGTGTTTATTTTTAGCAGTATTTTATATTATAATTTTGGTTAGCACTTTGAATTAATAAATTTTTATTGTAAACACGCTTTTTAGTATATAATATTACTTTTAAAACGATTTTCAGAAGATTTTTTTCTAAAATTTAGAAAAAATAAATAAAAACAATAATCAAGTATTTACGAACAATAAAGAGTATTTTGTTTATTAAGCAAAGGAAACATATAATTGACTCCTTGAAGTCCATTAATTCATATTATTATTACATATTAAATGATTTATCTAAATTATTGTCCATTTAAAAGCATAAAATAAATATCATAGGGTCGAATTACCACAATAATATACAAAGAAATTAAATATTGATATCAGCTACTAATACCCATAAATGCATACACTCAGCTTTGCCTAATAAATGGTTAAATAAATTATTTGTATCATGATTTCTTTTTTTTATTCAAAATTATTAGAGACATTTTGCACCTCTTAAAATAACAGACGTTTTTGGCCTCCTTATGGTTATCGTTATTAAAACATAACGATTACGGCAGCAGTTTAAGACAGAGATTTTGCAGCCTCTTTTAAGAAATTTATCTTGCGTCTGCGCTTTCGACACATAACCTAATTTTTGCCTGTGATTTCACCGAAAAATCAGTATTTACTTTTATTCTTCATAAGATATAAATTGATATTTAAATATATGCAAACACTTCTGTTGATTTCGGTTTTTAAAGTAGATGCAAACAATACAGTATAAGCAAAACACAAAAAAGTAAGGTTAACTTTGGTAGCGTAGAATAAAAGGAACTGTGCCAGATTGTAACATCCAAATTAATTACTGATTTAGAAATATCCGTAAAAGTGCAAGTCCGTTTTAATTTCTTAACACTATTTGATTTTAATTACTGCTATAGATTTTTCGCTAATTACAGCCTTTGTATAAATGATATTTTAATTAATACGGCATTAAAATTTTAACCTTTTAAATAATTGATATTAAAATTTCTACAATCCGGCAACCACGCAGTTTAACAATAACGATAACGATAAGCTCTTCGGTATTCATCCGTAATTAAAGGAGTCCGGTATGGTTAATAACGATAACGGATCATGTTTGCGTTACTGCGCAGTCTCAGAATAACGTTAACCACAACGGAATTGCAAAATAAGGGTGCAAAATGTCTCTGATTAGCTATGTAAACATTTACCTAAAGAAAAAAAAATGACAAAAGTTATAGCAGAGTTCGAAATCTAGAAGTCGCAACGCATCTCAAATAAACATTTAACAAAAACAACCCCCAAAATACAGGGTATTTCACAACTTAGCCGACAAACTTTAAGGGCTAAATTTACACTAAAGATATGAACAACACTTCATATAAAATTTGTCCTAAACGTCTTGGTTTTTGGAGCTACAGTGTGTAAAAAATTTTAAAATTTTTTTATTGTTTTTATAATAACTTGTATACCATTTGGGACATTTTTAAAAAAATTGCACCAAAGCATTTTTGGCATACAAGAAAAAAATTCAATATTACCAGTGTCGTCCATGAGGGTTTAAGGTTAATAATTTTTATTTTAATTAAAAAATCAATTATTTTTCAAGATTTTTAACACCCTGTAGTTCGAAAACCAAGACGTTTAGGACAAATTTTTATATGATTTTTTTCATATATTTTTTGTGTAGAATTAGCCCTTAAAGTTTGTCAGTAGCTGTGAAACACCCTGTATGTAGTTAAATACAGAACATCACAAAATTTAATATGTTTAAATTATTTTCCTAAATACTTTAATTATTAAAGGTCACTAAAATACTACGTCCTGTTTAACCGGAAGTGCTGGTTTGAACTTCAAAATCAAGATAACCCTCTTAGTTCTGATGGAATACCCTATACCGGGTGTTGCTCCGTCGAGCGGGACATAGGGAATCCCATGTAAATTTTGAAGTAGTCAAATATTGGCTCCCCTAATTATTTTAGAAAAAATGCTATTAGGATTTATTGAAGAGCACAGTAAGTTCCACCCAAAATGAAAATTTGAGCATTTTTCAACCAACCAGTAAGAGTAAACTGCTTAATACTTCTGCAACGTAGTATCTCATTATGCACCCTGTACTCTAGAAATCAACAATAAAAACACCATATCGATTTATCAGTGACAATTTAGATCATTAATTTATAATATCATTGCCAAAACTGAACAATTTTATACGAGAATTTCAAGAAAGAATCCTCGCATTTCATTTTAGTTTACAGCTAATTCCAACACATGCACTCACAGTTACGCAAGACAATTTAAACAAATTTTTCTACATTTAGAAATCAATTTATGACGAAAATATCAGGATTTAATCAAATGCTCAAATATTCCTCCATTAACTGCCAGACAATAACCCAAACGATTATAAAACTCATTTCTTACGTTGGCTAGTTGGTACATCCATATTCTGGCACATTCAGCGGAAATAGCATTCCTTAGCTGGACTAAATTTTCATATTTTTTATTGGTAGGGCTTAGTTTTTAAATAGTCTCCATAGAAAAAATCGTTTGGCGAAAGATCAACGTCGATTTTCTTTACATTTGCAATTGTTGATTACTGTGCCTGTAGTTTCAAATTTTTATCGTCAGTTCTATTGTCGATTTACTTGGTATTGGCCTATTGGGAAAATGGGCTGCAAAACTAGTCCGCTACTCTTCGATAACTATTTCCCTGGTAAAACCATTTTATAATAGTGATTTTTCTTGATTTAAGTAGTTCATTATTTAATAATGATGCGACATTGATCTGACAACTTGAAAGTAAGAGGTTAAATAATTTTTCTAGTATTTTATTATAAACTTCTAATAATACAAGGCGGGTAAGAAGATAGGAGATTCGTAACTTATTTTTTAGCATTTATCTCTTGGCGCTCGCAGACTGAGAAGAGCTTTGAAATTTGTACACTGGGTACAACTTTTCGTGCTCTTTAAAAAATCCTAATTATATTTTCTTCTAAAATAGTTAGGGGAGCCAATATTGGACCACTTCAAAATTTACATGGGTTTCCCTATGTCCCGCTCGACGGAGCAACACCCGGTATATCTTTAAGGATATTTGAATTTCTTCGGTCTCGATATAAAAACCTATAATATAGGGTGCACGTTTTTAAAACTTACAATGGCCTATTTTTTCTAAAACAAGGCAAATATAAAAAAAAAAACCGTTTCTATAAAACCTGGGGAGAAATATGAATGGCGTATTTTTCGAAACACACACTCTATCTTTATTAGTAGATCATGTCGACGGAGCTCATTTGGGCGAAAAAACTATATATGTGTATAGTAAGAACATTTTAAAAGCGCAAATTCAGTACCCTTTGAAAATAATACAAAAAACATAAAAAAGGCCGCCTGCAATCGGACTATTTTATACAAAGGCGCCGCTATCCTTTACAGCGACGCGCCGATACACTATGGGATAGAAATCCATTATTTTGGCCAAAAAGCAACTTTAAAATTTTAATGGCTCATGCTGTGTATTTCAAAGTAGATACTCCAAACTACATGTACGCAAAATTATAAAGGATATGACGACTTCTATTGGGGTAATAAGAAACTTGAAAATGTATTTTAAGTAAACATAAATATACAACATTTAATCTACTTAGTTTATTATTAGCCTTGTTTACTAAAAAAGTAAAGAGTTTAAATAATAAGAGCTATTGTTGTGTTTCCGATGCAGTCTCGCTACTGTTCTCAAAGATTTTTTACCTTTTCTTTATCAGTTTTTGTACTTACAATTGCCTTCCTACTTTTTGCTACTTCTGAGTGTAAGGACAGATACAAGATTTTTTATAATTTACAAGGTTTTCCATTTTAAAATTTAATATGTTTTGTCCTACACTGTATATCCTAAAAGATAAAAGCATTCTGATGAAAGATATGGATTCTACAGAATCTACCCAACAAAACAGTGTTTTTATTTATTTTATACGTTAAAAAATAAAAAAGTTGGGAAAGATGTATCTCTATTACGCTTCTAAGAATAATTTAAAATTATTTTTCAGATTTGGATGGTCATATTTCCGAAACTAATTGAGATAGACACATCAAATGTAGTATTTTTTTGGTGGTGATATAATATTCAGGGTATTCCATTTAAAAAAATCATACCTATTGTCGTACCCTGTATATCATATGAGATAATAATCATCGGATTACTGATTAGAATACTACCGAATTAACCAAACAAGCTGACATTTTAGTTTATTTTGTAGAATAAAAAATAATAATGTTAAGAGGGGTGTAAATTTATAATAACATATAATAAGTTTTAGGTTTCTAAAAAGCATTTGTAATAATTTATAATATTTTTCCAGTAAAAAGCACCCCATTTTAAGTTAGATTGGTAAGTTTCAGAATTTTGACCAAAAAATTAATTTCTATCCCATAGTGCGATGACCAGCTGCATCAACCGGCATATCATAAAGAAATATAGCAAAGGCGGCCGCGAAGTCAAGCATGCCGATTTATTTGCTTTAAACTTTTTGTGATTTTTTTCTTATCAAAGAGCACCGAATTTACTTTTTTAAACTGTTCCTTGTATAAGAATCAGCCTATATAATAAAAATATACCAAGTACCTAGATAAATTATAAATACATTTTGTGGATAATTTAAAATTACCAATAAAGGCATGTGGGTTAATTAATAACAAGTAAATCTTTTAATTAATAAACTTTCTACAGTCGACAAAATTTTAAACTATTTATTTTGTACAGGTACACTTTTGTAAACGATTATGCCTGTCTTTACGAAAATGTAAAATTATTCAGTATAAAAACTATAATTTTTAATAACTTAATTTGTTTTTGAGATGCAGAGTCTTTTCCAAATTTTGTCAATTTGACAAAATTCTCAGAGATAAATTACATCAATCGGCTATATTGAATTTCTTTAAAAATGTGGGAAAGTAAAAAAATATGCCATTTTTTCTCTTAAATGGAATACCCTGTACACCTTAAACTAGGATGACAAAGTGTATAAGGTATGGAAAAAAAAAAGTTTCTTACATTTTTACTACCATCTCGTTTGTATAGTATAGTTACGGATACAATCATTCCATTGGGATCTGCTGGTTTGTGACCATTTGACCGTTACACTATCCGATGTTATGTTTAATACTGTTACATTGGTTATATTATCGGCTCCAGCTAAAAAAATTAGCATAATTTATTAGCATTTAAAATGAATATACAGTGTAGACGTAAATAGTCCCCCTCCCCCTGCTAACTTTAGAACACTTAATTTTTCTTTGTAAAATCATATTATTTAAAAGCTCTTGGTTCTGGTTTTGGTCCTTCAGGTCCAATCCACCACTCTCCCCCTTCCGGACTATGCTTTCCAGGGCTTCGTCGGCGGAAAATCTGGATAATCGAGCTCGTAGCTCCCAGAAATTCAAAAGAAAACAAATAATTCAACAATCGATGCAATGTATAAATTGTCGGCTGTCAAACCACGATCTGCTACTGGTGTTACGTATAACCTTCACTTTCACTACTGACAGTTCCCATGGTAGCGCCCATCTATTTCCCGCCATTTGAGAAATACCTCATGTTCACCACCAAACAGGATACCATCAACTTATAGGAATCTTCGCTCACAGCGCTTAGATCCAGAAGAAGATGCCGTCAATTTAGCGTGAATCTTTCCTTGATCCCCGAAAGTAAAAAACGTTCGTACGACACCTCTAGCCGCCACTCCGGGAAGAACTTTGTAGTCCTCTAAGCACGTCCGCACTGTCCGGAGGTCAAACAAAGAGTTCGACGAGTACTTGATAACCCTAGAATATAAAGTTAATATATTCACCTATTACAAAATGGCGGTACTTTAAAAATTACCCATATGTCTGATTTGGATGGTCATATTTCCGAAACTAATAAATTTAGATGTACATAATATGATATTTTCTTGAAGACCTTTTAAATATCTCTCCAGTGATAATAATATACAGGGTAGGACAAAAGTACTTATTTCTTTTACTGAAGCACCCTGTATATTTACTTCACCATGAAAAGATCTTGAAAGGAGCTTTAAAAAATACCATATTAAGTATTTATTAGTTTCGAAATATGGTTATCCAAATATGAAATTTAGGTAATTTTAAAGTACCATCATTTAGCAATAGATGAAGATATTGACTTTATATTCTAGGGTAATAAAGTATTCGCCAGAAGCTTTAAAATGATATGCCACAAGACCTACCTTTCCATTCAATTTATTTTCCAAAGATGGCGCCCATCCGCCATCTTGATTGCAGCAACCAAGGTTAGTTTATATTTATAAGGTTGCGACATATCCTCAACTTTTAGGCGGTTCGAGGTCGGGGACGTAAGGAAGGGCACTTCTCGGAGAAAGTTGGTAAGACTGGGTAAAAATCAAAGCTGAATATCAATCCAGTGGCGTCTAGAATTTGCGTATTTCATTTTGCATTGTTTTGGAAGTGATATTTGTTGAAAGATGTAATTCCAAATGTTTCTTTATTTAAGTAAAGAATTTATAACTTAATAACAATTAAAAACTGTTGTGTAAACGGTTGTTCTACTAATACAATAAACTGTATATCTCCAGCACTGAACAACATGGCCGAAAAATGGGAGATGTGACGTCATAACACGTCAAAGCAATATGGCCGAATGTCGTGACCTTATATAGACCGACTTTGGCAGCAACTATCATTTTTACGTCAAAAAGTAGTTTATATCCTCCCATCAGTTATACCCAAATTTTATAAAGAAAAAATTAAGGGTACAAAAGTTAGCAGGGGGGGGACTATTTACGTCCACAATGTATGCTAATTACTTATAAAAAATTCCAAACAGAAAATTATTTAGTTTTTTGAAAAAAAATGCTTCTTTTGGTTAGTTCTTTTACTCAATACTAGATATTTAACACTGTATGTTTACTTTCTTTGAAAAATTATTATTAAATAAAAAAAACAACTATTTGGTGACACTGTTGACTATAAAATTCGATGTCGACTTCAAACAAACCCCTTTGCTCAACTCTGAATATTATGGCTTACATTATACAGGGTGTTCGAAAAATGCGTTAGGAAATTTTAAGGGATCATTCTGTTAGTGAGTTCTTTAACAAAATGTCGAAATCTCCCTGGTAACCAAGTTACAAGGGTTAAAGTGCAGTTTTTATTTTTGTTTTTCGCCATATTGCACTTATTTTTTAACCAATCTAGTTGATTTTGGGCACACGAATCGAGCTTTGCAGATTCTAAAATTTAAAATTAAAAGTACTTTTTGCTAATACCGCCAGAGGGCACTTTACCTAAAACTTAAAATTTATTTACATCATAACTTTTTTATTTTGACCGATATCGCAAAGCTGGGGGCGCCATTTTATAGACAATCAAAAACTTAAAAAATTAGGTACTCTATATTATAGTCGATAAACCTCACCGTTTAGGCACCAATCGACATCAAAGTTTTCATCAATTTCAATCAAATTACCCACAAAAATACAGGGTGACCAGTAACTCAGCCGACAAACTGAAAGGGGTGATTCTACAATTGAAAATAAGAAAAAAAAAAATCATATAAATATATGTCCTAAACGTCTTAGTTTTTGAACTACCGTGTGTTAAATTTTAAGAAGAAAAAAAACTTTTTTTTAATTTTTTAATTAAGAATACCATATTTTTTAAGTTTTTGATTGTCTATGAAATGAAGCCCCCAGCTTTGCAATATCTGTCAAAATAAAAAAGGTATAAAAGTTTCAGGTAAGACTCTTTGTTTGCCCTCTCGAACAGTGCGGACGTGCGTAGAGGACTACAAAGTTCTTCCCGGAGTGGCGGCTAGAGGTGTCGTACGAACGTTTTTTACCTTCGGGGATCAAGGAAAGATTCACGCTAAATTGATGGCATCTTTCTTCTGGATCTAAGCGCTGTGAGCGAATATTCCTATAAGCTGATGGTATCCTGTTTGGTGGTGAACACGAGGTATTTCTCAAATGGCGGGAAATAGATGGGCGTGCCATGGGAACTGTCAGTAGTGAAAGTGAAGGTTATACGTAACACCAGTAGCAGATCTTGGTTTGACAGCCGACAATTTATGTATTGCATCGATTGTTAAATTATTTGATTTCTTTTTGGAATTTCTGGGAGCTACGAGCTCGATTATCCAGATTTTCCGCCGACGAAGCCTTGGAAAGCATAGTCCGGAAGGGGGAGAGTGGTGGATTGGACCTGAAGGGACCAAAACCAAGAAAAAAATAGAAATAGAATAGAAGTTCCAGGTAAAGTGCCCTCTGGCGGTATTTAAAAAAGTAGTTTAATATTAAAATTTCAGAATCTGCAAAACTCGATTTGTGTACCAAATGTCAACTAGATTGGTTAAAAAAATAAATGCAATATGGCGGAAAAACAAAAATAAAAATTTAACTTTTAACCCCTGTAACTTGTTTACCAGGGAGATTTCTGACATTTTGTCAAAGAACTCACTAATATTATTTTTCATTGCAGAATGATCCCTTAAAATTTCCGCATTTTCCGAACACCCTGTATAATGTTTACTTTTTTACAGATTTTCTAAGGTTTAAAATCGTAAATAAAATTAACAAATAAAACATATTTCTTATAACCATAAAACAGGAAATACAAACCTTTTTTAAGGTGCCGCCTAGTTCGGTTGACTTTTCACTGCAACGATATTCAAAATCTTCCTCTACAGGCTCTCTGCACGCTTTAACACTAATACTATAGGTGGTAAAATGATGTAACCGTTGAATATAAAAACTTTTGCTTCCATAAACCATAAAACTAAAGGATTCCCAAATGTTACTGTTGGGCTCGGTTTTATTTTCAATAAATTTTTCGCTGAAATTATTGTTCGTAGTCTCGGGAAAGTTATACTCAGGTAAAAGAACCTTGCTATATAATGATGCATTTCTAGAATTTTTATCTATTATCTCTAGCGTCCGCCTGTGTCTTGCCTGGACATCTTTTCTTTTTACATATACTTTGTTTTGCAGCTCATTTTCAAATTTTATTTGGTTAATTCTATCCTGTTCATCATACAAAGTAGGATCAGGCTTATTTTTGCCTGCACCACACGTATCTTTGACAGGTTTTTGTGTAACTGGCGGTGTTTGCGGCTTTTGCGGCTGAGTTGGAGATACTGTGTCCTTACAGTAATCTCGATTATTTTCTGTGGTAGATTCATAGCTTGGCACCTGAAACTATATAGTGTGAAATTATACCATTTGGTTCCTCGGGACCAGCCCATGTAATCGTAAGAGAATCGCTTGAATTACTGGTTACGAAAAGACGTTGAGGAGGGGGATGGTTGAGCTGGTTTGGTCTTAAAATAATTAATATTACTTTGTGCTCCTCTTTTTTCACTGGCAATTGTATAAGTCTTCACATAGTATGCATACTGGGTAAAAGGTTTTAAATTGGTCAATATATGCGACACTGGGCTATTTTCATTGTTAGCCACGTCGTCTACGTGCCAGTTGTCTTGTCCACACGCGTCTCTTCCATCATAAAAATTGACGTTTTGCTTAGAGCTTCTATACTGTAAACAATATAACTTAAAAGTTTTCTGGGGTCATCAATCTCAAACGGGGCCAGGTTAAGATAACCGCTTTACTGGTAATACTCGTTATAGTAACTTCCAATGGAGTAACTGTGCAAGCTACCTTATCACCATTTGAATTTGGAGCAACTTCCATATCTGTAAAGTTAGCTAAATTTGCAACTCTCCTAAGCTCTTCTATTTTGCTATAACACAGTTTAGGGTTAAAGTGAAAAAACAAAGATCCTTTTTCAATCCTAAAACCTTTATGGGTCTCCCAATCAAAAGATCTTGCAAATTTTGGTTGTCTAGTACCACCAAACTGTATTTTTGACTTTCAAGGTAATTTCCTCGTATTACCTTAAGGCTTTTAAGGAAGTTCAAGCTAACCAAAGAAAACGATCGTACTTATTTTTTAAATATCCATCAATTTCTTCAATCATTTTTAGATTCTCTGTAAGCTCGTAAACTACTTTGTTACCACCTGAATTTGAATTTCCAAAGAACTGGTTATGTGGGTACATCCTTTAAGACTCTGAGCTAAGTTGATACTGTCAATTCTGGCACCCGGACATTCTTTTTTGCAGGTACCATTACACTTTCTACATCCACGATTATTGTTATCCGCGTAATTCGAAGGACATCTCTAAAATGCATGTTCCATTAAAAGTTTGTAGGGATGTTCGATGTCATTAGTATACTGTCACTGTCGCTATCCGGTTGTTCTATAGGTTTAGTCATATTGAGGCACTCCGATTTCGACACGCATCGTCTATCCAAATACGAATAAAAGGTTTTGGACATTTTTCAACGCACTTAATTGGTTCGTCCGAGCTAATACTCAAAGCGTAGTCTCGACACAATACACATTTGGTGATGTTACTTCCGCAACCGCCTATACAGTGTTTATCACAACATTCTCCTGCAGCGTTGCACGTGTCGTTACCGCATCCATGACACTTCTTTTGGCGGTGATCACTATTCCAACAGTAAAATTTAGTATTGTCCTTTTCATCATGTGGACAATCGTGTGTCACCTACTTTAGCTGGGCAAACAGGGCACTCGTTTTCAGGTTTTAGGCTCTTAAGTACGAGGGAGTCACTTTGTCCTGAACTATGTGGTGCCAATCGATGGTATGAACAAAACAGAGGGATGGGTTTTTATCTATATGCACCATACCGCGCAATATGTTAGATAATGAGTATAGACCGATTTCTTGAAGAGATGCTATTTCAAAATTATCAAAGCTTTATATCCAGCAAACAAATGTTGGCCTCGTATAACAGCAAGATTCGGAAATAACTGCCCTGATACTGCGAAGACCATTTACTCTAAAACAGCAAACAAATAATCGGTTATTTCGAGTAATTCTGGAAAGGAAATCTGAGCTAGTTCTGTCTCATTCACCTTTATCAAAGAGAAGGGATTTGAAGCGAGCCCTCGATGATTTGGCACCCTTCCAGCTGTTTAAAGGATTCCAGCTTGTTTCGAACATCGATACTTTTTCAAACCAAAACAAAAATATTATTACAAAAGATCTTTTTATCTGATTCCGAATTCGATTTCGAATAAATATTTATCCGGATTTATTTAAACGTGCCTAAATACTATTATATAAAAAACTTACCTCAGACTCCGGAATAGCAGTTATTAATTCACTAGCATCCAAAGAGCATATACACGGAAAAAATAGGAGGAGAGTAAATGCGGCGCAGCCCGAGGGAGACCCTCGCGGCTGTGCCGGGATGGCGCTCAACCATCAAAGGCGGCCCGGTGGAGGCCTGGGGCCTGAGGCAGTGGCAGTCGGCTGTGTTTTCCTCATTCGATCCTAAAAATAAAATAAACCTATTTTATAATAGCACAAATTATCAGAATATACAGATGCGAAAGTGCGGCAAATTACGCTTACTTGTTTCTATGACCTTGAGAAAGAATAAATGGAACATCTGCACCAATGTATGGATCGTAATATTTTTAATTTGTAAAAGGTTAAACCGCACCAAGGCGCTAAGGAGAGGTAGACTTTTATAGTAACCAATTATGCAGCTTTTTATGTGTGGAAAACGGAACAAAAGAATAATACACTAATTGGGAATTTAAATATTTCTTTATTAAAAAATATTACAAACTAAAAATTTTACCCATTCTTTGAACGGTAAAATATTGTTAGTAGATGTCACGTTTGGATCAACCTGTAATAAAATGTCTATACCTGGTTGCACAAAACATTTTTAAAAACGATTAAACTAATGGGGGTTTAGAATGTTTAACAAAAAGCAATTAAAAAAAAACTTGCCTAAAACTGCTTATTAAATTAATTAATGGTATTCTGTTTTTTAGCTTAATTGTGTATTAAAAAGTTTTGTGTAACTGGGGATTGAAACAGAATAATTGAAAGCCGAGTAACACAAGTTTCTAAAGAAACCCCGACGCAATCTTTTAAAGCAATGCAGATGTTGCCTTAGTAATAACCAAACCTAATTGATTTGTTTTTTATTTGGAAGTATGTATTTTTTTTAAATACTGAAAAAAACACCTAATTTTTTAAATTTGAAATATAGCCTTTTAAATGGCAGTGCGGCTATAAATAAAAAAATATTTTCCTGTGTTTAGGCACATACTGATAAATATCAATAACTTTAGTAACATATCTAAGTAATTTGTAAAAGCTTTGTATTTATGTTAAATAGTCTTAAAATAGTGGTCCTTTGGGAAACTAAAAAGTAATCCGCTCCCGGTGATGAAGGAACAGAATAAATATACACATTTATATCCCATATTAAACGGTAAAAAATTTAACAAGACACTATACTAACACTTTCATAATAAAAACATAGAAAGTTCACAATCGAGCTCGTAGCTTCCAGAAATTCCAAAAGAAAACAAATAATTCAACAATCGATGCAATGCATCAATTGTCAGCTGATCAAACCAAGATCTGCTACTGGTGTTATGTATAACCTTCACTTTCACTACTGACAGTTCCCATGGCACGCCCATCTATTTCCCGCCATTTGAGAAATACCTCGTGTTCACCACCAAACAGGATACCATCAGCTTATAGGAATCTTCGCTCACAGCGCTTAGATCCAGAAGAAAGATGCCGTCAATTTAGCGTGAATCTTTCCTTGATCCCCGAAGGTAAAAAACGATCGTACGACACCTCTAGCCGCCACTCTGGGAAGAATTTTGTAGGCCTCTACGCATGTCCGCACTGTCCGGAGGTCAAACAAATAGTCCCAAGGTAAAGGTTAATCTAAAAATTTGTTGTTGCTGGTATTCCATCTAGCCCAGACGATTTCTGGGTGTTAAGAGAAGAAAAGATACACTTAATGTATTTCACATTAAAAATAATATCGAGCATTTTATGAGGAACTGGGGCAATAGCTGGAATTGGATGATTTACGGGAGGTGTTTACAAGCCGGTATTCATGTTAGACTCTCTTTTCCGCACCTTGCCTATATGTTATGTTATTTAGCTGATCCGGTATAGAAAAAAACGCACTTTTATTTATAATAGTTGATGGTTCTTTACCCAGTGTCACAGAAGAAACATGGAATTTTTTTCATTTGAAAATAATGTTTGATATTATTTAATGTAGACAGGGCCGTATTATCCATTGGGCTGACTGGCCTTTTTTTAACACGCTTTTATTAACTTGGGTTGTAACTATCTATCTATCTATCTATGTAACGGAATCTTTGAGCCTAATTTTAACCAACTTCCAGCTATTCGATTTCTTTGAAACTTTGCACACGTGTCAAGGACCGATGAAGATGCAATAATTTAAAAACAGTATCCCGTTATCTTTTTTTGAATCGCCAGGAAAAAAAATTCCATTATATTATAAAAACAACACCTAGGATGCCATCTGTTGGCAACATTTCAAACTTTGCTATTAAATGAAGAAGAAATTTTTTAGTTTTTACACAATTTGGTTAGTTGCACCATGGGTGTTCAATTTTTATGAACAATAAAAATATAGGGTTAGTTGCACCATTAGTTCAAGGATTCCATAATAAAAATTACATTATGTGTAATGTATACATAATACATAATGTGCAATTAATAAAAATTAACATTCTTTTTTTGGATCACCAGGAAAAAAATTTTCCTTTATATTATAAAAATATAAAAACAACACCTAGGTTGCCACCTGTTGGCAACATTTCAAACTTTGCTATTAAATGAAGAAGAAATTTTTTAGTGGGTTGCAATATATTGGCAACGGTCCAAACATTGCCTGGATTGCCATCTGTTGGCAAAATTTCAAACTTTGCTACTTAATGAAGAAGAAATTTTTTAGTGAGTTGCAATCTGTTGGAAAAATTTTAAAATTTGCCACTCTTGTTCATTAAAAAAATGTTCGCCATTTTGTCAAGAGTAGCAGAAACTAAAAAATGAAAAATAATTAATAGTTTAAAAAACTAAAAAAACACGCTTTTATATGCAACCGAACTAAAAATTAGAAAATAATTTTCATTAAAAAAATATTGTCATTTCATAGTAAAAAGCGTGGGGTGATAAATATATTAAATGTTATAATTATTATATTTGCAAATATCTATGATGGAAAAGTTATGAAAAAATAGTAAAATGCACCCCACGCTTTTTACTATGAAATGACAATATTTTTTTAATGAAAAATTATTTTCTAATTTTTAGTTCGGTTGCATATAAAAGCGTGTTTTTTAGTTTTTTTAAACTATTAATTATTGTCATCCAATTTTATTTCAGGTGGTAAAGTGTAAGGCGCCTGGCACTCAAAATAGGCGCTACGGAGGAAAGGACCTTTTTTTGCGCTTCAAAACTTTTTTGGTGGAAAATAGGCGCTCCGGGAATTATAGCCTAGGGCGCCTTAAACAGTTAATACGGCCCTGAATGTAGAGTTCTGTAAGAACAACAAATAATTAAATAGCATTAATACCTAAACTAGCGATTTTGAACAACCTGTATTTTGAGAATAAAGAATTTGCATGTTTTTAATGAACTTTTTTGACCCTTTTATATGAGAAAATTCTTCCATAGCAGTTTGGGACATCACAAACAGCCTGTATAGTTAAACAGGGATAATTAGTAAGTTAAGTTCTTAAAGTGTTAAAAAGGAAGAGAATTATTGCAAGTTGCCTTATTAAGCTCGAGAATTATTAATACCGGCCTTATTTAAAAAGTGCTTGTACCCTATTTAGAGTTATTGCAAATCATGTTGACAGTAACATTAACCTAAAAAAAAGGGGAAAAATTTAGTAGTTTTTCGGTATTGTTTTGTGTTGTAGGGTTTTGTTTTACACAATTAAAGAAATACATTTGAAAAAGCAAGGTTTTAAGCATTTTTACTTCTAAAAACTTTTCGATTCTGTGCTCGGCAGCCGTTCGGTTTACACGAACAGATCCGAAGTTAAAATAAGACCAAAATAAGGCACGACCTAAAACCGACATAAATAAAGCCGGACACTATACTTAATAAGGGAGTCCTTATCCTACCATGCATCTCCACAAGCTTATTTTTTAATCTTTTGACAAACCACGCACCAAGGCTTAAAGCCTAAATACTAACGTACCGTGGGTGTCTTAAGCGAGGTAAGAGGGAGTTTGTTGACACGGGACTTAAATACTTGAAGATTTCGGGGGAAGGAAAGACCTCCGCGGGCAGCAGGTTCCACAATCTAGAAACTCTAGGGATAAAAGAACGAACAAAGTGAGAAGTTCGGGGCCTGTCCAGTTGGACCGTATAGGGATGCATACGCGCGGAACCACGAGTTTCTCTATTGGGAACCGTGAGTGGAGGAACTATACTGGACAATTCTTCAGAGCAGAAGCCATGGAAGTACCTATAAAAAGCGATAAATCCCCCACAGCCCGACGATGGGCAAGAGGGGGAAGCCTTTTGTAAGTGAAGGATCATTAATGAGACGAACAGCTCTTCTTTAAATAGAATCAAGAATGCTTAGGGTTGTGGGGGACGCCATGCCCCAAATATGGGAACAATATGCCAAGGGAGGTCGGATTAGGGATACATATAAAGTTTATAAATTAGACGCGGAAAAATACTTCTTGGCTCGAAAGAGAAATCCAAGCTTTTTGAAGCTGCCGTGGCTATAGATACAATGTGTTTATGCCAGTTAAGGTTACTTTCAAATGTGACGCCCCCAAGATTGAAGGTGTCTTTGCTCTGTAAAACTTGGCCGCTCATAAGTAGGAGATGAGTCATGATGAAATGTCAAAATAAGGCCGGTATTATTAGTGCCTGGCCTTATTTTACTGTGCAATAATTCTCTAATAACTAAAAACCATAACCGTAACTTCTTCCCGAAATCAGTTCCACTGTTCAAGCAATTAATAATAAGTATCAAAAAATGAAATCCGCATCTTCAAATAAACTACGTCATGTTTCAATTGCAGCAAAGCAATAAAATGTATTAAAATTAGTTGATAAAAATTATATGCATTTTAAGTGCAATACACACAAAACGAAACAAAATTATAACGTAGGTACTTACCCGGTGCGGCGTCATGGACCGATTTAAAATGATTATATAGCGGAATATAGGAGATTAAAAATATTTACCAAGAACCAGATAAAACTTTTCAGAGCGTATGCGGCACGTGTTTTTTTAATTTGTAATGCTTAGTCTTTTTAACACGCTTTTATTAACTTGGGTTGTAACTATCTATCCATCTGTCTATCTATGTAACGGAATCTTTGAGCCTAATTTTAACCAACTTCCAGCTATTCGATTTCTTTGAAACTTTGCACACGTATCAAGGACCGATGAAGATGCAAGAATTTAAAAACAGTATCCCGTTAAGTTCCAGCATTTTCCAGGAAAACCGGAAAAGTGAAAAATCGTACGTTCTGGCGGATGCGCCAGATTAGACAATTGAATAATCGAACTTGACAACATTTGCCGACGGGTTGGGGACAGGGGCTCAATTCTGCTAAATTGAACTCATTCGTTCGCTGAACGTATTCGTTCCGGGAGCGTATAACCTTCATCTGTTTTTTTAACGAACGAATAACCTTCACTTGTTTTTAAAACAGGCGGTCATAAAACAGAAATATGTATTACCAACTGACATCTGACAAAATTCACAGTCATTCAGTCATAACATAACCTAAAATTCCTTTAATGTGAAATTAAAGTTGAAAAAATCAGTTAACTAAGCTATTAAAAACAAAGTATACACTTTAATTGAAATACAAGAAGCAAATAAATAATTAACATGGTCCTCCGCAGCCAGAATAATCATTCGTAAGCAAAATAGTTCCTAAATCACATAACCTATAACCAATAAACCTTTTTATACCATCTTCCATTTATACTTTCTAAAAGAAGGCCTTTATTGAGTGTTAGGTACCTACTTGTACCGAATGTTAGATTAGGACAAAGACTGGAAATGGAGATTAGCAAACTACATTAAAATATCACTTAAGGTAAGTAAACTAAAGTAAACTCATATTTAGAAAAAAACATTTATGGTAAATTTCTTTTTAGTTTAAAAAGGTAATATTTTAAAAAATATTTGTCTTATTTATGCAAATTGGGTAATTGTTTCGAAAGTTGGAGCAACCCCATTTTGACCAAATTTGATATACAGGGGCAAAGAACTAATAAAAAAGGGGCTGGTTATTTTCCACCAAGTGTCATCTGTCACCTGTACGTCCCAGTGGTACCAAATACCGGCCATTTCAAGAGTTCGATCTGAATCGATTTTACTCAAATTTTATATTAGGGTATTTTCAGAAAGTAAATCTGAAAAACTTTGCTAATCTTGACAAAATGGCGAAAAAATTTTTAGTGAATAAACTGGAGCATTTATTTTTAAAAAATTAATTGATATAACGAACTAAAAATGAAAAATAATTAATAGTTTAAAAACTAAAAAACACGCTTTTATATGCAACCGAACTAAAAATTAAAAAATAATTTTTCATTAAAAAATATTTTCACTTCATAGTAAAAAGCGTGGGGTGCTTAATATATTAAATGTTATAATTATTATATTTGCCAATATCTATGATGGAAAAGTTATGAAAAAATAGTAAAATGCACCCCACGCTTTTTACTATGAAGTGAAAATATTTTTTTTAATGAAAAATTATTTTTTAATTTTTAGTTCGGTTGCATATAAAAGCGTGTTTTTTTAGTTTTTTTAAACTATTAATTATTTTACTATCTTAGCATTGTTCGCGGGTTTGATTCTGAACCGGTTCTGGGACTATTCGCATGCGAGGTGAAAAAAGCAGCGTTCGCGGTTAGTAAAATCCTTAATTTTTAGTAACACTTCTGTGTTCGCGGGTTACAATGGAATCAATTCGTTACCGGTTCGTAACCTGATTAGCAGTCCTGGGATTTTTGTTGGAACTAAAAGTTCCAGTTCGGAATTTCATGCGCATTGTCGACATGGTCAGCTGTTTTCTGTTTTTGTGGTACAGAAATACACCGTTGTATTACAGTTTATTTGTTTCTGCCACTTTTTATGCGGGTTAATATACCTGTTGAATATTTTTTTTTTTTTTTTTGTGATTCGGAGCGTATATAAACAAAGAATTTTTAATTCTATTCCGTATGAATGTATGTATGCAATAAAATAAATAAAGATTTAATTAAAAAATATAGACAATATTACAAGATTTTACCATTTCTTGTTTGAATTTTATCTTTAGTTAAATACACATACTTACGTTAAAAACGAGAGGAGGCAGGGAATCCCTCGTCTTCCGCCGAGAGGCCTCGAGTGGCTTTCGACAGCATAACAATTTACCTTTTTGTTTAAATTTTTTTTTTTTTTGTGTAGTATCCAATTTAACCATGAAAAATCCTAACCAAACGGCTAGGTTAGAATACATCCTCAGCTGTATAGAAAATCGTTCGCGGTAAATAAAAATTCCGAACTAATAAATAACTAGACATGCGCTTTAAAACAATTCTAAACCAGTTCGGTTCTGGTTCAAAATCAGTTTAATACTAGACCCGCGAACAAAGCTATTGGTTATGTTTTTAATGGACCTTATGGGATATTTCACGCAATTTAAAATTGCTCCAGTGTTTTTTTTGTGTAACTCGAACTGGTTCGCGGTTAAAAAACATTTTTTTTTAGCATAACTCAAAAAATAGGTAGGAAAAAGGGTTAACTCATAAAAAGAACGGATGTAATTTCGACGCAGAAGTAATTATGCAAATTTTGCAGCAGGTAAACTCGACGCACCAGCGAAGGGTCATGGTAATGCTGCAGGTATTTTCGACGCATAATTTAAATTTAAACAGTAAGTTACAAAATTCAAAAAAGTTTCTTTTCTAAAATTATTTAATCTTTGATCTTGAATATCTTTTTAATCGTTAGATTTATCTAAAAACTGAAAAAATCTTTAATGTAGATAATTAAATTTACTTCAAATATATAAGACGAGATATTTTTTCATGTAGTGGCGACCGAGATACATATTTGTCTTTTTAATAATAATATAAAAATATAAAACTAAAAGGCGGAGGACGTTTCTATTAAAATTAAGAGTGCATACTTGGACAGAATTTTTTGAAGTCTCTACCAGTTTTTCAGAGTACAAAATGAAAAAGGAAATAGTCGATTGTTTTGACCCACCCTAGTGTGTATTAGTCTCACGTTAAATTCAGGAATTAAAAAAACGCTGACTAACCAGAACTAACCATGACCGCCCACCTATACTCTGTCTTTGATAGAAAATTTTCGAGTAATATCAAGTAACAAAACACCAAAAACCGAAGACTGAGTATGGGTGAGGAAGTCTGGTTAACTAAATCTTTTTTTTTTAATTAAACCATTCTTTTTCTCTAACCTAAACAAAACTACCAAACTACCTGTAAATACCTAAATATGCGTCGAAAATACCTATCGGATTTCGGACCTCTTCTTTGGCATAGGTAAAAAGGTTATTATGCGTCGAGATTACCACCGCCCCATGAAAAATTGTGCTGTTTAATGAATTTAAAGCTATTTTTACGGCTTAAAACGTAAGATATTGATAATCAAGCTATTTAAATTTAACTTTTTATTTCATTACTTACATATTTCCTTGCAATTTTTATTTTTTTAGAGTAAACTAACTGACCCGGCAAACGTTGTTTTGCCATATAAATAATTTTTAAGTAATTTCTAGCCTAAAAATTAAAAAAATGTTAAGGGTGGACAACCCTTATCACTAAGGGGTATGAAAAATAGATGTTGGCCGATTCTCAGACCTACTCAATATGCTCACAAAATTTCATGAGAATCGGTCAAGCCGTTTCGGAGGAGTACGGGAACGAACATTGTGACACGATAATTTTATATATAAGAAGATATAATTTTTCGAGTTACAGAAATATACTGTAAGGTCCATCAAAATGATTCACAATATAGTAAAAAGTGGCTAAGCATTAGAAAAAAACCCTTATACTAAATGGGCAAACTTCAAATTTAAATGGTACTTAAAATTAATATTTTGAGTTTAAACTTGATTTTTTTCTACATCTAGATTAAAAATTTGCTTGAGCACCGAAAATAGGAAAAACTTTGCGGAAATTCACTCTAATATATACAGGGTGTCCGGAACGGTGAGGTCATAAATAATAGGGTTGAAAGAGTGAGCCAAAATAGTATACTTTAGTTGAATCGATATTTTGGACTGTTATATGTAATAAAAAAAATTAAAATGTAACATTATTTTAAATGGAGTAAGTGAGCCTTTTAAACCTTATAGTCCAGAAAAAGACTGTTTTTTATTGCATACAAAATGCTGGTATGTGTGGAATTAAAACGCGATTTTATGAAAAACGGCCCAGGATATTGATTAAAATAAAGTATACCTATTTTGTACAAAAATGATGAAGTAATCAAAGGGTCAAAGCAAAATATCAAATTTCTTAGCTGTGTTTAAAATACATACAATAAATGAAAACAAAAATCGTCTCGCCCTGTATAATTCCGACTTACTGAACAGCCATTACCTATGGAAAGAAGCATTATTATAAGGCTATTTAGTTGCCCAAATATCATTGGTACTGTGGCAATACTTCCAAAGTTATAATTGAAACATTTTTTTATTCTAACTTTAAAGGTCAATATCTCCCTAACAAAGCGCGTTGGAACTTTTTGTTTATATGAAGTACTAACATTATTTTGGCTTACTTTATCACCCCTATAATTTATGATCTCACCTTTCCAGACACCCTGTATATATTAGAGATGCTAAATAATTTTTTATGACAATAGCGAATTATTGCACAGTGAAATAAGGCCAGGCACTAATAATACCGGCCTTATTTTGACATCTGAGCTTGCGCAACTAACTTCAAAACTGTTCGTATAACCGAACGGCTGCCGACCACAAGTTTTTGGAAGTAAAAATACTTAAAACCTTGCTTTTTCAAATGTATTTCTTTAATTGTGTAAAACAAAACCTTACAACACAAAACAATAAAGAAAAACTACTAAACGTGTTTCCCCATTTTTTTAGGTTATTGGCACTGTCAACATGATTTGCAATAACTCTAAATTATGGGTACAAGCACTATTTAAATAAGGCCGGTATTAATAATACCCGACCTTAATAAGGCAACTTGCAATAAATAGAGAAATATTGCACAGTAAAATAAGGCCAGGCACTAATAATACCGGCCCTATTTTGACATCTGAGCCTGCGCAGATGCATGGTAGGATAAGGACTCCCTTAATAAGGATAGTGCCTGGTTTTATTTATGTCGGTTTTGGGTCGTGCCTTATTTTGGCCTTATTTTAACTTCGGATCTGTTGGTGTAAACCGAACGGCTGCCGAGCACAAAATCGAAAAGTTTTTAGAAGTAAAAATACTTAAAACCTTGCTTTTTCAAATGTATTTCTATAATTGTGTTATAAAAAAACCTACAACACAAAACAATAAAGAAAAACTACTAAAATTTCTTTCCTTTTTTTTAAGGTTAATGGTACTGTCAACATGATTTGCAATAACTCTAAATTATGGGTACAAGCACTATTTAAATAAGGCCGGTATTAATAATTCCCGAGCTTAATAAGGCAACTTGCAATAATTCTCTAATAACAAAACTACAACAAAGCAATGGTCTTATTTACCTTATAATACCAGAATAGCTACAGAACCTCCCGACAAAAACTGCTTTTATATTTGGTTCTATCGAACAAAAAGAATAAACCATTGAGTTATGTTTAGTTTTTAAAACCAACTCGCAAACTGACAACGCCACATGTTTGATTTATCCATACGTACCTTTTATTAATTATGGTTATTGGTACTTAAAAACTGGTGACATGACCCCAAGTTAAATTGCCTGGAGTTAAGTTTATAAATAATAAATTGATCGGGAACACATTACAGGTCACTTTAAATAGCTATAAATTGTTTGTCTTCTTAACCAATTTTTAAATATACAGGATGTCAAAGTAGAGGGTGTCACGAAATCGGACTCAGTTCAGGGCCGTATTAACTGTTTGAGGCGCCCTAGGCTAGAATTCCCGGAGCGACTAGTTTCCACCAAAAACATTTTTGAAGAGCAAAAAAAAAAGTCATTCCCTCCTTTTCACGCCTATTTGCCTATTTAACTCCAAAACACCTTATTCACAGAGAAATTACTCACCAAAAATCCCCACTCAACCTACACTTTTTTAAAACCTCCCCTGCCTAGCGCCTATTACTCCCCTGTCTGGTGCCTATTTTTTCCATGGCGCCCTAGGCTGTAGCCTAGTCAGCCTAATGGATAATACGGCCCTGGTTGAGACGGCAAGGAGTGAACATCTCGTCTGCAGCCGAATGGTCGGGTTACACTTTGTAAAAACCATAGAAAGGCTCCTTTTAGCTTTAAATAACAATATAAGTACCAAAGTCGGTCTATATCAAGGTTAGTTTATATTTATAAGGTTGCGACATATCCTCAACTTTCAGGCGGTTCGAGGTCGGGTACGCAAGGAAGGGCACTCTACGGAGAAAAGTTAGCAAGACTGGGTAAAATCAAAGCTGATGATCAATCCAGTGGCGTCAAGAATTTGCGCCTTTAATTTTGCATTGTTTTGGAAGTGATATTTGATGAGAGATGTAATTCAAAATGTTTTTTATTTAAAATAAAAGAATTTACAACCTAATAATAAGTTAAAACTGTTGTGTAAACGGTTGTTCTACGTATACAATAAACTGTATATCTCCGGCACTGAACAACATGTTCGAAAAATGGGAGATGTGACGTCATAACACGTCAAAGTAATATGGCCGAATGTCGCGACCCTATATAGACCGACTTTGGTCTATATAGGGTCGCGTTTTTTTCTTGGTTTTGGTCCCTTCAGGTCCAATCCACCACTCTCCCCCTTCCAGACTATGCTTTCCAGGGCTTCGTCGGCGGAAAATCTGGATAATCGAACTCGTAGCTCCCAGAAATTCCAAAAAGAAAACAAAATAATTCAACAATCGATGCAATGCATACATTGTCGGCTGTCAAACCAAGATCTGCTACTGGTGTTACGTATCACCTTCACTTTCACTATTGACAGTTCCCATGGTACGCCCATCTATTTCCCGCCATTTGAGAAATACCTCGTGTTCACCACCAAACAGGATACCATCAGCTTATAGGAATCTTCGCTCACAGCGCTTAGATCCAGAAGAAAGATGCCGTCAATTTAGTGTGAATCTTTCCTTGATCCCCGAAGGTAAGAATGTCCGTACGGTACCTCTAACCGCCACTCCGGGAAGAACTTTGTAGTCCTCTACGCACGTCCGCACTGTCCGGAGGTCAAACAAAGAGTTTCCTACTCAGAACTATGTCGTGTCGCTAGCGACAATGAGGGGACCAATGGGAGCTAAGATTTTTTGTCAGACTTCCCCACTCTTTTGTCGCCAGCGACAGGCTCTCAAGATGAATTTATAAAAACGTGTTGCCAGCGATAATTATGGTGTCGCGGCGACACGGTTCTTGTCGCAGCGACATATCCTTGTCGCAGCGACACGGTCCTTGTCGCAGCGAGACGGTCGTTGTCGCAGCGACAGAGCATAATTATGTTGTTCCCTCGACAACGACACGGCGAAGGGGATTGTCGCTGGCGACACGACGTAGTTCTGAAAACAAGGCTTAAGATATGAAAGCCGGCTACAGACGAACTGCCAAGGCTTGGCAAATATCCGTTCGTTCAAACGTTCCCGCATCGTGTGTATACAAAACATATGGCAAAGCAAAGCCAACGTTGGGATGCGGGAACGTTTGAACGAGCGGACATTTGCCAAGACTTGGCATGTCGTCTGTAGCCGGCTTAATAAATAAATTCTGTTATTAGAAAACAATGTCCTAATGAAAACATTTAAAAACAATTAAACTGCATTGAATTAAATTAAAATCATTTAGGTATGAGAAATTAATAAAAAAATAATGTTCATGAGATCAGATACTTTTATATTACCTTTATAAATTTTAATCTATCAAGGTTACGATATGCAGTAGCAAGTAATAAATATTTTAGGAAACAGGATAACCGTGGTTTAAAAAATTTGGTATCGTTATACAGGGTGTTTCAAATTCATGCATCAAATTTCAAAGGCATATTCTACGTAGTTTAAAACCCTAAATTTCAAATTATTTTGTGAAGTTTTTATTAACAAATTTCATGCATCAAAGTGGTTTTTATTTTTAGGAAACTACCTGTTTATTGCTTGGTTTAATAATTATAAAAAATAAGAGACTGCTTTTACACAATATTACCATTACATTAAAAATATTAAAACCTAAAATAATTTGTTAATAAAAATACTCGTGAATTCACAAGATTCTTGGTAATAATTCTTTGACACTGTTAAAACATCTTTCCAGCAAAATATTGTATTTAAGCTCTTTACTAATGTCATTGAGTTCTCTTGGGAGCTTATTATAAAGCTTGACTGCAAGGCATCCAGGACCATCACAACAACTCTCAAGTCGGCCATATACAGGTAATATGTTTTTAGTTTCATAGTCATAAAGCTTATTATCGTCTGCTGAATTCGATTCGTGTTAGTCTTACGTATATTACATTTTTCCAGAATATGAGTAAATGAAACTATTATAACTTTAAGAGTTGTAAAAGCCTGTCTGCAGTCTATATCTTACACAGCCAATGTTCATAAAGCTCTTTCTCTGTAAACTAAAAATCCTACACGCACCTACAGTATGCATCCATAAAAAGATTGCACGGATGAGATGACGGAGTGAAACAGAGCAAATTCTTTTCTCTCTATTCTCTCTATTTTTTTCTTGGTTTTGGTCCCTTCAGGTCCAATCCACCACTCTCGCCCTTCCGGACTATGCTTTCCAGGGCTTCGTCGGCGGAAAATCTGGATAATCGAGCTCGTAGCTCCCAGAAATTCCAAAAAGAAAACAAACAATTCAACAATCGATGCAATGCATAAATTGTCGGCTATCAAACCAAGATCTGCTACTGGTGTTACGTATAACCTTCACTTTCACTACTGACAGTTCCCATGGCACGCCCATCTATTTGCCGCCATTTGAGAAATACCTCGTGTTCACCACCAAACAGGATACCATCAGCTTATTCTTCAGGAATCTTCGCTCACAGCGCTTAGATCCAGAAGAAAGATGCCGTTAATTTAGCGTGAATCTTTCCTTGATCTCCGAAGGTAAAAACGTTCGTACGACACCTCTAGCCGCCACTCCGGGAAGAACTTTGTAGTCCTCTACGCACATCCGCACTGTCCGGAGGTCAAACAAAGAGTTGCAAATTCTTTTCAACGAGGCCTGACGGACATCCTGAGAGCTAACATGCTGCTTTCTTTTTTGTAGCTACCACTTCTCTAGATGGATTGCCAATAGTTATCATCTGCGCGAAACAAAGGTTACTCTTTATGGGTATAAAAACAGGTATTTGCGCTTGGGTACCAGTCATTTTCCGACGTCACAGAACGTACACGCGCGTGCGACGTACAGGCTATCGGCATTATAGGGCATAATTTATTAATTTATCAACGCGTTGTCTGGGATTCCAGTTCGAAATGCGAGGACTACGAGAAGCACGTAAAGGGAAGGTAAGTCACTATTGTATTTGGTCATGGCTTTTAAATACGCATGCTTGTAAACGTACCGATTTGTTTACTGCGCGCAAGCGTAGAGATCCCAATGCTTTTAGCCACAGCGGATCTAAATGTAGGTTATCTATATTCGCTACGTTATCGTTACGCAGAATCGGCCCCTCTAGCGAAAATATTCTCGTTTTATTTTTTTTTATTCAGAAGCACCTTGTTTGCACCAAACTTACCGTTTAACCTCAACTGGGCATCGCACGATTTCTCTAATGGCCATCCAGATATTTTAAGCAGCGTCCAGACTTGCAACAATCAGTCCACGTCTACGTGCGCGCCATGTGGCGGGGTATGCGGCGTGGAGCGGCGCTGCGAATGGTTGCAAGTCTGGAAGCGGCTTTAGGCATTTAAAGGATTAGTTCAAATACCATGTCACGAAGTGCTGGTTGACCTAAAATGGCACTGGTAATAATTTCTACATCAAAGTCCATCACAAAATCCGTGTTCGAACGAAAAAGTTTTTAGTCTCGAGTCTGAATGAAAGAAAAATTAGCCTTTTATTTTAAAGATAAGAGAATCCTTTAAATCGACGACATTTCTAATTGCAATGCGGTTAGTTCTTTGTTTACCTTTATAAAAATATGTTCTTCAAAAAGCAAAAAAAAAGGAATACAGTGATCCAATAACCAGGGGCGGATTTACATTTTTGCCACCTCTGACTGTTTACACCTTCGGGAACGAACAGACTGAAGGGCGACAAGCGAGAGCGTGCGATTTTCGGTGGAGCGATTTTTGCAGTGCGAAGGCAATGCGAAGAATCACTTCCCCGAAAATCGCACGGGTGTTGTTTGTCGCTCTTTAGTCTGGCCGTTCACTTAATCCACATTCTTGTAAAAAAAGTTAAAGAGCAAAAAAAATTCCACATAATTCCCCATAATTTAACATACTTCCCCATATTTTCTTATACTTCTTCATAATTCCCCATACTTTCTCATACTTTCCTATACTTTCCCATATTTCCTTATACTTCCCCATACTTCCTCATACTTTCCCATACTGTTCCATAATTCCCCATACTTCCTTATACTTCCCCATACTTCCTCATACTTTCCCATACTCTTCCATAATTCCCCATACTTCCTTATACTTTCCCAAACTTCCTTATACTTCCCCATACTTCCTTATACTTCCCCATACTTCCTCATACTCTTCCATAATTCCCCATACTTCCTTATACTTTCCCAAACTTCCTTATACTTCCCCATACTTCCTTATACTTCCCCTTACTTCCCTCTAATTCCCAATAATTTCCAAGGGTTCATAAAACTTCCAATAAAATGTAGTCAATAGAGACATTTTGCAATTTTCGAAATTTTGTTAAAACAGACAGGTTTTTACAATTTTTTTATATAAAGAAAAACATTTTTTTAAATATTAAAACACAATAGAGACATTTTGCACCCCTTATTTTGCAATTCCGTTGTGGTTAACGTTATTCTGAGACTGCGTAGTAACGCAAACATGATCCGTTATCGTTATTAACCATACCGGACTCCTTTAATTACGGATGAATACCGAAGAGCTTATCGTTATCGTTAATGTTAAACTGCGTGGTTGCCGGATTGTATAAATTTTAATATCAATTATTTAAAGGTTAAAATTTTAATGCCGTATTAATTAAAATATCATTTATACCTAGGCTCTAATTAGCGAAAAATCTATAGCAGTAATAAAAATCAAATAGTGTTAAGAAATTAAAACGGACTTGCACTTTTACGGATATTCTAAATCAGTAATTAATTTAGATGTTACAATCTGGCACACTTGCTTTTTATTCTACTACCAAACCTAACCTTACTTTTAGTGTTTTGCTTATACTGTATTGTTTGCATCTACTTTAAAAACAGAAATCAACAGAAGTGTTTGCATATATTTAAATATGAATTTATATCTTATGAAGAATAAAAGTAAATACTGATTTTTCGTTAACTTTAAAATGGGTGAACCACAGGCAAAAATAAGGTTATGTGTCGAAAGCGCAGACGCAAGATATATTTCTTAAAAGAGGCTGCAAAATCTCTGTCTAAAACTGCTGCCGTAATCGTTATGTTTAATAACGATAACCATAAGGAGGCCAAAAAACGTCTGTTATTTTAAGAGGTGCAAAATGTCTCTACTAACTTATATTAAATTTAATGTCTAAAATTAAGAGATGTGTACTTGTGTACGCATAAAAATTGTGGGCAGTTCTTTCGAAGAGACATTACGCATTTGTGCAAAGCATGCACGACCTTGTCGCAGATTACCTCGGCAATCTATCACCTTGTTACAAATATTGTGCATTAAAGAAAATGCGTAGAAAGTATTGAAATTAACTCTTTTTAACAAACGCGAAATTGGTTACTATAATTATAAAATAATAATATGTCCAATTGTGGAAAACCTGATAGGCCATTATAACGATGCCCTAATTACTCTACGACCAATTTATTTTATGGTTGGTAAGTAATATGATACCTAACATTTTTAAAACGCTAAAAATATCTGTGTATACAGGGTGTAGTTTAATTTATGGCTAAAAATACAAGGTATGAGTTCTTAGCTTATTTAAGGAAGAAAAGTTGATAAAAACATATGTCCAAAAGGTCTTAACTTTACGAGAGTACAGTACAGTATAGTAAGAACATTTTAAAAGCGCAAATTCGGTACCCTTTGAAAATAATACAAAAAAGACTTAAGAAGGCCGCCTGCAATCGGACTATTCTATACAAAGGCGCCGCTATCCTTTACAGCGACGCGCCGATACACTATGGGATAGAAATCCATTATTTTGGCCAAAAGCAACTTTGAAATTTTAATGGCTCATGCTGTGTATTTCAAAGTAGATACTCCAAACTACATGTACGCAAAATTATAAAAGGATATGACGACTTCTATTGGGGTAATAAGAAACTTGAAAATGTATTTTAAGTAAACGTAGGTAAATATACAACATTTAATCTACTTAGTTTATTATTAACGTGTGTTTACTAAAAAAAGTAAAAGAGTTTAAATAATAAGAGCTATTGTTGTGTTTCCGATGCAGTCTCGCGAAGTCTCGCTACTTTTGTCAAAGATTTTTTACCTTTTTCTTTATCAGTTTTTGTACTTACAATTGCCTTCCTACTTTTTGCTACTTCTGAGTGTAAGGACAGATACAAGATTTTTTATAATTTACAAGGTTTTCCATTTTAAAATTTAATATGTTTTGTCCTACACTGTATATCCTAAAAGATAAAAGCATTCTGATGAAAGATATGGATTCTACAGAATCTACCCAACAAAACAGTGTTTTTTATTTATTTTATACGTTAAAAAATAAAAAAGTTGGGAAGATGTATCTCTATTACGCTTCTAAGAATAATTTAAAATTATTTTTCAGATTTGGATGGTCATATTTCCGAAACTAATTGGGATAGACACATCAAATGTAGTATTTTTTTGGTGGTGATATAATATTCAGGGTATTCCATTTAAAAAATCATACCTATTGTCGTACCCTGTATATCATATGAGATAATAATCATCGGATTACTGATTAGAATACTACCGAATTAACCAAACAAGCTGACATTTTAGTTTATTTTGTACAATAAAAAATAATAATGTTAAGGGGGTGTAAATTTATAATAACATATAATAGGTTTTAGGTTTCTAAAAAGCATTTGTAATAATTTATAATATTTTTCCAGTAAAAAGCACCTCATTTTAAGTTAGATTGGTAAGTTTCAGAATTTTGACCAAAAAAATTAATTTCTATCCCATAGTGCGATGACCAGCTGCATCAACCGGCATATCATAAAAAGAAATATAGCAAAAGGCGTTCCTTCTATACATATTCATTACATAAGTTTTCTTAAAAAACTGGCATTTCGACCAGGGATGTTGCGAATATTTGCATCCGATCCGCATATACGGAAAATCCGCTTCGATTTAGACATCGGCATCTGCATCCGCATCCACATAAATCGATGCGGAGCTGATGCGGATGCGGATGCTAGCAGGTCACGACAAGAAAGAAAGAGCCGTGCCTGGCAAGTGGCGCGTGTCGACCGCACGTGTTGATTAGCCAATCGAAAAGCAATAATTTTGTTCTGGACTTCATTAAATTGGTGACGATGACGCGTCTCTCTATAGTCTGTAATACAAACAAGGATATAACTGTCTTTTTTACCCTATCCACACTTAAGTTTTTTGTACAGATCCGCATCCGCATTCGCGGATGTAAACCTCTTAAAATCCTTTTCAGATTACTTTTAAATTTAGTAAAACTATTAGTTTTCCTATGAGTAAAAATGAAAAAATAAAAAAAATTCCACAGTCCTACTAAAATCGAAAACTGAACTGAAAACGAATATGGACGTCTAAAACGGTCTTAATGCAATATGCGTATTAGTGAGCAATTGTATAAAACTAACCAAAACTAAACTGAGAAAATATTGCATTTTTTCGCTATGAGATATTTTTTGTTTTGTATTAATTACTGCAGATAACAATGCATTTTTAAAATAAATAATGTCACAGCGTAAGAGAAGGGATATATTTTATGTGTATATGATGTAAATCAATGCCTATACCTATGTACAAATGTGCATAATTTCAAAGTCGTGTATCTATTAAATGATTTCTATTTTAATTTATTCCTAAGTGGTATATTTAATTTTTAATAAATAATTAAATAGACCTAAAATAGGATTCGCTTCATGCGCATACTACATGGTGGGCATGCCTTTAGCATACCTAAAAGACAAGTCTTTTAAGAGAATGATTCTGCAATAAAAATTAGAAAGAAAAAACTGTATATGAACATATGACCTAAACGTCTTGGTTTTTAAACTACGGGGTGTTGAAAAATATTGTTTTTTTCGGTTTTCGAGTAAATAAATAAAAACCATTTCGCGGCATGGCCAGTTTGTATCGCTTTTATCAAATTCTGCAGTAAAAAAGTACTTTATTAGCTTTGTTCGCGGGTTCGATTCTGAACCGGTTCTGGGACTATTCGCATGCGCAGTGAAAGAAGCAGCGTTCACGGTTAGTAAAATTCTGAATTTTTGGTAACAGTTCTGTGTTCGCGGGTTACAATGGAATCAGTTCGTTACCGGTTCGTAACCTGATTAGCAGTCCTGGGATTTTTGTTGGAACTAAAAGTTCAGTTCGGAATTTCATGCGCATTGTCGACATGGTCAGCTGTTTTCTGCTTTTGTGGTACAGAAATAAACCGTTGTATTACAGTTTATTTGTTTCTGCCACTTTTTATGCGGGTTAATATACCTGTTGAATATTTTTTTATATTGTTGTGATTCTGAGCGTATATAAACAAAGGATTTTTAATTGTATTCCGTATGAATGTATGTATGCAATAAAATAAATAAAGATTTAATTAAAAATATAGACAATATTACAAGATTTTACCATTTCTTGTTGTTTGAATTTTATCTTTAGTTAAATACACATACTTATGTTAAAAACGAGAGGAGGCAGGGAATCCCTCGTCTTCCGCCGAGAGACCTCGAGTGGCTTTCGACAGTATAACAATTTACCTTTTGTTTGAATTTACTTTTTTTTTGTGTAGTATCCAATTTAACCATGAAAAATCCTAACCAAAGGCTAGGTTAGAGAATACATCCTCAGCTGTATAGAAAATCGTTCGCGGTAAATAAAAATTCCGAACTAATAAATAACTAGACATGCGCTTTAAAACAATTCTAAACCAGTTCGGTTCTGGTTCAGAATCAGTTCATTACTAGACCCGCGAACAAAGCTGGCTATTTACTCCTTGCAATCGGATAGGGATTCTACCGTCAAGGGAAATGCCTTTTTATTTATTTTTACGCGAAATCCTTTACATCAAAAAAAGTCAAGAGATCAAATTTTGTTCTGAGACTAACTGGGAATCTTTAAAAATTATTTAAATATGAACGTCACCAACGAATTTTTTTTATTGTACTGCCAATCGATGTCTTCTGATTCATAGGGGGTGTCCTATTCCTCAAAAAAAATGTCTGAATTGGGGTATAAGTTATTATAAAAACAATATTTTTTCAGAATTTGTAACAATCTGAGTAGTTTAAAAAAATTATGACGTTTAGCACATATGTACATATAAAATTTATTTATCCAATTTTTATTGTAGAATCACCCCAAAGTCGGTCTATATAGGGTCGCGACATTCGGCCATGTTGTTCAGTGCCGAATATATACAGTTTATTGCATTAGTAAAACAACCGTTTACACAACAGTTTTTAATTATTATTAGGTTGTAAATTCTTTTACTTTAAATAAAAACATTTGGAATTACATCTTTCAACAAATATCACTTCCAAAATAATGCAAAATGAAATGCAGCAAATTCTGGACGCCACTGGATTGATCATCGGCTTTGATTTTTACTCAGTCTTGCCAACTTTTCTCCGTGGGTGCCCTTCCTTGCGTCCCCGACCTCGAACCGCCTAAAAGTTGAGGATATGTATAACCTTATAAATATAAACCTTGGAATCACGCTTAAAGTTTATCCAATTAAGCTACTGACATCATTATACTGAATCCGATTAAATCGATCCGGATAAAACTTAATCGGATCGGAGTTATATTTGTACGATGTTTACGGTTTTGGAAAAGGTTTGAAAAGAAATGATAGTTAAGCAAAACAGCTGATTAGTGTAGAAACGAAACGAGAGGGGGTTAATAACAGTAATAACATGTTTACGTAATACTTGAACGGCCCGGAAGGACTACGTAATGGCCTAAATTATTTTTAGTGACAATATTTATTGAACTATCATTGTAAATATAACTTTTAATAACACCACATCGCGACTTTTAAAATCATAAAAATTTGATGGTGACGTAAAGTTATATTTAATTTTGCTTAAATAATTATAAATAGGATTTGTAGGAGTAAGTTATGTTTATAATATCGCAAGTACCATTGCTTTAACTGTTTAAATATTGAAGAGCTTGGAACAGTTTAAAAAAACTAAAAAAACACGCTTTTATATGCAACCGAGACTAAAAATTAGAAAATAATTTTTCATTACAAAAGAGTTTGTCACTTCAGAATAAAAGCGTGGGGTGCTTAATATATTAAATGTTATAATTATTCCTATTTGCAAATATCTATGAGGGAAAAGTTATGAAAAAATAGTAAAATGCACCCACGCTTTTATTCTGAAGTGACAAACTCTTTGTAATGAAAATTATTTTCTAATTTTTAGTTCGGTTGCATATAAAGCGTGTTTTTTAGTTTTTTAAACTATTAATTATTTTTCATTTTTTAGTTTCTGCTACTCTTGACAAAATGGCGAAAAATTTTTTAATGAACAAGAGTGGCACATTTTAAAATTTTTCCAACAGATTGCAACTCACTAAAAATTTCTTCTTCATTAAGTAGCAAAGTTTGAAATTTTGCCAACAGGTGGCAACCTAGGTGTTGTTTTTATATTTTTATAATATAAAGGAAAATTTTTTTCCTGGCGATCCAAAAAAGAATGTTAATTTTTATTAATTGCACATTATGTATTATGTATACATTACACATAATGTAATTTTTATTATTTAATCCTTGAACTAATGGTGCAACTAACCCTATATTTTTATTTTCATAAAATTAAACACTCATGGTGCAACTAACCAAATTGTGTAAAACTAAAAATTTCTTCTTCATTTAATAGCAAAGTTTGAAATGTTGCCAACAGATGGCATCCCTAGGTGTTGTTTTTATAATATAATGGAATTTTTTTCCTGGCGATTCAAAAAAGATAACGGGATACTGTTTTTAAATTATTGCATCTTCATCGGTCCTTGACACGTGTGCAAAGTTTCAAAGAAATCGAATAGCTGGAAGTTGGTTAAAATTAGGCTCAAAGATTCCGTTACATAGATAGATAGATAGATAGATGGATAGTTACTAAATTTTAAAAATGCTTCCATGGTTAATACAGGAGTGGCCCACCATATTCGACATGGTCTGTAGCTGGATAACCATGGGGTTTTTAAAAAAGTAAATACTGGAACATATACAGGTCGGATAAGACCACAGTATAAAATTATTTTAGTCTATACAGGGTGTCTCAAAAAAGTGTGACGTATCAAAGTTATATTTTTTAAATGGAACACCCTATATTTTATGACGGTTTTAGATTCTACTTTAAAAAATAACTCAAGTTTGTTTATAGTACTAAGTGTCTAATTTTATTCGTTTTTGTGATATTTGATTTTTGAAAAATGCAGAGGTAAAATTAAATTGATTTTACTTTAACACTTTTAACACTTTAAACTTTAAAATGTGTAACAAGATTAGAAAAAGTCTGCCATATCATACGTAGGTCAAATCAAGATCAAATATTGTACAGGGTGATCAAAAAATAATTTCAATTTTTCAGAAAATCAAATAGCCATATCTCTCTTATTTTAAATGGAACACCCTGTATTTTTTTACGTCACATGATGACAAATAAAATACTCTTTCAAATGGTGTATAGGTTGCCTATACCTATCTTTTGTGCTTTTTAGTAAAATCTGTTTTTACAAATTTTTAGTCAAATGTTTATTTAAATTAAAGTTGGCTGTGACATAGCAGCCATTAATATTTTCTTAAGAAAATAACAACGACCATTTATTGATTACTAGTGTTTTAGTCAGTTTAAAGAAATTTCAATGATTTTAAATAAAAACCCATTCTTCTACAACAACAAGATGATATAATACTGGTAGGATGTGAAAAAATGGTTTACTTTAGTCTAGAGTTAATCCTGAAAAATATTCCAGGAGAAACCATCTGATAACCTTAATAGTTGCTTTAAAAAATTTGACACAGTGATTATGGATAATGGAAGAAACGAGTTATAGGTCACAGAATGTCGTCATAACTGACCAGAGGCGTTATTAGGATTGTTTAAAAACACAAGTTTTATCATTACCACATTCAGCTGAAATAAGTGTTATTGGAAGTAGCATTATAAGCAACTAATGAATTTTTTCTGTGAATTTTAAAAATAGTGGCAGATAATACAAAATCTTTTAATTTTGTGCTTTTTTCCAACAAATTTACATTTTGCAATAACGGCTTAGTAAATAGGCATAGCTATATCACAGCCTACTTACATTTAAATAGACATTTGGAATAAAAATATGTTAAAACGGAATTTACTTAAAAGTATAAAAGATAGGTATAGGCAACCTATACACCATTTGAAAGAGCATTTGGTTTGTCATCATGTGGTGTAAAAAATACAGGGTGTTCCATTTAAAATAAGAGAGATATTGCTATTTGACTTTCTAAAAAATTGAAATTATTTTTGATCACCCTGTATAATCTATGATCTCGATATGACCTACCGTATGATAAGGCAGACTTTTCCTAATCTTGTAACAAATTTTAAAGTTTAAGGAGTTTATATTGTTAAAATAAAATTAATTTAATTGCACCCCTGCATTTTGAAAAAAAAATCAAATATCACAAAAACGAATAAAATTAGACACTTGGTACTATTAACAAAACTTAAATTATTTTTTTATGTAGAATCTTAAACCGTCATAAAATATAGGAGTGTTCCATTTAAAAAAATATAACTTTGATACGTCACACTCTTTTGAGACATCCTGTATAGAGTAAAATAATTTTATACTGTGGCCTTATCCGACCTGTATATGTTTCAGTATTTACTTTTTTAAAACCCAATGGTTATCCAGCTACAGACCAGTGTCCTTTTATATGCAACCGAACTAAAAATTAGAAAATAATTTTTCATTAAAAAAAATATTGTCATTTCATAGTAAAAAGCGTGGGGTGCATTTTACTATTTTTCATAACTTTTCCATCATAGATGTTGCAAATATAATAATTATAACATTTAATATATTTATCACCCCACGCTTTTACTATGAAATGACAATATTTTTTAATGAAAAATTATTTTCTAATTTTAGTTCGGTTGCATATAAAGCGTGTTTTTAGATTTTTAAACTATTAATTATTTTCATTTTTAGTTTCTGCTACTCTTGACAAAATGGCGAAAAATTTTTTAATGAACAAGAGTGGCAAATTTTAAAATTTTTCCAACAGATTGCAACTCACTAAAAAATTTCTTCTTCATTAAGTAGCAAAGTTTGAAATTTTGCCAACAGATAGCAATCCAGGCAATGTTTGGACCGTTGCCAATATATTGCAACCCACTAAAAATTTCTTCTTCATTTAATAGCAAAGTTTGAAATGTTGCCAACAGATGGCAACCTAGGTGTTGTTTTTATATTTTTATAATATAAAGGAAAATTTTTTTCCTGGCGATCCAAAAAAGAATGTTAATTTTTATTAATTGCACATTATGTATTATGTATACATTACACATAATGTAATTTTTATTATGGAATCCTTGAACTAATGGTGCAACTAACCCTATATTTTTATTGTTCATAAAATTGAACACCCATGGTGCAACTAACCAAATTGTGTAAAAACTAAAAAATTTCTTCTTCATTTAATAGCAAAGTTTGAAATGTTGCCAACAGATGGCATCCTAGGTGTTGTTTTTATAATATAATGGAATTTTTTTCCTGGCGATTCAAAAAAGATAACGGGATACTGTTTTTAAATTATTGCATCTTCATCGGTCCTTGACACGTGTGCAAAGTTTCAAAGAAATCGAATAGCTGGAAGTTGGTTAAAATTAGGCTCAAAGATTCCGTTACAGTAGATAGATAGATAGATAGATTACAACCCAAGTTAATAAAAGTAAATATTTTTAGTATGCTGTAAGCCGATTTGGCATAAAAAAAAAAAAAATTACATTTATTTGTAGTTAATACAGGGGCTCATTTAGCCCCAACCAGATTGTCATTATTAGATCCAGTGGCGTCCCAAAGTGGACACCGCAACTTATATTATTGAGAAAAAAGTACGCCACTGACTTTTGACGTTTTTATATTTTTTAAAATATATATATATTATATAAATATATATATTCCGCGGATAAATAGTTTCAAATAAAAATGCCTGCATTTTTAATTGCTTTTGACGACGGTCTCAGTGGTGTACCGGTAAAGTTCGTTAGTCATTATAATAGGTAAATGATGCAACAGTAGTTAGTTGTAAACGTGAATGGGTGCATCCTGTATGACATTCTTTAGACATTCCATCCTCTGTTCTACATGAATCCATTGTATCTATTGTAAACAACTTGCCAGGTACCGACTTCGCGAAAAGCGAATTGCGAATTTCATTCTCATTGGTTAATTTCACACAAAATTAAAGGCGGGTAATTTAAAATAAAGATAGTTTAAAGATGTTGCGAATTCGCAAAATTTAAAATCTTGTGAGCTGGAAGCTTAAGATCATTTTAATTTCTGAGCGAATATTCGCATACGCACATGCGTAGAAACAAGAGGTTACTTGTCATATGTCATTTCAAAACACTTTTGTTATTGTTATTTCTATGTCGTTCTATTAGCTGTTTGGAAACGTTATTTTTGTGTTCATTTTCTTAAGTATTTTGTGTTTTTTGATTTAAATTTATATTAATTTTTTAGGCCTTTTCATTTATAACAAATTTGCAGCGTTTCTACGTCTTAGCTGCCAAATAAATGGCTATATTCTTTATTCATCACACCAGATAAATGTTATATTATTAAAAGGAAAAACAAAGAAAATTTCAAAAAGCCCAAGCGTAGCTTCACCACTGAAATAAAAACAATATAGAAATTTGTAGGTTATGTTGTTGCCTAGAATTTCATGCACATGACAAAAAAATGCGAATTTTTTGGCCAAATATTCGCTTTCGCAACTCGGCCTTTCGCGTCTGTATGAACTAGCTTTAAGTCGTATTTTTATTGTCAACAATTCAAAAGACATTTTGAACAGTATTTAAAAATAAAGTAATTGAAAACGAGGTAAAAAAATCGATGTTTTTATACCTATGTATCAGCTGATAATTTTTAACCCCACTTTTTTGTTGTTGCTTGACGCAGCTCTGCGAGTTGCTTAATTTTTCAGTTATTTAATTATTTTTCCTTTCTTTATTTATTCTATGAATAATCTTTTACGTATTATTTGTAACATCCACAACTACAACAGCCGCCAGATTACTTATTATCTGTCTCTCTCTTTATATTGTACAATATTATTGACTTTTTTGTGTTTTATATTGAGAGCTTGTAACAATATATTGTGTCAATCAAAAACAGTTTGATTTTTATTGTGCAATAGTGATTTATTGTGCCTTGTGTGGGTAATATTGCACAATTATTTTAGTATTCAAATACGAAAGAGTATTTGTTGTTTACAAAACAATTACACAAATATGGGTTCAAAAGCAATAGAGAAAGAAATAAAGGTTTTTTCTCATTTTCAAACATGTTTCAAGCAGTTACTTTTTTCTTATCCATGTTTTAACCGGTCGTTACAAAACAAAATCTAGTTATTGTGCAATATATTAAATATAGTCTTTGCATAAATATATTGCACTGTTTGGGGACGACTATATTGATCGTCTGTGGGCCACTTTAAGCTGCAACTTAAGCCGAGCACACACAGCTCAGAAATCCTCGAGACCCGAACTGCGCAGTGTACTCTTGAGGATTTCCGATGTAAGCGTGTGCTTGTGAAAGAGGCCTCTTAATTATAGAAGGAACAGTTTAAAAATGTAAATTCGGTGCTCTTTGATAAGAAAAAATCACAAAAAGTTTAAATCAAATAAATCCGCATGCTTGTCTTCGCGGCCGCCTTTGCTATATTTCTTTTATGATATGCCGGTTGATGCAGCTGGTCATCGCACTATGGGATAGAAATTAATTTTTGGTCAAAATTCTGAAACTTACCAATCTAACTTAAAATGAGGTGCTTTTTACTGGAAAAATATTATAAATTATTACAAATGCTTTTTGGAAACCTAAAACTTATTATATGTTATTATAAATTTACACCCCCTTAACATTATTATTTTTTATTGTACAAAATAAACTAAAATGTCAGCTTGTTTGGTTAATTCGGTAGTATTCTAATCAGTAATCCGATGATTATTATCTCATATGATATACAGGGTACGACAATAGGTATGATTTTTTTAAATGGAATACCCTAAATATTATATCACCACCAAAAATAATCTTATTGATGTGTCTATCTCAATTAGTTTCGGAAATATGACCATCCAAATCTGAAAAATAATTTTAAATTATTCTTAGAAGTGTAATAGATACATCTTCCCAACTTTTTTATTTTTTAACATATAAAATAAATAAAAAACACTGTTTTGTTGGGTAGATTCTGTAGAATCCATATCTTTCATCAGAATGCTTTTATCTTTTAGGATATACAGTGTAGGACAAAACATATTAAATTTTAAAATGGAAAACCTTGTAAATTATAAAAATATCTTGTATCTGTCCTTACACTCAGAAGTAGCAAAAAGTAGGAAGGCAATTGTAAAGTACAAAAACTGATAAAGAAAAAGGTAAAAAACTTTGACAAAAGTAGCGAGACTTCGCGAGACTGCATCGAAAACACAACAATAGCTCTTATTATTTAAACTCTTTTACAGTTTTTAGTAAACAAGCCTAATAATAAACTAAGTAGATTAAATGTTGCATATTTATGTTTACTTAAAATACATTTTCAAGTTTCTTATTACCCCAATAGAAGTCGTCATATCCTTTTATAATTTTGCGTACATGTAGTTTGGAGTATCTACTTTGAAATACACAGCATGAGCCATTAAAATTTCAAAGTTGCTTTTTGGCCAAAATAATGGATTTCTATCCCATAGTGTATCGGCGCGTCGCTGTAAAGGATAGCGGCGCCTTTGTATAAAATAGTCCGATTGCAAACGGTCTTTTTTATGTTTTTTTGTATTAATTTCAAAGGGTACCGAATTTGCGATTTTAAAATGTTCTTACTATAATTGATACGTAAAGCAGGATAATGTCGCTTGTGTTAAAGTACAATAAAGAAATTCACGAAAACGTTTTTCTAGACTTTTTGAAGTAATTTTTTTCTTACAAATCGTCACGCTGTTATAAATACAAAGTCTATCGTTACTTGTTTGTTTTCGTTTTATAAGATAATAGCTTGCTGTCTGCAAGAAATACTAACTGTTTACACTTAACTTGGCAAAATATTTTTCAAGTTCACCATCCTATACCTAGTAAACACAACACTTTAGTGTTACCGATATTCGGTTTGTGAGCGATAAGTTTGTTTTTCAAATTCTTATGAAATATCTAGGAAACATCTTAGAAAAGCTATGTTGATTTTATCACTTGTTTTTCACATAAGAGTCAGCAAGAAAATGATATTAAAATATCGCATAGTTGTTATCTAAATATTACGGAGACAGAACAGCACAAATTTAATCACAAAATTTTTCCAGACGAGCTGATATTTTTTTTTTTATCTTTGGACAATTCACGAAGGCTGAAAGCCTAAATACTAACGTACCGTGGGTGTCTTAAGCAGGGTAAGAGGAAGTTTGTTAACACGGGACTTAAAAACTTGAAGATTTGGGGGGAAGGAGAGACCTCCGCTGGCAGTAGGTTCCACAGTCTAGAAACTCTAGGGATAAAAGAACGAACGAAATGGGAAGTTCGGGGCCTGTCCAATTGAACTGTATAGGGATGCATACGCGCGGCACCACGAGTTTCTCTGTTGGGAGCTGCAAGAGGAGGGACTATACTGGATAATTCGTCGGAGCAGAAGCCGTAAAAGTATCTATAGAAGAGCGATAGATCTCCCACAGCTCGACTATGGGCAAGAGAAGGAAGTCTTTGAGTAAGTAAAGGATCATTAATAAGACGAACAGCCCTTCTTTGAATGGCATCAAGAATGCCGAGGGTTGTAGGGGATGCCATTCCCCAGACATGAGAACAATATTCCAGAGAGGGTCGAATTTGGGACACATACAAAGTGTATAAATTGGAAGGAGAAAAATATTACTTTAAAAGACTATTTTTACTAAAAATATGCTAAACATTTGGAGCCATTAACTAAAAATGAAAATTTTAAAACTTATATTCTTGTTTATTAGTTGTTTTTCCTCAATTCTGCCGTCCAACGAAAAACACCGTATGTGACATTTTTGTGAAAAGTGACTTTTTACATTTTCGTATTCTGTTAGCTAAAACCGTATATATAGCGCATTTTTTTTATCTTTGGACAAACCACGAAGGCTAAAAGCCTAAATACTAACGTACCGTGGGTGTCTTAAGCGAGGTAAGAGGGAGTTTGTTGACACGGGACTTAAATACTTGAAGATTTGGGGGAAGGAAAGACCTCCGCGGGTTGCAGGTTTCACATTCTAGAAACTCTAAGGATAAAAGAACGAACAAAGTGGGAAGTTCGGGGTCTGTCCAGTTGGACCGTATAGGGATGCATACGCGCGACACCACGAGTTTCTCTGTTGGGAACCGTGAGTGGAGGAACTATACTGGACAATTCTTCAGAGCAGAAGCCATTAAAGTACCTATAAAAAAGCGATAAATCCCCCACCGCCCGACGATGGGCAAGAGAGAAAAGCCTTTCTGTAAGTGAAGGATCATTAATGAGACGAATAGCTCTTCTTTGAATAGAATCAATGCTTAGGGTTTTGGGGGACGCCATGCTCCAGATATGAGAACGATATTCCAAGGGAGGTCGGATTTGGGACACATATAAAGTGTATAAATTAGAAGCGGAAAAATACTTTTTGGCTCGAAAGAGATCCAAGCTTTTTGAAGCTGCCGTGGCTATAGATACAATGTGTTTATGCCAGTTAAGGTTACTTTCAAATGTGATGCCCACAAGATTGAAGGTGTCTTTGCTCTGTAAAGCTTGGCCGCTCAGAAGTAGAGGATGAGCATTTGATGATTCTTTCACGACAAGGAACATGATTGTGTTTTGGATGCATTAAAATGAACGAGATTTTTGGCGCCCCAATCCAATATTAAATTAAGATCCTGCGAAAGAGATATCTGCATCGCTCTGCGTTTGTTTTCCAAGTTAGATTTAGTAATGGGTTTAGGAACCTGTAAACTGGAGTGAAGGGTGCTATCGTCGGCGAAACTGAATGGAATTAGTTGTTGACGAGAGAAGGTCGTTGATGTGAAGAAGAAACAATGTTGGTGCCAGAACTGAGCCCTGAGGGACTCCAGCATTTACTTGGTAAAAACTTGAAGAATGGCCGTCCACAATAACTGATATACGTCGATCAGATAGATAACTAGAGAGCCAAGTACAGAGTTTAGTTGAAAGACCATAGGAGGGAAGTTTATTAAGAAGTGCGGCATGCCAGCCCTGGTCAAAAGATTTGGATATATCAAGAGCAATGATCTGGGACTCACCTAGAAACTCAAGAGACTTATTCCAACAGGGTGATACGAAGGAAAGAAGATCTGCTGCAGATCTTTTGTGGCGAAATCCATACTGCCTGTCATGCAAAATTTTGTGTTTTTCTAAGTACTTAAGAATATGTGAATTCATTAATTTTTCCTTGATTAGGTCAGTACAAATTATTATAAGCTTTATTCTTTTGTAAAATGATCACTTTTAGTTCTATTACTTCTATTACTTTCATATGATAAATGTTAATTGATAGATGCGAATTTTAAATTATAAATTTGCTTTTTTTGGTATTTTACACACTGCAGACGAAAAGCAAAAAAATACTATCAAATCGGAATCAAATTTAGATTTCGTTGCGTTCGTTGGAACTGCAAAGTATGTTATTATTAAAGATAGAGTTTTCGCTAAGTGTTACTTCTTTTGATGAAACAAAAAAGTCCCCACAGGGTGTTCCATAAGTAAAATCATTTTTTTGGTTTATATCTCGAAAAATTAATAATTAAAAAAATCTTCCACTGGATTTGACGTAAAAACGTCTAATAATATTAGATTTTTTTTGTAAGTTACAAGACAACTGGAATACGAGGAAGAAAAAAATCCCTATATGTCAAGAACAAAGAGACTCATAAAAAAATCCACGACCTTTTTTTTTTATTCGTTAACATAAAGTTAAAGTACTCCATTCTAGTACACTACATAATGTGTTAAGAACTTTTTTAACACTTTAAAGCTTTTTTCACACTTTAAATTAGTGTTTTGTTTCCATGCCTACTACAATAAACAAACAATTTATGCAATGTAACAGTAATCGCGACATCAACTGAGCCAAACGGTCAAGTTACCTTTGATTTTGCCATTATTGCTTTAAAGCGGCCCACACACGATCAATATTATTGCGCAATATTTTATATTGTACAATAATATTTACCGTTTGTGGTATATATTGAAAGGTTGTACAATATATTGTGTCAATAAAATTTATTGTGCAATAGTGATTATTTCTTTTAAGCGGCCCACACACGATCAATATTATTGCGCAATATTTTATATTCTACAATAATATTTACCGTTTGTGGTATATATTGAAAGGTTGTACAATATATTGGGTCAATAAAATTTATTGTGCAATAGTGATTTATTGTGTCGTGTGTGGTTAATATTGCACAATTATTTCAGTTTTCAAATACAAAAGAGTATTTAAAAAACGATAATATTAGGTCATAATAGACTAAAAGCCTAAATACTAACGTACCGTGGGTGTCTTAAGCGAGGTAAGAGGGAGTTTGTTGACACGGGACTTTAATACTTGAAGATTTGGGGGAAGGAAAGACCTCCGCGAGTAGCAGGTTCCACATTCTAGAAACTCTAGGGATAAAAGAACGAACAAAGTGGGAAGTTCGGGGTCTGTCCAGTTGGACCGTATAGGGATGCATACGCGCGGAACCACGAGTTTTTCTGTTGGGAACCGTGAGTGAAGGAACTATACTGGACAATTCTTCAGAGCAGAAGCCATGGAAGTACCTATAAAAGCGATAGATCCCCCACAGCCCGACGATGGGCAAGAGAGGGAAGCCTTTCTGTAAGTGAAGGATCATTAATGAGATAGAATCCAGAATGTTTAGTAGTTATTGGTAAAGCTGTTTTTTATCTATAATTCAACATTAATAAAAAATTAATTGTTCCACCTCGTTTTTCTCCACAGGAGTCCGCACTATGCGACGTGGGCATTTCCTTTTTAATATTAGTAACCACCTAAGTAGTTAATGTTAAAAAATATTAAACGCCAATAACTGTGGTGTTTCCCAGTTCATTCAGTACAATATTTTTATAAGAAAAAATAAATAGTTTCGTCTTTTATGCCCGCTTTTATGGCATATTTTAAACAAATACATGATTTTCAAAAGAAAAACATAAGAAAAATTACATTTGTTAAAAGCGCTCATAAATCCTAAATAACTAACCAGAACTTCCAACCATCGGTTAAATTTTAATTTAACAAGGGACCAAATATTTAGTGACCAGAATTTTAAACTTGACCTTGAAAAAAATCAGCCTTAAGTTTTGGGCCCGAGGATGTCTGCAAGATATCTTTAACATAAAATAAAGTGAGAGGGTAAATGTTATGACGGTAAATTCAATCAATATTCCGCAACCCGCAAAACATGTTATTGTACTAGCCACAAAGGGTGTTTTGAAAAAATGCGTATTTTAGTTTAGATTAAAACAATATCTTTCTTTTTAGGGTTTTGACTAAGTAAAAAATATATGATGAATGTCTGGCAAGATTTAATAAGTCCATTTTAATCGATAAAGCCTAAATTTTTAAAACGTTTTAAGGGAATAATAAGCCATGTCTACGAAATGTAAATAATGCGTAAAATGCGTTTAACCAACTTAATACTATTACTGGAAAACCTTCGACTGTGGGAGAAGGTAGGTAGATACATAGATGCTTAATTTTAAAAGCGAATGTGTTGACCAAATAATTTCGATGACACAAAGTAAAAAAACAACACAGAGAGAAACAAGCATTGACCTAAACATTGCAGCATTTTATAAGTTAGTTATTAGAGGCATTAACACGTATTAAAAGAATTTTGGGACATATCGAAATGTTTACTTTAACTATATCAAAACATACCTATAGAAACCCTATTAAGGGCAGCACATCTGAAAATCACCTTTTAAATTGGGCACTTCACTCACTTTGTAACAGCACACATAACAATTCTCACCGATACGCTGCCGTATTTTCGAAAATGTTATTTTAAAAATGTTTGCAGCTCAATAACACTAGTCCACCATGCTTGTATGACACAAAACTTTACCAATGTTTGTTTGGCGATTCTCTACTATACACTACTTGCATTGTTGCCAACTCCAATGCATTTGTTACGCGACGGCTTTCTTTTCAGGAGAGCTTTCGTATTAATATAATGCTAAAGTTTATTTGTTGGATTAGCATGCAACGTAGAGACAACTACAACATCTCATAGTAACATGAATGAAAATCATTTTGTCATTATAATATGTCATGCGTATCAAAATGAGCAACATTGTAGAGCTGTCCATGACGGCAGCCAAAAAATATTCTTAAATCAAGTTGTCGCTGCGTTGCCAGACTCGAATAATATTTTTCTTATTTTAGGATTTTATCTGGCAGTGTAATACTGAAAAAAAGGAACAATTCTTTTAAAAAAATGATAATAATAAAGGTGTTTTTCATTGAACTAGTTACTGCAAAAGATCCAAAATATTTTTTTATATATAAGCTTAAATTTAAGTCTAATTCGCTTTTATATATTGTCCATGACCTATTTGCGCTATTGATTTCTTCAATTTTTAGCGAAAACATTTTCAAAAAATCGTCTACTCTAATTAACCCATTCAAGAACTAATTATAAGTTTCCTGTGTATTGAAATATGAAAATTATCTATTCAAGACAAGCCCAGAATGAGACTCAAGAGAAAATTATAGTGAATTAAAATGTTTGAACATAATATACAGCAATTTTGTTTTTTTTAAATACTTAATAACCAGTAAATAGATACATATATAAGCTGGTGGTTGTCTTAAGAATAATAAATAATAAGAATAGTAAATAACAACAAGGATAAGTAGCTATCTATGGTATATAATCCCTATTCTATTTTCCAGTATATACGGGATATTTCCCAATTGCGGAAAAAAATTTGAGAGCGTATTCCTGAGCTATTTTTATGGAAAAAAGTTTATACCGGGTGTTGCTTAGTCGAGCGGGACATAGGGAATCCCATGTAAATTTTGAAGTAGTCAAATATTGGCTCCCCTAATTATTTTAGAAAAAAATGCTATTAGGACTTATTGAAGAGCACAGTAAGTTCCACCCAAAATAAAAATTTGAGCATTTTTCAACCAACCAGTGAAGAGTAAACTGCTTAATACTTCTGCAACGTGATATGTCATTATGCACCCTGTACTCTAGAAATCAACAATAAAAACACCATATCGATTTATTAGTGACAATTTAGATCATTAATTTATAATGTCATTGCCAAAACTGAACAATTTTATACGGGAATTTCAAAAAGAATCCTCGCATTTTATTTTAGTTTACAGCTAATTCCAACACATGCACTCACAGTTACGCCAGACAATAAAACAAATTTTTCTACATTTAAAAGTCAATTTATGACGAAAATATCAGGATTTAATCAAATGCTCAAATATTCCTCCATTAACTGCCAGACAATAACCCAAACGATTATAAAACTCATTTCTTACGTTGGCTAGTTGGTACATCGATATTCTGGCACATTCAGCGGAAATAGCATTCCTTAGCTGGACTAAATTTTCATATTTTTTATTGGTAGCTTAGTTTTTAAATGTACCCATAGAAAAAAATCGTTTGGCGAAAGATCACGTCGATTTTCTTCACATTTGCAATTATTGATTACTGTGCCTGTAGTTTCAAATTTTTTATCGTCCGTTCTATTGTCGATTTACTTAGTATTGGCCTATTGGAAAAATAGGCTGCAAACATGTCCGCTACTCTTCGATAACTATTTCCCTGGTAAAACCATTTTATAATAGTGATTTTTTCTTGATTTAAGTAGTTCAATATTTAAGAAAGATGTGACATTGATCCGACAACTTGAGAGTAAGAGGTTAAATAGTTTTTCTAGTATTTTATTATAAACTTCTAATAATACAAGGCGAATAAGAAGATAGGAGATTCGTAACTTATTTTAGCATTTATCTCTTAGCTCGCGGACTGAGAAGAGCTGAAATTTGTACACTGGGTACAACTTTTCGTGCTGTTTAAAAAATCCTAATTATATTTTCTTCTAAAATAATTAGGGGAGCCAATATTGGACCACTTCAAAAATTTATATGGGATTCCCTATGTCCCGCTCGACGGAGCAACACCCGGTATAAACACGGGTCCTTAAATTGTAAGCAACGTGAAGTAAGTAAAACAAATAATTTCAGTTTTTAAATGTCATTTTATTAAGACATTTATGATCTACAAAAATTATGTACATTGCGACACATTATGTTATTTATACAATATAAACTATTATTTACAAGATGAAGCTAATAACTATTTATTCATAAATAAAGTTGCACCAAAGTATGTTTTAAAAGTGTGCGATGTACCAAAAGAAAAATAAAACAATTTGGTGTTGAAAATGTTGAAAAATAGTTTAAATTGACTATAAAAGCTTTATTTCCATTCCTCTTTTTATTTATAATTTAAATTATTTAGGACAGATTTAATCATAAATATTAAAAACAAATAAGGGAACATAAGAGCTAACAAAGGCACTTCTACCTTTTAAATTTTTTGATATAATGGAAGTTTTTGTCACTTTAAACCGAATTTTTTAAGAAACAAATTTATTGTTAACATGGATTATACAGGGTGTTATTTAATTGATGGCTAATAATACAGGGTATAATTCCTTTTTTTTTCACCCTTTCGGGGTCATCCCACCCAGGTCCGACCCCCCTAGGTGGTGCACTGCAGCCTGAAGGCTTATTGTACCTTGACCCCTACTCCTTCTCATTCACACACCATTCATTCCATAACTTGGATTGTTGTTGCTCGATCCGCATCCCCGAGCAGAACACCGCGTGCCGCTGCCCGAAACACCGCTGTCGCCGGACACCCATCCAAATTATGGGCGCGCATTTCACTGCTTAACTCCGGTGATCGACGCTTGCCGATACAACCGAAGCCGCCACAAGCGCGCCTGTATAATTCCTTAGTTTATTTTAGAAGAAAAGTTCATATAAACAAATGCCCTACACGTCTTAACTTTTGAGATACAGGGTGTTAAAGTAAAAAAAAACAATAAATTTCGAAAACACTTATTTTAGTAAAAACAATTATACCGGATATCAACCTTATTTAAACAGGCATTTAAAATTTATGTTATATAATTGCTAATTAAAAATTTAAAATCTAATTTTCAAACTGAACAAATCCCGCAATGCTTCTTTTATGGTCTAAAAATATGCACTTAAGTGAATTTTATTTCTTTTCTCTTAAACTAAACAAGATACGAAAAAAATTAGGAGACATAAAAGCAGTATCTTTATTTGCTTAATCTAAAGAGAGCACAAAATATTTATATACATTTACACAGTCAGTGGCGTACCGTTTTTTTGTTGGAAATATTCCTTCAGTTGCCTCTCGAGACGCCACTGGACTTACTAAATGTAATTAAGTTAGTGATAAATTACCCCCTTAATGACATTAATATTATTGTCAAATTAAAACAAAATTGGGTAAAGAATAGTTAGGGTATATAAATATTTTTTTTTAATTAACTGTCTGTATCTCAAAATTTAAGAGGGTTAGGACATATATTTATATGAACTTTTCTTCCTAAAATAACCTAAGGAATCATGCCCTGTATTTTCAGCCATCAATTAAATTACACTCTGTATAAGTCTTAAAAAACAACCTAAGCACTAAGTAATGCAACAATCTATTATCATACCAAATAATGTGAAATTTTTATCTTTTAAATTAATCGCAATAACCCTCTTTATAATTAACGATATGTTCAAAAAGATTTTTAAAGTTTAATGAAATTTTCTTGATGTATTTTTAATTTGAATGTTCAAAACACTTTAAACACATACAGATTTTAAAAGACATTTGTCAAAAAAGAACGAATATGCAATTATTATTCTTATAAAACGTATAAACAAACCATGGAATTTTAAAATATAGTATATTACATTACAAGTGTGGAAAATGACTAATTTCACACGAGTGGGAATATTGTTACACGAGGTGTTAGCCGACTGCGACAAACCCCGAGTGTAAGAAAGTGATTTTCACACAATTAATGTACACTATTTTTCCGACGACCACAAGTTATTTACCAAAACAAATAAAAGTTGTTTGTCTTCACAGAAAAAAATAATAAAACAATTGAAAACTTTGCATCACTAGGGTGATATATACTTTTCCTTACTGCGATATATTATACTGTTTAAAAATATGTTTATATCAAAAATCACCTACCTAGTAGCTTTTTATTATTTTAGAATTAAAAAAGGTCCTCATTTAAAAAATATTATTACATGGCTTTTTTAATGTAAATTCAGTTAACAGCCTGGTAACTCCAAATTTATTTTAAATAACAATGACAGCGATGACAGCGTTATATTATACTTTTGCAACACTAGTGCTGTAAAGTACTTTGCAACACTAGTGTGATATAAGGCATTTTCTATGCATGAAAACAGTGTGCTATTTACTATTTTCACATGTGGTCGTAGGAAAACTTTTATTTCCTTACTATTATATTCGAATTTATTTGAAATTTTAAACATAACGCCAAATAATTAAGCAGCGAAATAAAAAAAAAAAAACTTTTTATACCTTAAAGAAGAAAAAGGTTCATTTTTATTTCACTCTGTATAATTACAAGATTTACAATGGCCAACAATAACAGTACCAAGTAACCACCAATATTTAACATGTTTTTACAGGCCTTACATATATATTTTTTTCTTAAAATTTAATAGTGAATGCTAACAATTTGAGCCAAAGAAAAATCATAGTTTTTCTGATTTGTTATAATAGCTTTGTTCGCGGGTTCGATTCTGAACCGGTTTTAGGACTATTCGCATGCGCCGTGAAAAAAGCAGCGTTCGCGGTTGGTAAAATCCTGAATTTTTAGTAACAGATTTGTGTTCTTGGGTTACAATGGAATCAGTTCGTTACCGGTTCGTAACCTGATTAGCAGTCCTGGGATTTTGTTGGAACTAAAAGTTCAGTTCGGAATTCATGCGTATTGTCGACATGGTCAGCTGTTTTCTGTTTTTGTGGTACAGAAATAAACCGTTGTATTACAGTTTATTTGTTTCTGCCACTTTTAATGTGGGTTAATATACCTGTTGAATATATTTTTTATATTTTTGTGATTCTGATCGTATATAAACAAAGGATTTTTAATTGTATTCCGTATGAATGTATGTATGCAATAAAATAAATAAAGATTTAATTTCAAAATATAGACAATATTTTGTTGAATTTTATCCTTAGTTAAATACACATACTTATGTTAAAAACGAGAGGAGGCAGGGAATTCCTCGTCTTAACAATTTACCTTTTTGTTTGAATTTATTTTTTTTTGTATAGTATCCAATTTAACCATGAAAAATCCTAACCAAAAGGCTAGGTTAGAATACATCCTCAGCTGTATAGAAAATCGTTCGCGGTAAATACAAATTCCGAACTAATAAATAACTAGACATGCGCTTTAAAACAATTCTAAACCAGTTCGGTTCTGGTTTAGAATCGGTTCATTACCAGACCCACGAACAAAGCTAATATACCAGAAATATTTTCCTTCATATAATATTGCCTGATTTGAGCAAATAAAAAATATTTTGAGGCCATTTTAGTAGGCTCATGTGGACAAATTGTAAAATTCATAATTTATGAAGTATATGAACTACTAGAATGTATATTTGCTTGATTCTATATATTTGTTTAAGGTTTTTGAAAATGAAAATCTCGGGAGCCACCAAGGGCTCAGGCCCGACTTACTGAAGACTCCTATCCAGAATTCGTACGGGCAAATTGGACCGGGAGGAACCAGAGCCAACAAATAAAGAATCAATTAATCAAGTACTTATTGATCCATCCTCGCAAGTCTTAACTAAAAACTTTAAATTATGTAAAAATTGTTATTGCAAAATGCTTAAATTGTGTTTTAATTCAATTGACTATATTGTATTCAGGATTAATAAATTAAATATACTTTGACTTATTGTCTAGTGTTTCTTAGTTAATAAGTTAGTCAATTTATCTACACATTTATTAAAAAATTAAGTACAACGCGCAACGTTGATTTGAGGCGTTTCAAAATAAAACTTAAATACAATTAAACCTATAACTTTTAACATACAATAAATATTTTGTACTTTACAAAAAAGGTACAAGTAAACAGTAACAAGGAGATTCAGTCGGTTAAAATACTTTATAAACATGTTTATAAATACAGTGTATATCTTTAGACACCCCCAGTACTTAACAATGCCTACAAGACTATATGATTTCATGTATATTGATAATAGGGGAGCTAAAATACAATGAATGAACACATATGAGAGTACATAAGAGGGTGAGTTCTGGTTAGTCAAGTTACAAGTGACTTAAAATCTGAGAGAATTATCCACTTATTATTATTTAGAATATGTTTCAATATTTATATAGATGGGCCCATATTTAATTCATTCTGAAAGCGATTTCGCCAAGTACACGAAAAATGATAAAGTAAACAAACCTTCTTGAATGCACATAGCCTCGGACAGAGCCTGATTACATATTTTTAGATAAATAATACAAAATACATTGCTAAAACACGTATCACCTACTTACAAAACATTCTCTTATTTCGCCTCTGCCTACTATAAAACCGGTGGCACGTGGCGTGGTACTAAAAACTCGTCGGGTTAAATATTTTTTGCTGCAATAAATCATTGTTCACAAAGGGGTTTCTTTACTTTATCATTTTTTGTGTACTTGGGGTATCGCTTTCAGAATGAATTAAATTTGGATCTATCTTTACCTATGTACGTTCCTAAGCATTAGTCCTATTTTCTTAAGAGAGCTAAAAATTTAAACTTAATGTAAAAAAATATCAAAGCCATAAGTTACTACTTGTTTTATACATTAATTCAGCTTACATAAAAATACCCTGAATTTTTTTAAAACTCCACTTTGTCATAGACTTATACAGTCAGTCTGAACGTCTGTGGGTACCTTTAAATGCATAATCTTGGGTGGATAAATATACAGGGTGTTTCTAAACAAATGCAAAAAATTAAGAGGTGATGGTCCACCAATAAATAAGAAAAACTATATATGAACATATGTCCTAAACGTCTTAGTTTTTGAACTACGAGGTGTACCCATTCAGATATTTTTAAAAATTTGGGAGACGCACCCTTTGCACCAGAACACATTTTTTGGCATACAAAAAAAGAATTTTGACCAGTGTTGTCCATGAGGTGTACTGTAAATATTTTTAAAAAAAATGGTACGCCACTGCATTTTTTAAAATAAAAGTCTTTTTAAATTCCGTTTACTTTAGAACAAATTTGATCTCTTGACTTTTTTTTGTTTGATGTACGGTTTTCGCGTAAATAAATAAAACCATTTCTCGGCATGGTCAAATTCCTATCTAATTAAAAAATAAATAAAGAAGGTTAATTTTTAATACTGAGAATGCCAAAAATGGTTTCTATTGATTTACGCGAAAACCGTCCATCAAACAAAAAAAAGTCAAGAGATCAAATTTGTTCTAAACTAAATGGGGATTGAAAAAATATTACTATTTTTAAAAAATGCAGTGGCGTACTACTTTTTTTCTTAAAAATATATGTTGTGTTTTAAAATATAAACAAAATAATTTAGGTGTTTCATTTTGACTTTTGAACCTAAACTGTTTAAGAGCATATATGTATATTTAATACATTTTAAAGGTTTTTAAAGGCTGCCTTACGAATAATAGTACTTTTTTAAGTAAAAGGTGGCTACAGGCGGTCAAACCGATCGTATGTGGATTTTTTTCTTTTCGAAATCCGTTAATTTTTAATAACATAATTAAAGGACTTTATTTTAAAAACATATGTTAATTTGAACAGTCTTCATTAAAGGTACAGAAAAAAGTATTGACAGCAGATCTTGTATTTTTTTAAACAGTAAGTTAAGTTTATTGCCTATCCAAAAAATTTTGAGCTTCGTTTGACCATCCCAAGAAGCAAGCTGACGTCTTATTGACGTCTCTTTTTGGTCATATTTGGTCAGCAAAGACGTCATAAGATGACGACAAAATGACGTAAAATTGACCTCCCTAAGTCACAGACAAAAGACGTCCCGTTAATGACGTCTTTAAGATGACAAAAAATTGACGCATATAATTTTTTTAAAGCTAAATAATCCGATATTTTATTTGAAAATTGAAATTTTTCTATTTCAATTTTCAAATAAAATATTACTGCTTGCAATTTCCTTGCACTGCAAGGTCACATCTCTCGGGACAATGTCCAACCTGGAGATGCAGATTTTTACACTAGCCGAAGTTATTTCTTTCAAAGCTAATTGAGATCACCAACCGCAAACCGGTCTCGAACTCTTTTGGTCTCATCGGTATGGTGTAGGCGATAAAAAGCGAAGATGTTGAATAAACATAGTAGTTTATTGTCCATTACGCCATCTATCGGTAGAGTTTTTTTTTAATTCAATTTTGTAAAATTATTAGTCTTATTTTTCTGTCATATGATATTTTGGTTGTATTTTGACAGGAATCATATAATGTCACAAAATTTTTCTGGCGGGCTTTCTAAACATGACGTCATTAGATTTTTATGAGCTAGTATGACAAAAAAAAGGCGTCAAAAACACGTCATTAAAATGACGTCATAATTTTGGTCTGATGACGTCCTATGACCAAAAATGACTTAAAAATGACGTCATAATCACGTCAGCTTGCTGCTTGGGAATACTTCTAGTTTTTTTTTATGATTTTGTGTAATGGTTTAGCAAATATTTTTCTAATATTAAACAAATCTGTTATACCAGATTGTCCCTAAGAAATGGGCCAAAATTTAACTAAATAATAGTGATGTGTGTGAAATCATTCGTTTATAATGAGGCAGTTGTAGCTATGACTAATAAGCTGTTTTAAAAGGCACTTTTCGGTTGCCTTAAACAAACCCGAACACCCGGATGGTACATACAGGAAGCACAAAAGAGTTGCGACGTTGTAGAAAAATTCAAAGTAATAAAGGCAGCGTCCTTTAGTTAACACTTAAAAATTGACATCAGATATTAAACGCTCATGTCAAAAAACCACCCTTAGATTTCGAGTTTTATTACAAAATTTAAAACGTATAAAATACACTTCCCAACAAAATTATTGCGCATGCTCGATTATTTTCCATAAGCTTCAATACAAAAATAATAAAAAAACATTTTTGAACTTTGACACCCTGTATCTTACCTAATATCCACTTTTGTACTAAGGAAGTTGAGTTAAATCGCAATATTTTAACATCACAATTCTCCACTTGGATTTTGGCCCATTACTAAGAGACGACCCTGTATACTAAAACGCAAAATATCTGTTTAATCTGTTCTCTCTAAAATTAGTACCAGACTTGTAATGCAGAATATCACTAATGCGCTTTTTTACTATAATTAAAAACTTAGGGTTCGTTTTTTCGATAAATTCAATTTCCTGGTTTAAAAATTTACCATGGATGAAATTTTAAGCGCACACTGCACACTGTTTCCATAGTATAGTTTTTAACATTACTTAAACCAGTTTTGAAAATTTTATATTTCAAACAATTAGCTATAAAAGTTTTCGCGTTGTTGGTATAACGGCAGAGGAGCTACAGGTGATGAATCTTCTTCTTCAGTACTGATTTGGTGGGGATTAAGTTGCAATTTTGCCAAATTTTTAACTGAAATGTGAAAAAACCGTTAAGTATAGTAAGAACATTTTAAAAGCGCAAATTCGGTACCCTTTGAAAATAATACAAAAAAACATAAAAAGGCCGCCTGCAATCGGACTATTTTATACAAAGGCGCCGCTATCCTTTACAGCGACGCGCCGATACACTATGGGATAGAAATCCATTATTTTGGCCAAAAAGCAACTTTAAAATTTAAATGGCTCATGCTGTGTATTTCAAAGTAGATACTCCAAACTACATGTACGCAAAATTATAAAAGGATATGACGACTTCTATTGGGGTAATAAGAAACTTGAAAATGTATTTTAAGTAAACATAAATAAACAACATTTAATCTACTAAGTTTACTATTAGTCTTGTTTACTAAAAAAAGTAAAAGAGTTTAAATAATAAGAGCTATTGTTGTATTTCCGATGCAGTCTCGCGAAGTCTCGCTACTTTTGTCAAAGATATTTTTACCTTTTTCTTTATTAGTTTTTGTACTTACAATTGCCTTTCTACTTTTTGCTACTTCTGAGTGTAAGGACTGATACAAGATTTTTTTATAACTTACAAGGTTTTCCATTTTAAAATTTAATGTTTTGTCCTACACTGTATATCCTAAAAGATAAAAGCATTCTGATGAAAGATATGGATTCCACAGAATCTACCCAACAAAACAGTGTTTTTATTTATTTTGTACGTTAAAAAATAAAAAAGTTGTAAAGATGTATCTGTATGAGATAATAATCATCGGATTACCGATTAGAATACTACCGAATTAACCAAACAAGCTGACATTTTAGTTTCTTTTGTACAATAAAAATAATAATGTTAAGGGGGTGTAAATTTATAATAACATATAATAAGTTTTAGGTTTCCAAAAAGCATTTGTAATAATTTACAATATTTTTCCAGTAAAAAGCACCTTATTTTAAGTTAGATTGGTAAGTTTCAGAATTTTGACCAAAAAATTAATTTCTATCCCATAGTGCGATGACCAGCTGCATCAAATGGCATATCATAAAAGAAATAAAGCAAAGGCGGCCGCGAAGACAAGCATGCCGATTTATTTGCTTTAAACTTTTTGTGATTTTTTTTCTTATCAAAGAACACCGAATTTACATTTTTAAACTGTTTCTTCTATAAGTTAAAGTATCCACCAAAAATAGTGACAAAAAATGTATTTTAGAGTAACTACAAAAATATAAAAAAAGATGTTTTTTATAAAATTTTTGAGTTTATAGAATTTCTAATGTGGGAACATTGTCTTTGCAACATACATTTTTAAGTCGCCATACTTGCCATGCAAAAAAAAAACAAAAAAACCTACTAATGCTATGTCAAACACACATCAACTATGGTCGGGTTCAGTGCTACCTATAAAACAAAAAAAAAGCAAAAGTTAATGCAAGTAAGACACATTCATGCACTAAAAACTATATTTTTCATGTAAAATATAAGATAAGGCATCCCTCATAAAATTTCTTATGTCACTTATTTTAGACATCCTGTACGGTACAAGATAAATTTAAATGTTTCAGTGCAAAACAACTACAAACCAAAAGTTACAATTTTTCAAGAAGCACATGTAAAATATTGTGAGCCACAATGTGTAGATGACTAAATGATTAAAATTACCTGCTACAACTTTGCTCATTTCCATAACTTGCTTCGCTAAAATTTGATTGAGTTGTAAAAGATGTTCTCTCTGTTTTTTCTCTTCTAGGATGCTTGAAGTGGCAGCACATTTGCCACTAGGGCTAGGTTTTTTATCTAATGATTTATCATCTGAAATAAGGTAACATGGTTTACTATAAATTCTCTAAAAAAATACCGTGTGTTTCTCACAGTTGGTTCCCCCTATAACTTTTTTATTTTTCATCTTTCATATCTATCCATATTGATATATTGAATCTTGTTGATAAAGCCATATATAAAAAAGGTAACTAATAAGTTAGTTAGCAGTGCCGGATTAAGCTTGAAGCCGTGAAGCGACCCCTTCAGCGCTGGGAAAAAGGAGGGCGCAAAAATAGGGTCCAAGAATTAAGAAGTAGTGGTATGGAATGGTATGAAAGGGCGCAACTTGAAGTTGAAAATACGGGGACCTATTTTCTTGCTCTTCAGTTTCCATTTGAACCATTTTTTGTGGATGAAGAGGCGTAAAAAGCGAAATATTAACGTGAAAAAAAAGCGTACCTTTTTTTTCGGCCAAAAATTGAAAGATCCTCTGTTTTATGTTTGTAAATTCAAGGGGGGAAATTTATAGTTCGCTTCAGGCCGAAAAAAGCTTCGTTCGGCACTGTTAGTTAGTTAGTTTTATATAATTAGCAATGTTATGTTTAAAAACTTACCAGTATGACTAGTAGTTGCTGGTGCGCTAATTATAGCAGTGTCTGACAACATTTTCTTGATACTCTCTACTTTTTTCTTTCTCTTTTCCTGTTCCTCAGCACTAGGTTGAGGTAACTGTTCCGGAATGTACCTCTCAGGTATGAGAATTTTATTTGGCGTGCTCAAAAGATTATCTATGGTGTCTTCGTTATATTTCAGCTCCTTATTGCTTAATGTGGACCGTACCAAGTCAGGTGCATCTATTCTCTGCCTTAAAGCTCTTTCTATATCTAAGTCATCCCGAGCTCTACGCTCCTCAAGGTTGCCTAAGGCGACCAAGTTGTCGTGGGGTGCAGTATGATGTCTACGACGTTCCCTAGGAACTGCTCTACGTTGTCCTTGTACCGTAGGGCTTTTCTTTGAGACTTCAGTTATGATCTGTCGAGCAGCCTCACTTTTGAACACGGGACTTAACTCTGCTGGCTTTTGACGACTGCTGCGGGTGGGTAAGGAGTGATTTTGCGGTTCATAAGGCAGTTTTTGGGTCAGCGAAGTCGGTCTAAAAAGAACAGAAGAATTTTGGGATGAATCATCTTCTTCAACAAGAGCGTCACATTTATTACTAAACGTTTTTTCTCTATCACGTTGACGACGTTCAGATTCGCGTTTGACTATTCGAACAGTTTTAATTTCTTGTTTTTCTAGTTGATTTGAAGATAGAGCTGTGTCATCACTGGTTGAGTCGCTTGTTTGTAAATTTCTATCAAGAAACTCGGGAGGTCCTAGTGATTTAACGTCAGTGTTGATGTACAGTGGGGTTGTAGACGTACTAGAATAACTGTCGTATCCATGATCAATGGAACTCATTGTATCCAAGTCTGTTTCCCTCCAAAACGATGTAGGTTTCTTTTTATTGCCTGAAAACGCTGCAAAGTTATGAATCATGCTACATATTTTATTAGATCTACTTACTATTGTTAGATTGATTGTCAATAGGTGATGCATGTTTGCTTTGATATAAGTGAGGCGTGCTGGTCCTATCTGTAAGCTGTCGGACTTGTAAGCTTAGTTCTTCACGCTGCTTTTGAAGGTCTCCAATTTTTTTCTGTACTCTTTCCAGGTCAGTCTCTAGGGCTTGGCTCGTCCCAGATAGGTAAGGTAAGCTATCCCCTAAAAAAATACAGCTCTAGAACTGGAATTTTTAACAAGTAAAGAAATAATTTACCAGCATTGGAAAATTGCGGTGAGCTTCTTTGCTGTCTTGAGCTTTGCAGCTTTTGCTTTAACACCAACAACTCTTGCTCTAACCTCGCGTTTCCAGCAACGGTTTCTTCAAGCTTCTTTGAATTTTGAGCAAGCATTAAATGTACCCGACTAAGCTCATTTTCCAGTATAAATTGTTGTCTTCGTGCTTGCTCTATTTCTTCTGGAGTATTTAAACCTTTTTGTAGTCTGTTTCTTAGTCCTCCAAGAGCTCGCTCAATATCTTCTTTATCTCTTTGGAGATTGTGAAGATTTCGCGATTCTTCTTGTATAAGGCCGTCAAGTTGGTAAAGTTGTCGGACCTTTTCTTGTAATTGAATGTGACTAGGCTCAATTCTATTCCAATCACGCTTTTCTTCTGCAAGCAGTCGTCGTTCTTGAACATGTTGATTAAACTCTAATCTTTCACGAATATGCCTAGCCATGTCATTTCTTTCATTGGGGTTTCGGTATAAAGAACCAAGTTTAACCATATTATCCACCAAGTTTACTAAGGGTTTTCGTTTTTCGTATTGTTTTTCAAGTTCTAAAAGGTTTTGCTTGATACGTTCTAACTTCTGAAGATTTTCCATTCTTTTTATTTGATCCATGTTGTGTACGTGGATCTAAAAAATATTTTTATTAAATTTAAACACGGCTTTCATAAAGATACTCCAAAATGTTAGCGATAAAGATGAGCAAAGGCTTGTTAATATCCACCGCTGCCAAGCTGCCAATGTACCAGTTAATATAAATTTTAATATAAAATGTTAGTTTTTTAGCAAGATGAATGACATCAAACCTGTAAAGTATCTATTTCATTGTAACAACCCTCAATAGCCTGAAAAGTCTGCGCCTGCTGCCTACGTAATTGTATTAAAAGCAAAACTAGTTCTTCGTGGGTTCTGCCTAGAAGTTCACCAGCTGAGACGTTTATTTTGGTTTTGGACTCTAAATCCTTAAAAAATATCATAAAATCAACGTAGAGAAACATTTTAGTAATAAATTTGCTGTTAAAAATATATTAACGATAATTTGAGTTGATAAAAACAGTAAACGCGACATCAACTTAACCAAACGGTCAAGTTACCTTTGATTTCGTCATTATTTCTTTTAGTTCATGTGTCACTAGTTTTAAAATTTGACAGTTTGCAAATAAATTTAATAGAAATTATTGAAAATCAATAGTAATAAAGAATTTGGACGACTAAGAAATTGAAAAGGAATTTATACTGTTTTAGTATTATTTCTTCAAAAAGTAAGTACATTTTTTAAAATTAAATAATAAATGCATAGTTATGAAGAGGATAATTGTCTCTTAAAAATATAAACGCTATGATTTTTGTTGCAATATAATGGCTGTGCTGCAAAAATTAAAATTAACAAGTTTAGATAAATAAAACATGAAAATTGTATTTTGGAAATTTTTATACGGTTGTGGAAAAATATAGTATGTAACACATGCATAGTGTCTTTTTTACTCATGGGATTGCCGCACTCGCCTAACGGCTTGTGCTGTCAAACTTGCCATTCGTAAAAAAGTATCACTTTATGTATTTGTTACATAAATAACTATTTATCTCATCAGTGAAATTCAAACCTATTATTTTAACATTGTGTGATCTTTTAATATTGTATTTAATTTTACTTATTTTATGGACATTTTTAATACATTAACTATTAGCGTTAAAACTACCATTTTTTTTAAATTATTAGGTTTGTTCCAGCAGAATGTTGGAAACATGTTAGCAACAATCGTAAAAATCAGAAATTGTTACAAACATTAGTCAGAAATGTTGGCAACAGTTTACTGCTGGAACGAAAAATAAACAAGGCGTGCATACCTACTGCTTATTCCCCAATACAAAAAGGTTATGTTAAAAATTTGTCAGTAATGTTTGAAGAAAGTTTGCAAACTTTTCAAACAGTTTCTAACATGTTTCCAATATCTTAAAACTACTGCTGGAACAACAAACAATTGTATAAAGTTACAAACATGGCACTGCTGGAACGACAAATTTGACGTGCGCAGAATCCAAACGGTTGCAAACATTTCTGACAGCCTGCTGGAACAAACCTATTGTTACCATTTTTAAATGTAAGTTGTGTTCAGTGCCTCAGGCCACTCTTTATTCAATACCAACCCAAATTTAAGATAATTATGAAATTCTAAGACTTACATTTTGAGATGTTCTAAATTCTTGATCGCGTTCATATAAGTACTGTGATTGATTCAACCAAGCTGGGTAGGTGGAGCTAAAAAAAAATGCATGTATGTTTATTCTGGGTTAAGCATCTGGTATCGTGTATTTTCAACAGTTGACTAAATTGAAATTTTAAAAAGTATTTTTATTTTGAAAAATTCAGTGGCGTACCATACTGTAGAATAGAAAATGCACTTACACGTTTTTTTCATATTTAAAGCCAGCTCTATCCACGTTAGTAATACTTCTAGCTTGCATATTTTGCAGATTAGGAGTGACACTTCTTTTGGTTGTTACCCCTCTGGGAAAAGTGTCTCTTTGAAGGGTTGCATCTCTTGTATTTATAGATATTGACCCCGAGGCTATAAGAACAAACTAAAATGTTACTAAGACATTTTATACGTTTATTGTAAATGGAGGATGCGTTTTTTAAAACTTGCAATGGCTATATTTTCTAAACCAAGGCAAATATCAAAAAATAAAAAAATACCGTTTCTATAAAATCTGGGGGAATATAAATAACATATTTTTCGAAATACCTTTATTAATCCCTTAAGCTGCACCCCCAGTCACATAAAAATCTTAAAGGCAACACCCCTTTTGTGACACCTCTCTGGAAAGCTTATGAAAAATGCTTTTCGTTGGTCATAAAAAGTTGGGGTAAAATCAAATACTACCCTTTAATTTTAGAAAAATCATACTTTAATATTAATAAAGAATATCAAAAAATGTCAAATTAAATTAATTAAAATTAAATAAAATTTAATAATACTTCCTGTGGACCTAACCCGCCCCCATAAAAAGTTCTGCTTAGTTTTGGTTAGTTTTCTTTCTTAAATTTGTCGAGAAAAAAAGTAATAGCAACTGGTCTTTGTTGTTAAGCGCTTGTGAAACAGAACTAACCAGAACTTCTTAGGGGGGTGTATTATTTTAATTTATTATTATTTTTTAATCAATTTTATATTATTCTAATTGGATATTTTCTGGTATTCTTTATGAATAGTTAAGTATGACTTTTCTATATTCATCATATTTTTACAAGTTGTAATGGTTTAAATAGAATATACATATACAACACTGTACATTTTTTCTTTACCAGTAATCAAAATAGAAATAAAAATCTATACCTGGTTCATTGTTGTTTCCATTATCGCCAGTGTCGGTACTACCTTCACCTGACTCTACCACTGCGTGGCTCTGAGTGCCCTGCGCATCCACCACTTTTAATAATTGATCATCAGAAGGTGCACTCGACAATAAATCCCACTGTCTTAACGTTTCTCTGTCTATTAAGAAGCTGCCTTTCTTTTTAATTTCTGTCTTTGACGATTTTGGCGTTTTTGTTTACAGAATCATTAGCTTTAAATAAAATATCGTTTACGTATGTCACCTCACGAGTTATGGCTCTAGAAGGCTTTTTTGTATAGATTCTTGGTCTACATTTATGGAATCCAAATCGTCCATAGATTTTGTATGTCTCTGACTTACTGACCTTAGCTGCTCTCTCCATATGGAGTCTTCTTCCCACAAATAACTTCCTTCGGACGCAGGGTTTTCTGAATGTGGAACTCCCCGTTCCCGGTTGCTTGTTTCACTGACTATATTTTCGTTTAAAACATTCTCCAAGAGGCCCTCTAAAGAATACGATTTTCGAACTATTTTTCGTTTCTGAGTTCTACTTGATCAAATTTATCACTTTTTTTGTGCAAGTAAAAATTTCTGGATTTGGAGTTACCAAACATTTGAAGATCTTCAGCTTTATGCCTTTTTAGGGTGTCTGATTCATAGATATTTTTCTTATCGATGTTGTCTGATTTGTCGGTCAAATTCAGAAAGTCTACAGACACGGAACGCGCCTGAGCTGCTAAAATGTTGGGGTTACTTTCTTGAAAATTTCTTTCTTCCCGTGTGTTACATTTAATGGGATTTATAATAAGAGTTATATCTCTTTTACTTCCATTTATACTCTCACGTTGATTGTTAAGAGTTAATGAAGGCTCTAAACTTGAAATATTACCAGATAAGTCAGAATAATAATATGGAGCGATCTGAGGGAGTTCTATCTGACTAGTAGAAAGATCTTTGACACTAATTACTGGAGTAGAACGGTTGGAATTGGCAAAAAAACTGCTTATTTCAGCTGATACAGAACAACTGCTTTCGGGCCTACATCTAGGTCGAAAATCTTCCAAGAGATTGGGTGAAGCAAGTCGCTTTTTCATCGGACTGCTTGTTTGAGGCCCGTGATTTAGGGGTTCTTGTTGATGAGCTGTTGCAACCATAAAATTTTCATATGCATGACCATCTTCACTTATACCATCTTTCTCAGAATGTATTGTTTCGTTAGTAAGTTTTAGGCCTTCAAAATACTTTTCCACGCTCTTAAGGTCGACAATTTTTCCATACTCTGTTGGTGTGCTAAAGTCTGCCGATACAGGACGTCGGCTATTTGGTACCGTCAGCTCAGCAATGGAACCACTGTTTGATGACAACATACTAAGGGTATCATGATGGTCTCCACAACTCAATGACGATTCATCGCGATAACTAAAATCCTTAAGTGACATAAAACTAGTATGAGCGTCCATGCTACTTTTGTTTCCTTTTATAGGGCTTGTTTGAGGTTTGTTGTTACTGTTAAAAAATTGATCGGAGTTTCTACTTTGCAAAGATAAATTAAAACCTGTATGTTTTGTTCGAAGGTTCGGTGTATAATCTTCATCATCGAGAGGTGGTGAGCTAGTAGGAATTGGAGGAGGTGACACGAGTTCACTGTCAGAACTGTCCTGAAATTCTGGAATAGTTTTACTAACACCTAAATAGTAAGATGCAGGTCTAAAAGTATCTGAAAGACTAAATCTTGGCTGATTTGGATTCTCTAATAACTCCAAATCTTTTGATGCCTCATCATCTGCATCACTACTATCAGATTTTTCTTTACTCAACTGCCCAACTGGACTCTTTAATATATCAGGAAGCTCCTCATTATCTCCTTGATTTTTTCTACCCGGTACCTCCATATAAACCGGCTCCGTTTTTCCCTCTCCAAAACAAACGATTTCATATTGCTGTTGATCACTTGGGTCAAAATTATTTAGTGGTTCTAACAGAGCACTGTTTACTGTGCGTGTCATTTCGACATAGTGATTTTCCTCGTTATCGTTGAACATAACTGTAACATCGCTGTTGGTATCGCTTTTAGATTGGAGAATATGTTTTTTTGGTGACATGGGCATGTAGTTACCTTCCAGAACTAATTGTTCTTGCGAAGAAGGGTTTTGAAACTCTGATAAAATTGCCTTAACAAGTGCACCGCTAGATTTAATATCCGTTGTTATCGTGGAATCGGAAAGTTCTTCGGAAATAGAAATTTGAGCTACGAAAGGCTCTTGAAAAAATATATCTGTACTGGTTTTATTGACAGGTGTTCGAGGCAAGGAAGTTGTGGATGCAGCAGGTTCCTCAGAAGATTTTAAAGCAGTGGTAGAACTGAATGGTGCATGTGTAAGTGAGTCAGAATTATTCGGAAATGTGTCCACGGTCCGTCCTGCCTGTGAGTGCATACTTGTCTTGCTTGTTCTTTCCCCATTCTCTGAACCCATAAAAAATTTACATCAAGAAGAAGTCCATTGCCATCAGAGCTTTGATTAATCTGTTAGTAATAGTTATGAAAGTTATTTTAAGGTGTTAGTTACACATACATAAGACTCAAAGTTTCAATCAGGCAGGAAGGACCTATAGAGACTACTCCCAAAGAACCGACACCAGTATACACTAACATAAAGTTAAAATAATCACTCATTAGGTAATTGCCATACTGTTACTTGGTATAAGGCACTAACTAATGAGTAAATATTCTATTTTACATAAGACACAAATAACATTGCTTTAAAAAGTGCTTTACAACTGTAATAACTAAAACACCAAAAAAAAATTAACCAAAGACCTACCTTCGTCATCAGAGGAGTAACTATTATACTGAACTAAGTTATGAACTGATCTTCTATTTGTAATGGTAGATTTTTTGGCTTTTTATCTATAGCATAATTTTGATAAACATATGTATTTTCTTTTTCATGAGGGAGACCTCTATATGCTTGAGCCTGTGCTTTTCTATTTAAAGGCGACTGAAGCATCCTTTGTTTCCATTCTAGTAGCCTCTTCATTGACTCTTCTCTCTACAAAATAATTGTCTAAATAAAAAATCGGCATATTTTTTTCTTTCACCAGTAAATAAGAGAAAATGGTTACGTATTATAAAATATTATAGATATACATTACCTTTCGCTCTCCCTCCATTCTTGTTACATTTTCTTCAAAGTTGGAGCCATCTTTGTTATTCTGAGATAACCTGGCACTTGCTGATCTTGTAAACTGATCTTGAGCTATGGTTCTACTATTATGTCCTAAATTATGGTCATGCCCTAATTGACAGTCTCTATTAGTACTTTCATTTTCTATATCTTGAGCACATAGCAGGGAACCTTCACTTAAGGCGCTTTTACTTCTTACCGGTTGAAGATTTCTTGATACTTCTGGTTCCCTAAATGGATTATTATTAGCATAGGTGTTTGGAGGATCGAGGTCATACCGTTCTCGATGTTTTCTGTGACTGGGATCTACAGGTTGGTATTTAAGGGGCATTTTCTGAAGGTACTGAGCGCTTTTCCGCATTTTCTCAGCATACCTTTCTTGAGAATAAAAATAGTCGTTGTCTTTATGCCTGTCCCCAGGATTTACAAAATAGCTTTTAGATCGGGGTACAGGTTCGCAGTCTTTGGAGTACATGTTAATATCCAGGCTGGATTTAGGTCTTGCCTGCTGAGCTACTGGTGTAACGGACGGATTTGTTTCCAGTTTGTTTGGCTTATATTCTAAAAATCCGCACTATGAGGTCTTGAGATCATTTGTGCTGGGGGCTTGCGCATTAAAAGTGGATCTTGATAATACGGTCCTAACATATCTATTGAAGGCGGCGCATATCCTTTTACTACGGAGTACCCTACATTTACCGTGGGGTATCCTTTTTAAGCATGTTATCTGCAGCAACCGGGCTTAGAGGCCTTTTATAAGCACTTTGTTCTGAGTAAATGTCTTCATAGTCCGAAGGATTCCTATATTTTGTCAAATTACTTCTCCCGTAAGTATCCGGTGTTCTTCTATCGACATTCTGAGGCAACAAAAATACTCTTTCATTATATATTTGCTCTTGAGGAGTCATTTGCCTTCCATAGACACAAGGACTTCTGGCACCACTTTTAGAACCAGGATAGCTTGGGTACCTATCCATAACCTCTTGCCCAGGTGAACAGTACCCGTCAGTCATTCTTCTTGGTTTAGGAGGTGCATTGGCATAAAGTGGCTGATTATACTGATTTAGTTCTTGTTGGCTGGAATTACTTAGGTCTGTTGTATTGCTAGATGTATGCGTGTGAAGAGGGTTGTTTCGACTGGGCGTATTCATTTGATTGCCGTAAAAAGTGTTTGTTTGTTCTGAAGAGATGTTATGATTTGATGTATTGGCTTCCGATACTTGTTGACTGCGTTGTTCAGTAGAGGATTCTCTAAAAAAATTAGGTAAGTACATAATTTTTGAACAACTTTTAAAAAAGCGTTATGACTTACGAATTATTTTGAAGGTTGCAAGCAAGATTTAAAATATGGACCCACTGCATCATTAGTTCTTGTGACTCAGCAGCTAATATGTATGTACGCATATTAGCGTGTTCACATTTAAAGGCGAACTTTCGGTTAACTTTGTCATCTGGTCCACACACCGACACTTTATATGATGGAAGTAAAATTGATCCTAGCAATTTTTCTTCCTGTGAACCTATAAGAAAAAAATGTTTATTTTCAACGGCTGAAAACATATTATCTTTAAAAAATACCTTTGTAGTAAAACAAGCAATACTCAGACAACACAAACCAACGTTTTTTCCAAAGCATAAGCCCTTCTGAACCCTGCTTATGCAACCAGCCTTGCATAGCAACTGGTGCATTAGGTGGTCTTCTTGCAGATGGAGATCTCAATTGCTTTTTTCTCCCTCTTTAGCTTTTGGTTTTGGTGTAATAGCTTTTGGCTGCGTCTCTTTACTGGGTTCTTGCTTTTGCTGATAAGGCTCCATCTGGTAGTTGTTTTGGTTAACCGTAGAAATTTGGGTAGCTGATTGGTTAGGTTGCGATGAGGAAGTGTTTGTTTGGTTTACTGGTTGTTGAGAATTAATTCGAGGCATATGTTGATGTAAATAATCGTTAGAATTTACGTTAACACCATATTGAGGGTAATGTTGAAAGTGCCTATGGGCCGTTGAATGTATTATTTGTTGATTTGTTATATTTAATAAAAAGGGGTGATTGTATGGGATGAGGGTGATTTTTGTTGTAAATCTGAGGGTGTTGATGTATAAGTGGGTAGTAGTGGGGAGCATTATTGTGTTGGTGAATTTGGTGGGATACCGGCTCGTTGATGTTCACCATATCTTGATTTATCGTTGCTGCATTTTCAATTATTTGAGGCTTCTGAGTTTTGTCCATTTTGTTTGGATCGATCCTGAAAAGAATTTCTTTTTGTTTAAATAAGAAATAAGATATTATCTGCTAGGCGTTTCTAACCGGTTTTTAAAGTTTCGGATATACTAAACAAGTCATTAAAAATCTTTGAAAAGTTTTCCCAAGTTAAACAAAATCTCTTTACACAGCGACAATGAATGGACAAAGCCCTTAAAAAGAAATTGGCGGAAAAATAAACAAAAGCCACGCTAACTATATCCCCCAGGTCGTATGAAAACTTTTATAAAGATTTGCATGTGCAGAAGTAATTAATTTTTCACGATGTAAAGAGTTTCATTTTGCTTTTTGATTAATTGGCGTATTATTCTATATTTGGGGTTTGCAGTGTTTTTTAAATGCGGTGTAAATATATTTTTTCTACGAGCGTTAAAGCGTTGTTTTTTTAATCGTTAACATAAAGTTAAAGTACTCCATTCTAGTACACTACATAAAGTGTTAAAAAAGTAACTTTTTTAACACTTCGCCCTTTTTTACACTTTGCATTAGTGTTTTGTTTTAATGCCTACTACAATAAACCTAAATATCAATTTATGCAATGTAAAACAGTAAATGCGACATTAACTGAACCAAACGGTCAAGTTACCTTTGATTTCGTCATCATTTCTTTTTGTTCATGTGTCACTAGTTTTAACATTTGACAGTTTGCAAATAAATTTAATAGAAAATTATTGAAAATCAATAGTTATAATAAATTTGGATGACTAAGAAATTAAAAAGAAATTTATACTGTTTTAGTATTATTTCTACAAAAAGTAAGTACATACAATTTTTTAAAATTAAATCACGGCATAGTTATGAAGAGGAAAATTGTCTTTTAAAAATAAGCTGGCTATGATTTTTTGTTGCAATATAATGGCTGAGCTGCAAAAATTAAAATTATTAAATTTAGATAAATAAAACATGTATAAAATGGTTATTTGGGAAATTTTTATACAGTCGTGGAAAAAATATAGTATGTAACACATGCGTAAAGTATCACTTTATGGACTTGTTACATAAATAACTATTTTTCATATTGTTAAACTCTGAGACTGCTAACAAGTTACATTAAGTTATTTTTTTAAATAAAAATAAGACTCCAGAACCGCCCCATAAGTGTCCCTTTTACAATTTTTTAACTTTTTTCATGTTGTAGAACCGTTCTTGACACTATTGACAGTTTAGAGAACGGTTCTACGAGGTAAAAGGAATACACTAATTATCGGAAAGAATTTTTTCGACGGCGTCCAGGTTTTCTGTTCGGAGTACGGTAGCTAATGAGCGTCACGGTCAGACCCCGGACGCAGGGTACGGGGTGCCGTTGTTTGTATTTTGCCACAGCTTTTAAGTGCGCATGTTCGTCCACCCTCGATTTGTTAACTACGCGAGGTCGTAAAAATCCGAAAAATGCTTCTTGCCACTGTGGATCGGTAAGTATAGAAGGAACAGTTTAAAAATGTAAATTCGGTGCTCTTTGATAAGAAAAAAATCACAAAAAGTTTTAAGCAAATAAATCGGCATGCTTGACTTCGCGGCCGCCTTTGCTATATTTCTTTTATGATATGCCGGTTGATGCAGGTGGTCATCGCACTATGGGATAAAAATTAATTTTTTGGTCAACATTCTGAAACTTACCAATCTAACTTAAAATGGGGTGCTTTTTACTGGAAAAATATTATAAATTATTACAAATGCTTTTTAGAAACCTAAAAATTATTATATGTTATTATAAATTTACACCCCCTTAACATTATTATTTTTTATTGTACTAAATAAACTAAAATGTCAGCTTGTTTGGTTAATTCGGTAGTATTCTAATCAGTAATCAGATGATTATTATCACATATGATATACAGGGTACGACAATAGGTATGATTTTTTTAAATGGAATACCCTGAATGTTATATCACCACCAAAAAAATCTTTTAAAATGCTATAAAAAAATACTACATTTGATGTGTCTATCTCAATTAGTTTCGGAAATATGACCATCCAAATCTGAAAATTAATTTTTAATTATTCTTAGAAGCGTAATAGAGATACATCTTCCCAACTTTTTTATTTTTTAACGTATAAAATAAATAAAAAACACTGTTTTGTTGGGTAGATTCTGTAGAATCCATATCTTTCATCAGAATGCTTTTATCTTTTAGGATTTACAGTTTAGGTCAAAACATATTAAATTTTAAAATGGAAAACCTTGTAAATTATAAAAAAATCTTGTATCTGTCCTTACACTCAGAAGTAGCAAAAAGTAGAAAGGCAGATGTAAGTACAAAAACTGATAAAGAAAAAGGTAAAAAAAATCTTTGACAAAAGTAGCGAGACTTCGCGAGACTGCATCGGAAACACAACAATAGCTCTTATTATTTAAACTCTTTTACTTTTTTTAGTAAACAAGGCTAATAATAAACTAAGTAGATTAAATGTTGTATATTTATGTTTACATAAAATACATTTTCAAGTTTCTTATTACCCCAATAGAAGTCGTCATATCCTTTTATAATTTTGCGTACATGTAGTTTGGAGTATCTACTTTGAAATACACAGCATGAGCCATTAAAATTACAAAGTTGCTTTTGGCAAAAATAATGGATTTCTATCCCATAGTGTATCGGCGCGTCGCTGTAAAGGATAGCGGCGCTTTTGTATAAAATAGTCCGATTGCAAGCGGCCTTTTTTATGTGTTTTTGTATTATTTTCAAAGGGTACCGAATTTGCGCTTTTAAAATGTTCTTACTATACTCCTTAAGGAGGCACTATGAATCACTGTATAAATCCTATTCCGAAAATAATTGTTTTGGCGTAAAATCTGTGTTGAAAATTAAATGCAGTATTAGGTATAAACGGTTTTTAAGTAAAACGTTATTACTTTCGCCATTTAACGGTTTTCTTATCTTAAAGACCTCAATACATGTAAAACACTACAAATTACCGCCTATTGTTTTACACTGTTTTGTAAATGCCTTATTATGATTAGACTAGTAATTGCTATTGAAATTAAAGAAATTAATTAGCTTATTATTTTAGACAGGTTTGTATTTGTAAAAAGTTATAACACCATAGATCAATACAAAGTCAACTATGCTTTATGTACAGCTTGATCTACCGGGTGGACGTAAATAGTCCCCCTCCGATGACTTTTGTACCCTTACTTTATAAAATTTGGGTATATTGGGTAATTTGGGTCAATTATTGGCTCCCCTAATTATTTTAGAGAAAAATTCTATTGAAGTTTATTGAAAGGCATGCAAATCTACGTACATTGTAAAAACTTTAGATTTTACGGTTAACCCGTTGCTAGTTAGATGCTAATATATTTTTAAAAATTGTTACATTATTATCGCCTCATATTTATGAACAACAATAAAAATACCAGTGAGCGTGATTTTTTGATAATAATAAAGCACTAAATTTCAAAATGACAACGTTATGTCACGCTAACTGGTGTTTTTATTGTTGTTTATAAATATGAGGCAATAATAATGTAACAATTTTTAAAAATATATTAGCATCTAACTAGCAAACGGGTTAATAGAAAATCTAAAGTTTTTACCATGGACGTAGATTTGCATGCTCTTCAATAAACTTCAATAGAATTTTTCTCTAAAATAATTAGGAGCTAATAATTGACCCCATTTACATGGGATTTCTATGTCCCAGTTTGACGATGCATCACCATATATATATATATATATATATATATATATATATATATATATATATATATAAGGTAATATAAAAGGTAAAGTTCTTTGGGCATATGGCTCATTAATGACTGTAAAAATAAATAAATAAAAAATACCCTGAGAAGAAAAACCGCTTCAGGTCGCTAGACGCCTTGATGATGCCCCGATTGACTGTAAATATTCTTTCTGTATCCCAGAACTAACAAATACAGACACCGGTGCCATCTCACCAAGAAATTCAAATACAACCAGCCATAGCATCGAGAGGTTAAAGGTGATAGGTAAAAGTGCGCCATCTAGTTGTATATGGCAAAAGTTAAAAATGCAACATACTGTTATGCCAACAAACCATAAGGAAACTGGCCACCCATCAGTCTGCCGGTTTGCAGAATTCGGATGAGTAGTTTTGCCAAAACCAGGTAGGTGGCGTACAGCAGTGACTAAAAATATGATAAAAATCATATTGAAAGTAGTATTTTTCACCCAAACTGCGATATAATGCGATTTTAAACAACCAACCATAGTAGCCGAATTCTTACAGGTTTTATTTATTTATTTTTACAGTCATTTGCTTGCTGTATGCTTTTTCTTTAACCTTAGTAAATAAAACATAATTATTAATAAAAATAGACACATCCTGTATATATGGTGCATAATTAAATGTAAACACATATTTGTTTCACGAATTACAAAAATACAGAAACATGCTTTATTTAATATTTAAAGTGTTTTATACATTTTTATTATACCTACATTGATAAGCTTATGTTTGTAATTTAATTTTTGTTAATACCATTATTTGTAATAATATTATTATTGTTCAAAAATTATGTACCCTTTTGTTTTATTTTAAATTAGAAAAATAATATAAAAAAAAATATCCAGAAATTTCTGAATGTCTCTGTGCCTTCATATAGTCGTTCCACTGTGCGGCGCGGCGTTGCCACATGTCGGTCACATAGCATATTTTTCTCAATTATTTATTAATTACTTCTAACACAAAGGTCTGATTTTAATTAGCCAAAATGTTTAGAGTTGTTTTTTGTTTAATAATACAATATTTTATTTTCGATGTATTTTGTAATTTTTGATTCAGTATTGAAGTCCTCTCGTAGCAGGTCAGGAATTTGTTGCACTCTTATTGTTAAAATAATTTTTTACTCGAAAACGGCTCATTTTATCGACGTCAAACAAGAGTACCTTTTTCTAAGCAAAAGGTTTAAACTACCCAAAAACATATTTTTTGTGTCTTCACCATACAGGGCGTAAAAAATATTATCAATAATGTGCGAAAACTAGTCCGTCCCTGGCAAACTAAAGAAGCGACATAAGTTTCAAGGGCACTATTTTAAGAGATCTTTACTAGTATGCATCGTACTAAAATATTATCAAATTATACAGAGCGCTTTAAAAGTTATTCACGAAAAATCGATTTCTAGCTGCCCCCTTTAGGGGATCATATCTCCGCAGGGGGCTTAAACGGAAAAATTTTATAGGAACTTGTCGTATTATTTTCATCTGTTCCATACGTGTGCAAGAGATTTCCCACATTTTCCCGGACACCCTGTATATGTAGGAACATATTAAAGTTCTTTGCTTTTAAATACCATACATAATCTTGGAAAACTACATTGAAAAAATTAAGGTAAAGTGTTTAGGTACTAATAAAAAAAGTGTATAATAAACAGGCCCTATATTTTAAAGTTGCAACTGCTATGTTTACAATGTATTAATATTATTTTGTTATGAAATTGTTTAACATTTTTAAACTGTAACTGTTGCGTCATAGTATTTAAAAGTTATGGTAAAAATAGTAACGCATCGACATGCAATATCGAAATAATAATATTATTGTTTACATTCATAAATTAAAACTGAAATACTAAAGTTTATTTTTCCTATTAATAAACCTTTTAAAGATAGACGTAAATATAGACTAAAATAATTGAAAAATCTATTACCATTCCCAAAGTTGCCACAGACAGGAAAACATCTTTCTTTTTTAAAAGAAAAGCCGATTTAAATTTTGTTATCACTAAATAACTTTTAAGTTACCAGCACGTTTATCTATTTAGGTCACCATGATGATTTTTACAATATTTTAATCCCTACTCTAAAAAGGGTTAAAAGTCATTTTAAAAGGGTTAATCGGTGCTTCTAGGGTTTGAAAACAGGGTCGAGTTTCCGGATTTTTACAAGGGTAACACTAAGGAATGGCAGTATTTTAATAGAGGATCAGGAAAACTAAAATCTGGATACACACTGCCGGGTTTTTATGCGCGGGCGCGAAAACTAGTACAGTTAAATTGGGGAAAACTCGGAAAATTAACTATTAAACAGATGTTTCCCCTTGCATATTACAACTTTTATATACAGGGTGTTCTGAAAAATGCACGGCCAAATTTCAGGAGGTGATTCCTCATTGAAAAATATGAAAAAAGTTCCTATAAACATAGGTCCGAAAATGCGTAGTTTCAATACTTCTTGATTCTTCAAATTAGGATCCAGCATTTAGGTTCAAAGATACAGTATCCAACATTAGATTCAATCATATGCACCTCTATCTTTAACTGTCTTTGCTCAGTTAATCGTCAATAATTCAATAGTTCGTCCTAGAAAGTCATGCAATAAAGGTTTTATTTTTCTCAGCAAAAGCAAAGATACAAATTAAATTCAAGAGATAAAAGTTGTATCAGTTGCTATAAATCTCATAAAAAAATTCCGTCCCAAGAAACAGTCAGTAGCGTGCGTTTTTATTATTATTATACGATAAGATGTCCCGTGAGACGCCACTGGACATTAGATAACTTGTAATTTAAGTTGAAAATATCATAAAGAATCACAAAGCTTCAGTGGTACATATTAATTTTTTACAATTATTTTCGATAGATGTCCTGGAGACCAACGATTATAGTATTTAATTTTTATTTGGGGATCCATAAGGTACAATAAAATATTAAATAAATACATTTCACATGTAACAACTTCTGTGCATATTTACACATTATTCTTGTAGTCTCTCTCATTTGGTTTTCCGAAAATTATAGTATTCAATTTTATATGGGACACTCTGACAAAACAATAATACAGATATTATGCATCACTTCAAGTTCCCTGGACAAGTGCATATTTCATTGTCACCAGAAAACCTTTTTAATGATGGATGCCATCATCCTAAATGCATTTTTTCAGCATAAACTTATTAATGATGAATGTCATCATCCTAAACGCATTTTTTTCATCATAACTTATTAATGATGGATGCCATCACATTTTCTGCAACACGTGGCCTATTAACGGCAATCGTCACTTTTGATGTCTTTTTTGATACCTTTGCCAGTGCCTTGTCGGCCAAAATGTATGGTAATTCGCCCATTCAAAGTTCCTTTGACACCTTTTGCCAAAGTGCCCTGCCGCGGCAAAAAAATGTTATATGGGTATTTTTAACATACTATACTCTACATAAAAACGTGCCTGAGTGGTCTAGCTCGTTTTTCTCTAACTTGACCGGCCTATGTCGGTTAGGACTGCTACTATAGGACTAAGTTCCGCCTTTAAAGGGTCAAGGAAAAAGGGAATAGATAACAGCCTTCAACAAGTAAGACAAGGAAAAAACGCGTTTTGCCGACACCCCAATAGTCTGGGAGTATTGACGATGTTTCCTTAGTCACCATCGTTAGATGATTATATTTATAAGGATTTCAAGATGCATGCTAGTGTAGCCAGGATTTTGTTTAGGGGAGGGAGCAGACAGAAGAAAGGTAATTATATACCGGGTGTTTCTCAAAGGTGGTTTCCAGTGGCGGCGCCAGGGGTGGGCGCGGTGTGGCGAGCGCCCAACCTAAATTGCTCTCGCCCAAATACGATTTTTTTTCAAAACCTTAACACTCTGTTTATTGGAAACAATACATTTTCGAACCTATGTTGATATGAACTTTTTGCATAAAATAAGGTCATTAATATAATTTTTTAACGCAATTAAGAAACACCCTGTATATTTTTTCTTGTATTTTTCGTTCCGGAGAACTTAAATCTACGTACATACAAAACAGTTATAAATTTTGTCCACGGCAGGGGGCAGCTGCCACATTATAGCTAGAAAATGTCATTGTTGGGAAATGCGTTTTAAGTAAAACAACATATACAGGGTGGCCCACCATATTCGACACGGTCTGTAGCTGGATAGCCATGGGGTTTTTAAAAAAGTAAATACTGGAACATATACAGGTCGGATAAGACCACAGTATAAAATTATTTTAGTCTATACAGGGTGTCTCAAAAAAGTGTGACGTATCATAGTTATATTTTTTAAATAGAACACCCCATATTTTATGACGGTTTTAGATTCTTCTTTAAAAAATAAGTCAAGTTTGTTAATAGTACTAAGTGTCTAATTTTATTCGTTTTTGTGATATTTAATTTTTTTGAAAAATGCAGAGGTAAAATTAAATTGATTTTACTTTAACACTTTTAACACTGTAAAGTTTAAAATGTGTAACAAGATTAGAAAAAGTCTGCCATATCATACGTAGGTCAAATCAAAATCAAATATTGTACAGGGTGATCAAAAAATAATTTAAATTTTTCAGAAAATCAAATAGCCATATCTCTTTCATTTTAAATGGAACACCCTGTATTTTTTTACGTCACATGAAGAAATTAAAAGTTGGCTGTGACATAGCAGCCATTAATATTTTTCTTATGAAAATAACAACGACAATTTATTGTTTACTAGTGTTTTAGTCAGTTTAAAAGAAATTTCAATGATTTTAAATAAAAACCCTTCTTCTACAACAACAAGATGATATAATACTGGTAGGATGTGAAAAAATGGTTTACTTTAGTCTAGAGTTAATCCTGAAAAATATTCCAGGAGAAACCATCTGATAACATTAATTGTTGCTTTAAAAAATTTGACACATTATGGATAATGGAAGAAATGAGTTATAGGTCACAGAATGTCGTCATAACTGACCAGAGGCGTTATTAGGATTATTTAAAAACACAAGTTTTATCATTACCACATTCAGCTGAAATAAGTGTTATTGGAAGTAGCATTATAAGCAACTAATGATTTTTTTCTGTGAATTTTAAAAATAGTGGCAAATAATACAAAATCTTTTAATTTTGTGCTTTTTTCCAACAAATTTATATTTTGCAATAACGGCTTAGTAAATAGGCATAGCTATATCACAGCCTACTTACATTTAAATAGACATTTGGAATAAAAATATGTTAAAACGGAATTTACTTAAAAAGTATAAAAGATAGGTATAAGCAACCTATACACCATTTGAAAGAGTATTTTGTTTGTCATCATGTGACGTAAAAAATACAGGGTGTTCCGTTTAAAATAAGAGAGATAAGGCTATTTGATTTTATGAAAAATTGAAATTATTTTTTGATCGCCCTGTACAATATTTGATCTTGATTTGACCTACGTATGATATGGCAGACTTTTTCTAATCTTGTAACAAATTTTTAAGTTTAAGGAGTTTATATTGTTAAAATAAAATTAATTTAATTGCACCCCTGCATTTTGAAAAAAATCAAATATCACAAAAACTAATAAAATTAGACACTTGGTACTATTAACAAACTTAAATTATTTTTGTATGTAGAACCTAAAACCGTCATAAAATATAGGGTGTTCCATTTAAAAAAATATAACTTTGATACGTCACACTTTTTGAGACATCCTGTATAGAGTAAAATAATTTTATACTGTGGCCTTATCCGACCTGTATATGTTTCAGATTTACTTTTTTAAAAACCCCATGGTTATCCTGCTACAGACCGTGTCGAATATGGTGGGCCACCCTGTATTATCTTTCCTATGTTTTAATACATCATTATTACTAGAATATTATGTCTAGGTTGATACGAATGCATCTATTAAATAATAATATAATTAAAAGAAAACTTTCTAAAGCGATTAAATTATGTATAACTGTCGTTAATCCGATTTCTATATGCAATTAAAATAACTTTTTTAATTACCACATATTTACATACAGTTATAAAACCAGCAACCATAATACAGAAAATCCCTTTTTCAATTGGGGGTTTTTTGCATGTCTGTATAATTCACATCCGTTTATAGAATGCATTAAGTCTGTGAAACGAGTATACAGGGTGTTCTTAATTTTGATTTGTTTATTAAATTCTATTCTATTTTTTTGTTTTTGGCTCTGGTCCCTTTAGGTCCAACTCGCCAGCTCTCCCCTTCCGAACTATGCTTTTCAGGGCTTCGTCGGCGGAAAATCTGGATAATCGAGCTCGTAGCTCCCAGAAATTAAAAACAAAATAAATAATTATATAAATCTATGCAATGCATAAATTGACAGCTATTAAACCAAGAACTGCTACTGGTGTTACGTATAACCTTCACTATCACTACTGACAGTTCCAATGGCACGCTCATCTATTTCTCGCCATTCGAGAAATACCTTCTCGTGTTCACTACCAAACAGGATACCATCAGCTTATATGAATCTTCGCTCACAGCGCTTAGCTCCAGAAGAAGAATGCCGTCACCACCTGTTTTGGAAGCCTCAAGGTTTTTTTAAGGGGCACATGTAAATTGGTGCCCGAATCAAACATATTAGAAAAATTATTGGTTCCCAAACTTTTGGTTGACCTGACAAGTTATATGTAAATTGGTTTTCAACATGTTTACGGTACCTGCCGCCCCCGAATAGGTACGAATATCAAATAAGTAATAAAAAGAATTGTGTGTTTATAAATTTGTGGTTCTAAAGTAACCAGAACTAATCGGGAACCAATATACCTACGGCCTTTCTGGGGCTCGGAAACCGATTTACAAATTAATGTCAATGGCTTTATGACTACTCTTCTAAACGAAAAACAAGTTACCAACGCTCATGGGCGCCGGCAGGATGACATCCAGAGGGGTGCAAAAATTGAAAATGTCTAGGAGCAAAGAAAAAAATGAAGAGCATTTAAAAGCCAGGGGTGCAAAATCTTTTGAAAAGCAAAAAAATGTGTTTTTATTCTACAAAATGTACTATTTCATACATTTTCCGTCACAACCCATGCACTTTTTAAGTATTTGGGGGTGGCGGTTAGAGGTGCCGTACGGACGTTTTTACCATCGGGGATCAAGGAAAGATTCACGCTAAATTGACGGCATGTTTCTTCTGGATCTAAGCGCTGTGAGCGAAGATTCCTATAAGCTGATGGTATCCTGTTTGGTGGTGAACACAAGGTATTTCTCAAATGGCGGGAAATAGATGGGCGTGCCATGGGAACTGTCAGTAGTGAAAGTGAAGTTTATACGTAACACCAGTAGCAGATCTTAGTTTGACAGCCGACAATTTATGCATTGCATCGATTGTTGAATTATTTATTTTCTTTTTGGAATTTCTGGGAGCTACGAGCTCGATTATCCAGATTTTCCGCCGACGAAGCCCTGGCAAGCATAGTCCGGAAGGGGAAGAGTGGTGGATTGGACCTGAAGGGACCATAACCAAGAAAAAAATAGAAATATAAATAGAAATAGAAGTATTTTTAAGTAAACGACTACTCAATCCCGTTCCTTCCCTTCCCTGTAACTTTTAAAAATGATATAATATACTGACTAGATTAAGTTTAGTTTCGTATGTTTTAAAATTTAACCTGTGGATTTAGCTATTAACTGGCGTTGGCATTGTTGGTAGCGCTTTTCCTGGCCAATCATTATTTGCCCTCTGCCGGGGCAAATGGTGTTTTTCATTTTCAAATGCTATTTGTCTAGCCAAATGCTATTTGTCTAGCCAAATGCTATTTGCCTAGCCAATTAGCATTTAATTCTATTTGCCTAAGCAATTTTTAGGCAAATGGAAATAGAAATATTTGCATAACCAAAATCGCTGCACGTTTTAAAAGAAACATTTAATTAATATAAGTAACATAATTTCAAGAATAAATTGGGAAAATTGTATCAGGAAATATCAAACATACTACAAAGAACTGACCATCTGCAAAGTTTAAGTAACAGATGATCAAAACTAATTAATTAAAACCAGCCAGATATGCTAAAAATATCCAGAGAATTTGTATCGGTATAAAAATAGACTTTGAAAAAAGCAAGCACAAACTTACCGTGTCCAATAATCAAACCAACTATTTAAATATTTTTAAACTCATATTAAACTTTGAGGTACTAAAATGAGCGAGTTTTGTTTTTGTATAAGATGACATAATTTGTAAGATAAACAAGTTAACCTTATCAAAACATTATGCAAAATGGACTGATAAACTAGATATTACTGTGTGTTGTGCTATTCTGTGATTTGAAAATGGACCACTTTTAAAAAAACATATCGTTTTTATAAAAACAAAACTAGGAAATAAAATAGTGTTGAGAAGTTTAGAAACCAGACATAAAAAATATTATGTAAACTCGTGCAGTCGGGTGTCCGTTATTTCCCAAATCAACTTTTTCGCGATCTGAGCCTAAAAAAATATATCCAATGTAAAAATACTCTTAATTCTTGATTTAAACCGTGCCAAAATCATGTTGCTTTTCCCATTTAAATAACATGAGATTTTGACTCTTTGATTGACCTCCTGACAGTGCGGACGTGCGTAGAGGGACTACAAAGTTCTTCCCGGAGTGGCGGTTAGAGGTGCCGTACGAACGTTTTTTACCTTCGGGGATCAAGGAAAGATTCTCGCTAAATTGACGGCATCTTTCTTCTGGATCTAAGCGCTGTGAGCGAAGATTCCTATAAGCTGATGGTATCCTGTTTGGTGGTGAACATGAGGTATTTCTTAAATGGCGAAAAATAGATGGGCGTGCCATGGGAACTGTCAGTAGTGAAAGTGAAGGTTATACGTAACACTAGTAGCAGGTCTTGGTTTGACAGCCGACAATTTATGCATTGCATCGATTGTAGAATTATTTTCGTTTCTCTTATTGGAAATTCTGGGAGCTACGAGCTCGATTATCCAGATTTTCCACCGACGAAGACCCTGGAAAGCATAGTCCGGTAGGGGAGAGTGGTGGATTGGACCTGAAGGGACCAAAACCAAGAAAAAAAAATAGAGAGAGGGAACATGAGATTTTTGGACACAGAACAGGTGGTTCCCCCTGTAACTTTTTACCTTTTACGATGCGTAAAACAATGAATTTGGTATATCGTTATTTGACATAATTGCGGATTGATTGATTAATTCACTTGTGTTCTGTTACTTCCGGTTTAATCGGAAATGACTGCTTTTCTCAAATTTTAAGTGGCACCACTGATATATTTCATCTTATTTTGATAGAATATGCCATTCTAAATACAATTACACCTCACATGTCATTTTTTAACACTTGTGCTGTCAAAAATTCATTTCGGTTAAACCGCAAGTAATAGAAAAGAAGTGAATAAATCAACCAATCCACAATTATGTCAAATAACGATAAACCAAATTTCATTATTCTACCCTAAGAGCTAAAAAAGTTATAGGGGGAAGCACCTGTTCACCTTAGAGTAGGGTAACCCGTGCACTAGAGCCGCTTGGCTTATTGTGCGCCCTGTCTTTTACATCTGGGTGATTTCAGCCAAACGGGACCTACAGCTTAACGTGGGTTCCGAACCACGCTCCTATGCGCGACATGACGAGACAACTTAAGACCGCGTCCCCACCCAGGGGGACGGTAACGAACCTCCCAACTGAGTGGGGTCCGCATGTCTACGGTTGCGCCACGGCAAAGTGTGTTCCGGCAGAGACAACAATGAGACGAGCAACTAAATGTAAATAAATTATCCGAGAGAGAGATAGCTGCTGGACCTTCCTTGTCTGTCTTCAAAGCAGGTAAACGCAGATGGCGCATGAGTCGACTTTATCGTTTGCCCGCCAAATTCAAATTATATAGCTGTGCTATTTTTGCCCTTAATGTTAGGTACTTGTTTTTGTTTCCTATTAATATAAAATATTGGGGTTTAGTTCAATAATTACACACACCTAATTAAAAATGTCATTTATTTGGTTTTTATAAAGATTTTTCTTACAGATAACCATGTCAATATTACCTTAAATTATTATCTGTTGAAAAGCACAAATTTAATATATACACTGTGAACACTAATAAAGGTCAATATTCAAAGTCCAATTAAAGGTATATTAATTATTTTTCATTTTTTAGTTCGTTATATTGCACAAAATTCTTAATATAACAGTAAATTAGAACATACTATTTAATTAAGCAGCAAAGAAAATAACCAGCCCCTATGAAAATGACAATGGTAGCAAATTTTAAAATTTGCAAAAGATTGCAACTCACTAAAAAATTTCTTCTTCATTAAGTAGCAAAGTTTCAAATTTTGCCAACAGATGGCAATCCAGGCAATGTTTGGACCGTTGCCAACATTTTGCAATCCACTAAAAAATTTCTTCTTCATTTAATAGCAAAGTTTGAAATTTTTCCAACAGATGGCATCCTAGGTGTTGTTTTTATAATATAATGGAATTTTTTTCCTGGCGATTAAAAAAGATAAAGGGATACTGTTTGCAGATTATTGCATTGTCATGGGTCCTTAATACGTGTGCAAGTTTCAAAGAAATCGAATAGCTGGAAGTTGGTTAAAATTAGGCTCAAAGAAAAACCATGAAACACACAATAAATCACAGAAAATGTAAACAAACTGTCCAAACAAATCGGCCATTGAAAAATATCAAACACAAATATCGATTAACATTTCGGCGTGACTGCCTGCGGCAACGTTTGTCAAGTTAAAAATATTCGATTCATGGTATATTTTCTTTCTCTTAATTTGATGTGAGCCAAAAAGGACATTAAAGTTTACATGCAGATATTGTAAACAACTTGGCAACCAGGGCAAAGCGATGATTGCTCCATCTACGATAGCCTGCCATGATGAAAGACAAAGACATATTTATTAGAACTTGCGTTAAACCAGAAAGAGACAAATTGTTAGGACCAGTTACTCGTCTCATTGTTGTCTCTGGTTCCGGCGCCCTGGTCTTTTAATGGCCTTTAGCGTCGAAAATTTCCGACCAACTTATAAGTAAGTAGTTGGCCTCGGCAAGATTCGAACCCACCCCACGTCCGTTGGGCGTTCAACGACCCGGCGCCTTACACACCAGGCCATCACCTGTAAGAGACACCCGGTGTATTATATTCATGCATGTTTTTACTCTATGTATGTAAAAATGGAATCTTGTTCCTAAGTGGTTACTAAATTCTGGCTGTCCCAGTGGGTAGTGTGTGTAGCGGGCATAATCCTTTTTTGACTGCAAACTAGTTTTAAATACGATTACTATACAATACTATTTTTAAAACAAATTATTCTCAATCTCAACCAATGTATGTAATTTGTCTTGAATCGCGAATAATAGCTTTGTTCGCGGGTTTGATTCTGAACCGTTTCTGGGACTATTCGCATGCGCAGTGAAAAAGCAGCGTTCGCGGTTAGTAAAATCCTGAATTTTTAGTAACAGTTATGTATTCGCGGGTTACAATGGAATCAGTTCGTTACCGGTTCGTAACCTGATTAGCAGTCCTGGGATTTTTGTTGGAACTAAAAGTTCAGTTCGGAATTTCATGCGCATTGTCGATATGGTCAGTTATTTTCTGTTTTTGTGGTACAGAAATAAACCGTTGTATTACAGTTTATTTCTGCCACTTTTTATGCGGGTTAATATACCTGTTGAATATATTTTTTATATTTTTGTGAATCTGAGTGTATATAAACGAAGGAATTTTAATTGTATTCCATAAAGAGTTGTATAAAAGATTTAATTAAAAAGTATAGACAATATTACAAGATTTTACCATTTCTTGTTGTTTGAATTTTATCTTTAATTAAATACACATACTTATGTTAAAAACGAGAGGAGGCAGGGAAACCCTCGTCTTCCGCCGAGAGACCTCGAGTGGCTTTCGACAGTAGAACAATTTACCTTTTGTTTAAATTTATTTTTTTTGTGTAGTATTCAATTTAACCATGAAAAATCCTAACCAAAAGGCTAGGTTAGAATACATCCTCAGCTGTATAGAAAATCGTTCGCGGTAAATAAAAATTCCGAACTAATAAATAACTAGACATGCGCTTTAAAACAATTCTAAACCAGTTCGGTTCTGGTTCAGAATCGGTTCATTACTAGACCCGCGAACAAAGCTAATAATTCTGTAAAATTTCTACGTCTTAATGCACATACCTATAAGCTGAATAACAATATAAATATGACCTTCTCCAACTAATATGCCACACTCTAAGGTATTTATCCTAGTCACAACATTCTATCATTGTAAATTAACAACGAATTACTATTTAAACCATGTACAGCGGATATGGCCAAATTTACAAAAATAGTATTATTTTACACTAAATGCGACTACTACACAATACTCAAGTATAGGTATAACCAACCCATTTGGGTGATGTTAAAAAATTGGGATAGGTTTTTCCATTGACTAATCAGTTTAATATTCTAGACAGGTATTAAATTACAATGCCTTACTCATTTAAATCAAGCGAATAGAAATAACATTTTAAAACGATTTAATTAAATGTACCTTGATGTATGGTGTAGATTTCAATTCCGAAAATTTTTAAATATTTATCTTCTGTTATTGGGATATGTTACAATTTTGAATAGGCTCGAAACAGTAGTTATTTTTTCGGCAATTGCCTTGATTACACGAGGTGGAGCAAATTTTTAGTTCGATGTCAAAATAACCCCATATAACATTTTTTGCCGGCAAGGCATTGGCAAAAGGTATCAAAAGACATCAAAATGGGCAATTGGCCGTTATTAGGCCACGTGATGCAGAAAATGTGATGGCATCCATCATTAATAAGTTATGATGAAAAAAGCGTTTAGGATGATGGCATCCATCGTTAATAAGTTATGCTGAAAAAATGCATTTAGAATGATGGCATCCATCATTAAAAGGTTTTGGCAAAAATATGCCTTTTAGATGATGGCATTACATTATTTTTTTCCTAGGGACAATAAAATGCATTTTTTACCGTCCAGGGAACTAAAATGTGCATAAATAATGCACATGCATAATGTGTGTTTATGTACAGGGTGTCCCATATAAAATTAAATACTATAATTTTGGAAAAACCATAAGAGATAGAGGGGAGATAAAAATACTAAAAATACATTTCACTAAACAACTTCTGCATTTAACTTTTTCTTGTATCTCTTATGGTTTTTCCAAAATTATAGTATTTAATTTTATATGAGACACCCTGTACATAAACACACATTATGCATGTGCATTATTTATGCACATTTTAGTTCCCTGGACGGTAAAAATGCATTTTATTGTCATTAGGAAAAAAATAATGTAATGCCATCATCTAAAAGGCATATTTTTGCCAAAACCTTTTTAATGGTGGATGCCATCATCCTAAATGCATTTTTTCAGCATAACTTATTAATGGTGGATGCCATCATCCTAAACGCATTTTTTCATCATAACCTATTAATGATGGATGCCATCACATTTTCTGCAACACGTGGCCTAATAACGGCCAATTGCCCATTTTGATGTCTTTTTGCCAGTGTTGCCCATGTTATATGGGAACGTCACTCGTACTTTTCTTACGTAAAAACCAATGTTTAATTGCGTGTTTTTATTACATGGACAACGTCAAAGAATACAAATCCATAAAACCTCACAAGTGAGATTTCAGCGTACTCTAAAATTTTAGTACCTACCCTGACACCAGATCAATCAGAAAATTGGTCGATGCCCATGTCGCTATCTGGTGGTCAGGGTAGGTACTAAAATTTCAGGGTACGCTGAAATCTCACTTGTGAGGTTCTATGGATTTGTATTCTTTGAAAACGTTGGCGAAGGACTCTTTGTTTGACCTCCGGACAGTGCGGACGTGCGTAGGGGACTACAAAGTTCTTCCCGGAGTGGCGGCTAGAGGTGTCGTACGAACGTTTTTTACCTTCGGGGATCAAGGAAAGATTCACGCTAAATTGACGGCATCTTTCTTCTGGATCTAAGCGCTGTGAGCGAAGATTCCTATAAGCTGTAGGTATCCTGTTTGGTGGTGAACACGAGGTATTTCTCAAATGGCTGGAAATAGATGGGCATGCCATGGGAACTGTCAGTAGTGAAAGTGAAGGTTATACGTAACACCAGTAGCAGATCTTGGTTTGACAGCCGACAATTTATGCATTGCATCGATTGTTGAATTGTTTGTTTTCTTTTTGGAATTTCTGGGAGCTACGAGCTCGATTATCCAGATTGTCCGCCGACGAAGCCCTGGATAGCATAGTCCGGAAGGGAAAGAGTGGTGGATTGGACCTGAAGGGACCAAAACCAAGAAAAAAATAGAGAGAGAGAGAGAGAACGTTGGCGAAACTGGGAAAATGGATTTAATATCCAAAAACTCTCCGTATCTATATAGTTAGTTTTTGGTAATCACAAAACTCTTCATGGGCTGTCATAAGAAAAAAATTAGTAAATAATTTTGGGTGTTCTGCTAATAGGTAATATATCCTGAAAACGAGTGCTTTGTGGTCTGCATAAGACCCTAAAAACATGGTAAGAAGGTAAAAAGTATCAATTACTGGCCGGGCACCAATAACTGACCAATTTAAACATTTAAATAATATCATTAAAATATTTTTAATAATATTTTTTTTTGGATTAAGCAATATCTTTGCTGACTTTCCAAAAATATACAAATTCTTAATTGGTAAGAAATATTTTGCGGTTGGTGAATTAAAAATTGAACTTGAAACGTCAGCAAAAAAACAGGAACACGCTCCAACACGTTTAAAGCGGCCCACAGACGATCAATATTATTCCGCAAAATTTCATGTTGTACAATATTATTGACGGTTTGTGGTTATATTAAGAGCTTGTACAATATATTGTGTCAATCAAAAACAGCTTAATTTTTATTGTGCAATAGTGATTTATTGTGCCGTGTGTGGGTAATATTGCACAATTATTTTAGTTTTCAAATACGAAAGAGTATTTGTTTTACAAAAGCAATTACACAAATACGGGTTCAAAAGAAATAGAGAAAGAAATATTTTTTTTGTCTATTTTCAAACATGTTTCAAGCAGCTACTTTTTCCTTATCCATGTTTTAACCAGTACTTACAAAACAAAACCAGTTATTGTGCAATATATTAAATATAGTCATTGCGCGAATATATTGCACTGCTTGGGGACGACTAGCAATTTTCCTGTACAATATTTTGCCCAATAATATTGATCGTCTGTGGGCCCCTTAAGAGGTCGCTGCTAAAGCGGGAATTAAAAAATTATGAAGTGTGTCATTTTACTTGAATATGCCATTTTAGGCCGGCTTCCCCTAATTTTTGTCGCAAAAAATATTTAAGCTTAGTTTATAAGCTTGCGAAATGTGATTTGCGAATCGCGAAACGTGTTGTGATTGGTCAATTTCTAACGACTTTCGAATGTTTCGTTACAAATGGACCAATCAGAACACGATTCGCAATTCGCAAGCTTATGAACTAGGCTTTATACCTACGTGTGCTTCTTAAGGACCAAAAATGGAATCTTATTATTTAGTGCTTACATTTTTCCAAAAAGAAAGTTTAAATAAACAAACAAATAACGAAAACTACACCTGTCACTAGCATTATCAGCAGAAAACACACCATAACAATTTTACTTATAAACGCCAGCTTAACTAAACAGCGTTGAAAATGGAGATTACTTCATGGTAACCGAATCACACCTATCGATAGAAAGTGCTTTTGTGCTTTTTAATCCTTACACCTTTTGTTAGCACTTAATGGCCCTATTGTTTTAAGAAATCATTTTTTATGTTAACCAGCAAGACAAAACAATTCTACTTGAGTAACTGATTAGGCCCAGAGTGCCATAAAAATACGTAAATAATCCATTGTGAATTTAGATTTTTACCCGATGAATTGGTAGTACGTGCCATTTATAGGGATGTCAAAAAACATCGTATCGATAAATATCGTTTTGGCTAATATCGGTTGTCCGATATAATATCGATATTTGAGAAAATATCTATAAATTATCTTATATTACATAATTTTTTTCTTAACGGGTAGTTGTGTGGAAAACAAACGCAGAGCGATGCAGATATCTCTTTCGCAGGATCTTAATTTAATGTTGGATTGGGGCGTCAAAAATCTCGTCCATTTAAATGCATCCAAAACACAATCATGTTCCTTGTCGCGAAAAGAGTCATCAAATACTCATCCTCTACTTATGAGCGGCCAAGTTTTACAGAACAAAGACACCTTCAATCTTGTGGGCGTCACATTTGAAAGTAACCTTAACTGGCATAAACAAATTGTATATATAGCCACGGCAGCTTCAAAAAGCTTGGATTTCTCTTTCGAACTAAAAAGTATTTTTCCCCTTTTAATTTATACACTTTATATGTGTCCCAAATCCGACCTCCTTTGAAATATTGTTCTCATATCTGGGGCATGGCGTCCCCCACAAAACTAAGCATTCTTGATTCTATTTAAAGAAGAGCTATTCGTCTCATTAATAATCCTTTACTTACAGAAAGGCTTTCCTCTCTTGCCCATCGTCGGGCTGTGGGGGATTTATCGCTTTTTATAGGTACTTCCATGGCTTCTGCTCTGAAGAATTGTCCAGTATAGTTCCTCCACTCACGGTTCCCAACAGAGAAACTTGTGGTTCCGCGCGTATGCATCCCTATTCGGTCCAACTGGACAGGCCCCGAACTTCTCACTTTGTTCGTTCTTTTATCCCTAGAGTTTCTAGATTGTGGAACCTGCTGCCCGCGGAGGTCTTTCCTTCCCCCAAATCTTCAAGTATTTAAGTCCCGTGTCAACAAACTCCCTCTTACCTCGCTCAAGACACCCACGGTACGTTAGTATTTAGGCTTTTAGCCTTCGTGGTTTATCCAAAGATAAAAAAGTGGGTAAATTAATACGGCATAATAGTAAAAATTATCTTGATACTTTTTTTTATTTTACTGTACAACATTTTTGACAGTTTTAAAGATTTAGGTTAAAAATCGCTTTCTGATTTTGTCTCAATTACCATATATAGGATGATTCAAAATCGATCACAAAACTTAAGGGGGTGATTCTACTTGACAAAATAAGGGTAGAGCTTCATATAAATTTTTTCAAAATGTCATTCGTTTTCGAGTTACAAGCCGTCAAAGTTCAATTTTTATTTTGGTTTTTTCGCCATATTGCATTTATTTTTTAACCAATCCAGTTGATATTTGGCACACAAATCGAGCTTTGCAGCAAATTTTAAGACAAAAGTACTTTTTAAAGTGCTTCAGCTTCATCTGCAAACTAAGCAATTGCTCAGTTTGCTGTTTGCTTATAGGTTAATCCGGTACTGATTGTATAAACCATTTTTCAAAATAAAAACTTTTAATAAATTTTAATGTTTTTTCTAACATTAAAAACCTATTTTTAAAGAAAATAATGTCTGGGTGAATATTTTAAGAACTGTGTCACGTAAAAATAAAGTTTTAGGTCAATATCATCATTCACGTAGTCAAGTGGTATAAGATAACTGAAACTGGCGCGAAAATATTGGAGACAATCAGAATGTTTGTGGCCTATATTTGGTTTAACAGTTAAAAATACCTTAGGTATTACTGTATTGGTTTTTTTTCAATTTAAAGTTTTTCTACTTCTTTCAAAATAAAATTAAATCTGAAATTTTATACTTTAGAGAATGATTGCACAGTGAAATAAGGCCAGGCACCAATAATACCGGCCTTATTTGACAACTGAGCTTTCACAGATGCATGGTAGGATAAGAACTCCTTAATAAGTATAGTACCTGGCTTTATTTATGTCGGTTTTAGGTTGTGCCTTATTTTGGTCTTATTTTTAATCTGGAACTGTTCGTCTAGGCGAACGGCTGCCGATCACAAAATCGAGAAGTGTTTTAGAAGTAAAAATACTTAAAACCTTGTCAACAAAGTCAATATTTTTACTGACTACAAAATAGCGGTACTTTATAAATTACCTAAATACCTGATTTGGATGGCCATATGGTGATAGCATTTTTATAGATCTTTAGAGATACCCTGTATATATTTTTTTTCACACTGTTATTTTTATGTTGTAGTTAGCGCCAAAGATATAAAGGAATCTGCTAAGGATGCAACAAAGAACTTCCTCACTGTGGGAGGTCGAATAGGAGCATAAGGGTGTAAATAGAAATATGCTTTTTGTATCTGCACAATGCCAAACGCAAAAAGATATTTTATGGTTCTTAGAAAATTCAAGAGTACTTTAAAATCTTTAGACCCATTAAAGTTAAACAAGATTATTAGGAAATTCGAGTGTAAATCTTGTCTTCTTCTAACTCCGCAAATCATGTAAGAAAGTTGGTTCAGGCGTATATATTTTTAAATTTGCGACATCCCCATAAAAATCTAAGCGGCTCAGGTTTGGAGACCTGACTGGCCAACCAATCCAACGATCAAATTCTTTTTTATCTTTGGACAATCCACGAAGGCTAAAAGCCTAAATACTAACGAACAGTGGGTGCCTTCAGCAAGGTGAGAAGGAGCAAAGCCGCCTGGGGCGGTTACGGTTTTGCCGCCCCTATAGGGAATAAAAAAATTAAGTTCTAAAATTTTTGAAGAGCAAAAAAAATGTCCCCTAGCCCTATTTCTCTATTTATTGCATTATTTCTTCTTCTCCTTCGCACATATTTTAAAAAAGCAAAAAAAGGTCCTCACTTTCATTTTGCCGCCCCTGCAAACATGCCGCCTGAGGCGGTCGCCCCATCGGCTCACCCCTCGGGGGCCGGCCCTGAGAGGGAGTTTGTTAACATGGCTAACACGGGACTTAAAAACTTGAAATTTTGGAGGAAAAAAAAGACATCCGCGGGCAGCGGGTTCCACAATCTAGAAACTCTAGGATAAAAGAACGAACAAAGTGAGAGCTTCGGGGCCTGTTCAGTTGGACCGTATAGGGATGTATACGTGCGGCGCCACACGTTTCTCTGTTGAAAGCTGCAAGTGGGGGAATTAAACTGGACAATTCCTCGGAGCAGAAGCCGTGAAAGCAGCTATAAAAAGCGATAGATTCCCAACAGCCAGACGATGAGCAAAAGAGGAAAGCCTCTCTGTAAGCAAAGTATTGTTAATAAGATGAACAGCTCACAAGATTAAATGTGTCTTTGTTCTGCAGAACTTGGCTGCTCATAAGTGATGACTTTTTCCGCAACGAGAAACATGAATGTGTTTTGGCTACATAAATTGGACGAGGTTTTTGGGTGCCCCATTTCAATATTAGATTAAGGTCCTGTGAAAGAGTTATCTGCATCGCCCTGCGTTTGCTATTCAAATCAGGCTTGGAGATTGGTTTGGGAACCTTAAAACTGGAGTGAAGGGTACTATCGTCAGCAAAACTGTAAATGGAATTTGTGGTGAAAGAAAGAAGGTCGTTGATGTGAAGAAAAAACCAAGTTGGTGCCAGTACTGAGCCCTGAGGCACCCAGCATTAATTTGGTGAAAACTTGAAGAGTGACATCCACAATAACTGATATACGTTGATCAGAAAGAAAACTAGAGAGCCATGAACATAGTTTTGTTAGAAGACCATAGGAGGGAAGTTTATTAAAGGGCGTTATGCTATTATTGTTTTCTAAATACTTAAGGCTTTGCGAATTAATGAATTTCTCCATGACTTTACAAAGAACTGAAAGAATTGAAATGGGTTCATTGTTAGATGAAAGAGTTTTAGGTCTCTTTATAGTTTTTAGTTTAAGTCGGTTCAATAGCTTCCGAAAAAACTCACCCTACATATGGTGGTCTCAAATAAGCAATATAATGGGCTTACACATTTATGGCTTTCTCATTTGTACAACACCTTTTATTTTAGATATCAATTACGAACTTAGAATAGTGCAAGGGATTTTTGTTTGACCTCCGGACAGTGCGGACGTGCGTAGAAGGACTACAAACTTCTTCCCGGAGTGGCGGTTAGAGGTGCCGTACGAACGTTTTTTACCTTCGGGGATCAAGGAAAGATTCACGCTAAATTGACGGCATCTTTCTTCTGGATCTAAGCGCTGTGAGCGAAGATTCCTATAAGCTGATGGTATCCTGTTTGGTGGTGAACACGAGGTATTTCACAAATTGCCGGAAATAGATGGGCGTGCAATGGGAACTGTCAGTGGTGAAAGTGAAGGTTATACGTAACACCAGTAGCAGGTCTTGGTTTGACAGCCGACAATTTATGCATTGCATCGATTGTACAATTATTTTTGTTTTCTTTTTGGAATTTCTGGGAGCTACGAGCTCGATTATCCAGATTTTTCGCTGACGAAGCCCTGGAAAGCATAGTCCGGAAGGGGAGAGTGGTGGATTGGACCTGAAGGGACCAAAACCAAGAAAAAAAAATAGAGAGAGAGATAAATATTGCGAAATTCTTTTGGAACAAGTTAATACTACCGAAAATGTTGTAAAACATTTTTTTCGTGCGATTATACATTTAATTTAAATGGCATTAAAATTTTCGCTACTGGAGTGGTTTAAATCCTCATTTAATTTAGATTAGACAATTTTTTAAAGATATACTTATATTTACTGAAGAATCAAATATACTATAATGACAAAGTTCATCAGGATCCATAATTACTACATGATGAATTAATTTTTAGCAGATGGTGCATTTCTTGGTCTATGGATTAATCGAAAAGGGCCAAGAACTGACCATCGTGGTCTCCTTACCTAAAACCCTTAGATTTCATTTATGGGGATGGCGAAAATCGAAAATATACACACATCTCAACAAACTTTAACAGATGAATTGCAAGTTAGAAATATAAAACGGGGTGTTTCTAAAGAAATACGAAAAAATTGAGGGGTGATTCTTTATTCAAAATGAAGGGCAGTTTGCTTTATAAACAAGGGGTCAAAAATCAACCATTAGGGAGATATCGCAAAAAGTGTAATACAGAAAATCTATTTTTTTGCCTAAAATCCAAAATAAGTATTGTATTTAAAATACCAAGTACTTAATGGCAAATAAAGACATATTACAAATGCCTTAAAATAAGTGACAGCAGATAGATTTTTTTTTATAAAATTAAGTTTCCCGTTCCGGCACGTTAAGATCTTTATATTATTATTTTTTTTAAAATTGGTTAGTTTAACGAAAAATACAAAACTTAAAACAGCTTTTAAATAAACCAGTCTATCCAAATTTCTATTGGTATATCTTTTAGGGTTATTTGCCCCTTTTTAAATAATTATTGGTCAACATTCATTTTTTAAGCAAATTACCTCTCTTGTTCACAACGCTTTAAACTACAACATTAAAAATATTGTTGAAGTTGTATTCTAAAAACATTTTAATTAACACAAATAGATTGAAAGTCGAAAACTTAGTTTTTTGCAAAAATATTTCTTGTAATTGTAAAAATATGGTTTTGGAATTTTGGATTCAAAGAAAAATTCTGAGAAATAAGATTTTTCAAATAATCCCGCACCTAAAAATTGCAATTTTTATAAACAAAAAACGAGAAAGAAAAACGGGAGTCTTCGTTTTATAGCAATAACTAAAAAAAAATTAAAGCTAGGTGAAATTTTAATAAAGATCCTAAAAAGAAGAAAATTTTAGTGGACATATCCCGACTTCCGGAGTTGTAACTCCATTATTTATAATTTTAATAAAATTGGGTTCCTCGCGACGTTGTGGCGCTAGCCGCCGCCACGCAAAATGTGCAATAAAAATATATATATATATTTTATAATATTAAGTATTAATTTTAAAATGTGAATAAATTATAGTGTTATCTAGACATTTAAAGGAATGTCTTCATTTTTGTTTAATTTATTCTTTTGTTAGGTAATTAATTTTTCATAGGCTTTAGTTGCCATGTTTTAAAAGTTTAAATAATGTACCTATTTTTTCCCTTTTTCGCAGCAATTTTAAAGTGCGGGATTATTTAAAAAATGTCTTTTCTCAGAATTTTTTCCCAAACCAAAATGCCAAAAACAATATTTTTACGATTACAAGAACTATTTTTTGCAGAACATTTACTTCTCGATAAAACTAAAAAAGGTCAAAAATAGCCTTAATTTTATTAGGTATATTTAAAAAAATACTACTTTTTGGAATTTTGATTTTAATCTTAGTTTAACTACAATTCATTTAGCATCTGTATTTTACTGTAGATCGGGTAGCTTTAGTTTTAATTTTGCCTCAAAATTTGTAATTTTAAGACTTAAAATAGTATTTGTAATCTAAAAACAGGCTTTTTGAAATTGGTAAAATAATATGAATTTATTTATATTAATAAGTTTAAAAATATCGCAGCTTTAGCAACGGTTCTTACAAAAACTAGCTTTACATCAAGCATACATATCTATGTTGTAGGTAAACCGTTGTCAACTGTCATATGTGTAGAATAGAGCAGGTGTGTTTGGAATAGAATACCATTAAAAGCGGTTTAAACATCCTTGATGTCAGTGCCCTTTAAACTATTTAGGATTCTTGCGTAACGAATATGTTAAAGTACCACTGAAAGAATACCACACAAACACACACACACATTACCTTTATTAGCGGCAACAAGAAACTGATTGTAAGATGAACAGCTTTCAATCACTAATATTTTTAAAACAACTCAAGCGGCGCGATCACAACAAACATATTTTCTGGGGTGGCACAAGATTAACATTAGGGTGCGATGTCAGGTTAACGTTGACGAGGTAACTGCCGGAAGTCTGCACAAAAGCCCATGAAAAAGCTCACGAATTTTACCCGAAAAATATACAGTCACAATCATACGAAAACAGTTATAAGTACTTGGTTTTGGTACTACAGATGGGATAAAGCAAGAACACAGTAAGAATAAGGCAAGCATAAAAGAGAGGGGCTATGGTGAACAGGTAGGCATTCCACCGGGCCCCCACCTAAAAAGTTTCTCGCTTAGCAGTCGAAGCACTTGCAACGTAATGTTCATTTACAATCTGTGATCCTGTACGCGGTTACGTGCTTGGGATTTTTTATTTTTACATGCATCTCTTAGTAGTTGCATATCTACATCTCATTGGCACATTTAAATGCGATGTTGCGTAAAAATTGCGATGGAACTTTGCATAGAAGTGATTTTTAACTCGTTGCAAAACGGAGGTGAAGATAACTTAAAAAAAAAAAGTTTTTTGGATTTTTTTGCTATATAGGGTGATTATTTTTACGTCGGCACTATTGCTAACTTCTTTATAATTGGAAATACAAAGTCGATTTAAATTAGACATCGGGTTTTCGATTTATTGCAAAAACTATACTTTTTTAAATTAAAATGAGACAAATTACTTTGTTTTCTATCACTATATTGTGTGAGTGATAGAAAACAAAGTAATTTGTCTCATTTTAATTTAAAATGGACTATCACAAAGTAACGGACAACTCAATCCAGTATTTATACTTTTTTAAATGGAACACCCTGTATATTATATCACTATTCGAAAGATCTATCAAAGACCTTTAAAAAATCCTCATGAGTTATAGCCTATTTTTAATAGTTTTGGAAATATGGCTATCCTCGGAAATTTGATAGTAAACTGGCATTTTTTTAAATAGAGCACCCTGTATACTGCATCACCATTAAATAGATATTTTAAGGACCTTTAAGAAAATACCACATTTGATGTGTCTATTCTATTTTTACAGCTCCAAGCTATAATCACTAAGTTTAGTGTCAAAGATAAAATAGACATTATATCTTCTATTTTTTAGATTTGAATGGCCTATTTCCAAAATTCTAAGAGATAGACATAACAAATGTGTTATTTTTTAAAGCTCTTTAAAATGTCTATTTTATTGTGATGCAATATACAGGGTATTCCATTTCCAGTCTTAAAATACAGTTAAAAGATACCATTATATATGTACAAATTTTTAGATCATTAAATTTAAAAGTTTTCTCGAAATTTTTTGAAAAATTCGCTTTTTCGGTCTTCTAACTGTATATATCCCCTTAAAAGTGAAAGCGAATTTTTAGAAAAATAGTGTAAGTACAAGCTGCACTCCAAAACTAATTCAAATAAATTAAAAATTTCTGTATAAAACTATTATAGTATACAGGCGCGCAACTAGTATTTTCATTTTTTTAAATCTAAAATGTGAGAGTGAGAACCCAAAAGTAAGAGTCAGAGCCACATTTTTTTTTATTAGCCGCTTCCTCAGAAAAAAAAGTATTGAAAGAAAATTCTGCATTTGCTTTTTTTTAATATTTGTAATTTGACGATAAAAAATTACAAGAGGTAATTTCTCCCATGTTGCATATGTATATTATCATTATACAAGATTTAAGGGTTTGTTTCTTAATTGATTGTTAGTGTCCCAGTAAAATTATGAATTCCTGCCTTATAAAATAAAATGACAATCTAACCGGCTGTATAAATAACTTTATTTTTACCAAATATCCTTGTTTTTATAATAAAATTATATAATTAATAAGTTTTAGTTAAACAATAATAATAATAATATATTTATTTTGAAGATATCAAAGCTAAAACAAATAAAAATCCGGCGCATTCACCATGGCTTTAAAGATGTGTGACCCTTACAGGGAAACAGCCCCGGATATTGAAGTTTTTCAAGGCGGGGCAAAAATTGTTGTCTGCCGCCTCCCATTTCGTCTTTTTTACCTTAAATTAGGCCTTGTGTTTGTCCCTTGTAAATACAGGGTGTTTCAGAACTATGTGATCAAACTTGTAGGGGTTATTCAGTGCAATAGTAGAAAACCTTTGACTATAGGAACCCATGTTCGGAAGAGTGTCACTAAGGCACTATAGCCCTAAGACGCTTTAAAATTTGGAAAGACGATGAATTGCCTAAAAGGGATTTATTGCATATTGATCAAGTATACCTTTTAAGTGCAAAAAATATGGGAAATTAAAAATACTTTACCAAAATTATAATATACCAAGGCAAAAAAGTTACGACACTTTGAACCTAAGCAATGGCCTGCAGGTGGCTCCCTCTAAACGGTGCTACAAACATTAGCATATTTTAATTCCCCACCCTAAATAACCTCTCAATACCAAATTTTGTGGAAAAATGTATTATAGTAAGTAATAGATTTAAAAATAACGGAAATAAAATAATAATAATGACACCCTCTATCTTGTAGACAATCAATTTTTTGTCTAAGATAAATTAAGTTAGATCGTCGTATTTTGGTACAAGGAATTGGTGGTAGCATTTTGTACAGATCTTTTAGAGACACCTTGTATACAAGGTGTCCCGTAATTAATTGGACATAGGTAAATGTAGGATACCTAATATAAAAATAAAGCGTTTAAGCTCAATATCGCTAAGCAAAATGTTATTGGTTTTAGTTCTACAAGGTGTTAAAACTAATTTTTTACCAAACATTTAGTGAAATATCTCGAAATCCACTGGACAGATTAAAGTGAAATTGTATGTACTCTTACTATTTGGGATGACGAATACGAATATAATATCTATTTTGCCATTATCACTAGATGGCGCCACATACAATAACATTGATTGATTAAAATGGTCATAATTTTTTGACCTTCCTGTATGCACATTTGCGAGTGGAAATAATAAAACAGCATTTAATTTTAGTCAAAAAAGGTATACTTATTTGATCTCCAAAAGTATACCGTTTTCAAAATAAACGCCTTTTTTATTAGGTTCATCGTCAGAAATTGTGGCAAAAGATTGTGAAAGGAGTCAATATCATCAGGGCCCATGAAGAATCATTATTTGGAGTCAGGCAAAATTTAAATAAAAGAATTAGACAATCTGTCCTAGTGGATGGTGAACATTTTGAACATTTATTATAATTAATATCCTTTTTTAACTTTATCGTTGTTCATTAAATTTTAGAGGGTTCATGCGCAACCTAATAAAAAAGTCGTTTATTTCGAAAACGGTCTACCTTGTGAAAATCAAAGAAGTATACCTTTTTTGACTAAAATTAATTGCTGTTTTATTATTTCTACTTCGCAAATGTGCATACAGGGAGGTCAAAAAAGTTATGACTATTTTAATCAATCAATGTTATTGTATGTGGCGCCATCTGATGGTAATGGCAAAATAGATATCATATTCGTGTTCGTAATCCCAAATAATAAGAGTACACCAAATTTCACTTTATTCTGTCCAGTGGATTCCGAGATATTTCACTAATTGTTTGGTAAAAAATTAGTTTTAACACTCTGTAGAACGAAATCCAATAAAATTTTGCTAAGCAATATTAAGCTCAAACGCTTTATTTTCATGTCAATTATCCTACATTAACCTATGTCCAATTAATTACGGGACACCCTGTATACCAAAACGATAAAAGTAATGCGTTAACACTCTTTGTTTGACCTCCGAACAGTGCGGACATGCGTAGAGGACTGCAAAGTTCTTCCCGGAGTGGCGGCTAGAGGTGTCGTACGAACGTTTTTTACCTTCGGGGATCAAGGAAAGATTCACGCTAAATTGACGGCATCTTTCTTCTGGATCTAAGCGCTGTGAGCGAAGATTCCTATAAGCTGATGGTATCCTGTTTGCTGGTGAACACGAGGTATTTCTCAAATGGCGGGAAATAGATGGGCGTGCCATGGGAACTGTCAGTAGTGAAAGTGAAGGTTATACGTAACACCAGTAGCAGATCTTGGTTTGACAGTCGACAATTTATGCATTGCATCGAACGTTGAATTATTTGTTTTCTTTTTGGAATTTCTGGGAGCTACGAGCTCGATTATCCAGATTTTCCGCCGACGAAGCCCTGGAAAGCATAGACCGGAAGGGGAGAGTGGTGGATTGGACCTGAAGGGACCAAAACCAAGAAAAAAAAATAGAAATAGAATAGAATAGAATTACGACGTTTTAAACGGTTTAAGAGCGCTTACACATCACTGATCTCGATGGATTGCTAATGTTATAACCTGCGCGAAACAAAAGTTACATTTCATGGGCGAAAAACCGGTTTGTACGCAAGCCAGTTGTGAGGTAAACGCACCCGTACCCAAACAAACTATTCGCATTATAAGAAGTACGGTAGCTAATGAGCGTTACGGTCAGACCGCGGACGAAGGGTACGGGGTGCCGGTGTTTGTATTTTGCCACGGCTTTTAAGTGCGCATGTTCGTCCACCCACTGCGCGCGGTCGTAAAAATCTAGGTTATCTATGTTAAACATGCGTTTTTTCTAATTTGCATATGGCTAATGCGGAATAAAGCGCTCATGTAAACTAAGTAAATTTTAATTCTTTAATAAGTTAAACATAATTTAAATAGAAATAAATAAAAAGCTAGATACATAATGCGGAAATGTACTAGTATTTACCGGTTATCCGAGCTACTAAGCCATAATTAAACAAATTAATTAGTAAATCAGATAAAAAAGTTAGGAAATTGTAAACGAATGTCATTTCATTGGTAAACATGCAATCGTTTTGCTCAACTAGATTAGAATTCCGTGTCACTTGCAATAAAAGGTTTGTATTATTTTGCCAGTACGAGATAGGGGAGACTCGTGCATAAATTGACATACCTATACATAGGTTAAATAATGATTTACCCAGCAAACACTATTTGCCGGCAATGTACATTTTTCATATTGGCATTGATGGTAATGCATTGACAATTGGTGGCAATATTATGCCAACATCTTATACGCATTAAAAAGTCAACCCTAAATAAACACTTAATTGCCAATAAATTTTACATGCAGGCGAATTGCCGGCAAGCATACAAAAATGGCGGCATACCAATCCTGATTAAATAAGGCACGCGTTTTTGTTGCAGGCAAATAAATATTGGATTTTTGACGCATATTCATACTTTTTAAACCATATTATTAACATTGGTATTTAACTAACATTAAAGCAATTTTTTTGATCTGTTTTATTTATAATGGCAGCTTAATAATATTATTTTATGTTTTTTTACAAAATTTAAAGGAAATGGCCTTTTCATAACACTTTATTGTTAAAAATCATGCAAATAAAAATTAGGTCAAACAAAATGTTTATTATGTATTTTGGAGCGAATAAAAATAAAATGATGGTAAAATTAGCTACGTTAATTTCGACCGAAGGTGACCGCTTTGTGCATTTGTTTTCTACGTTGTTTTCTAGCTTTTTAGGTTCTTTTTTAAAGAAAAGAGTTTTTAATAGACATAATTAAATGTATTCATTATCTAATAAGTGTGTGTTGTGGGATTAATTGGTGATGGCTAGTCGAGAAGGCAAGATATTCAAGTAGACTGTTAGGAGCTGTAAACATTTTGTTTAAAACTTTATTAAAAGTTTTAAAGACGTGTTAATAAAAAATATTATATATATTTAATGGTTTTTTGACATACCGATAGATGGCGTAATGGACAATAAAGTACTATGTTTCTGCAATATCTTTGCTTTTTATCGTCTAAACCGTACCCATTAGACAAAAATAATTCGAGAGCGGTCTGCGGTAGGTGATCTCACTTAGCTTTGAAAGAAATATCTTCGGCTAGTGTAAAAATCTGCATCTCCAAGTTGGACAGTGTTCCGAGAGATGGTACTTTGCATTGCAAGGAGATTGCATGCAGTAAGGAGTTTTTTCCTATTTTAATTTTCAAATAAAATATCGCATCATTTTAGCTTTTAAAAAAAGTATATGCGACAATTTTCGTCAATAAGACGTCAGCTTTCTGCTTGGGAGTATCTGCATTTGCCCACTTTCGTGTCTTTTTGTTATCTTTTTGCCAATAACTTATTAATGATGGATGACATCATCTTACACGCATTTTTTGCCAATAACTTATTAATGACGGATGCCATCACTTTATCTGCAACACGTGGCCTAATAACGGCCAATTGACCACGTTCGCGTCTTTTTGATACCTTTTTGCCAATGCCTTGCCAATAAAGAGTGTTGGCAATGCTAGTAAATTAAAAGTACAACACCGGCAAAAAATGTTATATGGGTTCTAAATTGATTGGAATTATTTTGCGGTTGGTGAACTGAAAATTGAACATGAAAGGTCGTGCAAAAAAAATCAGGGACATGCACCCGTAGGGTAATTTTGATACTTACAGCAGTAATCATTTTACACGCTCCAACACTTTTAAAGAGATCGCTGCTAAAGCGGAAAAAAAATTATGAAGTGTATTATTTTACCTGAGTATGCCATTTTAAGCCAGTTTTCCCTATTGCCCTATCCTCCCCTATTAGGGGGCACAATTTTTGTAATTATGACTGAAATAAATGAACTCTTACCTCGGTCTGATTATGTAGCAGATTAAGTGAGAAATGTCTAATTAACAAACCTATTTTTCTTCCATTAACATCCCAGTGATATCGGTGATTTTCCTGACACGCCATTTTATTACATATTATTTATTACATTATGATGCCATTTAGTGCGACTGCCATCAGCGTGTCTTGGTACGGGATTTCCTTAAAGTTTAGATGCCACGATGAATCCACGCAAAACCAAGTTTATCTTTGTGACATAAACATGAAAGATATTTTTTAGTACAAAAAAATCGATAAAATAATGAGATTTTTTTAACAAGATTCGAAAGGTACGTATATACTTTTTTTAAGTTTTATGTATTATTATTTTATTTTATTTCAAAATAAATATCACATAATTTTTGTATAGTACGTATTACCAAAGAAAAAATGTAGTTTTCACTGTAGACACACAGAAAATAATGCAAAATTTTAGGTCCCAGGCTTAGACGCTGGCTTACTGGGATATCTTGAGCGGGCGTCCATTGACAGAATATTTGTCCACAGGACGTATAATTTTTCACCACACAATTTAATTGCTAATAATTTAAAAATACAGTTACCCTTATAATTCCGTTAGTTTTGCACTGGCATGACGCACTTCTTAATAAACTTCCCTCCTACGGTCTTCCAACTAAACTCTGCTCTTGGCTCTCCAGTTATCTTTCTAATCGACGTATATCAGTCGTCACGAAATTAATGCTGGAGTGCCTCAGGGTTCAGTACTAGCACCAACTTTGTTTCTTCTTCACATCAACGATCTTCTTTCTTCCACAACCAATCCCATTTATAGTTATGCTGACGATAGTACCCTTCACTCCACTTTTCCGGTTCCCAAACCAATCTCTCAACCCGACTTGGAAAGCAAACGCAGAGCGATGCAGATATCTCTTTCACAGGATCTCAATTTGATATTGGATTGGGGCGCCAAAAATCTCGTTCAATTTAATGCTCCAAAACACAATCATGTTCCTTGTCGCGAAAAAAATCATCAAACACTCATCCTTTGATTGCATCCTTATACGGTTCAATTGGACAGGCCCCGAACTTCCCATTTCGTTCGTTCTTTTACCCCTAGAGTTTGTAGACTGTGGAAGCTACTGCCAGCGGAGGTCTTTCCTTCCCCCCAAATCTTCAAGTTTTTAAGTACCGTGTTAACAAACTTCCTCTTACCCTGCTTAAGACACCCACGGTACGTTAGTATTTAGGCTTTCAGCCTTCGTGGATTGTCCAAAGATAAAAAAACAAAAAACTTCCGGAAACACGTCGATTTTAATTCTTGAGGGGACACATATCTTTATGTTAACATTAACTTGGTCAGGGTTATCTTTTCCCCCACAAACACAAATGTTAAAAAAATACAAATAAAACAAGTAATTTTCAAAAATGTACACTAAATACCTGGTGTTTGTAACCCCCTATAACTTTTTTTTAATATCAAAATAAAGTTTGGTACGTAGATACAGGGTGTTTCGAAATTTATGCATCAAATTTAAATGGCATATTATTCAACGTCGAAAATAAGCCCTAGTTTTCTCTATTAATATATATCCGGAAATGCATCCTTTTAGAGATACATTAAGGTGTTAAAACTTTAAGAAAAAAAATTTTAACGTAATTTTTTAACCGCTCTAGATATTTATTTGGTACATTGCTTAACAGTCGCCGGAAACATTTCTTTTTATAGAAGAAACAGTTTAAAAATGCAAATTCGGTGCTCTTTGATAAGAAAGAAAATCACAAAAAGTTTAAAGCAAATAAATCGGCATGCTTGTCTTCGCGGCCGCCTTTGCTATATTTCTTTTATGATATGCCGATTGATGCAGCTGGTCATCGCACTATGGGATAGAAATTATTCTTTTGGTCAAAATTCTGAAACTTACCAATCTAACTTAAAATGAGGTGCTTTTTACTGAAAAAATTTTGAAAAAAAAATATTATAAATTATTACAAATGCTTTTTGGAAACCTAAAACTTATTATATGTTATTATAAATTTACACCCCTTAACATTATTATTTTTTATTGTACAAAATAAACTAAAATATCAGCTTGTTTGGTTAATTCGGTAGTATTCTAATCAGTAATCCGATGAGTATTATCTCATATGATATACAGGGTACGACAATATGTATGATTTTTTTAAATGGAATACCCTGAATATTATATTACCACCAAAAATCTTTTAAAATGCTTTTAAAAAATACTACATTTGATGTGTCTATCTCAATTAGTTTAGGAAATATGACCATCCAAATCTGAAAAATAATTTAAAATTATTCTTAGAAGCGTAATAGAGATACATCTTCCCAACTTTCTTTATTTTTTAACGTATAAAATAAATAAAAAACACTGTTTTGTTGGGTAGATTCTGTAGAATCCATATCTTTCATCAGAATGCTTTTATCTTTTAGGATATACAGTGTAGGACAAAACATATTAATTTTTAAAATGGAAAACCTTGTAAGTTATAAAAAATCTTGTATCTGTCCTTACACTCAGAAGTAGCAAAAAGTAGGAAGACAATTGTAAGTACAATAATTGATAAAGGAAAAAGTAAAAAAACTTTGAAAAAAGTAGCGAGACTTCGCGAGACTGCATCGGAAACACAACAATATCTCTTATTATTTAAACTCTTTTACTTTTTTAGTAAACAAGGCTAATAATAAACTAAATAGATTAAATGTTGTATATTTATGTTTACTTAAAATACATTTTCAAGTTTCTTATTACCCCAATAGAAGTCGTCATATCCTTTTATAATTTTGCGTACATGTAGTTTGGAGTATTTACTTTGAAATACACAGCATGAGCCATTAAAATTTCAAAGTTGCTTTTTGGCCAAAATAATGAATTTCTATCCCATAGTGTATCGGCGCGTCGCTGTAAAGGATAGCGGCGCCTTTGTATAAAATAGTCCGATTGCAGGCGGCCTTTTTATGTTTTTTGTATTATTTTCAAAGGGTACCGAATTTGCGCTTTTAAAATGTTCTTACTATATGTAAAATATTGGAATTGTTAAACATACAGTAAAAATTATACAGTTTTCTGACCACACAGGTAAATAACGACTGTTACAAATAATTTTATAAAAATAACATTACCTAATAAGGTTTTAGAGACAATTATTGCAAAATTACGGATCTACTAAATAATTTTATTCTAAGCTAATTAGTTTAACTTAATCGTGACAGAATTAAAATGTTCAGTAGTATTTATTTTTAAATTCGAGCACACAATTTCCTTTTAAGTATTCAAAGCTTGTTCATACCCTAAAGACCTATATTCATAAGCGTTCTTTTTGTTTTCAATACACATCACGAACACAAAATATCTAGTTTAAAAAATTATAAAATGTATGTAACATAATTAAACGTCTTTTAGATTTAGAACACATACAAATTATTTATTAAAAATGGATCAACCACCACCACCAGTGGCAGATCATCGAATGGAGTTTCTAGGAACTTACGTGCAAAAATCTCTGAAATTAAAATCGGAGAAATGGTCACGGATGATGAGTACTGAGGAACATAAGGCTGTCGTAATGAAATTTTTGGAAAGATCTTCTCCTAATCTCTTAGTCATTATTTTAACACCATCAGCTCAGTTGGTACCATCGAATGGGTTTCCATTGTCTCAGTTAAAAAGTAAAGGTGCGTAATGTTAAAATAAAGGTCTAATTTAAAATTTCATTGCAATTACAAATAAATGAATTATGTCGAAATTCTAGATATTTCTTATTATAACAATTTTTTATGATTATCCAAAAGCAAAGGTACGTTATGTTGCACTATTACGCACTAACGCGCAATCAGTGGCGTAGCAAGGCCTGGGCGTAGTGGGCGGTTGCTCACGGTTTTGCACTTCTATTTTTTTCTTGGTTTTGGTCCCTTCAGGTCCAATCCACCAATCTCCCCCTTCCGGACTATGCTTTCCAGGGCTTCGTCGGCGGAAAATCTGGATAATCGAGCTCGTAGCTCCCAGAAATTCCAAAAAGAAAACAAATAATTCAACAATCGATGCAATGCATAAATTGTCGGCTGTCAAACCAAGATCTGCTACTGGTGTTACGTATAACCTTCACTTTCACTACTGACAGTTACCATGGCACGCCCATCTATTTCCCGCCATTTGGGAAATACCTCGTGTTCACCACCAAACAGGATACCATCAGCTTATAGGAATCTTCGCTCACAGCGCTTAGATCCAGAAGAAAGATGCCGTCAATTTAGCGTGAATCTTTCCTTGATCCCCGAAGGTAGAAACATCCGTACGGCACCTCTAGCCGCCACTCCGGGAAGAACTTTGTAGTCCTTTATGCACGTCCGCACTGTCCGGAGGTCAAACAAAGAGTCCAACTTGAGGTAGTTCTACCGATACCACAAGAGTCAAATGAGTGCCCAAGGTAATTCGACTACCGTGGTATTTATATTTGGCAACGCTGCGTAAAAACAATAGAAATCATATGCAAAAATCTACTGCACAAGCATCTTTAAATAAGTAATTGGTTTTAAATTGTTATGTTTATTTACTAATAAAATCTCTAAACCACTCTCACCAAAAAATATTTTATTGAAAAGGCAAAACAGTAACTGAAAAAAATTATAGCAAAGTTGTGTAAAACAAAGTCAAGCAGCACATAAATTTAAGGATAAACATGGAAAGTGTCTGTCACCAAACCTGTCAAACTAACGTAAATATTGATACATATATTAATATGGTCGTCGAATTGTTCACTTAAAAACACTCGGAAAAAATATTTTTTCCAATTATTGCGGATATTAATTATCACTCATTGGATCTTGTAACCGAAAAACGTATTGGACTGGCATCTATTTTATGTCCCCACATACCGTATTCGATAAACTTTTTCGGGCGCATCCTAACCTTTCGGCGGCGTTGTCACTTGTCAGTCAAATAGCATATTTTTCTCAATTATTTATTAACTACTTCTATTACAAGCTCTTAAGGTCGAATTTTAATTAGGCAAAATGTTCAGAATTGTTTTTTCTTCCGTTGATACAACTTTCATTGAAATCTAAACATCAGTTTTTTTAAGGTAAAATAAAATCTGCGATTTCCCATAAAGATCAATGTTAAAAGCAATTATTTTATAATATATAGATATATATATATACATATATATATCGAACGATAACTTTTTTAGTTCTCCTGTAGACCTTACTACCTTAAGTTAATTTACTGTGCTCTATACGTGATCCGTGAATTAAGTAAGCGTTACAGCTTCATACAATTGGCACAATTACTTTTGTTACTTAGCTAAAGTCATATTTTAGTTCTGACATAAATACAACAATATTTTGTGGCTGCGTTCATCTTTTAACCTATGTGTCTAACCGGAACTAACCAGAGCATTACTTTTGTAAAAAAACAAAGCTGATGCGACTTTGCCCACGTTTATATTAACCTACGCACTGCACGCAACTTTAATATTAAAGGCATTTTTTCGTGTTAATACGGTTCAAAACATTTGAATAGCCATCTCTATCTAACTCTCATATTTATATTGCCATTGCAAATGCGGTTTAAACCACTCGTATGAATACGGTTAACACGAGAAAAATGACTTAAGTCGATTTTTAGGAGTGTATTTTATCAAAAAGGAGTTAGCACCTGTTTGTAAAGCTATTCCAGCTGAATCTCTGATAGTTGGAGATCTCTCTTCAAAAATAGTTGATCAGTTAGCTTCTCTGGTAGATGAGGTAAGAATAGTTGATTGCAACAAGCAAACAAGAAATCACAAATATCAAAAAGTATCTTCTTTTAAGGTAAATTGGGGTATTACCGGCCTCGTTAACCGGTCGCCTGAACGGGTTAAAAACTGTATAGTTTTGCCCACACACACTCAGGTCTACCTGAATAAAAACTGTACAGGTATACCGGTCAGGTAGACCGTGGGTAGACCTGAGCGTCTGTGGCCGGCGTTAGATAACTTGTACGTGTAGTAATTTGAAATTTAGTTCAGTTTTTGATATACAGGGTGTTTCACAACTTATTCGTCAAACTTTAAGGGACCACTCTACAATAAAATATAAGAAAAAAATCTTTATATGAACATATATCCTAAACGTCTTAGTTTTGGTAAGTTTTGGTTACTCCATGAGAGGTATAATGTAAATACTTTTTATTAAAAAATGGTACGCCACTGCTTCTTTTACAATAAAAATATTTTTAAATTCCCATTAGGGTTGGAACAAATTTGATCCATTGACTCCTCTTTATTTGAAAAAATTGCAAAATTTGACCCCTAGTTTTGTCTTTAGATTCGTATTCAGAGGGAAAAAATACGTAAGAAAATTTTGGCAGATACCCAGCACAGACCACTGTGGACATCTATGCTTTTCATACAAACTAGTAGTAACCAGTGGCGTGCCTACTACGGGGCCGTACTTTATTATTTTAAAACGACTTAAATATGTAAATTGATGTAAACGATAAAAATTACCTTAAAATTAATATAAAATAATTTTTAATTAAATCTGGGCATGCCTCTTTTTAAAAGAACACTATTCAATTAATAATTTAATCAATTATCAAATTATTTTAGTTTTATGTTATTACACAAATACGTTTTTTTATTTGTGACATCCTGGAACTGAAATTAATATTAGTAGAGAAATGCCATATTGAGTGAAAAAAGTACCGCAACAAAATCGAGAGAATTAAAGTTTTAAATAATAAAAAATGTATTGTTGTTAAGGACTTTTTCTATTTCTATTTTTTTTCTTGGTTTTGGTCCCTTCAGGTCCAATCCACCACTCTCCCCCTTCCGGACTATGTTTTACAGGTCTTCGTCGGCGGAAAATCTGGATAATCGAGCTCGTAGCTCCCAGAAATTCCAAAAAGAAAACAAATAATTCAACAATCGATGCAATGCATAAATTGTCGGCTGTCAAACCAAGATCTGCTACTGGTGTTACGTATAACCTTCACTTTCACTACTGACAGTTCCCATTGCACGCCCATCTATTTCCCGCCATTTGAGAAATACCTCGTGTTCACCACCAAACAGGATACCATCAGCTTACAGGAATCTTCGCTCACAGCGCTTAGATCCAGAAGAAAGATGCCGTCAATTTAGCGTGAATCTTTCCTTGATCCCCGAAGGTAAAAAACGTTCGTACGACACATCTAGCCGCCACTCCGGGAAGAACTTTGTAGTCCTTCTACGCACGTCCGCACTGTCCGGAGGTCAAATAAAGAGTCCCTTAAGGACTTTTTGCCAATGCGTCGAAAGGAGACGGTCTAAAGCACCAACAAAGCGACCCCGATTAGTCATCCTATAGGGTATGTTCACATGCAGGCATTCTTTGTCTAATCATTACCTGCTACTGTTCAACATAATAATTAAACTTAAATTTTGACGCATAGAGCTGGCACGACGTAGATAATGAAAATATAAAGTTTTACATACATTTAAAAATTGTATGTATAAATTTTATTAAGGACTTTACAACGATAAATTCTGTATCATCAAAAACTTTATTTCTCTCTGTCTTAAAACTACCATTTTAACTTAACAGTCTCACTCTAAGGTATAGTAAGAACATTTTAAAAGCGCAAATTCGGTACCCTTTGAAAATAATACAAAAAAACATAAAAAAGGCCGCCTGCAATCGGACTATTTTATACAAAGGCGCCACTATCCTTTACAGCGACGCGCCGATATACTATGGGATAGAAATCCATTATTTTGGCCAAAAAGCAACTTTGAAATTTTAATGGCTCATGCTGTGTATTTCAAAGTAGATACTCCAAACTACATGTACGCAAAATTATAAAAGGATATGACGACTTCTATTGGGGTAATAAGAAACTTAAAAAATGTATTTTAAGTAAACATAAATATACAACATTTAATCTGCTTAGTTTATTATTAGCCTTATTTACTAAAAAAAGTAAAAGAGTTTAAATAATAAGAGCTATTGTTGTGTTGCACTGTTGTGAGACTACTTGTCAAAGATTTTTTACCTTTTTCTTTATCAGTTTTTGTGCTTACAATTGCCTTCCTACTTTTGCTACTTCTGAGTGTAAGGACAGATACAAGATTTACTTATAATTTACAAGGTTTTCCATTTTAAAATTTAATATGTTTTGTCCTACACTGTATATCCTAAAGGATAAAAGCATTCTGATGAAAGATATGGATTCTACAAAATCTACCCAACAAAACAGTGTATTTATTTTATACGTTAAAAAATAAAGAAAGTTGGGAAGATGTATCTCTATTACGCTTCTAAGAATAATTTAAAATTATTTTTCAGATTTGGATGGTCATATTTCCGAAACTAATTGAGATAGACACATGAAATGTAGTATTTTTTAAAGCATTTTAAAAGATTTTTTGGTAGTGATATAATATTCAGGGTATTCCATTTAAAAAATCATACCTATTGTCGTACCCTGTATATCATATGAGATAATAATTATCGGATTACTGATTAGAATACCACCGAATTAACCAAACAAGCTGACATTTTAGTTTATTTTGTACAATAAAAAATAATAATGTTAAGGGGGTGTAAATTTATAATAACATATAATAAGTTTTAGGTTTCCAAAAGCATTTGTAATAATTTATATTATTTTTCCAGTAAAAAGCACCTCATTTTAAGTTAGATTGGTAAGTTTCAGAATTTTGTCCAAAAAATTAATTTCTATCCCATAGTGCGATGACCAGCTGCATTAACCGGCATATCATAAATGAAATAAAGCAAAGGCGGCCGCGAAGACAAGCATGCCGATTTATTTGCTTTAAACTTTTTGTGATTTTTTTCTTAACAAAGAGCACCGAATTTACATTTTTAAACTGTTCCTTCTATACATAATTACTATTTGGAAATAGATTTTAGTACCACTTCTTTCCAATCCCATGAACCACGGACAGTGGCCTGCAGTAATAGCAAAAGACGTTCACAAACATGTTCACAGTCTAAGAAGTACAGTGTATCAAGTAAAAGGGCAAGTCAATGGGCAGACTGTGCTACCTATGCCTGTTGGTGTAGAAAGGGTGTTTGAAGTAGAAAAGACGCTAACAGACAGTGGTGGAGAGATATGCGATTTATACCTAAAAAGTGGTATAGAGGAGTCGTTATAAAGTGGGCTGCTCAAATAAATGACGTTTTGGTAAATGATTCTTCTGAAAAGAAGTTAATCCTGTGCCATCGGTTGGTAAGTTACAGGGCGTATCGAAGAAATTAAGTGCCGTTACACATGGGGCGTACAAAACGCCGAACGCCTTACGCCTGACAATAGCATTGAAAGTAATGTAACGTTTCACATGAAGGCGCGTGTCAATTTTTGTCTGCTGGCGTGAAATGTATAGCGCGAGCTCACGTCTGGCCAGCACATGTTTAAAAATAAGAAAAAACCTTTATTTCTTTCTCTATTCCTTTGGAACCCATATTTGTGTAATTGCTTTTGTAAAAAAATACTCTTTCGTATTTGAAAACTGAAATAATTGTGCAATATTACCCACACATGGCACAATAAATCAATATTGCACAATATATTGCACAATCTCTCAATATAAACCACAAACGGTCAATATTATTGTACAATATGAAATTTTGCGCAATATTATTGATCGTCTGTGGGCCGCTTATGGTCTTTCAACTAAACTTTGTACTTGGCTCTCTAGTTATCTATCTGATCGACGTATATCAGTTATTGTGGACGGCCATTTTTCAAGCTTTCACCAAGTAAATGCTGGAGTGTCTCAGGGCTCAGTTCTGGCACCAAAATTGTTTCTTTTTCACATCAACGACCTTCGCTCGTCCACAACTAATTTAATTCATAGTTTCGCCGATGATAGTACCCTTCACTCCAGTTTTCAGGTTTCTAAACCCATCACCAAACCTGATTTAGAAAACAAACGCAGAGCGATGCAGATATCTCTTTCGCAGGATCTTAATTTAATATTGGATTGGGGCGCCAAAAAACTCGTCCATTTTAATGCATCCAAAACAAAATCATGTTCCTTGTCGCGAAAAGAGTCATCAAATACTCATCCTTTACTTATGAGCGGCCAAGTTTTAGCGAGTAAAGACACCTTTAATCTTGAGGTCGTTACATTTGAAAGTAACCTTAAGTGGCATAAACACATTGTATCTATAGCCACGGCAGCTTCAAAAAAGCTTGGATTTCTCTTTCGAGCCAAAAGTATGTTTCCCTTCTAATTTATACACTTTATATGTGTCCCAAATCCGACCTCCCTTGGAATATTGTTATCATATCTGGGGCATGTCGTCCCTCACAACACTAAGCATTCTTAATTCCATTTACAGAAGGGGCTGTGGGGATTTATCGCTTTTTTAAAGGTACTTTCATGGCTTTTGCTCTGAAGAATTGTCCAGTATAGTTCCTCCACTCACGGTTCCCAACAGAGAAACTCGTGGTGCCGCGCGTATGCATCCCTATACGGTTCAACTGGACAGGCCCCGAATTTCCCGCTTTGTTCGTTCTTTTATCCCCAGAGTTTCTAGAATGTGAAACTTGCTGTCCGCGAAGGTCTTTCCTTCGCCCCCAAATCTCCAACTATTTAAGTCTCGTGTCAAGAAACTCCCTTTACCTCTCTTAAGACACCCACGGTAGGTTAGTATTTAGGCTTTTAGCCTTCGTGGTTTGTCCAAAGATAAAAAAACAGCCTTTGGTTTACAAGAGGATGTACCTTTTAACACGCTTTTATTAACTTGGGTTGTAACTATCTATCTATCTATCTATCTATCTATCTATCTATATATCTATCTATCTATGTAACGGAATCTTTGAGCCTAATTTTTACCAACTTCCAGCTATTCGATTTCTTTGAAACTTTGCACACGTATTAAGGACCCATGACAATGCAATAATCTGCAAACAGTATCCCGTTATCCTGGTTAGGATCGCCAGGATAAAAAAATTCCTTTATATTATAAAAACAACACCTGTGTTGCCATCTTTGGCAACATCCCAAACTTTCTCAGGAACTTTAGCTACTCTTGACAAAATGGCGAAGGAATTTTTTAGTGAATAAACTGGAGCATTTTTATATACATACATACATACATGCATATCGAACTAAAAATGAAGGATAAATAATAGTTTAAAAAAACTAAAAACACGCTTTTATATGCAACCGAACTAAAATTAGAAAATAATTTTTCATTAAAAAAAATATTGTCACTTCAGAGTAAAAGCGTGGGTGCATTTTACTATTTTTTCATAACTTTTCCCTCATAGATATTGGCAAATATAATAATTATAACATTTAATATATTAAGCACCCCACGCTTTTTACTCTGAAGTGACAATATTTTTTTTAATGAAAAATTATTTTCTAATTTTTAGTTCGGTTGCATATAAAAGCGTGTTTTTAGTTTTTTTAAACTATTATTTTTTTAATTAGGGAATATGCTGCAATGGCAATATTGCCTGTAACACACTGTTGCTCGTTCATTTAGAGGCTGACAAGTGTATCCCATGTAAAAAAAATCACGCTCAACGTCAGATACGCGGGAGTAGCACTTCAAGCGTTTCAGCACGCCCCATGTGTAACGGGACTAAAAGTAAAAACGGTCTAGTGCATCAGAGATATCCACTCAGGATATTCCAAAGTTAGGACATTAGGATCCATTTAGATATCCTATGGCTGTCTGAAGCCGTGTAATACAATTTTAAATGCAAGTCGATGAATTAATTATTTGATAAAACTGGATTTTTTAGAAATCCAATTTTGGAATCAACGTCTCAGAAACCTTCAATATATTTACGAGCAACTCAAAGAACCCAAAGTGCGAAGCATGGCGGCTATCTTAGAAAAACCAACAGCGCGTATTATGCTTGCTTCAAAAACGTCTTTAAAAATGTGGTCATATCTCTGGCAGAAGCTAAAGATATTTACCTACATCTTACCCCTCTAAAAACACATAACACATTTGGAAGAAACGGATTTTAGCGAATGCATTCCTTTACTAGCTCCTGGTCATGCATGTAGTATGCCTAATTTGGTCAACATGCGAGTCCTACGATCAAGTGAAGCTCATAACGCTCTTAAAGCAAATTTGCAACCTACTTATTGTTGAGGTGAAAAATTCACACATTAAATATTTGGCATTTCTTTTTTTTAACAAAACTTACTTTTCTAAATAACTTTTTTAGTGATATACCCCCCCTCCCAAATACTTTTAAAAGAATAAGAATATTACAGCCCATATAACATTTTTTGCCGGCGTTATACATTTAATTTACTGGCATTGCCAACACTCTTTAATGGCAAGGCATTGGCAAAAAGGTATCAAAAAAGACGAGAAAGTGGGCAATTGGCCGTTATTAGGCCACGTGTTGCAGATAATGTGATGGCATCCGTCATTAATAATTTATGAAGAAAAAATGCGTTTAGGATGATGGCATCCATCATTAATAAGTTATTGGCAAAAATGCGTTTAGGATAATGGCATTTATCATTAAATAAGTATTGAAAGTTTTATAAGTTGAATGTCTCAAAAGTTAAATAACATATTTAGAATTTTGTAATCGAAAAAAATGAGAAAAAAAGGCAGGAAAACTTTATCAATAAAAAAGTTACATAATATAAATTTTTATACCGTAACAATAAACAAAAAAAAAAAAATAAAAAGTACGTAATAAAATTAAAAAATAGATAGCAAATCAAAAGAAAACACTTTAAAATAATAAGTATTTAAGGGACACTTACACTCAATTTTCAGATCCAAAACATAGGGAGAAATATTTTAAAGGGAGTTAAATGTCAAAAAAAAAACTATTAAATATATATAATTTTTTTTAATAACACGTCTTTAAAACTTTTAATAAGGCAACTCCCTGATTTCATATAATTTTTTAGGTAACTACAAATTTAAAAGGTTTTAAACAAAATGTTTACAGCTCCTAACAGTCTACTTGAATATCCCGCCTTCTTGACTAGCCATCACCAATTAATTACACAACACACAATAATTAGGTAATGAATACACTTAATTATGTCTACTAAAAACTATTTTTTTTAAAAAGAAACTAAAAAGCTAGAAAACCACGTAGAAAACAATTGCACAAAGCGGCCAAACAAAAGCAAGGTTGCCTCATCTGTCAAATTGTCAAATCTTGTATTTCGGCTAAGCGGGTAATTTGAATTTATCACCTTCGGTCGAAATCGTCAAAATTAACCTAGCTAATTTTACCATCATTTTATTTTTATTTTCTCAAAAATACATAATAAACATTTTGTTTGACTTAATTTTTATTTGCATGATTTGTATCAATAAAATGTTAGGAAAAGGCATTTCCTTTAAATTATGTAAAAAAACATAAAAATAATGTTGTTTAGCTGCCATTATAAATAAAACAGATCAAAAAAATTGCTTTAATGTTAGTTAAATACCAATGTTAATAATATGGTTTTAAAAAGTATGAATATGCGTTGAAGGTTTGCCTTCAAAATTCAATATTTATTTGCCTGCAACAAAAACGCGTGCTTTATTTAATCAGGATTGGTATGCCGCCATTTTTGTATGCTTGCCGGCAATTCGCCTGCATGTAAAATTTATTGGCAATTAAGTGTTTATTTAGGGTTGACTTTTTAAGGCGTATAAGATATTGGCTAATATTGCCACCAATTGCCAATGCTTTACCATCAATGCCAATATGAAAAATGTACATTGCCGGCAAATAGTGTTTGCTGGGTTACTGGTTTTTTTTTTATTTAAACCTATTTTTATTAATAAAAGTATTGCAAAAATATTCTAAAAAATATATTGTACCTTTTTTTTGAATAATATATTGGATTTTTGTAAACATTTACTCTTTTTAGGCCAAAAAATTTTTAGATCCAACAACGCTATTTCATAGCGATATAGACGAGGCAATGCAAAGAGTAGGACTTTGCATTAAAACTCTTAAACAGTTTATGAGCCTCTTTAAAATTTATAAACTAAACTTGCCGAGGTTTTTTAAAGATCGCCCACCAAATTTATGGAACTTTGATGCAAATATGGTCTTTGAAAGATTTCTTGCCTTTGTGGAAAGGCTACAAACTATCCAGTGGTTTTTTAATACAGTTCTTGAGTTTAGCAAACTGGAAAAAGTTGAAATAGGTGGCATCAAGGGCAGAATCCTTAGCTCGCGCGTAACAACAGTTTTCAGCGAATTTCAGCAGTGTTATTCTATTTTTTCCGGAAAATCTTATGATGTCCTAGATCCTGATGATCCTTCATTTCTCGAGGATTTTCAGATTTTCAAACAGAAAATTTTTGAAATGGACATGAAACTCTCAGCTATTCTCTGCCAAGCTTTTGAAGATTGTTCTAATCTAGAAAGTATTTTTAAACTGATAAATATAGCTGGCTGTTTATTAGAAAGACCTTTTATTAAGCAGGAGTTTACGACAAAATATGTTCTGATTGGAGATATGTTAGAAAATGAAGCGAAAATGATTGAGGTTTGTTTGAAACATCTGGTAATTTTTTTATTTACAAAAAAAATAAAAGTGTTTTATAGGCTTCATTTGAAGAACAAATAAACTACAAAAGAAAACATGGTGAATTTATTGTTGATAAATATGTGCCACCTGTAACTGGTACGCTAAGATGGACTAGAAATTTGAAGAGAGAATTATGGGAGTAAAAAAATTTCAGAGTTTCCAACATCCGTATGTTTAGCCTTAGGAGTTAAAGAAGAGTTTCGGACTTTCATTGTCTTTAATACATTTATTCAAACAATGGAAGTCCGAAACTCTTCTTTAAAGTTTAATTATTAAGCATTGTATATCACATTCAGACATACGTCTAATTTTTCTTTAAAAATAACGAATAAATTTCAGGATTACTGATGATCCAAAATCGGTGGAGGTGTTAAAAAGGTTCGATATACTAGTGGAGAAAATCCAGAAAGTGGCCCAAGATGCTTTGTCAGATTGGGCAAAACAAAGTACCTGCTCAAATCGAAGATAACTTGCAACTGTGTCTTTTAATTCAAAATTCTAAAAGTAAAAGAATTATATCAAAATTTTAACTCTCAGTTGTCCGCCATTTTAAGGGAAGTCCACTATTTAAAGTTGATGAATGTCTCTGACATTCCAGAAATTGCAATTAAACTAGCAGAAAAAAACGAAATATACAGAAAATACATATCAAACCTAAATTCTACTATAGGTTGGTATACCAAAATTCGACGATCCACGAAGAACGTCGAATTTGATCTTATTAAAAACAGAAATAGACGAAATTGACAAACGTATTTCTTTGGGCCAAAATAGTCTTAACTGGAATTCAGATGGTAATACTTTGTAACATTTTTAATCAGTTATAAAAGCTTGCACATCTTTTAGATCTTTGGAATTATATAACGAACTTACATAATCTTGTAAAAATCTTCAAGATAATTTGCAAAAATGTCAAGATAACCTGAACAGCGTAAAGTCGGTGTTAATACCATTCGCCAGAAAGCCACTTTTGAAAGAAAAGATGGCAGAGAGATGCCTTCTTATGCATAGATGACCGAGATGAGCGGATAGCTAAACGGCATGCAGAAATAAATAATGCCACAGAAACTATTATGGCATTATTAGACTCAAATATGAAACTCTTTGGGATGAGTGAGCATCCTGACCGAGAGGAATGGATCAATTATATAGATTACGCTGATCAAATTGTTTTAAGTTATTTGTACCAATCTGTAGGCTGCAGGTAAACACAAAATTAAATATTCAATGGTCTTTATTGTTTGAGACACGGCAAAAGTTAATCTAGAAAGAATGGGACCGCTTCCGGTCCTGGTCCCGTGGTATAGCAAGCTGACCCTGTTCAGCCCACATGTTAAGCTCTTATTGACGCCTTTGAAATGGCCGGTCGCCTGAAACAAAATAAAGAAAAACCCCCAAGAAAAAAAAAAAACAAAAAATTCTAATTAAAAATCGACGTTTCGTAGTAGCAAGTCTGCCACCGTCGTCAACAAAATTTAAATGTTTAAAATTTAAGCTTTAAACTGGAGAATTTATTATTTATATATATATATATATATATATATATATATATATATATATATATATATATATATATATATATATATATATATATATAAATATATTTTTTATCTTTGGACAAACCACGAAGGCTTAAAGCCTAAATACTAACGTACCGTGAGTCTCTTAAGCGAGGTAAGAGGGAGTTTGTTGACACGGGACTTAAATACTTGAAGATTTGGGGGGAAGGAGAGACCTCCGCGGGCAGCAGGTTATACAATCTAGAAACTCTAGGGATAAAAGAACGAACAAAGTGGGAAGTTCGGGGCCTGTCCAGTTGGACCGTATAGGAATGCATACGCGCGGAACCACGAGTTTCTCTGTTGGGAACCGTGAGTGGAGGAACTATACTGGACAATTCCTTCAGAGCAGAAGCCATGGAAGTACCTATAAAAAAGCGATAAATCCCCACAGCCCGACGATGGGCAAGAGAGGAAAGCCTTTCTGTAAGTAAAGGATCATTAATGAGACGAATAGCTCTTCTTTGAATAGAATCAAGAATGCTTAGGGTTGTGGGGGACGCCATGCCCCAGATATGAGAACAATATTCCAAGGGAGGTCGGATTTGGGACACATTTAATGTGTATAAATTAGAAGGGGAAAAATACTTTTGGTTCGAAAAAGAAATCCAAGCTTTTTGAAGCTGCCGTGGCTATAGATACAATGTGTTTATGCCAGTTAAGGTTACTTTCAAATGTGACGCCCACAAGATTGAAGGTGTCTTTGCTCTGTAAAACTTGGCCACTCATAAGTAGAGGATGAGTATTTGATGACTCTTTTCGCGACAAGGAACATGATTGTGTTTTGGATGCATTAAAATGGACGACGATTATAATTAAAAATCGACGTTTCGGTAGCAAGTCTGCCACCGTCGTCAAGAAAATTTAAATGTTTAAAATTTCAAGTTTTTAACTAGTGTATTTATTATTTATAATACAAAAAAGATAATAAGTTGGTTGATTTTTAGCTTTCCTGAAGATACATCGGCATTAAGCAAAGGTGACCAAGTGTTGTTAGTCATCACCTTTTTTGTATTATAAATAATAAATACACCAGTTATTTATGTCACTCATGACACATATATCAAAAATATTTTGAGAATATTCCTAACTAAAAGTTTAAAATATATAAAATAATAGTTACTTTTTTATTTTTAACTTAATTTTACCTTGAAAACGGTGGTAGACTTGCTACCGAAACGTCGATTTTTAATAAGAATTTTTTGAGTTTTTGGGTGTTTTTCTTTATTTTGTTTCAGGCGACCGGCCAGTTTATATGGGTCAATAGGGATGAACAGGGTCAGCTCGTTATACATCGAGACCAGGACCGAAGCGGTCCCTTTCTTTCTAGACTAGCTTTTGGCGTGTACGCTACAAAAAAAGACAATTGAATAAATTAATCCGCCCAACCAATATAGAGCACATCTTCAATTTACGAAATTAAATATTTTATTAAATATAATTATTTTTTTTTAGCTTAGGTTACATTAATGAGCATATGGACTCATCAAATAATTTGGCACCGCTCTTTGAATCACAGCTAATTTTAAAAGAGCCCAGCATTGTGTTTGTTCCTTCTTTAGAAGTAAATGCGCCTGATGGATTTAATGCTTTAATAAACGGATTAATTAATGATATTGTAAATACATCTTCCATAGTACCACGGTTGTCAAGGACTATTAATAAATCTTATATGGAAGAAATTGAAAAAAATCAGGACATTATCGATATAAAAGCAGATATATTATTAAATGTTGATAAAGTCCTTGAAGAAGCATATGAATTTTGCAATAGCTTTCAGAACTACTCCTATTTGTGGCTGGATGATCGGGACGAATATTTGAAACAAATTTTAAACTATGGTCGCCAATTGTCAAATGAAGAATTGGACTTAATTGCAATGAAAGATTCATTTGCACCCAAAATGTGTCCTCCGAAAATGGAGACTTTTAGAGAGCAAATAGATAATTTTGAAAATCTTTATTCGGAAGTAGAACTTATTCAAGAGAATGAAATTTTTAGTGCCTGGTTTCAAGTTGACATTAAACCTTTTAAGCAAGCTCTTCTTAATACAATCCGCAAGTGGGGAGATATGTTTAAACAGTACCTTGTTAATACTGTAACCAATAGTCTTTGTGACCTTGGTCAGTTCATAAGATCAGCCGATGAAGGTCTTCAGCAGTCGGTCCTAGAAGGTGACTATCAGGCTTTGGTTAATGTCATGGGCTACTTGCTCCACGTTAAAGAACGTCAAGTTACAACCGATGAGATGTTTATTCCTCTTAGAGAAACCATTGAATTGTTAAAATTTTATGACCAAGATATTCCAGAAGAAGTTAATGTTTATTTACAAGAACTGCCTGAGCAGTGGAACAATACAAAAAGATTGCAATTACTGTTAAACAACAGTTAGCACCATTACAAGCTGCAGAAGTCACATGCATAAGAAAGAAAGTACAAGAGTTTGATACCAAGATAATAACTTATCGAGAAGTGTTCAAAAAGTACGCTTTTTTAAATATTCATATCCTGATCCATATGGAATGATGGACAAAGTTGACAAAGATCTGAGAAAGCTAGAAAACGAAATGAAGTCTATTCACGAATCGGGTTCATTGTTTGAAGTCAATGTTCCAGACTTTAAGGTATTAAAGCAATGCAGAAGAGATCTTAGGTTACTAAAGGTAACAATTTTTTTCTAATTGAATGAATAGTTTTGTGGAAAGACCTATTTTTAGCAATTATGGGACTACGCATATATTGTTCACACTTGTGTAGATGACTGGAAAACTACGCCATGGAGAAAAATAGATGTAGAGAATATGGATATTGAATGCAAGAAATTTGCCAAAGAAATACGAATGTTAGACAAGGAAATGCGTGGTTGGGATACTTATACTGGCCTGGAATCTACGGTCAAAAATACACTTACATCGTTAAAAGCCGTTGGGGAGCTTCAAAACCCAGCTATTCGAGAGAGACATTGGGATCAACTTATGGTTTCAACTAAGGTAGATTTATTTAAAGCAATTAGTTTTTTTGTATATAATGTAAATACTCATTGCAAACAACAATGTAAAATACAAAATTTTCACTGTAAATAACATCGTTCACATTAAAACATTTGTTGCAGAATCTTGCAGCATTACCTCAAGAATTTAAAGTAAGTTAAATAAAAAAAAATATCATGGTATTCAAAAGATCATATTACATAATATGTTTTCACAGTATTCCCTTATTTTTAATTGGTAAAATCATATTACATATTAATTTGTAGTATTTCGTTATTTTTATTTTGTAATAAATTAATATCAATAGATTAGTGTAGTATATCATTATTAAAATTTACTAGTAATAAGAGTTTTTGTATACACAATCTTCCATACTACTGCACAGAAAAAAAAATATCATAATGTCTAGTGCTAAAATATTAAACAATTTTAGACAAAAATTGTTATGGATTACAATACGACATTGGCTGATCTCCTAGAACTGAACCTTCACGAATGTGAAGAAGAAGTTAAAAACATTGTAGACAAAGCTGTAAAAGAAATGTCGATGGAAAAGATTTTAAGGGAATTAAATTCTACTTGGTCTACAATGGAATTTGAGCATGAAACCCATGCTAGAACTGGCTGCACTTTACTAAGAGCTAGCGAAGAACTTATTGAAACTTTAGAAGATAACCAGGTGCAACTTCAAAATTTAATAACTTCCAAGTTTATAGCGCATTTCTTAGAAGAAGTATCTTCCTGGCAGTGTAAACTTGGACTAGCTGATCAAGTTATTACGATTTGGTTTGAAGTCCAAAGGACATGGATGCATCTAGAATCAATTTTTATGAGTTCGGAAGACATTAGAAAACAGTTACCTGAAGATTCTACAAGATTTGACATAATTGACCGAGATTTCAAAGAACTTATGAAAGACATGGCGAAAGTCCCTAATGTAGTAGAATCTACGAATAAACCGGGTCTGTTAGAAGTACTTGAAGAACTTCAAAAGAATTTAACTCTATGTGAGAAAGCTTTGGCAGTATACCTAGAAACCAAAAGACTAGCATTTCCAAGATTTTACTTTGTTTCTTCAGCGGATCTTTTAGATATACTCTCAAATGGAAATCAACCAAAGCAAGTAGCAAAACATTTGACTAAATTGTTCGACTCTATAGCCCGCCTGAATTTTGAAACTAACGAAGATGAATCACTAACAAATATGATTCAAGGGATGTATGCTAAGGACGGCGAATACGTAGTTTTTGCCGAAGTTACTAACTGTATTGGACCTGTAAGTATTAAAGACCAACAAATGCAAAATTTACATCATACGTACTTTTCTATAGGTAGAAGTTTGGCTAAATCGCATTCAGTCCGCAATGAGGTCTACAATAAGACATGACATTGGTGAGGGAGTACTTTCCTACGAAGAGAAACCAAGAGATCAGTGGCTTTTTGATTTTCCAGCCCAAGTGTCCCTATGTGGAACACAAATTTGGTGGACTTCTGAAGTAAACATAGCTTTTTCTCGCTTAGAAGAGGGTTACGATAATGCTATCAGGGATTATTACAAAAAACAAGTCTCCCAGCTAAGTACATTAATTTCGTTACTTCTAGGTGACCTAACCAAGCAAGACCGCCAAAAAATTATGACAATTTGTACGATAGATGTACATTCAAGGGACGTTGTAAGCAAACTAATTCAAAGTAAAGTTGAAAGCGCTCTTGCTTTCCAGTGGGTCTCTCAGTTGCGACATAGGTGGTGTGAGAAAGAAAAGCACTGCTTCGCTAATATTTGTGATGCTCAGTCTATCTATAGCTATGAGTATTTGGGTAATACCCCTAGACTGGTCATCACACCCCTGACTGACAGATGCTATATTACACTTACTCAGGTAAAAAATATTAAGTTTGGGTTTTAAATAACAAAACATCAATTTTTTTTTAAGTCACTTCATCTAATTATGGGTGGTGGACCAGCTGGACCAGCCGGCACAGGTAAAACCGAAACTACAAAAGATTTGGGGAGAGCTCTTGGAATAATGGTGTACGTATTTAATTGTTCTGAACAAATGGACTACAAATCTTGCGGAAATATTTACAAAGGACTTGCGCAAACCGGAGCTTGGGGGTGCTTTGATGAATTCAACAGAATTTCGGTGGAGGTGTTGTCTGTAGTGGCTGTTCAAGTAAAATCTGTATTAGACGCAATCAAAAACAAGAAAGTTACTTTTGATTTTATGGGTGACATGATTAACTTGGTACCTACAGTTGGAATTTTTATTACTATGAATCCTGGTTATGCTGGTAGAACTGAGCTACCTGAAAATTTAAAAGCATTATTTAGGTAAGCTAAACGTTCATATATTTTTGTATTGGGAAAAAATGGACTCTGATGGTTATTCGCCACCCAAATAATGTTATTATTTTAGGCCTTGCGCCATGGTAGTTCCTGATTTTGAACTTATCTGTGAAATAATGTTGGTTGCCGAAGGTTTTCAAGAAGCAAAAATACTAGCTCGAAAATTCATTACTTTATATACTCTTTGTAAAGAACTCTTATCAAAACAAGACCATTACGATTGGGGTCTAAGGGCCATAAAGTCAGTGTTGGTAGTTGCCGGATCCTTAAAAGTAAGTTTTGTTTTTATCACAACAGTTAATAAAATAAAATGTTTAATTTATTTTTAGAGAGGGGACCCAGGAAGACCTGAAGAAGAAGTCTTAATGAGAGCCTTAAGAGACTTTAATATACCAAAAATTGTAACGGATGATACGCCCGTTTTTATGGGCCTTATAGGCGATTTATTTCCAGCTTTGGAAGTACCGAGAAAACGAGATGCCGAGTTTGAGAGAACGGTTAAACAAGCTGCTATTGATCTTAAGTTACAACCAGAAGATAATTTTATTTTAAAGGTACTATTTGAAATACGGTTATCATTATGAGGAAAAGCTCCTATTAAAACCTTGATGCTCCACTTTTGTAGGTAGTCCAACTGGAAGAACTTTTAGAAGTCCGTCATTCGGTGTTTATTGTAGGAAATGCTGGTACAGGAAAAACCCAAGTCTGGAAGACACTGTTCCGGACATATGTAAACATAAAACGTAAACCACTTTTTAATGATCTTAATCCAAAGGCTGTTACAAATGATGAACTCTTTGGGATTATAAATCCTGCTACCAGGGAATGGAAAGATGGCCTTCTTTCGGTATTAATGAGAGACCAAGCCAACTATCCTGGAGATAGTCCTAAATGGATAATATTAGATGGTGATATTGATCCTATGTGGATTGAGTCTTTAAATACTGTTATGGATGATAATAAGGTTCTTACGTTGGCAAGTAATGAACGAATAGCTCTAACACCAGCAATGAGGCTTATTTTTGAGATATCTAACCTCAGAACCGCTACACCTGCCACTGTTTCAAGAGCGGGAATTTTATATATTAATCCACAAGATCTTGGCTGGAACCCGTAAGAAAGTATCATAACTTAGGTGCTCACAGACGCTTAGACCAACTGTAGAGTTAGTCTGAAGACCAATCTATGACTTAGATAGCACATATTTAAACCTAATTGAATATATTATCTTATCTAATTTATTGGTCATTATTTTGGTTTTTAAAAAGCTCTGAACGTTTGTTTGGTCTGAATATTTGTGGACACCTTTAGTTTCATAACTGTATAAGATTTGTTTGTCTTTTAGTTACGTGACTAGCTGGATAGAAACTCGAGAAAGTGGAGCAGAAAAATCAAACCTTATCATGCTTTTCGACAAGTACATACCCATTTGTCTCGAAAATGTCCGCACCCGATTTAAAAATCACGCCTATAGCTGAAACTTCCCATATAGAAATGTTATGTCACCTTTTAGAGTGCGTTTTAACACCACAAAATACTCCAGCTGAGTGTCCTAAAGACTGGTACGAATTGTATTTCGCTTTTTGCTGTGTATGGGCATTTGGTTCCGCCATGTTCCAAGAACAAGTAATAAAAATGCGGTAGTGGTAACAGTATACAACATATTTTTATTTCAGGCTACAGACTACAGAGTGGAATTCACAAAATGGTGGGTAAATGAATTTAAAACTGTTAAATTTCCTGCACAGGGAACTGTATTTGACTATTATATAGATGATGAAACTAAGCAATTTGTTCCTTGGACAGATAAATTAGGAAGATTTGAATTGGACCCGGATGCACCCCTACAGGTACTTTAATGTTATACAATATTTAATAACGTATATCCTAAAAGTTTTGGCACACAATATTTATCGGTTTTTTTTTAATGAAGAAATTTATTTAAACACTAACTAGTTATCATAAATTACAACTCAATACTTAACTAAACTATACTATCGAATTATGTGGAGTGGCCCATTCTGCTCTACCAGACGCAAATTTCTTCGAATGTCTCTCATGAGGTCCTGGACGGAATTCAGTTCAATTTCTCTTAATTTCTCGTAAATTCGCCGTCTTAATTGTTCCTCATCTTGTGCTTCCCAGCCTCCATAATAAACCTTTCTAGACAGTACAGCCCAAAAATCCTCTATTGGGCGAGCCTGCGGCAAGTTTGGAGGATTATCGTTTTTGGGAACAAAAGGTATGTGGTGTTGTCGAAGCCAGTTTTGGGTATCTCTTGAGTAATGGCATGATGCTAGGTCTGGCCAAAACATGATATCGTCATTAGCATGATGTTCGCGGACAAACTGAAGCAATTTGGAAAGGCAGTTATCAATATAGCTCTGACTATTCAAAGCTTCACCCCTCACTCTTCCCACAAAAGGTCGGGATACACCCCTGTTAGAAATTGCGCACCAGACAAGGATTTTATCTGCAAATTTCGCTTTATGTTTGTATCTAACATTGTCAGGGCATTCCTCTACGTTGTCCGTATAAAATCCATCGTTTCCCTTCATTTCAGAATTACTCAAAGTGAAATACTTTTCGTCATCTAAAATAATGATTTTTTCATTGGCAAAATGTGCCCGCCTCAGTTGACGACAACATCTTGGTATACGAAGAAGCTGCGCTTGAGAGTATTTGGGGCACTTACGTCTCTTTCGATATTTAAGACCATTCCTCCTCAATTCCAACGATATCGTACTCTTAGAAGATCTGTATTGCCTAGCCAGTCTCCTCGTTGACATTCCAATCTGGTTTTTGCTCTTCTCACCAATCTCTCTGACCTCTGTGCGGTAAATGCACGTGGTCTTCCACTTTGGGAGATTCAGACATGGTATTCCCTGCTCGCACTCCGCTATTGTTCTATAAATGGTTCTGCGTGAAATGTTTTCATTCTGGAATATTCGACAGATTTCAACTTTGGGTATCCGCCCAACTAACTTGTAGATACTTTTTCTTATTTTTAATTTATACGACATCTTAAAGCGAAAACTTCAAACTAAATAAATCTCAACTGACAGTAAATAAAGTAAATAAACTTTTTTGTTTTCAAAGGCAACTTGATATTATTTTGTTTTTGTTAAAATTAAAGACAATGAGTTTTGTGCCAAAACTTTTAGGACATACGTTATGATATAACACTAAAAATATTTTTAGGCTGTTTTAGTTCATACAGCTGAGTCCATCCGTGTCAGATATTTTATAGACATTTTAATGGAAAAGCGTCATCCAGTAATGTTAGTGGGGAATGCTGGATGTGGTAAAACTGTTTTAGTTACGGAAAGGCTAACCACACTTTCTGAGAATTATGCTGTTACAAACATAGCCTTTAACTTTTATACTTCTTCAGAAATGCTTCAAAAAATATTAGAAAAACCTTTAGAGAAAAAAAGCTGGAAGGAACTATGGACCACCGGGCAATAAAACGTTAATTTACTTTATTGACGATATGAATATGCCCGAAGTTGATACTTATGGTACTGTACAACCACATACTTTAATTCGACAACACTTAGATTATAACCACTGGTATGATCGAAGCAAACTCTCATTGAAAGATATTCATAACTGTCAATATGTTTCTTGCATGAATCCTACTGCTGGTAGTTTCACCATAAATCCTCGACTGCAGAGACATTTTTATGTTTTTGCCATCAGTTTTCCAGGCAGTGAAGCTCTTACGACGATCTATCAAGCAATTCTAAGTCAACACTTGGCTAATACCGAATATAAATTCCCTTCTATTGTAATAAAGCTTTGCGAAAATATTGTCTCTGCTTCGGTAGCCTTACACCACAAGGTTACCCAAATATTTTTACCAACGGCAATTAAATTTCATTATATTTTTAATTTGAGAGACATTTCCAACGTTTTTCAGGTGAGTAAGAGTGAGAAAGAGGGATCATGTAGCACCTCGTTTTAAATGCCTTTTGATTCTCTACTCATAACTGTTTTATTTTTGAAAATCGGCCCAGTCGTTCTAGAGTAACAAGCATTTCAAGTTTAGTTCCAATTTGTACATACGGCCAAATGGCGTAACCCCATAAAATTACTAAAATGAAGTCAAGTTCATTTTTTATTCATAGGGGATAAAATACAACACAAATAAATGATTAAACCTTAAAGATAGTTTAAAATCAAATAAGATCATTTAAAAGTAATCCCATTACGGTGTTTTTTTGCTATTTCTTAAAAAATCGTTTTTGTGGATTACGCCATTTGGCTATGAGGTGTTAATATTATTACATAACAATATGTATTATATGTTTTAGGGTCTATTATTTAGCTCTAACGATTGTCTAAATCAACCAACTGATCTAGTAAGGCTGTGGATTCATGAAAGCCAAAGAGTATATGGAGATAAGCTAACAGAAGAGAAAGATATAGATGGATTTTCAAAATTGCAACTTGATGTCTTTAAAAAAATTTTGAAGAAATTGATGAATCGGTGGTTTTTGACAAGCCAAATATTTATTGCCATTTTGCCGGTGGAATAGGAGAACCAAAATATATGCCCTATTTCCAAATGGTCCAATTTGAAGAAGCTTTTGAATGAGGCTATGTCAAGTTACAACGATTTGGTTGCCGCTATGAACTTGGTACTTTTGAAGATGCAATGATGCATGTTTGTAGAATAAATCGAATTTTAGAATCTCCTAGAGGAAGCTCCCTACTTGTAGGCGTAGGAGGTAGTGGTAAACAGTCCCTATCTCGTTTAGCAGCTTTTATATCATCATTGGAGGTATCTCAGATTCAGTTAAAAAAGGGTATGGAGTTACTGATCTTAAAATGAGCTTTCATCTCTGTATCTAAAGTCAGGTCTGAAAAATGTTGGAATAATGTTTCTTATGACGGATGCGCAAGTACCAAATGAACAGTTCTTAGTACTTATTAATGATATGTTGTCTTCAGGAGAGGTACCCGATATGTTTCCTGATGATGAAGTGGAAAATATTATTGCTGGAGTTAGGAACGAAGTCAAGGGTGCTGGAATGCTCGATACTCGTGAGAACTGCTGGAAATTTTTTGTCGATCGAGTAAGAAAGCAGCTAAAATTAGTACTTTGCTTTTCTCCAGTAGGGTCAACGCTACGTGTACGTTCTAGAAAATTTCCTGCTATTATAAATTGTACTCAAATTAACTGGTTTCACGAATGGCCACAAGAAGCATTAATTTCGGTGTCATTAAATTTCCTGCAAGAATTAGAAGTCCTCCCTGAAGATTTAAGGGAGTCGGCTGCACGATTCATGGCTTATGCTCATACTTCTGTTAATACTACATCCAAAATGTTTCTTCAGAACGAAAGAAGATATAATTATACCACTCCTAAGTCGTATTTGGAGCAAATTAATTTATATTCCAAACTTTTAAGACAAAAATGTAAAGAATTAGCATTAAAAGTAGAAAGGCTTGAAAATGGTCTTGACAAACTAAGGACTACTTCTAAGCAAGTCGAAGAGCTTAAGAAAAAGCTGGCGGTCCAAGAAATTGAACTAAAAGAAAAAAATGATGCTGCAGATGCATTAATTGAAATTGTGGGTATTGAAACGGAAAAAGTATCGATCGAAAAGAAACTAGCTGACGAGGAAGAAGAAAAAGTAGCCACAATCGCGGAAGAAGTCAGCAAGAAACAAAAGGACTGTGAAGAAGATCTTGTAAAAGCTGAACCAGCCCTTATGGCTGCACAAGAAGCGCTTAACACTTTAAACAAAGCTAACTTAACTGAGCTGAAGTCTTTTGGTTCACCACCTGGAGCGGTAACAAACGTAACAGCAGCTGTCATGGTACTTTAGCGCCTGCGGCAAAGATTCCTAAGGATCGAAGTTGGAAAGCAGCGAAGATTGTAATGGCTAAAGTAGATGCCTTCTTGGATTCACTTATAAATTATGACAAGGAAAATATTCACCCCGAAATTATAAAAGCTATTGAACCGTATCTAAAAGACGCTGAATTTGAACCAGAGTTCGTCAGATCTAAAAGTGGCGCCGCAGCTGGATTATGCGCATGGGTTATTAACATCATTAAATTTTATGAAGTCTATTGTGATGTCGAACCAAAAAGAAAAGCATTAGCTGCTGCAAATGCTGAACTTGCAGCTGCACAGGATAAACTAAACTCTATTAAAAAGAAAGTTGCTGTAAGTATAGATGGGCCATATTTAATTCATTCTGAAAGCGATGCCGCCAAGTACACAAAAAATGATAAAGTAAACAAACCTTTTCAAATGCACATAGCCTCGGACAGAGCGTGATTACATATTTTTAGATAAATAATAAAAAATACATTGCTAAAACACGTATCACCTACTTACAAAACATTCTCTTATTTCGCCTCTGCCTACTATAAAACCGGTGGCACGTGGCATGGTACTAGAAACTCGTCGGGTTAAATATTTTTTCTGCGATAAATCATTGTTCACAAAAGGGTTTCTTTACTTTATCATTTTTTGTGTACTTGGGGCATCGCTTTCAGAATGAATTAAATTTGGACCCATCTTTACCAACTCTCCATTGATATATATGAGTGAAAATGAAATAACTTCTTAATGAATAAATTATAGGGTTAAGAAAAGGTAAAAAGGTACAAAGTTTTTTTAATAAATATTACTTTTGGTTTAACCCCAAGATTTTTTTTACTAACGATACACAATATTTTTTTAATATGAAATCGCCTGGTGATCTGGGACCCCAGGAATAAAAAAATGTTTTTTACCTAACTTACCATTTCTGCAAAATAAACCAAAACCGACTTATATACGTCCCGTTTACCATCTAGTTGCATCTGCAGAAAATGTTAGAACAAGCAAATCATATACAGTCGTTGGCATCAAATAAGAGAATCATAAAAGTTATCAAGTCCTCGTTGACTCCAAATTTTTATTACGCCACCTGTCGGCGCCATTTTGCGCTGATAGTAGGACAAAGCGGCGCGGTATAAAAAGAGTTTTTTTATAAAAACGAGTGGTGGTATTGTGTTTATGTTTTTATGGTTTCTATTATTTAATTCCAGCGACTCTAATATACGCCCACTATCCGTTCCGTAAATTTACGTCTAGTGAGAGAGCAGCACACGGTGTATGTGATGCAGTGGCGTAGCGTAGGCAAAAACAGACGTAGGCGAAGTCGTATCGTAAAAGTTGAGGTCCAACGAAAAAAAAATGGTCCCCGTCTTTAAATACACCCTGTTTTTAATTTCTTTTTCTGCGAAGCCCCTCTATTGAAAAATGGGAAGTTGGAGAGCAAAAAGAAAAACAAGATTTCCTTCCACAAATTACTTCTTTTTATATTTCTATATCTTACATTTCATACCTTTAACTGCAAGGTCTTCTAGCCGCAAGGCCACCACAAGCGCGAGGCCGTACCCAGCAAACACTATTTGCCGGCAATGTACATTTTTATATTGGCATTGATGGTAAAGCATTGGCAATTGGTGGCAATATTATGCCAACATCTAACACGTATTAAAAAGTCAACCCTAAATAAACACTTAATTGCCAATAAATTTTATATGCAGGCGAATTGCCGGCAAGCATACAAAAATGGCGGCATACCAATCCTGATTACATAAAGCATGCCTTTTGTTGCGGGCAAATAATTAGTCGATTTTTGAAGGCAAACCTTCAACCCATATTCATACTTTTCAAACCATATTATTAACATTGGTATTTAACTAACATTAGAGCGATTTTTTTGATCTATTTTATTTATAATGGCAGCTAAACAACATTATTTTATGTTTTTATACCCAATTTAAAGGGAATGACCTTTTCATAACATTTTATTGTTAAAAATCATGCAAATAAAAATTAGGTCAAACAAAATGTTTATTATGTATTTTGGAGCGAATAAAAATAAAATGATGGTAAAATTAGCTACGTTAATTTCGACCGAAGGTGACCGCTTTGTGCATTAGTTCTCTACGTGGTTTTCTAGCTTTTTAGTTTCTTTTTAAAGAAAAGAGTTTTTAATAGACACAATTAAGTGTATTCATTACCTAATAGGTGTGTGTTGTGTGATTAATTGGTGATTGCTAGTCGAGAAGGCAAGATATTCAAGTAGACTGTTAGGAGCTGTAAACATTTTGTTTAAAACCTTATTAAAAGTTTTAAAGACGTGTTAATAAAAATATTATATATATTTAATAGTTTTTTGACATACCGATAGATGGCGTAATGGACAATAAACTACTACGTTTCTGCAATATCTTCGTTTTTTATCGCCTAAACCGTACCCATTAGACAAAAATAATTCGAGAGCGGTGTGCGGTAGGTGATCTCACTTAGCTTTGAAAGAAAAATCTTCGGCTAGTGTTAAAATCTGCATCTCCAAGTTGGACAGTGTTCCGAGAGATGCTACTTTTGCCATGCAGTAAGGAGTTTTTTCCTATTTTAATTTTAAAATAAAATATCGCATCATTTTAGCTTTTAAAAAAAAAGTATATGCGACAATTTTCGTCAATAAGACGTCAGCTTGCTGCTTGGGAGTATCTGCATTTGCCCACTTTCGTGTCTTTTGTTATCTTTTTGCCAATAACTTATTAATGATGGATGCCATCATCCTAAATGTATTTTTTTGCCAATAACTTATTAATGACGGATGCCATCACATTTTCTGCAACACGTGGCCTAATAACGGCCAATTGCCCACTTTCGCGTCTTTTTGATACCTTTTTGCCAATGCCTTGCCATTAAAGAGTGTTGGCAATGCCAGTAAATTAAATGTACAACGCCGGCAAAAATGTTATATGGGTAGGTGACCGCCTACACCGCTTACGCCTAGCCAAGCTACTGATATAACGAACATGCGAGGAAAACGGGACGTATAGTGAGATCAACCTTTAGACGGTTTTGCATCTTAGCTGATACTATGTGGCATTTATAGTCTCTGGAAAGTCAACTAGCAAAACTGACGGCTGATTTTGAAAATGCGACAAGAGAAAAGTTGCTCTGCCAACAAGAAGCTGATGCAACGAATGCAACTATCACACTTGCCAACCGATTGGTAGGAGGATTAGCTAGTGAAAATGTTCGATGGGCTGAAAGTGTCAATAAGTATAATATCTACTACCTCAACGTTTTAAAATAGTTTATTTTAATATTTCTTTTAGTTTTCTTGAAAGTGGTAAAATGATGCCAGGGGATGTTTTGTTAACTACTGCGTTTATATCTTATGTAGGCTGTTTTACGAAGCAGTATAGACATGATTTATTGCATAAGCTGTGGCTTCCTTTCATTAAAACCATAGAAGTAATGTAAGTATTAGTGTATTTGGTTCTTTTGTAAACAATATTTTTTTTAGCCCAAAGTACCTTTAACAGAGGATCTTGATCCACTGTGTTTATTGACTGATGACACTATTATAGCCAAATGGCACAATGAAGGTCTTCCTAGTGATAGAATGTCAACAGAAAATGCCACGATTCTTATTAATTCTGACAGGTGGCCACTTATGATTGATCCACAAGTAGGAATATTTGATAAATGTGTATTACGTAAAAATAAATACACATATCTTTTAGTTGCAGGGAATAAAATGGATAAAACAAAAGTTTGGAGAAAGTCTAAAAAGTAATACGGCTAGGTCAAAAGGCTACTTAGATGTGATAGAAAATTCTATAACTCAAGGGTTGACAGTTCTCGTAGAAAGTATAGAAGAAACCGTAGACCCTGTCTTAGATACACTTTTGGGAAGGAATCTTATTAAAAAGGGAAAGTAAGTAATCTTAAATATTATTTCTTATATTACAATAAACATTTTTAGAGCAATCAAAATAGGTGATAAGGAGGTAGAATATAATTCAATGTTCCGCCTAATACTACAAACCAAACTTGCGAATCCTCATTATAAGCCAGAAATGCAAGCCCAAGCGACACTAATCAATTTTACAGTGACCAGGGATGGTCTCGAAGATCAACTTCTCGCAGAGGTAGTTAAGGCTGAACGCCCAGATCTGGAGGAGCTTAAAGCAGATCTTACCAAGCAACAGAATGACTTTAAAATTATGTTGAAAAGCCTCGAAGATGATTTACTTTCGCGTTTATCTTCGGCAGGAGGGAATCTTCTGGGAGATACAACTTTAGTGGAAAATTTGGAGACCACAAAACGGACGGCCGCTGATATAGAGCAAAAAGTAGCCGAGGCAAAAATTACTTCTGTTGAAATCGATTTAGCTAGAGAACACTATAGACCTGCAGCAGCTAGAGCCAGCTTGCTCTATTTTATACTTAATGAACTTAATACGATTAATCCTATATATCAATTTTCATTAAAGGTAACGTTTATACTTGATTTTATATTTTATTACGTATTGTTTAACTTGTTTTGGTTAATTTTAGGCCTTTAATGTGGTATTTCAAAAGGCTATAGCTAAAGCAGAACCTGCAGATGTAGTAACTGCCAGGGTAAATAACCTAATAGATTGTATATCATTCTCTGTATTTCAGTATACAACTAGAGGGTTATTTGAAAGTGACAAGTTAATTTTTGCATCTCAAATGACATTTCAGGTAATAAACAAATATTCTCAGTTGTTCAGAAAAAAATACAATTTATTATTTTGTATACAGATACTTTTGATGAGTCAAGAAATTCTTTCTGCGGATCTAGATTTTTGCTTAGATTTCCCATTAAACCTCACGTTACCAGTCCTGTGGAATTTCTGTCCAATACTTGTTGGGGTGGCATTTGTAGCTTATCAACAAGGGATGAGTTCAGAAATCTAGATAGAGATATAGAAAATTCTCCGAAAAGATGGAAAAAGTTAGTGGAATGTGAATGTCCAGAAAGAGAAAAATTTCCACAAGAATGGAAAAGCAAAACAGCATTACAAAGACTATGCATGATGAGAGCTTTAAGACCAGATAGAATGCTTTACGCTATGATGTAAGGGTTTTTAGTTAGAAATAAAAAATAGGATTAAAAATTTTACTTTTAGTGCTTTTATTGAAGAAAAACTTGGAGCCAAATACGTCGGGAATAAAACAGTAGAATTTTCAAAATCCTACGAAGAAACTAGTCCTTCCACTCCAATATTTTTTATTCTGTCGCCCGGAGTAAACCCTCTTAAAGACGTAGAAGAACTTGGAGAAAAACTAGGCTTTACTCTGGAAAAGCAAAATTTCCATAATGTGTCACTCGGGCAGGGACAAGAAGATGTCGCAGAAAAAGCCTTGGAAGTAGCGGCACAGAGCGGCCACTGGGTAGTTTTGCAAAACATACATTTAGTCAAAAAATGGTTACCGACATTGGAGAAACATTTGGAGAAGCACGCAGAAGGTTCGCATCCAAGCTATAGGGTGTTTATGAGTGCTGAACCTGCTGGATCTCCATCTGGCCACATCATACCTCAAGTAAGATATCAGTGTTTTAAGTAAAAGCTAAACTATTACATTAAGTATCATATAAAACAATAATGTGTGTTGTAGGGTATTTTGGAGTCATCAATAAAAATTACTAATGAACCACCCACAGGTATGCAAGCAAACATACACAAGGCATTCTCCAATTTCAACCAAGAAACTCTTGAACAGTGTGGCAAAGAAGCTGAATTTAAAGTTATTCTTTTTCTTTATGTTATTTTCATGCGGTGGTAGCTGAAAGAAGGAAATTTGGCCCTCAAGGATGGAACAAGATGTACCCATTCAATGTGGGAGATCTTACCATTAGTGTTTTTGTATTATTTAATTATTTGGAGGCTAATTCAAAAGTTCCATGGGAAGATCTTCGATATCTCTTTGGAGAAATAATGTATGGAGGCCATATAACAGATGACTGGGACAGACGGCTGTGCATTACCTATTTAGAAGAAATTTTACAACCCGATCTTGTAAGCATTTGAACTTTTGCTAACTAATGTCAAAGTTATTTAAGTAAAAAGTATTACAATAACAAAACAATAGAAAAAGACTATCATATTCTAGAATAAAAATTGGTTCTAAAAATGCTGATATTTTATTATCACTTTGAGTGTATCTTCATACTTTTAAATTCGTTTTCGAGGTTGATGGCGAACTTATGTTAGCACCAGGTTTTCCGGCTCCACCGAACACAGATTACCAAGGGTACCACAACTATATAGATGAAATGTTACCTCCCGAATCACCATACTTGTATGGGTTGCACTAATGCTGAAATAGGGTTTCTTACCACTACTGCTGACAAACTGTTTAGAACAGTGTTCGAAATGCAGCCTCGGGATGCAGGTTCTTCTGGTGGGGCTACCGTTACCCGTGAAGAGAAGGTAATTTGCTTTCATTATCAAAGTCAAAGTATTTTTGTTTTATTAATAGTATATTTCCTAACAAGTGCTGAAAGTGCCACTTTTCCGCACTCAACTGCAGTTGATCGAACGACGCGTAGCGGACCAATTGATAATATTTATTTTTACCATTACTGCTTATTATTATTAACAACATTATTCGTAAAAGAACAGTTGGTAACATTTTGCAAATGAATCGCAGAGGCAAGTTGTTGTGGGTAAGTTGCAGAGTTGGAGATTGCCGTTGAGGTGTAATTGAACCGGTCGTCGTTACAGGTAACAGAGACACATATTTGCTTGTTAGAAGACGGTGTAATGGGCCTTAAGTGTGTTTTGCTGTGTTCAAAGGTAGATGAATTTTGGGATAATATTTTGTTTGATAAGTTCGTCTTGAAACTTGTAGAGCTTTCTAGGTAGCCTTCTGCAACAGATGATGACTTCCAACCTCCAAGTCTTTTAATATTCGTTATGCCTTCACCAGAATTAGCTAACATTGTAGCTGATCAACGGCGAAAGCTATGTCCCGTGTAAAGTTCTGGGTTTGGAAGACGTAAATAGGCAGCTATTTCAGAGGGCATCTTGCCAAAAGAATTTATTCCTATGCACTGGACAGTACAAGCCAATTTTTTGTAATTAACAAAAAATCTTCGATCTAAATGACACTTTTTAACATGGAATACCTTGACCATAAGGTATTGGGCTTACATGTTTTAGTAAGTTCCGCAGAAATATGCCATAAAAACTTCTTCTTTCATACTTTTGTTTCTTTTTTCTTGCCACACCAGCTTATAAATGCTGTATATTCTTTCTCGTACCTGTGCTTCGACTTGGATGGCAACAAATCTAAATCGGTATTTAGAATAGCTGTTAAAAATTAAAAAAAAAACGAAGGAAAAAGAGCCACCGGGGCTACAATTTGCCTCATTATTTCTGCCGCTACTCTCCTGGGGGATGAAAATTCAAGAAAAAAGCAAGAAGGTGGTGGTCACTTAACTAGTAACTTTGGGTGGGGTTGGTACCACTAAAATAACCAAATTTTTCCCAGACTTGCAGTTGCAACTGCAAGGAAAAATCAGTCTAACTGGTAAAGTTGCAAGTCGCAATAAAGTTGTAGAATACGCTGCCAAAAATCAGCTGTTTCTCGTACTGCGCATGCCTACCACAAGTTTCTTGTAAGTTGCAGAAAAAACTTGCCGATTGTAAAACGGACTTTAGCAATTTAAAAGATATTTATTAAGAGCTAACTAACCCAGAGTTAAGGTTTTTTTATCTTCGGATAATCCACGAAGGCTAAAAGCCTAAATACTAACGTACCGTGGGTGTCTTAAGCGAGGTAAGAGGGAGTTTGTTGACACGGGACTTAAATACTTGAAGATTTGGGGAGGAAGGGAAAGATCTCTGCTGGCAGTAGGTTCCACAGTCTAGAAACTCTAGGGATAAAAGAATGAACGAAATGGGAAGTTCGGGGCCTGTCCAATTGAATCCTATAGGGGATGCATACGCGCGGCACCTTGAGGTCTTGTTGTTTGTTAGATTATAAAACCATTTTAGGTAAAACAAATGGTGGATGAAATGTTAGAAAAGCTTCCAGAAGACTTTAATATGTTGGAAATCATGGGAAAAGTTGAAGAACGTACACCTTACGTCATCGTAGCCTTTCAAGAGTGTGAAAGAATGAATCTTCTAACAGGAAAAATGAAACAAACTCTTAAAGAGCTTGAATTAGGTCTAAAAGGCGAACTTACTATTACTTCAGATATGGAGGACTTGGAAAATGCCATTTTTTGGATCAAGTACCACCCACCTGGGCACAAAGGGCATATCCTTCACTTTTAGGGCTTACTCCCTGGTTTGTGGACTTACTTTTAAGAATAAGGGAACTAGAAACGTGGTCCACTGATTTTGTGGTAAAAACCTTAAGTTATTAGATTAATACATCGTCGGTTTAAGGTAAAACTCACTAAGTGACATTTTATGGTTCGGGGAATTACAACGATTTTGTACAATTTATTTTCTATAAAACAGAAAAGATAAACAATCTTTTTATTATATGTATTATTTCAACAAAGGTTTATGCATGTCATAAATGTAACTAATAAATTATTTCTACAAAAACTTTAACCATAAATCACTTAAGAATGTTCAAAACATGTTTTTAACAAAATGCACTTAGTGACTTTTACCTTTAAACCTACAAAACATTACACAACAGTTAAAAATAAAGTGGTTGTTAGAAACCATGGTAATTTTCTAGAAACCTGCGGCAACTCCGATTTTAAGGAAATTTGGTATACGGGGGTTTTTGGGGCGCTGATCACGAATCTGGCGGAAACGTTTCGTTCTTGAGATATTCATCATCAAAGTTCAAATTTGAACTAAGCCAATTTTCACTATATTCCCCCTTCTTTTTGCACACAATTCTTGATTTAAAGCTAAAGTGTCACACAATATTTGATTTTCACCTTTTAAAACCCCGTTTTTCTCTGTTTTTTACATTATTTTTGCATCAAATTGCGTGGCTTTTCTTTGATAATGCGGCAACCATACATACACATAGGGCTTCATGGCACACTGGGATTAAAATGATTCAAAGTATAGCTATGCAATTTAATGCAAAAATTAAGTAAAATACGTAAAAAACGGGGTTTTAAAAGGTGAAAATCAAATATTTGCCACTTTACCTTTAAATCAAGAATTGCGTGCAAAAGAAGGGGAATATTGTAAAAATAGGATTAGTTTAAATTTCAAGTCTGATGATGAATATCTCAAGAACGAAACGTTTTCGCCAAAAATTCTTTAGATTCGTGATCAGCGCCCTAAAAACCCCGTGTACCAAATTTCGTCAAAATCGGAGTTGCCGCAGGTTTCAGAAAATTACCGAAACCATTTTTCTATATTAGATGGGTAGTGGATGCAATAATGGTAACTTATGTAACAAGTGCATAGTGATACTTTTTTACAAATGAGAAGAAATCCTATGAGTAAAAAAGACACTTTATGCATATGTTAGATACTATATTTATTTTTTTCCCAAAATACCATTTTATACATGTTTTAATTATCTAAACTTGTTAATTTTAATTTTTTCTGCACAGCCATTATTTTGCAACAAAATCATATTCTTCTTATTTTTTAGGAGACAATTATCCTCTACATAACTATGTATTTATAATTTAATTTTAGAAAATTTTATGTACTTACTTTTTGTAGAAGTAATACTAAAATAGTATAAATTCCATTTCAATTTCTTAGTCCCCCAAATTCATTATTACCATTAGTTTTTAATAATTTCTATTAAATTTATTTGCAAACCGTCAAATTGTAAAACTAGTGACACACGAACTAAAAGAAATAATGACGAAATCAAAGGTAACTTGACCGTTTGCTTCAGTTGATGTCGCGTTTACTGTTACATTGCATAAATGGATATAGGTAATACAGTTTTTGTAGTAGGCATTGAAACAAAACACAAATTCGAAGTGTAAAAAAGATTCGAAGTGTTAAAAAAGTTACTTTTTTTAACACTTTATGTAGTGTACTAGAATGGAGTACTTTAACTTCATGTTAACGATAAAAACAACATTTTTATTAACGGTCGGTATTAACAAACTAATTTTAAGTCATTATCACGAACAAAATTGTAATATTAAAATTTTATTTAATTTTTAGTTGCCTGCATCAGTGTGGTTAGGAGGATTTTTAATCCCCAATCTCTTTTAACAGCTATTATGCAGAGTACAGCGAGAAGAAACGAGCTTCCCCTGGACAAAATGTGCTTACAATGTGATGTCACCAAAAACAAAAGGAGGAATTCACGTAAGGATTTGATTTGTGTTTCTTAAAATTATTTTTTTAATGCTTGTATTATTATATAAAGATGTAAAAGACGTATTTTTGGGTAGCTTAGACCTTTAGTTAAAAAAAAGTTACTACTTTTCGATTTTAATTTAAAAAAAAATGAGTAGCCGGCTATAGTGCAAGGACCATTAAAAGCTAAATTTCGCGTTTTTTTGTCATGCTCTTACAACTGCGAAATTCGCCGAAATTCTAGGCAACAACAAAACCTACAAATTTCTATATTGTTTTTATTTCGGTGGTGACGCTACGCTTGGGTTCTTTTGAGATTTTCTTTGATTTTCCTTTTAATAATAAAACATTTATCTGATGTGATGAATAAAGAATATAGCACATTTATTTGGTAACTAAGACGTAGAAACGCTACAAATTTATTATAAATGGAAAGGGCTAAAAAAGTTAATATAAAATGAACACAAAAAACGTTCCAAACAGCTAACAGAATGACATAAAAATAACAATAACAAAATTGTTTTTTAAATGACATATGACAAATAACCTTTTGTTTCTACGCATGTGCGCAAGCGAATATTCGCCAGAAATTAAAATGATCTCAAGTTTCCCGCCCACTAGATTTTAAATTTTGCGAATTGGCAACATCTTTAAACTATCTTTATTTTGAATTACCCGCCTTTAATTTTATGTAAAATTGACCAATGAGAATGAAATTCGCGTTTCGCGTCTGTATGAACTAGCTTTTAGTCACATCTACCTTTTTTTTAGGAGTGCTCCAAGAGACGGAGCTTACGTTCATGGGCTACATATGGAAGGAGCTCGTTGGGACGTTCAAGCAGGTATAATTATGGACTCCAAGCTAAAAGAGCTTTACCCATCAATGCCTGTTATAAATATTAAGGCTATTACACAGGACAAGCAAGACCTAAGAAACATGTACGAATGCCCAGTTTATAAAACAAAAACTAGGGGTCCCACATTCGTGTGGACATTCAACCTAAAAACCAAAGATAAGCCTGCTAAATGGACTTTGGCTGGTGTAGCTTTACTTTTACAAATTTAAGATGTTAATTTCCCAGCAAACACTATTTGCCGGCAATGTACAGTTTTCATATTGGCATTGATGGTAAAGCATTGGCAATTGGTGGCAATATTATGCCAACATCTTATACGCATTAAAAAGTCAACCCTAAATAAACACTTAATTGCCAATAAATTTTACATGCAGGCGAATTGCCGGCAAGCATACAAAAATGGCGGCATACCAATCCTGATTAAATAAAGCACGCGTTTTTGTTGCAGGCAAATAAATATTGGATTTTTGAAGGCAAACCTTCAACGCATATTTATACTTTTTAAACCATATTATTAACATTGGTATTTAACTAACATTAAAGCAATTTTTTTGATCTGTTTTATTTATAAAGGCAGCTAAACAACATTATTTTATGTTTTTTACATAATTTAAAGGAAATGGCCTTTTCATAACATTTTATTGTTAAAAATCATGCAAATAAAAATTAGGTCAAACAAAATGTTTATTATGTATTTTGGAGCGAATAAAAATAAAATGATGGTAAAATTAGCTACGTTAATTTCGACCGAAGGTGACCGCTTTCTGCATTTGTTTTCTACGTGGTTTTCTAGCTTTTAGTTTATTTTTTAAAGAAAAGAGTTTTTTAATAAACATAATTTAATGTATTCATTACCTAATAAGTGTGTGTTGTGTGATTAATTGGTGATGGCTAGTCGAGAAGGCAAGATATTCAAGTAGACTGTTAGGAGCTGTAAACTTTTTGTTTAAAACTTTATTAAAAGTTTTAAAGACGTGTTAATAAAAAATATTATATATATTTAATAGTTTTTTGACATACCGATTTCCTATTTTAATTTTCAAATAAAATATCCTATCATTTTAGCTTTTAAAAAACAATTTTCGTCAATAAGACGTCAGCTTGCTGCTTGGGAGTATCTGCATTTGCCCACTTTCGTGTCTTTTTGCCAATAACTTATTAATGATGGATGCCATCATCTTAAACGCATTTTTTTGCCAATAACTTATTAATGACGGATGCCATCACTTTATCTGCAACACGCGGCCTAATAACGACCAATTGCCCAGTTTCGCGTCTTTTTGATACCTTTTTGCCAATGCCTTGCCATTAAAGATTGTTGGCAATGCCAGTAAATTAAATTTACAACGCCGGCAAAAAATGTTATATGGGTTCTTTAATTAAAATATTTGTTATTAAATGTGATGTATAGGGTAATTCAGCTCCTATATAGTGAATTCAGATTAAAACTAGTAAACCTGTTATTTGTATATAGGGTTTCTGGAAAAGTGAAGTCGTAAATGATAGGGGTGATAAAGTGAGCCAAAATAATGTTAGTACCTAGTGTAAAGTTATAAATTACGTCTCTCAATTTTAATTTGTTTTTTTTCATACAATATAAATAAAACCATCACTTTCTTGGATTAATTCAATAGGTTTTGAATCATTAATCAGATTTTTATTATCTCTTAAGATACACAGAGTACTACAAGCAAGATTTTTAATAGAAAACCGTGTATATTATATCACCAATCAAAAGACCTTTTAAAGAGCTTTAAGAAAATGCATTTGATATATCTACATTAATTAGTTTTAGAAAAATGGCCATCTAAATCTGAAGAATAAGAGTAAATTTTTATTTATTTATTTATTTATCAACGGGCGATTTGCTCAGTATAAAGAATTCGGTATAATACGGCAATAATTGTCAATTTATTTTTTTATAAGCATATTTCAAAAACCATTAAAAGCATTCATATTAAATATGACATTTTTGTAAAGTTTTTTAAATTATATAGCCACCGCGGCTTCAAAAAAGCTTGGATTTCTTTTTCGAGCCAATGTATTTTGCTCCTTCCAATTTATACACTTTGTATGTGTCCCAAATTCGACCCTCTCTGGAATATGGTTCTCATCTGGGGAATGGCATCCCCTACAACCCTCAGCATGATGCCATTCAAAGAAGAGCTGTTCGTCTTATTAATGATCCTTTACTTACTCAAAGACTTCCCTTCTCTTGCCCATCGTCGAGCTGTGGGAGATCTATCGCTTTTTTATAGATACTTTTACGGCATCTTCTCCGACGAATTATCCAGTATAGTCCCTCCTCTTGCAGCTCCCAACAAGGAAACTCGTGGTGCCGCACGTATGCATCCTTATACGGTCCAACTGGACAGGCCCCGAACTTCCCATTTCGTTCGTTTTTATCCCTAGAGTTTCTAGACTGTGGAACCTACTGCCAGCGGAGGTCTTTCCTTCTTCCCAAATCTTCAAGTTTTTAAATCCTGTGTTAACAAACTTCCCTCTTCCTATATATATAACCTAATTTGAAGTAGCTATGAGTGCCTGAATGGAAACTATAAATTTCTGTTTCGATCGATGTCACTTCTTGATACACCAAAATTCGATTCCGTATTTACCGAGACGAAAAAATATTTTTAGTTGAACAGGGCTAATGTTGGTCTAATATAGTTTAAAGACATTATTTTTCTTTAAAGCAAACCTAATTTGAAGTAGCTATGAGTGCCTGAATAGAAGCTGTAAATTTTGTTTCGACCGATGTCACTTTTTGATACACCAAAATTCGATTTCTGTACTTACTGAGACAGAAAAAATATTTTTAGTTAAACAAGGCTAATGTTGGTCTAATATAGTTTAAAGACATTATTTTTATTTAAAGCAAACCTAATTTGAAGTAGCTATGAGTGCCTGAATAGAAGCTGTAAATTTTTGTTTCGACCGATGTCACTTTTTGATACACCAAAATTAGTTTCTTTACGTATTGAGACAAGGAAAACATATTTTTAGTTAAACAAGGCTATTGTTGGTCTAATATAGTTTAAAAGGCATTATTTTTCTTTAAAGCAAACCTAATTTGAAGTAGCTATGAGTGCCTGAATGGAAGCTATAAATTTTTGTTTCGATCGATGTCACTTTTTGATACACCAAAATTAGTTTCTTTACGTATTGAGACAAGGAAAATATTTTTAGTTAAACAAGGCTATTGTTGGTCTAATATAGTTTAAAGGCATTATTTTTCTTTAAAGCAAACCTAATTTGAAGTAGCTATGAGTGCCTGAATAGAAGCTGTAAATTTTTGTTTCGACCGATGTCACTTTTTGATACACCAAAATTAGTTTCTTTACGTATTGAGACAAGGAAAAAATATTTTTAGTTAAACAAGGCTATTGTTGGTCTAATATAGTTTAAAGGCATTATTTTTCTTTAAAGCAAACCTAATTTGAAGTAGCTATGAGTGCCTGAATAGAAGCTGTAAATTTTTGTTTCGACCGATGTCACTTTTTGATACACCAAAATTAGTTTCTTTACGTATTGAGACAAGGAAAAAATATTTTTAGTTAAACAAGGCTATTGTTGGTCTAATATAGTTTAAAGGCATTATTTTTCTTTAAAGCAAACCTAATTTGAAGTAGCTATGAGTGCCTGAATAGAAGCTGTAAATTTTTGTTTCGACCGATGTCACTTTTTGATACACCAAAATTAGTTTCTTTACGTATTGAGACAAGGAAAAAATATTTTTAGTTAAACAAGGCTATTGTTGGTCTAATATAGTTTAAAGGCATTATTTTTCTTTAAAGCAAACCTAATTTGAAGTAGCTATGAGTGCCTGAATAGAAGCTGTAAATTTTTGTTTCGACCGATGTCACTTTTTGATACACCAAAATTAGTTTCTTTACGTATTGAGACAAGGAAAAAATATTTTTAGTTAAACAAGGCTATTGTTGGTCTAATATAGTTTAAAGGCATTATTTTTCTTTAACGCAAACCTAATTTGAAGTAGCTATGAGTGCCTGAATGGAAACTATAAATTTTTGTTTCGATCGATGTCACTTTTTGATACACCAAAATTCGATTCTGTACTTACCGGGACAAGAAAAAATATTTTTAGTTGAACAGGGCTAATGTTGGTCTAATATAGTTTAAAGACATTATTTTTCTTTAAAGCAAACCTAATTTGAAGTAGCTATGAGTGCCTGAATAGAAGCTGTAAATTTTTGTTTCGACCGATGTCACTTTTTGATACACCAAAATTAGTTTCTTTACGTATTGAGACAAGGAAAAAATATTTTTAGTTAAACAAGGCTATTGTTGGTCTAATATAGTTTAAAGGCATTATTTTTCTTTAACGCAAACCTAATTTGAAGTAGCTATGAGTGCCTGAATGGAAACTATAAATTTTTGTTTCGATCGATGTCACTTTTTGATACACCAAAATTCGATTCTTTACTTATTGAGACAAGGAAAAAATATTTTTAGTTAAACAAGGCTAATGTTGGTCTAATATAGTTTAAAGGCATTATTTTTCTTTAAAGCAAACCTAATTTGAAGTAGCTATGAGTGCCTGAATAGAAGCTGTAAATTTTGTTTCGACCGATGTCACTTTTTGATACACCAAAATTAGTTTCTTTACGTATTGAGACAAGGAAAAATATTTTTAGTTAAACAAGGCTATTGTTGGTCTAATATAGTTTAAAGGCATTATTTTTCTTTAACGCAAACCTAATTTGAAGTAGCTATGAGTGCCTGAATGGAAACTATAAATTTTTTGTTTCGATCGATGTCACTTTTTGATACACCAAAATTCGATTCTTTACGTATTGAGACAAGGAAAAAATATTTTTAGTTAAACAAGGCTAATGTTGGTCTAATATAGTTTAAAGAGCATTATTTTTCTTTAAAGCAAACCTAATTTGAAGTAGCTATGAGTGCCTGAATAGAAGCTGTAAATTTTTGTTTCGACCGATGTCACTTTTTGATACACCAAAATTAGTTTCTTTACGTATTGAGACAAGGAAAAAATATTTTTAGTTAAACAAGGCTATTGTTGGTCTAATATAGTTTAAAGGCATTATTTTTCTTTAACGCAAACCTAATTTGAAGTAGCTATGAGTGCCTGAATGGAAACTATAAATTTTTGTTTCGATCGATGTCACTTTTTGATACACCAAAATTCGATTCTTTACTTATTGAGACAAGGAAAAAATATTTTTAGTTGAACAAGGCTAATGTTGGTCTAATATAGTTTAAAGACATTATTTTTCTTTAAAGCAAACCTAATTTGAAGTAGCTATGAGTGCCTGAATAGAAGCTGTAAATTTTTGTTTCGACCGATGTCACTTTTTGATACACCAAAATTAGTTTCTTTACGTATTGAGACAAGGAAAAAATATTTTTAGTTAAACAAGGCTATTGTTGGTCTAATATAGTTTAAAGGCATTATTTTTCTTTAAAGCAAACCTAATTTGAAGTAGCTATGAGTGCCTGAATAGAAGCTGTAAATTTTGTTTCGACCGATGTCACTTTTTGATACACCAAAATTAGTTTCTTTACGTATTGAGACAAGGAAAAAATATTTTTAGTTAAACAAGGCTATTGTTGGTCTAATATAGTTTAAAGGCATTATTTTTCTTTAACGCAAACCTAATTTGAAGTAGCTATGAGTGCCTGAATAGAAGCTGTAAATTTTTGTTTCGACCGATGTCACTTTTTGATACACCAAAATTAGTTTCTTTACGTATTGAGACAAGGAAAAAATATTTTTAGTTAAACAAGGCTATTGTTGGTCTAATATAGTTTAAAGGCATTATTTTTCTTTAACGCAAACCTAATTTGAAGTAGCTATGAGTGCCTGAATAGAAACTATAAATTTTTGTTTCGATCGATGTCACTTTTTGATACACCAAAATTCGATTCTGTACTTACCGGGACAAGAAAAAAATATTTTTAGTTGAACAGGGCTAATGTTGGTCTAATATAGTTTAAAGACATTATTTTTCTTTAAAGCAAACCTAATTTGAAGTAGCTATGAGTGCCTGAATGGAAACTATAAATTTTTGTTTCGATCGATGTCACTTTTTGATACACCAAAATTAGTTTCTTTACGTATTGAGACAAGGAAAAAATATTTTTAGTTTAAACAAGGCTAAAGTTGGTCTAATATAGTTTAAAAGCATTATTTTTCTTTAAAGCAAACCTAATTTGAAGTAGCTATGATTGCCTGAATAGAAGCTGTAAATTTTGTTTCGACCGATGTCACTTTTTGATACACCAAAATTAGTTTCTTTACGTATTGAGACAAGGAAAAAATATTTTTAGTTAAACAAGGCTACTGTTAGTCTAATATAGTTTAAAAGTCATTATTTTTCTTTAGAGCAAACCTAATTTGAAGTTTCTATGAGTGCCTGAATAGAAGCTGTAAATTTTTGTTTCGACCGATGTCACTTTTTGATACACCAAAATTAGTTTCTTTACGTATTGAGACAAGGAAAAAATATTTTTAGTTAAACAAGGCTATTGTTGGTCTAATATAGTTTAAAGGCATTATTTTTCTTTAACGCAAACCTAATTTGAAGTAGCTATGAGTGCCTGAATGGAAACTATAAATTTTTGTTTCGATCGATGTCACTTTTTGATACACCAAAATTCGATTCTGTACTTACCGGGACAAAGAAAAAAATATTTTTAGTTGAACAGGGCTAATGTTGGTCTAATATAGTTTAAAGACATTATTTTTCTTTAAAGCAAACCTAATTTGAAGTAGCTATGAGTGCCTGAATGGAAGCTGTAAATTTTTGTTTCGACCGATGTCACTTTTGATACACCAAAATTAGTTTCTTTACGTATTGAGACAAGGAAAAAATATTTTTAGTTAAACAAGGCTATTGTTGGTCTAATATAGTTTAAAGGCATTATTTTTCTTTAAAGCAAACCTAATTTGAAGTAGCTATGAGTGCCTGAATAGAAGCTGTAAATTTTTGTTTCGACCGATGTCACTTTTTGATACACCAAAATTAGTTTCTTTACGTATTGAGACAAGGAAAAATATTTTTAGTTAAACAAGGCTATTGTTGGTCTAATATAGTTTAAAGGCATTATTTTTCTTTAACGCAAACCTAATTTGAAGTAGCTATGAGTGCCTGAATGGAAACTATAAATTTTTGTTTCGACCGATGTCACTTTTTGATACACCAAAATTCGATTCTGTACTTACCGGGACAAGAAAAAATATTTTTAGTTGAACAGGGCTAATGTTGGTCTAATATAGTTTAAAGACATTATTTTTCTTTAAAGCAAACCTAATTTGAAGTAGCTATGAGTGCCTGAATAGAAGCTGTAAATTTTTGTTTCGACCGATGTCACTTTTTGATACACCAAAATTAGTTTCTTTACGTATTGAGACAAGGAAAAAATATTTTTAGTTAAACAAGGCTATTGTTGGTCTAATATAGTTTAAAGGCATTATTTTTTCTTTAACGCAAACCCTAATTTGAAGTAGCTATGAGTGCCTGAATGGAAACTATAAATTTTTGTTTCGATCGATGTCACTTTTTGATACACCAAAATTCGATTCTGTACTTACCGGGACAAGAAAAAAATATTTTTAGTTGAACAGGGCTAATGTTGGTCTAATATAGTTTAAAGACATTATTTTTCTTTAAAGCAAACCTAATTTGAAGTAGCTATGAGTGCCTGAATAGAAGCTGTAAATTTTTGTTTCGACCGATGTCACTTTTTGATACACCAAAATTAGTTTCTTTACGTATTGAGACAAGGAAAAAATATTTTTAGTTAAACAAGGCTATTGTTGGTCTAATATAGTTTAAAGGCATTATTTTTCTTTAACGCAAACCTAATTTGAAGTAGCTATGAGTGCCTGAATGGAAACTATAAATTTTTGTTTCGATCGATGTCACTTTCTGATACACCAAAATTAGATTTCTTTACGTACTGGGACAAGGAAAAAATATTTTTAGTTGAACAGGGCTAATGTTGGTCTAATATAGTTTAAAGACATTATTTTTCTTTAAAGCAAACCTAATTTGAAGTAGCTATGAGTGCCTGAATAGAAGCTGTAAATTTTGTTTCGACCGATGTCACTTTTTGATACACCAAAATTAGTTTCTTTACGTATTGAGACAAGGAAAAAATATTTTTAGTTAAACAAGGCTATTGTTGGTCTAATATAGTTTAAAGGCATTATTTTTCTTTAACGCAAACCTAATTTGAAGTAGCTATGAGTGCCTGAATGGAAACTATAAATTTTTGTTTCGATCGATGTCACTTTTTGATACACCAAAATTCGATTCTGTACTTACTGGGACAAGAAAAAATATTTTTAGTTGAACAGGGCTAATGTTGGTCTAATATAGTTTAAAGACATTATTTTTCTTTAAAGCAAACCTAATTTGAAGTAGCTATGAGTGCCTGAATAGAAGCTGTAAATTTTTGTTTCGACCGATGTCACTTTTTGATACACCAAAATTAGTTTCTTTACGTATTGAGACAAGGAAAAATATTTTTAGTTAAACAAGGCTATTGTTGGTCTAATATAGTTTAAAGGCATTATTTTTCTTTAAAGCAAACCTAATTTGAAGTAGCTATGAGTGCCTGAATAGAAGCTGTAAATTTTTGTTTCGACCGATGTCACTTTTTGATACACCAAAATTAGTTTCTTTACGTATTGAGACAAGGAAAAAATATTTTTAGTTAAACAAGGCTATTGTTGGTCTAATATAGTTTAAAGGCATTATTTTTCTTTAACGCAAACCTAATTTGAAGTAGCTATGAGTGCCTGAATAGAAGCTGTAAATTTTGTTTCGACCGATGTCACTTTTTGATACACCAAAATTAGTTTCTTTACGTATTGAGACAAGGAAAAAATATTTTTAGTTAAACAAGGCTATTGTTGGTCTAATATAGTTTAAAGGCATTATTTTTCTTTAACGCAAACCTAATTTGAAGTAGCTATGAGTGCCTGAATAGAAACTATAAATTTTTGTTTCGATCGATGTCACTTTTTGATACACCAAAATTCGATTCTGTACTTACCGGGACAAGAAAAAAATATTTTTAGTTGAACAGGGCTAATGTTGGTCTAATATAGTTTAAAGACATTATTTTTCTTTAAAGCAAACCTAATTTGAAGTAGCTATGAGTGCCTGAATAGAAGCTGTAAATTTTTGTTTCGACCGATGTCACTTTTTGATACACCAAAATTAGTTTCTTTACGTATTGAGACAAGGAAAAAATATTTTTAGTTTAACAAGGCTAATGTTGGTCTAATATAGTTTAAAGGCATTATTTTTCTTTAAAGCAAACCTAATTTGAAGTAGCTATGAGTGCCTGAATAGAAGCTGTAAATTTTTGTTTCGACCGATGTCACTTTTTGATACACCAAAATTAGTTTCTTTACGTATTGAGACAAGGAAAAAATATTTTTAGTTAAACAAGGCTATTGTTAGTCTAATATAGTTTAAAGGCATTATTTTTCTTTAAAGCAAACCTAATTTGAAGTAGCTATGAGTGCCTGAATAGAAGCTGTAAATTTTTGTTTCGACCGATGTCACTTTTTGATACACCAAAAATTAGTTTCTTTACGTATTGAGACAAGGAAAAAATATTTTTAGTTAAACAAGGCTATTGTTGGTCTAATATAGTTTAAAGGCATTATTTTTCTTTAACGCAAACCTAATTTGAAGTAGCTATGAGTGCCTGAATGGAAACTATAAATTTTTGTTTCGATCGATGTCACTTTTTGATACACCAAAATTCGATTCTGTACTTACCGGGACAAGGAAAAATATTTTTAGTTAAACAGGGCTAATGTTGGTCTAATATAGTTTAAAGACATTATTTTTCTTTAACGCAAACCTAATTTGAAGTAGCTATGAGTGCCTGAATGGAAACTATAAATTTTTGTTTTCGACCGATGTCACTTTTTGATACACCAAAATTAGTTTCTTTACGTATTGAGACAAGGAAAATATTTTTAGTTAAACAAGGCTATTGTTGGTCTAATATAGTTTAAAGGCATTATTTTTCTTTAAAAGCAAACCTAATTTGAAGTAGCTATGAGTGCCTGAATAGAAGCTGTAAATTTTGTTTCGACCGATGTCACTTTTTGATACACCAAAATTAGTTTCTTTACGTATTGAGACAAGGAAAAATATTTTTAGTTAAACAAGGCTATTGTTGGTCTTAATATAGTTTAAAGGCATTATTTTTCTTTAACGCAAACCTAATTTAAAGTAGCTATGAGTGCCTGAATGGAAGCTATAAATTTTTGTTTCGATCGATGTCACTTTTTGCATACACCAAGAATTCGATTCTGTACTTACCGGGACAAGGAAAAAAATATTTTTAGTTAAACAAGGCTATTGTTGGTCTACTATAGTTTAAAGGCATTATTTTTCTTTAAACGCAAACCTAATTTGAAGTAGCTATGAGTGCCTGAATAGAAGCTGTAAATTTTGTTTCGACCGATGTCACTTTTTGATACACCAAAATTAGTTTCTTTACGTATTGAGACAAGGAAAAAATATTTTTAGTTAAACAAGGCTATTGTTGGTCTAATATAGTTTAAAGGCATTATTTTTCTTTAACGCAAACCTAATTTGAAGTAGCTATGAGTGCCTGAATGGAAACTATAAATTTTTGTTTCGATCGATGTCACTTTTTGATACACCAAAATTCGATTCTGTACTTACCGGGACAAGAAAAAATATTTTTAGTTGAACAGGGCTAATGTTGGTCTAATATAGTTTAAAGACATTATTTTTCTTTAAAGCAAACCTAATTTGAAGTAGCTATGAGTGCCTGAATAGAAGCTGTAAATTTTTGTTTCGACCGATGTCACTTTTTGATACACCAAAATTAGTTTCTTTACGTATTGAGACAAGGAAAAAATATTTTTAGTTAAACAAGGCTATTGTTGGTCTAATATAGTTTAAAGGCATTATTTTTCTTTAACGCAAACCTAATTTGAAGTAGCTATGAGTGCCTGAATGGAAGCTATAAATTTTTGTTTCGACCGATGTCACTTTTTGATACACCAAAATTAGTTTCTTTACGTATTGAGACAAGGAAAAATATTTTTAGTTAAACAAGGCTATTGTTAGTCTACTATAGTTTAAAGGCATTATTTTTCTTTAACGCAAAACCTAATTTGAAGTAGCTATGAGTGCCTGAATGGAAACTATAAATTTTTGTTTCGATCGATGTCACTTTTTGATACACCAAAATTAGATTCTGTACTTACTGAGACAAGGAAAAAATATTTTTAGTTAAACAAGGCTAATGTTGGTCTAATATAGTTTAAAGGCATTATTTTTCTTTAACGCAAATCCTAATTTGAAGTTGCTATGAGTGCCTGAATGGAAGCTATAAATTTTTGTTTCGATCGATGTCACTTTTTGATACACCAAAATTAGTTTCTTTACGTATTGAGACAAGGAAAAAAATATTTTTATATAAACAAGGCTATTATGTTGGTCTAATATAGTTTAAAGGCATTATTTTTCTTTAAAGCAAACCCCAATTTGAAGTAGCTATGAGTGCCTGAATAGAAGCTGTAAATTTTTGTTTCGACCGATGTCACTTTTGATACACCAAAATTAGTTTCTTTTTACGTATTGAGACAAGGAAAAAATATTTTTAGTTAAACAAGGCTATTGTTGGTCTAATATAGTTTAAAGGCATTATTTTTCTTTAACGCAAACCTAATTTGAAGTAGCTATGAGTGCCTGAATGGAAACTATAAATTTTTGTTTCGATCGATGTCACTTTTTGATACACCAAAATTCGATTCTGTACTTACCGGGACAAGAAAAAATATTTTTAGTTAAACAGGGCTAATGTTGGTCTAATATAGTTTAAAGACATTATTTTTTCTTTAAAGCAAACCTAATTTGAAGTAGCTATGAGTGCCTGAATAGAAGCTGTAAATTTTTGTTTCGACCGATGTCACTTTTTGATACACCAAAATTAGTTTCTTTACGTATTGAGACAAGGAAAAAATATTTTTAGTTAAACAAGGCTATTGTTGGTCTAATATAGTTTAAAGGCATTATTTTTCTTTAACGCAAACCTAATTTGAAGTAGCTATGAGTGCCTGAATGGAAACTATAAATTTTTGTTTCGATCGATGTCACTTTTTGATACACCAAAATTCGATTCTGTACTTACCGGGACAAGAAAAAATATTTTTAGTTGAACAGGGCTAATGTTGGTCTAATATAGTTTAAAGACATTATTTTTCTTTAAAGCAAACCTAATTTGAAGTAGCTATGAGTGCCTGAATAGAAGCTGTAAATTTTTGTTTCGACCGATGTCACTTTTTGATACACCAAAATTAGTTTCTTTACGTATTGAGACAAGGAAAAAATATTTTTAGTTAAACAAGGCTATTGTTGGTCTAATATAGTTTAAAGGCATTATTTTTCTTTAACGCAAACCTAATTTGAAGTAGCTATGAGTGCCTGAATGGAAACTATAAATTTTTGTTTCGATCGATGTCACTTTTTGATACACCAAAATTAGTTTCTTGTACGTATTGAGACAAGGAAAAATATTTTTAGTTGAACAAGGCTATTGTTGGTCTAATATAGTTTAAAGACATTATTTTTCTCTTTAAAGCAAACCTAATTTGAAGTAGCTATGAGTGCCTGAATAGAAGCTGTAAATTTTGTTTCGACCGATGTCACTTTTTGATACACCAAAATTAGTTTCTTTACGTATTGAGACAAGGAAAAATATTTTTAGTTAAACAAGGCTATTGTTGGTCTAATATAGTTTAAAGGCATTATTTTTCTTTAACGCAAACCTAATTTGAAGTAGCTATGAGTGCCTGAATGGAAACTATAAATTTTTGTTTCGATCGATGTCACTTTTTGATACACCAAAATTAGTTTCTTTACGTATTGAGACAAGGAAAAAATATTTTTAGTTAAACAAGGCTATTGTTGGTCTAATATAGTTTAAAGGCATTATTTTTCTTTAAAGCAAACCTAATTTGAAGTAGCTATGAGTGCCTGAATAGAAGCTGTAAATTTTGTTTCGACCGATGTCACTTTTTGATACACCAAAATTAGTTTCTTTACGTATTGAGACAAGGAAAAAATATTTTTAGTTAAACAAGGCTATTGTTGGTCTAATATAGTTTAAAGGCATTATTTTTCTTTAACGCAAACCTAATTTGAAGTAGCTATGAGTGCCTGAATGGAAACTATAAATTTTTGTTTCGATCGATGTCACTTTTTGATACACCAAAATTAGTTTCTTTACGTATTGAGACAAGGAAAAAATATTTTTAGTTAAACAAGGCTATTGTTGGTCTAATATAGTTTAAAGGCATTATTTTTCTTTAACGCAAACCTAATTTGAAGTAGCTATGAGTGCCTGAATAGAAGCTGTAAATTTTTGTTTCGACCGATGTCACTTTTTGATACACCAAAATTAGTTTCTTTACGTATTGAGACAAGGAAAAAATATTTTTAGTTAAACAAGGCTATTGTTGGTCTAATATAGTTTAAAGGCATTATTTTTCTTTAAAGCAAACCTAATTTGAAGTAGCTATGAGTGCCTGAATAGAAGCTGTAAATTTTTGTTTCGACCGATGTCACTTTTTGATACACCAAAATTAGTTTCTTTACGTATTGAGACAAGGAAAAAATATTTTTAGTTAAACAAGGCTATTGTTGGTCTAATATAGTTTAAAGGCATTATTTTTCTTTAACGCAAACCTAATTTGAAGTAGCTATGAGTGCCTGAATGGAAACTATAAATTTTTGTTTCGATCGATGTCACTTTTTGATACACCAAAATTCGATTCTGTACTTACCGGGACAAGAAAAAAATATTTTTAGTTGAACAGGGCTAATGTTGGTCTAATATAGTTTAAAGACATTATTTTTCTTTAAAGCAAACCTAATTTGAAGTAGCTATGAGTGCCTGAATAGAAGCTGTAAATTTTTGTTTCGACCGATGTCACTTTTTGATACACCAAAATTAGTTTCTTTACGTATTGAGACAAGGAAAAAATATTTTTAGTTAAACAAGGCTATTGTTGGTCTAATATAGTTTAAAGGCATTATTTTTCTTTAATGCAAACCCAATTTGAAGTAGCTATGAGTGCCTGAATAGAAGCTGTAAATTTTGTTTCGACCGATGTCACTTTTTGATACACCAAAATTCGTTTCTGTACGTACTGAGACAAGGAAAAAATATTTTTAGTTAAACAGGGCTAATGTTGGTCTAATATAGTTTAAAGACATTATTTTTCTTTAAAGCAAACCTAATTTGAAGTAGCTATGAGTGCCTGAATAGAAGCTGTAAATTTTTGTTTCGACCGATGTCACTTTTTGATACACCAAAATTAGTTTCTTTACGTATTGAGACAAGGAAAAAATATTTTTAGTTAAACAAGGCTATTGTTGGTCTAATATAGTTTAAAGGCATTATTTTTCTTTAACGCAAACCTAATTTGAAGTAGCTATGAGTGCCTGAATGGAAACTATAAATTTTTGTTTCGATCGATGTCACTTTTTGATACACCAAAATTCGATTCTGTACTTACCGGGACAAGAAAAAATATTTTTAGTTGAACAGGGCTAATGTTGGTCTAATATAGTTTAAAGACATTATTTTTCTTTAAAGCAAACCTAATTTGAAGTAGCTATGAGTGCCTGAATAGAAGCTGTAAATTTTTGTTTCGACCGATGTCACTTTTTGATACACCAAAATTAGTTTCTTTACGTATTGAGACAAGGAAAAATATTTTTAGTTAAACAAGGCTATTGTTGGTCTAATATAGTTTAAAGGCATTATTTTTCTTTAACGCAAACCTAATTTGAAGTAGCTATGAGTGCCTGAATGGAAACTATAAATTTTTGTTTCGATCGATGTCACTTTTTGATACACCAAAATTCGATTCTGTACTTACCGGGACAAGAAAAAATATTTTTAGTTGAACAGGGCTAATGTTGGTCTAATATAGTTTAAAGACATTATTTTTCTTTAAAGCAAACCTAATTTGAAGTAGCTATGAGTGCCTGAATAGAAGCTGTAAATTTTTGTTTCGACCGATGTCACTTTTTGATACACCAAAATTAGTTTCTTTACGTATTGAGACAAGGAAAAATATTTTTAGTTAAACAAGGCTATTGTTGGTCTAATATAGTTTAAAGGCATTATTTTTCTTTAACGCAAACCTAATTTGAAGTAGCTATGAGTGCCTGAATGGAAACTATAAATTTTTGTTTCGATCGATGTCACTTTTTGATACACCAAAATTCGATTCTGTACTTACCGGGACAAGAAAAATATTTTTAGTTGAACAGGGCTAATGTTGGTCTAATATAGTTTAAAGACATTATTTTTCTTTAAAGCAAACCTAATTTGAAGTAGCTATGAGTGCCTGAATAGAAGCTGTAAATTTTTGTTTCGACCGATGTCACTTTTTGATACACCAAAATTAGTTTCTTTACGTATTGAGACAAGGAAAAAATATTTTTAGTTAAACAAGGCTATTGTTGGTCTAATATAGTTTAAAGGCATTATTTTTCTTTAACGCAAACCTAATTTGAAGTAGCTATGAGTGCCTGAATGGAAACTATAAATTTTTGTTTCGATCGATGTCACTTTTTGATACACCAAAATTCGATTCTGTACTTACCGGGACAAGAAAAAATATTTTTAGTTGAACAGGGCTAATGTTGGTCTAATATAGTTTAAAGACATTATTTTTCTTTAAAGCAAACCTAATTTGAAGTAGCTATGAGTGCCTGAATAGAAGCTGTAAATTTTTGTTTCGACCGATGTCACTTTTTGATACACCAAAATTAGTTTCTTTACGTATTGAGACAAGGAAAAAATATTTTTAGTTAAACAAGGCTATTGTTGGTCTAATATAGTTTATAAGGCATTAGTTTTTCTTTAACGCAAACCTAATTTGAAGTAGCTATGAGTGCCTGAATGGAAACTATAAATTTTTGTTTCGATCGATGTCACTTTTTGATACACCAAAATTCGATTCTGTACTTACCGGGACAAGAAAAAATATTTTTAGTTGAACAGGGCTAATGTTGGTCTAATATAGTTTAAAGACATTATTTTTCTTTAACGCAAACCTAATTTGAAGTAGCTATGAGTGCCTGAATAGAAGCTGTAAATTTTTGTTTCGACCGATGTCACTTTTTGATACACCAAAATTAGTTTCTTTACGTATTGAGACAAGGAAAAAATATTTTTAGTTAAACAAGGCTATTGTTGGTCTAATATAGTTTAAAGGCATTATTTTTCTTTAACGCAAACCTAATTTGAAGTAGCTATGAGTGCCTGAATGGAAGCTATAAATTTTTGTTTCGATCGATGTCACTTTTTGATACACCAAAATTAGTTTCTTTACGTATTGAGACAAGGAAAAAATATTTTTAGTTAAACAAGGCTATTGTTGGTCTAATATAGTTTAAAGGCATTATTTTTCTTTAAAGCAAACCTAATTTGAAGTAGCTATGAGTGCCTGAATAGAAGCTGTAAATTTTTGTTTCGACCGATGTCACTTTTTGATACACCAAAATTAGTTTCTTTACGTATTGAGACAAGGAAAAAATATTTTTAGTTAAACAAGGCTATTGTTGGTCTAATATAGTTTAAAGGCATTATTTTTCTTTAAAGCAAACCTAATTTGAAGTAGCTATGAGTGCCTGAATAGAAGCTGTAAATTTTTGTTTCGACCGATGTCACTTTTTGATACACCAAAATTAGTTTCTTTACGTATTGAGACAAGGAAAAAATATTTTTAGTTAAACAAGGCTATTGTTGGTCTAATATAGTTTAAAGGCATTATTTTTCTTTAACGCAAACCTAATTTGAAGTAGCTATGAGTGCCTGAATAGAAGCTGTAAATTTTTGTTTCGACCGATGTCACTTTTTGATACACCAAAATTAGTTTCTTTACGTATTGAGACAAGGAAAAATATTTTTAGTTAAACAAGGCTATTGTTGGTCTAATATAGTTTAAAGACATTATTTTTCTTTAAAGCAAACCTAATTTGAAGTAGCTATGAGTGCCTGAATAGAAGCTGTAAATTTTTGTTTCGACCGATGTCACTTTTTGATACACCAAAATTAGTTTCTTTACGTATTGAGACAAGGAAAAATATTTTTAGTTAAACAAGGCTATTGTTGGTCTAATATAGTTTAAAGGCATTATTTTTCTTTAACGCAAACCTAATTTGAAGTAGCTATGAGTGCCTGAATGGAAACTATAAATTCTTGTTTCGATCGATGTCACTTTTTGATACACCAAAATTCGATTCTGTACATACCGGGACAAGAAAAAATATTTTTAGTTGAACAGGGCTAATGTTGGTCTAATATAGTTTTAAAGACAATATTTTACTTTAAAGCAAACCTAATTTGAAGTAGCTATGAGTGCCTGAATAGAAGCTGTAAATTTTTGTTTCTGACCGATGTTCACTTTTTGAGACACCAAAATTAGTTTCTTTACGTATTGAGACAAGGAAAAATATTTTTAGTTAAACAAGGCTATTGTTGGTCTAAAATAGTTTAAAGAGCATTATTTTTTTTTACCGCAAACCTAATTTGAAGTGCCTATGAGTGCCTGAATGGAAACTATATTTTTTTTTTTTTTTTTTGATCGATGTCACTTTTTGATACGCCAAATTCAATTCATGTACTTACCGGGATAAGAAAAAAATGTTTTTAGTTGAACAGGGTTAATGTTGGTCTAATATAGTTTAAGGGCATTGTATTTTCTTTAAAGCAGAGCCTAATTTGAAGTAGCTATGATTGCCTGAATAGAAGCTGTAAATTTTTGTTTCGATCCGATGTCACTTTTTGATACACCCAAAATTAGTTTCTTTTGCAAGTATTGAGACAAGGAAAAAAATATTTTTAGTTGAACAGGGCTAATGTTGGTCTAATATAGTTTTAAAGGCATTATTTTCTTTAACACCAAACCCTAATTGAGAGTTGCTATGAGTGCCTGAATAGAAGCTGTAAATTTGACTATTGTTTCGACCGATGTCACTTTTTGATACGCCAAAATTAGTTTCTTTACGTATTGAGACAAGGAGGAAGAAATATTTTTAGTTAAACAAGGCTATTGTTGGTTCTAATATAGTTTAAGAGGCATTATTTTTATTGAACCCAGGGCTAATGTTGGTCACAATATGGTTTAAAGACAGTTATTTTTTCTTTAAAAGCGAAACCCTAATTTGGAGGTAGCTATGAGTGCCTGAATGGAAGCTGTAAATTTTGTTTCGACCGATGTCACTTTTTGATACACCAAAATTAGTTTCTTTACGTACTGAGACAAGGAAAAGATATTTTTAGTTAAACAAAGCTATTGTTAGTCTAATATAGTTTAAAGACATTATTTTTCTTTAAAGCAAACCTAATTTGAAGTAGCTATGAGTGCCTGAATAGAAGCTGTAAATTTTTGTTTCGACCGATGTCACTTTTTGATACACCAAAATTAGTTTCTTTACGTATTGAGACAAGAAAAAAATATTTTTAGTTAAACAAGGCTATTGTTGGTCTAATATAGTTTAAAGGCAATATTTTTCTTTAACGCAAACCCTAATTTGAAGTAGCTATGAGTGCCTGAATGGAAACTATAAATTTTTGTTTCGATCGATGTCACTTTTTGATACACCCAAAATTCGATTCTGTACTTACCGGGACAAAGAAAAAATATTTTTAGTTGAACAGGGCTAATGTTGGTCTAATATAGTTTAAAGACATTATTTTTCTTTAAAGCAAACCTAATTTGAAGTAGCTATGAGTGCCTGAATAGAAGCTGTAAATTTTTGTTTCGACCGATGTCACTTTTTGATACACCAAAATTAGTTTCTTTACGTATTGAGACAAGGAAAAAATATTTTTAGTTAAACAAGGCTATTGTTGGTCTAATATAGTTTAAAGGCATTATTTTTCTTTAACGCAAACCTAATTTGAAGTAGCTATGAGTGCCTGAATGGAAACTATAAATTTTTGTTTCGATCGATGTCACTTTTTGATACACCAAAATTCGATTCTGTACTTACCGGGACAAGAAAAAATATTTTTAGTTGAACAGGGCTAATGTTGGTCTAATATAGTTTAAAGACATTATTTTTCTTTAAAGCAAACCTAATTTGAAGTAGCTATGAGTGCCTGAATAGAAGCTGTAAATTTTTGTTTCGACCGATGTCACTTTTTGATACACCAAAATTAGTTTCTTTACGTATTGAGACAAGGAAAAATATTTTTAGTTAAACAAGGCTATTGTTGGTCTAATATAGTTTAAAGGCATTATTTTTCTTTAACGCAAACCTAATTTGAAGTAGCTATGAGTGCCTGAATGGAAACTATAAATTTTTGTTTCGATCGATGTCACTTTTGATACACCAAAATTCGATTCTGTACTTACCGGGACAAGGAAAAAATATTTTTAGTTGAACAGGGCTAATGTTGGTCTAATATAGTTTAAAGACATTATTTTTCTTTAAAGCAAACCTAATTTGAAGTAGCTATGAGTGCCTGAATAGAAGCTGTAAATTTTTGTTTCGACCGATGTCACTTTTGATACACCAAAATTAGTTTCTTTACGTATTGAGACAAGGAAAAAATATTTTTAGTTAAACAAGGCTATTGTTGGTCTAATATAGTTTAAAGGCATTATTTTTCTTTAACGCAAACCTAATTTGAAGTAGCTATGAGTGCCTGAATGGAAACTATAAATTTTGTTTCGATCGATGTCACTTTTTGATACACCAAAATTAGTTTCTTTACGTATTGAGACAAGGAAAAAATATTTTTAGTTAAACAAGGCTAATGTTGGTCTAATATAGTTTAAAGGCATTATTTTTCTTTAAAGCAAACCTAATTTGAAGTAGCTATGAGTGCCTGAATAGAAGCTGTAAATTTTTGTTTCGACCGATGTCACTTTTTGATACACCAAAATTAGTTTCTTTACGTATTGAGACAAGGAAAAAATATTTTTAGTTAAACAAGGCTATTGTTGGTCTAATATAGTTTAAAGGCATTATTTTTCTTTAAAGCAAACCTAATTTGAAGTAGCTATGAGTGCCTGAATAGAAGCTGTAAATTTTTGTTTCGACCGATGTCACTTTTTGATACACCAAAATTAGTTTCTTTACGTATTGAGACAAGGAAAAAATATTTTTAGTTAAACAAGGCTATTGTTGGTCTAATATAGTTTAAAGGCATTATTTTTCTTTAACGCAAACCTAATTTGAAGTAGCTATGAGTGCCTGAATAGAAGCTGTAAATTTTTGTTTCGACCGATGTCACTTTTTGATACACCAAAATTAGTTTCTTTACGTATTGAGACAAGGAAAAAATATTTTTAGTTAAACAAGGCTATTGTTGGTCTAATATAGTTTAAGGACATTATTTTTTCTTTAAAGCAAACCTAATTTGAAGTAGCTATGAGTGCCTGAATAGAAGCTGTAAATTTTTTGTTTCGACCGATGTCACTTTTTGATACACCAAAATTAGTTTCTTTACGTATTGAGACAAGGAAAAAAAATATTTTTAGTTAAACAGAGGCTATTGTTGGTCTAATATAGTTTAAAGGCATTATTTTTCTTTAACAGCAAACCTAATTTGAAGTAGCTATGAATGCCTGAATGGAAAACTATAAATTCTTGTTTCGATCGATGTCACTTTTTGATACACCAAAATTCGATTCTGTACTTACCGGGACAAGAAAAAAATATTTTTAGTTGAACAGGGCTAATGTTGGTCTAATATAGTTTAAAGACATTATTTTCTTTAAAGAACAAACCTAATTTAAGATAGCTATGAGTGCCTGAATAGAAGCTGTAAATTTTTGTTTTTCGACCGATGTCACTTTTTGATACACCAAAATTAGTTTCTTTTTACGTATTGAGACAAGGAAAAAATATTTTTAGTTAAACAAGGCTATTGTTAGTCTAATATAGTTTAAAGGCATTATTTTTCTTTAAAGACAAACCTAATTTGAAGTAGCTATGAGTGCCTGAATAGAAGCTGTAAATTTTTGTTTCGACCGATGTCACTTTTTGATACACCAAAATTAGTTTCTTTACGTATTGAGACAAGGAAAAATATTTTTAGTTAAACAAGGCTATTGTTGGTCTAACTTATAGTTTAAAGGCATTGTTTTTCTTTAAAGCAAACCTAATTTGAAGTAGCTATGAGTGCCTGAATAGAAGCTGTAAATTTTTGTTTCGACCGATGTCACTTTTTGATACACCAAAATTAGTTTCTTTACGTATTGAGACAAGGAAAAATATTTTTAGTTAAACAAGGCTATTGTTGGTCTAATATAGTTTAAAGGCATTATTTTTCTTTAACGCAAACCTAATTTGAAGTAGCTATGAGTGCCTGAATAGAAACTATAAATTTTTGTTTCGATCGATGTCACTTTTTGATACACCAAAATTCGATTCTGTACTTACCGGGACAAGAAAAAATATTTTTAGTTGAACAGGGCTAATGTTGGTCTAATATAGTTTAAAGACATTATTTTTCTTTAAAGCAAACCTAATTTGAAGTAGCTATGAGTGCCTGAATAGAAGCTGTAAATTTTTGTTTCGACCGATGTCACTTTTTGATACACCAAAATTAGTTTCTTTACGTATTGAGACAAGGAAAAAATATTTTTAGTTAAACAAGGCTATTGTTGGTCTAATATAGTTTAAAGGCATTATTTTTCTTTAATGCAAACCTAATTTGAAGTAGCTATGAGTGCCTGAATAGAAGCTGTAAATTTTTGTTTCGACCGATGTCACTTTTTGATACACCAAAATTAGTTTCTTTACGTATTGAGACAAGGAAAAAATATTTTTAGTTAAACAAGGCTATTGTTGGTCTAATATAGTTTAAAGACATTATTTTTCTTTAAAGCAAACCTAATTTGAAGTAGCTATGAGTGCCTGAATAGAAGCTGTAAATTTTTGTTTCGACCGATGTCACTTTTTGATACACCAAAATTAGTTTCTTTACGTATTGAGACAAGGAAAAAATATTTTTAGTTAAACAAGGCTATTGTTGGTCTAATATAGTTTAAAGGCATTATTTTTCTTTAACGCAAACCTAATTTGAAGTAGCTATGAGTGCCTGAATGGAAACTATAAATTTTTGTTTCGATCGATGTCACTTTTTGATACACCAAAATTCGATTCTGTACTTACCGGGACAAGAAAAAATATTTTTAGTTGAACAGGGCTAATGTTGGTCTAATATAGTTTAAAGACATTATTTTTCTTTAAAGCAAACCTAATTTGAAGTAGCTATGAGTGCCTGAATAGAAGCTGTAAATTTTTGTTTCGACCGATGTCACTTTTTGATACACCAAAATTAGTTTCTTTACGTATTGAGACAAGGAAAAAATATTTTTAGTTAAACAAGGCTATTGTTGGTCTAATATAGTTTAAAGGCATTATTTTTCTTTAACGCAAACCTAATTTGAAGTAGCTATGAGTGCCTGAATGGAAACTATAAATTTTTGTTTCGATCGATGTCACTTTTTGATACACCAAAATTCGATTCTGTACTTACCGGGACAAGAAAAAATATTTTTAGTTGAACAGGGCTAATGTTGGTCTAATATAGTTTAAAGACATTATTTTTCTTTAAAGCAAACCTAATTTGAAGTAGCTATGAGTGCCTGAATAGAAGCTGTAAATTTTTGTTTCGACCGATGTCACTTTTTGATACACCAAAATTAGTTTCTTTACGTATGGAGACAAGGAAAAATATTTTTAGTTAAACAAGGCTATTGTTGGTCTAATATAGTTTAAAGGCATTATTTTTCTTTAACGCAAACCTAATTTGAAGTAGCTATGAGTGCCTGAATGGAAACTATAAATTTTTGTTTCGATCGATGTCACTTTTTGATACACCAAAATTCGATTCTGTACTTACCGGGACAAGAAAAAATATTTTTAGTTGAACAGGGCTAATGTTGGTCTAATATAGTTTACAGACATTATTTTTCTTTAAAGCAAACCTAATTTGAAGTAGCTATGAGTGCCTGAATAGAAGCTGTAAATTTTTGTTTCGACCGATGTCACTTTCTGATACACCAAAATTAGTTTCTTTACGTATTGAGACCAGGAAAAAATATTTTTAATTAAACAAGGCTATTGTTGGTCTAATATAGTTTAAAGGCATTATTTTTCTTTAACGCAAACCTAATTTGAAGTAGCCATGAGTGCCTGAATGGAAACTATAAATTTTTGTTTCGATCGATGTCACTTTTTGATACACCAAAATTAGTTTCTTTACGTATTGAGACAAGGAAAATATTTTTAGTTAAACAAGGCTAAAGTTGGTCTAATATAGTTTAAAAGCATTATTTTTCTTTAAAGCAAACCTAATTTGAAGTAGCTATGATTGCCTGAATTGAAGCTGTAAATTTTTGTTTCGACCGATGTCACTTTTTGATACACCAAAATTAGTTTCTTTACGTATTGAGACAAGGAAAAAATATTTTTAGTTAAACAAGGCTATTGTTAGTCTAATATAGTTTAAAGGCATTATTTTTCTTTAAAGCAAACCTAATTTGAAGTAGCTATGGGTGCCTGAATAGAAGCTGTAAATTTTTGTTTCGACCGATGTCACTTTTTGATACACCAAAATTAGTTTCTTTACGTATTGAGACAAGGAAAAAATATTTTTAGTTAAACAAGGCTATTGTTGGTTTAATATAGTTTAAAGGCATTATTTTTCTTTAACGCAAACCTAATTTGAAGTAGCTATGATTGCCTGAATAGAAGCTGTAAATTTTTGTTTCGACCGATGTCACTTTTTGATACACCAAAATTAGTTTCTTTACGTATTGAGACAAGGAAAAATATTTTTAGTTAAACAAGGCTATTGTTAGTCTAATATAGTTTAAGGACATTATTTTCTTTAAAGCAAACCTAATTTGAAGTAGCTATCAGTGCCTGAATAGAAGCTGTAAATTTTGTTTCAACCGATGTCACTTTTTGATACACCAAAATTAGTTTCTTTACGTATTGAGACAAGGAAAAAATATTTTTAGTTAAACAAGGCTATTGTTGGTCTAATATAGTTTAAAGGTAATATTTTTCTTTAACGCAAACCTAATTTGAAGTAGCTATGAATGACTGAATGGAAACTATAAATTTTTGTTTCGATCGATGTCACTTTTTGATACACCAAAATTCGATTCTGTACATACCGGGACAAGAAAAAATATTTTTAGTTGAACAGGGCTAATGTTGGTCTAATATAGTTTAAAGACATTATTTTTCTTTAAAGCAAACCTAATTTGAAGTAGCTATGAGTGCCTGAATTGAAGCTGTAAATTTTGTTTCGACCGATGTCACTTTTTGATACACCAAAATTAGTTTCTTTACGTATTGAGACAAGGAAAAATATTTTTAGTTAAACAAGGCTATTGTTACTCTAATATAGTTTAAAAGCATTATTTTTCTTTAACGCAAACCAAATTTGAAGTAGCTATGAATGCCTGAATGGAAACTATAAATTTTTGTTTCGATCGATGTCACTTTTGATACACCAAAATTCGATTCTGTACTTACCGGGACAAGAAAAATATTTTTAGTTGAACAGGGCTAATGTTGGTCTAATATAGTTTAAAGACATTATTTTTCTTTAAAGCAAACCTAATTTGAAGTAGCTATGAGTGCCTGAATAGAAGCTGTAAATTTTGTTTCGACCGATGTCACTTTTTGAGACACCAAAATTAGTTTCTTTACGTATGGAGACAAGGAAAAATATTTTTAGTTAAACAAGGCTATTGTTGGTCTAATATAGTTTAAAGGCATTATTTTTCTTTAATGCAAACCTAATTTGAAGTAGCTATGAGTGCCTGAATGGAAACTATAATTTTTTTTTGATCGATGTCACTTTTTGATACACCAAAATTCGATTCTGTACTTACCGGGACAAGAAAAAAATATTTTTAGTTGAACAGGGTTAATGTTGGTCTAATATAGTTTACAGACATTATTTTTCTTTTAAGCAAACCTAATTTGAAGTAGCTATGATTGCCTGAATAGAAGCTGTAAATTTTTGTTTCGACCGATGTCACTTTCTGATACACCAAAATTAGTTTCTTTACGTATTGAGACCAGGAAAAAATATTTTTAATTAAACAAGGCTATTGTTGGTCTAATATAGTTTAAAGGCATTATTTTTCTTTAACGCAAACCTAATTTGAAGTAGCCATGAGTGCCTGAATGGAAACTATAAATTTTTGTTTCGATCGATGTCACTTTTTGATACACCAAAATTAGTTTCTTTACGTATTGAGACAAGGAAAAAATATTTTTAGTTAAACAAGGCTAAAGTTGGTCTAATATAGTTTAAAAGCATTATTTTTCTTTAAAGCAAACCTAATTTGAAGTAGCTATGATTGCCTGAATTGAAGCTGTAAATTTTTGTTTCGACCGATGTCACTTTTTGATACACCAAAATTAGTTTCTTTACGTATTGAGACAAGGAAAAAATATTTTTAGTTAAACAAGGCTATTGTTGGTCTAATATAGTTTAAAGGCATTATTTTTCTTTAAAGCAAACCTAATTTGAAGTAGCTATGAGTGCCTGAATAGAAGCTGTAAATTTTTGTTTCGACCGATGTCACTTTTTGATACACCAAAATTAGTTTCTTTACGTATTGAGACAAGGAAAAAATATTTTTAGTTAAACAAGGCTATTGTTGGTTTAATATAGTTTAAAGGCATTATTTTTCTTTAACGCAAACCTAATTTGAAGTAGCTATGATTGCCTGAATAGAAGCTGTAAATTTTGTTTCGACCGATGTCACTTTTTGATACACCAAAATTAGTTTCTTTACGTATTGAGACAAGGAAAAATATTTTTAGTTAAACAAGGCTATTGTTAGTCTAATATAGTTTAAGGACATTATTTTTCTTTAAAGCAAACCTAATTTGAAGTAGCTATGAGTGCCTGAATAGAAGCTGTAAATTTTTGTTTCGACCGATGTCACTTTTTGATACACCAAAATTAGTTTCTTTACGTATTGAGACAAGGAAAAAATATTTTTAGTTGAACAAGGCTATTGTTGGTCTAATATAGTTTAAAGGCATTATTTTTCTTTAACAGCAAACCTAATTTGAAGTAGCTATGAGTGCCTGAATGGAAACTATAAATTTTTGTTTCGATCGATGTCACTTTTTGATACACCAAAATTCGATTCTGTACTTACCGGGACAAGAAAAAATATTTTTAGTTGAACAGGGCTAATGTTGGTCTAATATAGTTTAAAGACATTATTTTCTTTAAAGCAAACCTAATTTGAAGTAGCTATGAGTGCCTGAATAGAAGCTGTAAATTTTGTTTCGACCGATGTCACTTTTTGATACACCAAAATTAGTTTCTTTACGTATTGAGACAAGGAAAAAATATTTTTAGTTAAACAAGGCTAATGTTGGTCTAATATAGTTTAAAAGCATTATTTTTCTTTAAGGCAAACCTAATTTGAAGTAGCTATGATTGCCTGAATAGAAGCTGTAAATTTTTGTTTCGACCGATGTCACTTTTTGATAGACCAAAATTAGTTTCTTTACGTATTGAGACAAGGAAAAATATTTTTAGTTAAACAAGGCTATTGTTAGTCTAATATAGTTTAAAGGCATTATTTTTCTTTAAAGCAAACCTAATTTGAAGTAGCTATGAGTGCCTGAATAGAAGCTGTAAATTTTTGTTTCGACTGATGTCACTTTTTGATACACCAAAATTAGTTTCTTTACGTATTGAGACAAGGTAAAAATATTTTTAGTTAAACAAGGCTATTGTTGGTTTAATATAGTTTAAAGGCATTATTTTTCTTTAACGCAAACCTAATTTGAAGTAGCTGTGAGTGCCTGAATGGAAACTATAAATTTTGTTTCGATCGATGTCACTTTTTGATACACCAAAATTCGATTCTGTACTTACCGGGACAAGAAAAAATATTTTTAGTTGAACAGGGCTAATGTTGGTCTAATATAGTTTAAAGACATTATTTTTCTTTAAAGCAAACCTAATTTGAAGTAGCTATGAGTGCCTGAATAGAAGCTGTAAATTTTTGTTTCGACCGATGTCACTTTTTGATACACCAAAATTAGTTTCTTTACGTATTGAGACAAGGAAAAAATATTTTTAGTTAAACAAGGCTGTTGTTGGTCTAATATAGTTTAAAGGCATTATTTTTCTTTAACGCAAACCTAATTTGAAGTAGCTATGAGTGCCTGAATAGAAGCTGTAAATTTTTGTTTCGACCGATGTCACTTTTGATACACCAAAATTAGTTTCTTTACGTATTGAGACAAGGAAAAATATTTTTAGTTAAACAAGGCTATTGTTGGTCTAATATAGTTTAAAGGCATTATTTTTCTTTAACGCAAACCTAATTTGAAGTAGCTATGAGTGCCTGAATGGAAACTATAATTTTTGTTTTGATCGATGTCACTTTTTGATACACCAAAATTCGATTCTGTACTTACCGGGACAAGAAAAATATATTTTTAGTTGAACAGGGCTAATGTTGGTCTAATATAGTTTAAAGACATTATTTTTCTTTAAAGCTAACCTAATTTAAAGTAGCTATGAGTGCCTGAATAGAAGCTGTAAATTTTTGTTTCGACCGATGTTACTTTTTGATACACCAAAATTAGTTTCTTCACGTATTGAGACAAGGAAAAAATATTTTTAGTTAAACAAGGCTAATGTTGGTCTAATATAGTTTTAAGGAATTATTTTTCTTTAACGCAAACCTAATTTGAATTAGCTATGGGTGGCTGAATGGAAACTATAAATTTTTGTTTCGATCGATGTCACTTTTTGATACACCAAAATTAGTTTCTTTACGTATTGAGACAAGGAAAAAATATTTTTAGTATAACAAGGCTATTGTTAGTCTAATATAGTTTAAAGGCATTATTTTTAACACGCTTTTATTAACTTGGGTTGTAACTATCCATCTATCTATCTATCTATCTATGTAACGGAATCTTTGAGCCTAATTTTAACCAACTTCCAGCTATTCGATTTCTTTGAAACTTTGCACACGTGTCAAGGACCGATGAAGATGCAATAATTTAAAAACAGTATCCCGTTATATTTTTTTGAATCGCCAGGAAAAAAATTCCATTATATTATAAAAACAACACCTAGGACGCCATCTGTTGGCAACATTTCAAACTTTGCTATTAAATGAAGAAGAAATTTTTTAGTTTTTACACAATTTGGTTAGTTGCACCATGAGTGTTTAATTTTTATGAAAATAAAAATATAGGGTTAGTTGCACCATTAGTTCAAGGATTAAATAATAAAAATTACATTATGTGTAATGTATACATAATACATAATGTGCAATTAATAAAAATTAACATTCTTTTTTGGATCGCCAGGAAAAAAATTTTCCTTTATATTATAAAAATATAAAAACAACACCTAGGTTGCCACCTGTTGGCAACATTTCAAACTTTGCTATTAAATGAAGAAGAAATTTTTTAGTGGGTTGCAATATATTGGCAACGGTCCAAACATTGCCTGGATTGCCATCTGTTGGCAAAATTTCAAACTTTGCTACTTAATGAAGAAGAAATTTTTTAGTGAGTTGCAATCTGTTGGAAAATTTTAAAATTTGCCACTCTTGTTCATTAAAAAATTTTTTCGCCATTTTGTCAAGAGTAGCAGAAACTAAAAATGAAAAATAATTAATAGTTTAAAAAACTAAAAAACACGCTTTATATGCAACCGAACTAAAAATTAGAAAATAATTTTTCATTAAAAAAAATATTGTCATTTCATAGTAAAAAGCGTGGGGTGATAAATATATTAAATGTTATAATTATTATATTTGCAAATATCTATGATGGAAAAGTTATGAAAAAATAGTAAAATGCACCCCACGCTTTTTACTATGAAATGACAATATTTTTTTTAATGAAAAATTATTTTCTAATTTTTAGTTCGGTTGCATATAAAAGCGTGTTTTTTAGTTTTTTAAACTATTAATTATTCTTTAAAGCAAACCTAATTTGAAGTAGCTATGAGTGCCTGAATGGAAACTATAAATTTTGTTTCGACTCGATCTCACTTTTTGAAACACCAAAATTCGATTCTTGTATTTATTGGGACAAGAAAAATATTTTTAGTTAAACAGGGCTAATGTTGGTCTAATATACGTTAAAGACATTATTTTTCTTTAAAGCAAACCTAATTTGAAGTAGCTATGAGTGCCTGAATAGAAGCTGTAAATTTTTGTTTCGACCGATGTCACTTTTTAGACACCAAAATTAGTTTCTTTACGTATTGAGACAAGCAAAAAATATTTTTAGTTAAACAAGGCTATTGTTGGTTTAATATAGTTTAAAGGCATTATTTTTCTTTAACGCAAACCTAATTTGAAGTAGCTATGAGTGCCTGAATGGAAACTATAAATTTTTGTTTCGACCGATGTCACTTTTTGATACACCAAAATTCGATTCTGTATTTACCGGGACAAGAAAAAATATTTTTAGTTGAACAGGGCTAATGTTGGTCTAATATAGTTTAAAGACATTATTTTTCTTTAAAGCAAACCTAATTTGAAGTAGCTATGAGTGCCTGAATAGAAGCTGTAAATTTTTGTTTCGACCGATGTCACTTTTTGATACACCAAAATTAGTTTCTTTACGTATTGAGACAAGGAAAAAATATTTTTAGTTAAACAAGGCTATTGTTGGTCTAATATAGTTTAAAAGGCATTATTTTTCTTTAAAGCAAACCTAATTTGAAGTAGCTATGAGTGCCTGAATAGAAGCTGTAAATTTTTGTTTCGACCGATGTCAACTTTTTGATACACCAAAATTAGTTTCTTTACATATTGAGACAAGGAAAAAATTATTTTAGTTAAACAAGGCTATTGTTGGTCTAATATAGTTTAAAGGCATTATTTTTCTTTAAAGCAAACCTAATTTGAAGTAGCTATGAGTGCCTGAATAGAAGCTGTAAATTTTTGTTTCGACCGATGTCACTTTTTGATACACCAAAATTAGTTTCTTTACGTATTGAGACAAGGAAAACATATTTTTAGTTAAACAAGGCTATTGTTGGTCTAATATAGTTTAAAGGCATTATTTTTCTTTAACGCAAACCTAATTTGAAGTAGCTATGAGTGCCTGAATGGAAACTGTATAATTTTGTTTCGACTCGATGTCACTTTTTGATACACCAAAATTAGTTTCTTTACGTATTGAGACAAGGAAAAATATTTTTAGTTGAACAAGGCTATTGTTGGTCTAATATAGTTTAAAGACATTATTTTTCTTTAAAGCAAACCTAATTTGAAGTAGCTATGAGTGCCTGAATAGAAGCTGTAAATTTTGTTTCGACCGATGTCACTTTTGATACACCAAAATTAGTTTCTTTACGTATTGAGACAAGGAAAAATATTTTTAGTTAAACAAGGCTATTGTTGGTCTAATATAGTTTAAAGACATTATTTTTCTTTAAAGCAAACCTAATTTGAAGTAGCTATGAGTGCCTGAATAGAAGCTGTAAATTTTTGTTTCGACCGATGTCACTTTTTGATACACCAAAATTAGTTTCTTTACGTATTGAGACAAGGAAAAAATATTTTTAGTTAAACAAGGCTATTGTTGGTCTAATATAGTTTAAAGGCATTATTTTTCTTTAAAGCAAACCTAATTTGAAGTAGCTATGAGTGCCTGAATAGAAGCTGTAAATTTTTGTTTCGACCGATGTCACTTTTTGATACACCAAAATTAGTTTCTTTACGTATTGAGACAAGGAAAAATATTTTTAGTTAAACAAGGCTATTGTTGGTCTAATATAGTTTAAAGACATTATTTTTCTTTAAAGCAAACCTAATTTGAAGTAGCTATGAGTGCCTGAATAGAAGCTGTAAATTTTTGTTTCGACCGATGTCACTTTTTGATACACCAAAATTAGTTTCTTTACGTATTGAGACAAGGAAAAATATATTTAGTTAAACAAGGCTATTGTTGGTCTAATATAGTTTAAAGGTATTATTTTTCTTTAACGCAAACCCAATTTGAAGTAGCTATGAGTGCCTGAATAGAAGCTGTAAATTTTGTTTCGACCGATGTCACTTTTTGATACACCAAAATTCGATTCAGTACTTACCGGGACACGAAAAAAATATTTTTATTTGAACAGGGCTAATGTTGGTCTAATATAGTTTAAAGACATTATTTTTCTTTAAAGCAAACCTAATTTGAAGTAGCTATGAGTGCCTGAATAGAAGCTGTAAATTTTTGTTTCGACCGATGTCACTTTTTGATACACCAAAATTAGTTTCTTTACATATTGAGACAAGGAAAAAATATTTTTAGTTAAACAAGGCTATTGTTGGTCTAATATAGTTTAAAGACATTATTTTTCTTTAACGCAAACCTAATTTGAAGTAGCTATGAGTGCCTGAATGGAAACTATGATTTTTTGTTTTGACCGATGTAACTTTTTGATACACCAAAATTAGTTTCTTTACTTATTGAGACAAGAAAAAAATATTTTTAGTTAAACAAGGCTATTGTTGGTCTAATATAGTTTAAAGACATTATTTTTCTTTAACGCAAACCTAATTTGAAGTAGCTATGAGTGTCTGAATGAAAACTATGATTTTTTGTTTTGACCGATGTAACTTTTTGATACACCAAAATTAGTTTCTTTACATATTGAGACAAGGAAAAAATATTTTTAGTTAAACAAGGCTATTGTTGGTCCAATATACTTTAAAGGCATTATTTTTATTTAACGGAAACCTAATTTGAAGTAGCTATGAGTGCCTGAATGAAAAGTATAAATTTTTGTTTCGATCGATGTCACTTTTTGATACACCAAAATTAGTCTCTTTACGTATTGAGGCAAGGAAAAAATATATTTAGTTAAACAAGGCTATTGTTGCTCTAATATAGTTTAAAGAGCATTATTTTTCTTTAACGCAAACCCAATTTGAAGTAGCTATGAGTGCCTGAATAGAAGCTGTAAATTTTGTTTCGACCGATGTCACTTTTTGATACACCAAAATTCGATTCAGTACTTACCGGGACACGAAAAAAATATTTTTATTTGAACAGGGCTAATGTTGATCTAATATAGTTTAAAGACATTATTTTTCTTTAAAGCAAACCTAATTTGAAGAAGCTATGAGTGCCTGAATAGAAGCTGTAAATTTTTGTTTCGACCGATGTCACTTTTTGATACACCAAAATTAGTTTCTTTACATATTGAGACAAGGAAAAAATATTTTTAGTTAAACAAGGCTGTTGTTGGTCTAATATATTTTAAAGACATTATTTTTCTTTAACGCAAACCTAATTTGAAGTAGCTATGAGTGTCTGAATGAAAACTATGATTTTTTGTTTTGACCGATGTAACTTTTTGATACACCAAAATTAGTTTCTTTACTTATTGAGACAAGAAAAAAATATTTTTAGTTAAACAAGGCTACCTATATCTTAAGACACTCTGACAAAAATACTGATACAACAAAATTAACCCAAAAAATAGTTTTTTTTTTTTGTTTTATACATTTAAAAATACACAAGTTAGGGAAATGTAAATGTTTCTGAAGGCAATTAAAAATTTATCTTCAAATTTGTAGTATTTTCGAAACTAACTGAGATATATAATGTGGTATTTTTTAAAGATCTTTTTAATGGTAATATAATTTATATGGTGTTGCTATGAAAAAAACATACTTTCTGTCATAACCTGTACATCTTATGATCCTATTATTACTGATTCGAAAAGTACAAAATTAAGCAAATAAAAATAAACCAATATTTTTATTTATTTTGTACGATAAAAAACAACATAGTTAAGAGACCCGTGATATATAGAGTCACCAAATACGCATCCTCTATTTATGAGCGGCCAAGTTTTACAGAGCAAGGACATCTTCAATCTTGTGGGTGTCACATTTAAAAGTAACCTCAACTGGCATAAACACATTGTATCTATAGCCACGGCAGCTTCAAAACAGCTTGGATTTCTCTTTCGAGCCAAAAAGTATTTTTCCCCTTCTAATTTATACACTTTGTATGTGTTCCAAATTCGACCTCCCTTGGAATATTGTTCCCATATCAGGGGCATGGCGTTCCCCACAACCCTAAGCATTCTTGATTCCATTCAAAGAAGAGCTATTCGTCTCATTAATGATCCTTCACTTATAGAAAGGCTTTCCTCCCTTGCCCATCGTCGGGCTGTGGGGGATTTATCGCTTTTATAGGTACTTCCATGGCTTCTGCTCTGAAGAATTGTCCAGTATAGTTTCTCCACTCACGGTTCCCACCAGAGAAACTCGTGGTGCATGCGTATGCATTCCTATACGGTCCAACTGGACAGGCCCCGAACTTCCCATTTCGTTCGTTCTTTTATCCCTAGAGTTTCTAGACTGTGGAACCTACTGCCAGCGGAGGTCTTTCCTTCCCCCCAAATCTTCAAGTATTTAAATCCTGTGTCAACAAACTCCCTCTTACCTCGCTTAAGACACCCACGGTACGTTAGTATTTAGGCTTATACCCTTCGTGGTTTCTTCAAAAACAAAAAAATATAACTTTACACCCGGTACATTAAAAATAAAACTCTAAATTTTGCTAAACATTATATAGCATATATTCAAATAGGATACTAATTACAATAATGATAAATTATACATTGCATGTTTTTACATATATACTTTAAAACTAAAACTGGACTTTACATGATGCATAGCAAAAAATTAATCTTATTCGATTAGCAGATCTTTTAAAATTAACTCAGAATGTACATCAATGATCTTAGGTTTAATTTTAATACAAAACAGTAACGCCGTAACATATTGTAAATATATTAGATGCTATCAAACTTAATTAAAAAAAATAAATGAGTTCTGCTTAATTTCCTACCTAACCTATTCCTAACTTCCTTTTTTGTTCCTCAACAGTCGCCAAACCTAATATAAATAAAGCTATATTTAAGATAATAATCTATAAAACAGAAAGTTTGACCAACCTTCATTTTACAGAGTGATCATAAACAATAACCAACAAACTATGTTCTAAAACCATCAAATATTATTAGGGATATTTTCTCTGTTAGCTGCTCAAGTCCGTTTTACAGTCGGCAAGTTTTCTCTGCAATTTTGTTGCAGCAACTTTCTTTCAACAATAAACTTGCTGCAAGTTTATTGCAGATTCGTTTTACAGTCGGCAATTCGCTTTTTAATATTGCAAAAATAGGGCAAGGTACCAACGTGCAATAATGTGAAAATAAAGTTAGAATCTAACCTAGTTATTGACCGGTATGTAGAATAGCTGTTAAAAATGAAAAAATCGAACGAAAGAGCCACCGCGGCTACAATTTGCCTCATTATTGCTGCCGCTACCCTCCTGGGGGATAAAAATTCAAGAAAAAAGCAAGAAGGTGGTGGTTATTCAACTAGTAACTTTGGGTGGGGTTGATCCAACTAAAATAACCATATTTTTTCCAGACTTGTTTGACAGTTGCAACTGCAAGAAAAATCGGTCCAACTGGTAAAGTTGCAAGTCGCAATAAAGTTGCAGAATACGCTGCCAAAAATCAGCTGTTTGCGTACTGCGCATGCCTACCACAAGTTTCTTGCAAGTTGCAGAAAGAACTTGCCGACTGTAAAACGGACTTTACAGCAGCTGTAAGCACTTTCATTTTTTTGACAAATCAATGACGTCAGTCTTACAGCAGCTCACAGCGGTTGTTAGCGGCGTCGGGTGATGTCTAACCACTGTCTAACAGGATGAAAAAACAAGGAGGGGGAAATATAGCCGAATTTGAGGTTACAAGTCAAATAAAATTGACTAAATGTATACTAATAACAATAACAATAGTATGTGTGGGAAACCATGTGAAGGATTAATTTAACTGCCATTAAAGATATTGCGCATTTTTGTTTTAAATTTTTTAGGTTATATTATTATTATTTTTTATGTCATTTGTCATTTGGCGGTAAGCGCTTTTATTTTTTCCATTCACATTATAATGACGTCAGCTGTTAGACAAGCTTGTTAGCAGCTGTAAGACAGAAGAATTAGAAAAATATCCCTATTGTAACAGGAAAATAAATATTGATGTTTTTTTTACAAGGCTTCTTACACCGGGCGTTCTCAAAGTTAAGTCAATAATTTTAACAACTTGTACAACTCTCTAAGAGAAGCCAATTTACTACAAAATGTTTACATAAAAGTTGCCACATAAAAAGTTATTTAAAATAATAAAAAATTAAAAACTACCATTAACCTATCATTTTAACCACTGTGAATACAAAAATATGCAATTATTTGTTTATTATTGACACTGGGTATATCTAGTTTTTTGTTTTAAACAGAGTAAGTATATTAAAGGGGTTAAGTTTCAACACCAATGCCGGAAAAATACAGTTTATAACTCAACCAGAACTAACCAAAACAACCGTTTTCTACGGTGGGGCATGGTTAGTTCTGGTTAGTTAATTTTTTTGTTTTAATTTCTTAATAAAGCAAATTAAAACATGACCGCCCCAATGATTGGTTTAAGCCCGTTAAATTTTAAAAAATGACAGTTCCGTTCCGCTTTTCCGCACATGGGACGCCGGTTTAACCCTCTAAAGCATACAGGGTGTCCGAAAAGTCGACCATAATATTGAAATGCTTGGTGAAACAACTTACAAGGATCCAAGAAAACCTAATATGACCTCATTAAAAAAATCAATGGTTTTCAAGATAATGGCAAATTTTCACAACTTTGAATCATCCTAGATAAACAGCAAAACTAAAATAAAAATCTAAAAATACGATTTTTACACGCATCAACAGCACGTACGCATATTAGCGTGTCCGATATCAGCAATCCGCGTCCCTTAATAAACAAATTTGTATTTGTTTACAGAGTGTGCTTCATATTGTGATTGTGTCTGGTTTTTACAAAGGAAAATTAGTGTTAAGTCAACATTTTTTTTTACCAAAGATTGATTTGCTTAACATTAAATATGTGGACGAAGTCGCCACTTTAAACACTACTCTATGCGTACATACTGTCGAAAGCTCGTCGAATCTCGGTCTCGTCGATGTTTTACCGACCCATGTGCGCCTTATGAGTTGTTTGACATGCCTTTCAATATTTTCTTTGACTTTTTGTACACCCTGTATATAAATCGATTAAATTACACTATGTATTTAATATTCCCTGATACACTTCACTGGCAAAATTTAATATGTGATAACCTTTTTAGGTAAACACCCTGTAAAGAGAACAAAAACGATAATTAGGTCCCTAGAATATTATTTCTACAATTAAAATAAGACAACTTAGCAATGGCCTAGAAATGGCATTTTGATCGACTGCACAAGGAGTATTTATCAATAATTAATAATAAATTGATGCCAACTATCTTCCATAATTTTTAAAAAATAAATAAATAATGCGCAAAATTATACGAAGAACTTAACACACCTATTACACATTTCACAAGTTTAAAATCTTTGTCTTTTTTACATACATTTTTGGTTACATGGGGACTTATTGTCTATGATTTTGAAACACACTAAACAAATTTCAGTGTCAGTGCATAATAGAGCCACAAAAGAAGCAAATCTAAATTAAATATACAAAGTGCTTAGTTAATTTGGTACTTTTTTCAAAGTAGTCTTTGCCTCAAAAAGTTTTAACAACAAGTTGTTACAACACGATATATTTTACAGATGATTTTCTGATATATTTATTACACAGCAATATTAACTGGAATGTAGTTTACTCAACTTAACGTTTTAGATAAATTTTCTTCAAAATTGATCTGCTAACAATTCACAAATTTCTACTGACACACTCTCTTTGCTTGAACGTACTGTCAAGCGATACATCTGAAAAAATAAATAAAAATATTCATAACACGAATTTTATTTAAAACTAATTTAACTTCGTACACAGATCTGAACCACAAAAAATTAAAGATGGGCCCATATTTAATTCATTCTGAAAGCGATGCCGCCAAGTACACAAAAAATGATAAAGTATAGAAGGAACAGTTTAAAAATGTAAATTCGGTGCTCTTTGATAAGAAAAAGTCACAAAAAGTTTAAAGCAAATAAATCGGCATGCTTGTCTTCGCGGCCACCTTTGCTATATTTCTTTTATGATACTTATGCCGGTTGATGCAGCTGGTCATCGCACTATGGGATAGAAATTAATTTTTTGGTCAAAATTCTGAAACTTACCAATCTAATTTAAAATGAGTTGCTTTTTACTGGAAAAATATTATAAATTATTACAAATGCTTTTTGGAAACCTAAAACTTATTATATGTTATTATAAATTTACACCCCCTTAACATTATTATTTTTTATTGTACAAAATAAACTAAAATGTCAGCTTGCTTGATTAATTCGGTAGTATTCTAATCAGTAATCCGATGATTATTATCTCATATGATATACAGGGTACGACAATAGGTATGATTTTTAAAATGGAATACCCTGAATATTATATCACCACCAAAAAAATCTTTTAAAATGCTTTAAAAAATACTACATTTGATGTATCTATCTCAATTAGTTTCGGAAATATGACCATCCAAATCTGATATATCTTCCCAACTCTTTATATTTATTAACGTATAATCCATATCTTTCATCAGAATGCTTTTATCTTTTAGGATATACAGTGTAGGACAAAACATATTTAAATTTTAAAATGGAAAACCTTGTAAATTATAAAAATATCTTGTATCTGTCCTTACATTCAGAAGTAGCAAAAGTAGGAAGGCAATTGTAAGTACAAAAACTGATAAAGAAAAAGGTAAAAAATCTTTAACAAAATTAGCGAGACTTCGCGAGACTGCATCGGAAACACAACAATATCTCTTATTATTTAAACTCTTTTACTTTTTTAGTAAACAAGGCTAATAATAAATTAAATAGATTAAATGTTGTATATTTATGTTTACTTAAAATACATTTTCAAGTTTCTTATTACCCCAATAGAAATCGTCATATCCTTTTATAATTTTGCGTACATGTAGTTTGGAGTATCTACTTTGAAATACACAGCATGAGCCATTAAAATTTCAAAGTTGCCTTTTGGCCAAAATAATGGATTTCTATCCCATAGTGTATCGGCGCGTCGCTGTAAAGGATAGCGGCGCCTTTGTATAAAATAGTCCGATTGCAGGCGGCCTTTTTTATGTTTTTTGTATTATTTTTAAAAGGGTACCGAATTTGCGCTTTTAAAATGTTCTTACTATAAACAAACCGTTTCGAATGCACAGAGCCTCGGACAGAGCCTGATTACATATTTTTAGATAAATAATAAAAAATACATTGCTAAAACACATATCACCTACTTCCAAAACATTCTCTTATTTCGCCTCTGCCTACTATAAAACCGGTATCACGTGGCGTGGTACTAGAAACTCGTCGGGTTAAATATTTTTGCTGCAATAAATCATTGTTCACAAAAGGGTTTCTTTACTTTATCATTTTTTGTGTACTTGGCGGCATCGCTTTCAGAATGAATTAAATTTGGACCCATCTTAACCGCTTTCTCAGTCACTACACTAAAATTTTAACCTTTAACCACAAACTACAAAAACTAGAGACGAAGACGAACACAACGCGAACTGTGGAAAAAAAATTGTTACTAAAGGACGGTCCCAAGGAGTACTGCGACCGTTAAAGTCTCTAGAGGCGTCCACACATCTCTAAGTTAGTTATAAATTTATTTTCTCCTCCTACTGTAGAGAATATATATTTGTTTTGAAGTTGATATAAGTATAGGGCAACCTTAAGAAAATGTATAGGTAATAAAAGTCCTAAATCAATAATAAAATAAAATACAGGGTGTTTCATTTAAAAAAAACATAACTTTATGTCGTCACGCTTATATGAGCAACCCTGTATACATCAAAATATTTTTAAAATAAGAAGTTTATGCCTGGCTTTATACCCACAAAAAAAAGAAATTGAAAAAGTTTTATAAATATCGAGTAAATGAGCTTTGTCAGACTTCTGACTCACCCTGTATTCTTGAGTACAATAGAATTATATGAGCTCCACTTTATAACTGCCATATAAACAGATTAGAAAGGGTGCAAAATAATTTTTACAGGTTAAACTCCCATAGGCCTGTTGCCGGCTCACTAGCACTGACAGTATTTTTTTATTAGTCATAATAGAGGCTTATCCAACAACTACTTGTGGTTAGTAAGTTTAGAGTGGAAAAATTAAATTTGGCAAACCGCATTTTAGCGCTTTTACAGAGAGGTATTGATGACAACTCTTTGTTTGACCTCCGGACAGTGCGGACGTGCGTAGAGGACTACAAAGTTCTTCCCGGAGTGGCGGCTAGAGGTGTCGTACGAACGTTTTTTACCTTCGGGGATCAAGGAAAGATTCACGCTAAATTGACGGCATCTTTCTTCTGGATCTAAGCTGATGGTATCCTGTTTGGTGGTGAACACGAGGTGTTTCTCAAATGGCGGGAAATGGATGGGCGTGCCATGGGAACTGGCAGTAGTGAAAGTGAAGGTTATACGTAATACCAGGAGCAGATCTTGGTTTGACAGCCGACAATTTATGCATTGCATCGATTGTTGAATTATATGTTTTCTTTTTGGAATTTCTGGGAGCTACGAGCTCGATTATCCAGATTTTCCGCCGACGAAGCCCTGGAAAGCATAGTCCGGAAGGGGAGAGTGGTGGATTGGACCTGAAGGGACCAAAACCAAGAAAAAATAGAGAGAGAGAGAGAGAGAGAGAAAGAGATGTATTGATGACAACAGCTCAAACGTACACAAACCTGGTCCAAACGTCGTTGAAGCTAACCTACAAATCTTAAAACGAGAAAAGTGTTACCTGAGCATTTTTATTTGGTTCCAAACGTAGCAAGCATCCGACCTGCTGGCTTCTCATGTGAATAATACCGGCACAGACAAAATTGTCTGGGTTCGGATCAATTCCATCTAATAGCTGCATTCCAAAACCAATCATCTTTGTTCTGGCGGCTTGTAAATCCATTGGTGAACTGGCTTTAAAAATTTTCTGAGATCTTTGTTGATTAGCACTAAACAAAAAACAGACAAATAGTGGGTAAATAGAGAAATATTGCGCAGTAAAATAAGGCCAGGCACTAATAATACCGGCCTTATTTTGACATCTGAGCTTGCGCAGATGCATTGCGGGATAAGGACTCTCTTGATAAGTATAGTGCCTGGCTTTATTTATGTCGGTTTTGGGTCGTGCCTTATTTTGGTCTTATTTTAACTTGGGAACTGTTCGTATAACCGAACGGCTGCCAAATACAAAATCTAAAAGTTTTTGGAAGTAAAAATACTTAAAACTTTGCTTTTTAAATGTATTTCTGTAATTTAAAAAACCCTACAACACAAAACCATAAAGAAAAACTTATTTTCTGTTGTCGAATTGCTCCGTAAAGTTTGTCAGTTGAGTTACTGGTTAATGTGATTGAAATTGATGAAAACTTTGATGTCTATTGGTGCCTAAACGGTGATGTTTATCGACTTTAATAAAGACTACCTTATTTTCTAAGTTTTTGATTGTCTATAAAATGACGCCCCCAGCTTTGCGATATCTGTCAAAATAAAAAAGTTATGATGTAAATAAATTTTAAGTTTTAGGTAAAGTGCCCTCTGACGGTATTTAAAAAAAGTACTTTTGTCTTAAAATTTGAGAATCTGCAAAGCTCGATTTGTGTGCCAAATATCAACTGGATTGGTTAAAAAATAAATGCAATATGGCGAAAAAACCAAAATAAAAATTGAACTTTGATGGCTTGTAACTCGAAAACAAATGACATTTTGAAAAAATTTATATGAAGCTCTACCCTTATTTTGTCAAGTAGAATCACCCCTTAAGTTTCATGATCGATTTTTGAATCATCCTGTATATCATGATTTAAATCATTTAATATATATACGGACCCTGCTACTTACTTTCCTAAATTTTTCCACCTTGCAAAGAACGACTCTCCATTCATTTCAGTAGGCTCAAAGAATTTATTTAGTGTCAAAGGAAGCTTAATAGTAATTTTCTGTGGCACGCCATTATAAACAAAACTAATTGCTATGCTTGGAGCATCTAAAAAAAAAAAAAAAAGTTCCATTTAATATCTTCAATTTAAGGTTTTTAATAGTTTTTTTTTACCAGTGTAATCATCAATACATTCAGCATTGATCATCTGTTGAATTTGAGCGCCTGCTTCCAAGACAGGTTCCACAGGCTTCATTTGAACACTTAACTTAGCAGCCTGTTCATCGGTCCATATAAGTGCCGGTACAAAATTTTGTAAAGCATTTGTAGTCTTATTTCCATAAAACAAACCAAGTCTGCCCAAATTCTGTCGGAACTCGCTCTTAACACCAATTTGAATCAGATCGTTTTCAAAGAGTACACCATTGTTCTTGCAGACAAATCTAAAATAATATTTTATGTATAGTAAGAACATTTTAAAAGCGCAAATTCGGTACCCTTTGAAAATAATACAAAAAAACATAAAAAAGGCCGCCTGCAATAGGACTATTTAATACAAAGGCGCCGCTATCCTTAACAGCGACGCGCCGATACACTATGGGATAGAAATCCATTATTTTGGCCAAAAGCAACTTTGAAATTTTAATGGTTCATGCTGTGTATTTCAAAGTAGATACTCCAAACTACATGTACGCAAAATTATAAAAGGATATGACGACTTCTATTGAGGTAATAAGAAACTTGAAAATGTATTTTAAGTAAACATTAATATACAACATTTAATCTACTTAGTTTATTATTAGCCTTGTTTACTAAAAAAAGTTAAAGAGTTTAAATAATAAGAGCTATTGTTGTGTTTCCGATGCAGTCTCGCGAAGTCTCGCTACTTTTATCAAAGATTTTTTTATTTTTTTCTTTATCAGTTTTTGTACTTACAATTGCCTTCCTACTTTTTGCTACTTCTGAGTGTAAGGACAGATACAAGATTATTTATAATTTACAAGGTTTTCCATTTTAAAATTTAATATGTTTTGTCCTACACTGTATATCCTAAAAGATAAAAGCATTCTGATGAAAGATATGGATTCTACAGAATCTACCCAACAAAACAGTGTTTTTATTTATTTTATACGTTACAAAATAAAAAAGTTGGGAAGATGTATCTCTATTACGCTTCTAAGAACAATTTAAAATTATTTTTCAGATTTGGATGGTCATATTTCCGAAACTAATTGAGATAGACACATCAAATGTAGTATTTTTTAAAGCATTTTAAAATATTTTTTGGTGGTGATATAATATTCAGGGTATTCCATTTAAAAAAATCATACCTATTGTCGTACCCTGTATATCAAATGAGGTAATAATCATCGGATTACTGATTAGAATACTACCGAATTAACCAAACAAGCTGACATTTTAGTTTATTTTATACAATAAAAAATAAGTTTTAGGTTTCCAAAAGCATTTGTAGTAATTTATAGTATTTTTCCAGTAAAAGCACCTCATTTTAAGTTGGATTGGTAAGTTTCAGAATTTTGACCAAAAAAATTAATTTCTATCCCATAGTGCGATGACCAGCTGCATCAACCGGCATATCATAAAAGAAATATAGCAAAGGCGGCCGCGAAGACAAGCATGCCGATTTATTTGCTTTAAACTTTTTTGTGATTTTTTTTCTTAACAAAGAGTACCGAATTTACATTTTTAAACTGTTCCTTCTATATTTTATGTGTAGATCTAAAACAAGCCGTTATACAATCATACTTTTGGGGTCAACAATCCATGAGGAATTTTGTGCAGTAACACTGTTGCTTGGCTTGCTATAGATATCTCCTAATACATCTAGAAGAACTCCTGTATTACTAGCATTGTTTGGTTGGGAAGTTGGTGGTGTTGATAAGCCAAGAAGATCAGCCTGACTGGTATTGCTAAAAATTGTATTATACATTTTATAAACCACCAAATACAGGGTGTAATTTAATTGATGGCTTAAAATACAGGGTATGATTCCTTAGCTTATTTTAGGTAGAAAAGTTCATATGAACATATGTCCTAAATTTCTTAACTTTTGAGAAACGGTGTAAAATTTTCAAAAATCAAAAATTTCAAAACCTTATTTTAGCAAAAACTGTTATACTGGATATAAACCTTATTTAAATAGGTATTTATTATTTTGTTATATAATTGCTAATTAAAAATTATAAAATCTAATTTTTAAAAGAAAAAGATCCCGCAATGCTTCTTTTATGGCCTAAAAATAGGCAATTAAGTAAATTTTATTTTTTTTCTCTTAAACTAAACAAGATACGGAAAAGAATTAAGAGACATAAAAGCAGTATTTTAATTTGCTTAATCTAAAGAAAGCACAAAAATTTTACACACATTTACACAGTCAGTGGCGTACCGTTTTTTTGTTGGAAATATTCCTTCTGTTGCCTCTCGAGACGCCACTGGACTTATTAAATGTAATTAAGTTAGTGATAAATTACCCCCTTAATGTCATTAATAATATTACCAAATTAACCCAAAAGTGGGTAAATAATAGTTTGGACATTTAAAAATACATATACATATTCGACACGGTCTGTAGCCGGATAACCATGTGGCTTTTAAAAAAGTAAATACCGGAACATATACAGGTCGGATAAGACCACAGTATAAAATTATTTTAATCTATACAGGGTGTCTCAAAAAAGTGTGACGTATCAAAGTTATATTTTTTTAAATGGAACACCCTATATTTTATGACGGTTTTAGATTCTACTTTAAAAAATAACTCAAGTTTGTTTATAGTACTAAGTGTCTAATTTTATTTGTTTTTGTAATATTTAATTTTTTTGAAAAATGAAGAGGTAAAATTAAATTGATTTTACTTTAACACTTTTAACACTTTAAAGTTCAAAATGTGTAACAAGATTAGAAAACGTCGGCCATATCATAAGTAGGTCAAATCAAGATCAAATATTGTACAGGGTGATCAAAAAATAATTTCAATTTTTCATAAAATCAAATAGCCATATCTCTCTTAGTTTAAATGGAACACCCTGTATTATTTTACGTTACATGATGACAAATAAAATAATCTTTCAAATGGTGTATAGGTTGCCTTTTTTGCCTGGATCTTTTGTGCTTTTTTAGTAAAATCTGTTTTTACAAATTTTTAGTCCAAATGTTTATTTAAATTAAAGTTGGCTGTGACATAGCAGCCATTAATATTTTTCTTAAGAAAATAACAACGTCCATTTATTGATTACTAGTGTTTTAGTCAGTTTAAAAGAAATTTCAATGACTTTAAATAAAAACCCTTTTCTACAACAACAAGATGATATAATACTGGTAGGATGTGAAAAAAGTGTTTACTTTAGTCCAGAGTTAATCCTGAAAAATATTCCAGGAGAAACCATCTGATAACCTTAATAGTTGCTTTATAAAATTTGACACAGTGATTATGGATAATGAAAGAAACGAGTTATAGGTCACAGAATGTCGTCATAACTGACCAGAGGCGTTATTAGGATTGTTTAAAAACACAAGTTTTATCATTACCACATTCAGCTGAAATAAGTGTTATTGGAAGTAGCATTATAAGCAACTAATGAATTTTTTTCTGTGAATTTTAAAAATAGTGGCAGATAATACAAAATCTTTAAATTTTGTGCTTTTTTCCAACAAATTTACATTTTGCAATAACGGCTTAGTAAATAGGCATAGCTATATCACAGCCTACTTATATTTAAATAGACATTTGGAATAAAAATATGTTAAAACGGAATTTACTTAAACAGTATAAAAGATAGGTATAGGCAACCTATACACCATTTAAAAGAGCATTTGGTTTGTCATCATGTGGTGTAAAAAATACAGGGTGTTCCATTTAAAATAAGAAAGATATTGCTATTTGACTTTCTAAAAAATTGAAATTATTTTTTGATCACCCTGTATAATCTATGATCTCGATATGACCTACGTATGATAAGGCAGATTTTTCCTAATCTTGTAACAAATTTTTAAGTCACAATCACAAAAACGAATAAAATTAGACACTTGGTACTATTAACAAAATTAAATTATTTTTTTATGTAGAATCTAAAACCGTCATAAAATATAGGGTGTTCCATTTAAAAAAATAAAACTTTGATATGTCACACTTTTTTGAGACATCCTGTATAGAGTAAAATAATTTTATACTGTGGCCTTATCCGACCTGTATATGTTTCAGTATTTACTTTTTTAAAAACCTCATGGTTATCGAGCTACAGATTGTGTCGAATATGGTGGGCCACCCTGTATATATATATATATATATATATTTTTTTTTAATTTTAACACTCCGTATTTCAAAGGTTAAGAGGTTTAGGACATATGTTTATATGAGCTTTTTTTCCTAAAATAAGCTAAGGAATCATACCCTGTATTTTTAGCCATCAATTAAATTACACCCTGTATAAGAAAGCTACAGTGGTTATTTTGTTGTAATTCGTCAAACAAATAAGTTAACTTACCTAGTATTAACTTCATTGTTATGATTAGATGTAACCACTGGAGTAGGACTTTTACTTTCTTTAACATCATTTTCTGGCACCCGTCCTGGTTTTTTCTTTTAAGAACAGCCAAAATAGAACTTTCCTCTCTGGAAATGCAGGCATTTCTTCCAAGACTGTTGCTAAAACATCTGAGCTGGCAATTATGCTCAACTGAAGGTATTCTGAGGCTCTTTGCTGTAATTCTGCATCTGCAGATCTTAAATTGCTATCTTGCTTAAACACATCTTGAATTTGTGTTCTGATTTCTGGGAATAAGTTGATAAATTTAATGTATGTTGACAATAACAGGGCTCTTGTCATTGGTGAGCAAAGATGATATTTTGAGTGCAAGAGCTGAAACTGTACAGAAGGAGAAGATCTTTGATCGCCAGCAATCAGGTTGCCAAATTCTCCAAGAATATAGCCACCAACTTTAACCATGTTTTCATGGCAAGCAGGGGCCTGTAAAGCCTCAAAAACAGTCTTTGCAGCATAACCTTGCACTTCATCACGGTTAATAACTATTTGTATAACCCTGTACCAAACTTCTTCTGAAACATAATCACCCGCGATTCTGATAAGGTTAAGAATCACATCTACATACCAGGTGTAGTCTGTAGCATATTTTTCTGCTAAAATGGCTACTTTCAAAACCATTTCTTCTCTTATGGAATAATCTGCAGTTTCTAGATAGTTTAGCATCTCTTGAACAATTTCTTCAGCATTGCTCTTATCACACATAGCATAAAGTAAGTCAACGGCTTGCTGTCTAACAGATACATCTTTTTCCATCTTCATGGATAAAATAACCACCTCTTGGTGCTTTTTAACAGCCTCATGAGAAAACTCTGATGTGGCCAAATGGCACTATAGATTCCAGTGCTAAATATCTTAGGTTTGTCTCCCTGTTACTTAAAAACTGGCCTAGCTGATTACAAGCTCTTACTAATAAATTTGCCTCACTAAAATATTAAAATAATAAAAATACAAATAGAGTCACAAAAAATAACACCTTACCTATCATTATGAATGATCAAGCTAATAGCTTCAAAGAGGACAGCATTTTTGGCATTGGAATGCTGTACTTTCTTGGACTTGGGAGGTTCTTGTGCTTTGTTCAAAATTGTTTCTAGACATTCATTAAGTCTTCCTCAGTACACCTGGGTCTTCAGCTAAAAAATGTTAAGCTATACATTGGTATCAATATTAAAACTTTTAAGAATTACCTGGTGGTGTGTAATTTTGCAATAAACGTAGTAATTTAACAGAGAGCCAAGGTGCTGGTACAAAATAGTAAGTGTAGTCCTGTAGGTCTGTATAGCTAGCTGTTACAATCTACAATATTATACATAAATTACTTCAAATATCATTGGTACTTGACAACACTTACTCTGCTAAGTCTGGATACAGCTAAAGAGACACACCCCTTATATTCATCAGGATTCTTTTTGACCAAAGCATCAATTAAACTTGTAGCGGCTGTTACTACTCCCATATGCTGGTCATTTAGCAAATGAATTATTCGTGAAGTCCATTCACCACCTGGAATTATTTCTTGTGATGTTCTAAAAAGCCTTAATAGGCATAGAGCAGCACTTTGCTTCACTACATCCATTGTGTCACTAAAACAAATAAAAACATAATATAGATTATAGACTGTTGTTTTAAAGGTCACTTTGGACTATAAATAACTAAACCTCTTACTAACTTACCACTTACCCAGAGACAAGAAGTTTAGGGATATCATTTCCAAAAGCTTCAGCCATTTCTCGGCTACCAATATTTGCAATACATTGTAGAGCAAGATTAACATGGATTGGATTTCGAGAAGCAAGATCGTTCTTTATACTTTGGATTATAAGCTTGATAAGTTCACTGTTTGTATTTACTAGTACTGATATAAAAAGATAGCCCTGAAAAATTAAACAAAATTAGCAACTTGTCTAAAATTACCACTGTTTTTCCAGCCAATCCCTAACCGATTAAACCCCTGTATTTTCAGCTATCAATTTAATTACACCCTGTATAAGTTATTAGTAGTTTACAAACACTTTTTTATTAATCTGATTTGCTATGTTTATTTTTGATTGCTTCAATGCAAAGACCCGAATCACTAAAAATTATGATAAACATTTTATAAAATAAGATATTTAAGAATAATTTCTTACTATCTGTTTTTCGGAGTATTTGTTTGAAGACAAGAGATTAACTGCTTCCATGTGTCCAAAGTCAATGTCATGGCCCAAAAGGAAAATAAACAGTAGTTTACACACATATTTTTTTCTTCTGATAGCCATCCAGAGTTTTATCTCCTTTAAATTTACTACGTATGTTTGCTAGTTCCTTGTTTATTCTTTTAATTTCAGCTTCTTTGCTTTTACCTAAAAGTCATAAATTGTTACGTAAGTCAGTATTATGCCACCGTTACTTATATAATCTAATCATTAATTTTTGTAATAATTATTTTTAAAAATGTTTTTTATAAGTGTGTGGGGATTTTAAGGAATTTAAATAATATATATAATATAGGTTTAACTTACAGTTCCTGATGTCAGATATAAACACTGCCAGGCCTCGCATGCCATCACCCCTAACGGCTGGCATGTTTTTCTGTCAGCCTACAGAATATTTTCAGATATACCTAAAAATTTTTAAATTAGTGATAGTATTTTGGCACCTATATGAATTAAAATATCGTAATGAGAACCTCCCCCTTATTGATAGCGGTTTGACAGAGGCTAAATATAAATTATAATAACACGATACATACGAATAAACTACTCCATAGGATTCTTGTGTACGTGGAGTAGTTGACGAAAAACCTACCTTTATATTTCTAACTGTAACAGCTCCCAAATTTTCCTAAATCGGACACATTCACTTAAAAAATTGTGAGTACGAAAATTAAGCGAAACTGACGTTGACAAATCGGAAAAACTGTGTCAAATGTCACAAAAAAATGACAATTATGGCAACGTTGCCACGTAGCTTTCTCTTTTTAGGTGTATATCTGTATACGGCACCGGTTATTTAGTATAAAATACCCTAAAGTACGTAGACTTAAACAAGTCCATTACCGTAAAATTCATACCTACACCATGATTTAAAAAGTACTATATCCTTTTCTGTGAATTTGGAAAAAATAAAATAATATAAGTAAAGCACTTTTTATCCTCGGAAAAACAATCGATCATGTGGTTTACATTTTGGTAAGGGTCACTGCATGTTATAACTTAGGTCACGCTCAGCTCATGGTCCTTTCAGGCTACGATAAAATATTCTTACATGCGATTTACTACATTAAGTCCTCCGCTCACGGTACCTTCACAGTCCTCTCACGCTCTGAACGCGGTCTTTTCCTCTGGAATCTTTTAACGAGCCGTAAGAAAGTCTTTGTTTCTAAAATGTCATCTAAACATATAAATGTTCACAGTACTAAAGACAAATACGACAGTATATCTATTACCAGATGCCGAAATAAAATATTAACCTGTTCTTATAAAAAAGTTGATAAACAAAAATATTTTTAAATAAATATTTTATTTATATAACTAATCAAGAATAAACAAATAGTGCTCTTAGCCCCTTAATTGACATTCTTCTGCCCAATTTACGGGTAATACCGTTTTGTAGCCGTCATTAATTTTTTCTAGAGTACAGGGACTACTGCAGTTAGGCAAATTTTGTTGTGTGTGGCTTCCATCCCAACTGTCCAAATAAAATACCTAAAAAATTAAATATACCATAACATATCATCATCAGTTGTACTAAAAACCAAGGTTAATTTATATTCATAAGGTTGCGACATATCCTCAACTTTTAGGCGGTTCGAGGTCGGGGACGCAAGGAAGGGCACTCCACGGAGAAAAGTTGGCAAGACTGGGTAAAATCAAAGCTGATGATCAATCCAGTGGCGTCTAGAATTTGCGCATTTCATTTTGCATTGTTTTGGAAGTGATATTTGTTGTGAGATGTAATTCTAAATGTTTTTTATTTAAAGTAAAAGAATTTACAACTTAATAATAATTAAAAACTGTTGTGTAAACTTGTTGTTCTACTAATACAATAAACTGTATATCTCCGGCACTGAACAACATGGCCGAAAAATGGGAGATGTGACGTGATAACACGTCAAAGCAATATGGCCGAATGTCGTGACCTTATATAGACCGACTTTCCTAAAAATAATTTGGAAATATGAGTAATTTTTCCGTTTTAGTTAGTTAGGTCATCAAATGAGGAAAAAGCTGTACATTGGATATCTTAGACCTTACCTTTATTTCCGAATTTTCAAAAAGTTCGAAAATAAGTGAAGCTCCATAATCAGGTTTAATAATATCAATTAAACCTAAAGTCCTTAAAACATGGACCAAAGTCAAATCGTGCCCTGAATACATATTTATGGAGGGTACTGTGAAACTTCCATTTAGTTTCCTCTCCATCAAGTCTAATACTGTTTTTAGGAAAAATCCTAGAAAAGAAACTTAAAATTTAAAATATATATTTACATATTATTGAGAATTTACCTCCTTTCATTTTTTTCATATAGGCTGTTTCTGAATAAATAGCCAGATTTGTAGCAGCTAAAACTCTCATTTGGTCCATCAATGTTCCATTTACCCAATAAGGCAGTGTTAAGTTATTTAACTGCTCAATTTCTAGAGTGTTATATAATGATTCTACTGCTTCAATGTTGTCAATAGATTTTCCAGTGTGTTCAGATAGATATGTGTATAGATTTTTATTTTCTTCATTCAGTTGTCTTATTTTTGAAGAATTCTGAACTTCTATAAACTCCTTGTCGTATTTTGTACAGTTTGTTTTCATTGCGATAAGCTGAAAAATATTTATTTGTCATTAAAAGGATGTCTTTTAACTTTATAATTTTAAGAAATATTTTGTCAACTGAACAAGAACATAAATAAGTAATTAGAATCAAAAGAAAGTCAGTTAAAAAAACTTGTTGGCTTTGTTAAACCAACCATTTCTCTTTTTGTCAGAATTTTACAGTGATGTGTGGTAGCATATAGTAAAAAAATAATTTAGTACAAAAAATATATATTAAAAATTATTTTTTAAGTTAAATATAATAAATTTTGACATCTGATACAATTAAAAGGAGTTTTCTAATGCTAATCTGGATTTTATGGAGTTAGGCACATTGCGAATTACACTGACGATATTGTATTTTTTTTTAAATTAATAGCTTTGTTCGCGGGTCTAGTAATGAACCGATTCTGAACCAGAACCGAACTGGTTTAGAATTGTTTTAAAGCGCATGCCTAGTTATTTATTAGTTCGGAATTTTTATTTACCGCGAACGATTTTCTATACAGCTGAGGATGTATTCTAACCTAGCCTATTGGTTAGGATTTTTCATGGTTAAATTGGGTACTACACAAAAAAAATTAAATTCAAACAAAAAGGTAAATTGTTATACTGTCAAAAGCCACTCGAGGTCTCTTGGCGGAAGACGAGGGATTCCTGCCTCCTCTCGTTTTTAACATAAGTGTGTGTATTTAACTAAAGATAAAATTCAAACAACAAGAAATGGTAAAATCTTGTAATATTGTCTATATTTTTTAATTAAATCTTTATTTATTTTATTGCATACATACATTCATACGGAATACAATTAAAAATCCTTTGTTTATATACGCTCAGAATCACAAAAATATAAAAAAATATTCAACAGTTATTAACCCGCATAAAAAGTGGCAAAAACAAATAAACTGTAATACAACGGTCTATTTCTGTACCACAAAAACAGAAAACAGCTGACCATGTCGACAATGCGCATGAAATTCGAACTGAACTTTTAGTTCCAACAAAAATCCCAGGACTGCTAATCAGGTTATCGATCCGGTAACGAACTGATTCCATTGTAACCCGCGAACACAGAACTGTTACTAAAAATTCAGGATTATACTAACCGCGAACGCTGCTTTTTTCACTGCGCATGCGAATAATCCCAGAACCGGTTCAGAATCGAACCCGCGAACAAAGCTATTAACAATGTTTTTATTAGACTTTCATTATGGTAATGCTTACATTGTCTAAATTTCTGGGTAAATAATGTATAGGAATGGGTTGCCAAAGTAACTCAGAAGTCCAAACTTGAAAATCCTTAGGTGGAAACAATCCTGCCCCAACTAGCTCAGCGCTCATAAGACATCTCTCTGAGTAACTACTTGTAAAGTTAACATCAGCAGGCCAGTAATACTTTGGCAAAAAATCACTATAGTAGGTTCTTAGGTTTTGTCCATGGGTGTACATTTGAGTTTGCTCCTCTACAATTTTTTGTAAAACCATTTTTTAAAATAAATTTATGTTAATATAACAATGTTTCTAAACTCTATCCAAGTTTCTCCTAACGTGTAAAAGTGGTTTCGGGAGTCCTGTACGTCTATTGGTTAAAAGGCAATAAAATATAATTGTAAACCCTAAGCCTTGCCATACAGGGCCGGCTTTGTAGTTCCGATTTATAAATATTGGAATAAATCTGCTTAGAATAATTAATAGTTGTTAAATTAAATACGACTACGACTTAGATGTCGTGGTACTAAGAAACATCACAACATAATAATTTAGAAAGTATATATATTTTGAACCAATGGAATTTCTTAGTGCGCCCCTGTCTATTTTAGTGTACACGTGCACACTGCAAGTATTTGTTTATTTCCTTCGCATATGCAAAATGAGACTTTTTCTTAATTACTTAAGCCGGCTGTCCATGAGAGTGGTTTTCCGCTCGCGGATGATAATTCAGCGTTGTGATTGGTTAGTGCATATTTAAAATGCTTTTCCAACCAATTCTAAAACGGTATTCACCAATCGGTTATGTTGACGTTTAAACAATGTACTATATGTCAAGGTTGTCACAAATTATTACCGCGGTTATAATTGGTTGAACGCCTAAAATTGATGATAGACGTCAATTTTTCGTCATCTTAAAGACGTCATTAACGGAACGTCATGTCTGTGACTTAAGAGAGGTGATTTTTTGACGTATTTGCTGACCAAAAATTACTAAAAAGAGACTTCAATAAGACGTCAGCTTGCTACTTGGGACACTCACAAAAAAAATAAATGGTTGCTATTTATAAATTTCAATCCATTGCCTCTTGCATTGTTTTTGGGGCATGCACGGTATGGCAACTTGTTATAAAATGGCGGAAGGCACTAAACCACAACAATACAAAATAGGTAATCTATCTAATTTGTTGTGTTGTTATAACGTAAATGTTTCTTGTATTATTTATGTCTTTAGAAATTTATGATGCGTTTATAAACTTTTTGTAAACAAAAGCTTAATAATAGATTAAAACAGCGTTATCAGAGGTTATTGAAACCTTTAAACCTGACGATTTTATTTTTAAATAAAATTATTGTGACCTTACATTGGTTAAATATCCTAGTCCGCCCTCCCACTGGTGATTTTTATGGGGATCATTGGGATAAGTACTTGTAGGTGATCTTTCCCCATGTCTAAAAGCTACAAATAAAAAAATATAACCTCAATATGCCTACTAGTATGTATGTTTCACTTACAACGTGAATTTGTTTGGGTACCACATTACTCTGAACCAAACTGGTTACATAATATAATAAAAATATTTGTTGAAGCATAACTTTTCACAAAATACATTGATTACTGTAAATTTAAGAATTTTAAAGAAAAACATTTTAATGTAAATATTTACATTCTAATCTTTATCATTGAGTTTATTAGGCAACCATATAAACTTAGAGGTCATTAAAATTTATTGTGACAGGCACTTCCAATAAAAAGCTTATTCAATAAATTGTAAAACTTTTATTTTAAACAATAAAAAGTATAATAAAAACCTTATATGTAAATACATTCTAAAAGTTACATTGCTTTATTGACAATCTCGAATTTTCATGAGAGCAGTTGCCCTGGTCATTATTCCGATGTCAGATTCCAAATACCTAAAAACAGGTGACACATCTTCTGGTACATCCTAAAAGATTGAATCATTAATTCAACATATATGTACCTACTTTGAATATAATCATTAATTTTTCTGCCAGTCAATTATTTATTTATACAGAATTAAACTTTAAAGTATCTTTTTTTTCAACATTTTTAAGTTTTAGTGTTTAGGTTATTTTTGTTGACAAGGGATACAGCGTTGAATTCAGGAGGTGGCCCGGGGGATAATTCCTCCCAGGAGCGGCCATATTAACTTTCCGAGGGGGCATAGGCCGAGGAATAGTGCCTGAGGGCGGCAGAAATTAAATTTGAGGGGGTGGGAGATTGAAATATTTTGAAGAGCAAAAAAAAGGTCCTTACCTCTTTTTATTGCTTTCTTTTATTTATAAAAGCCTTAATCCATCTTTCTTCCCTCCTTCCCACATAATTTTGAGAAAAAATCCACACTCAGCCTTGGGGGGCACATCATCATTAAATAACATATTAGGCGTACAGTGTGTTTTGCAGACTCCAGTAAAAAGCACAAGCATGAGTAATTTGATTATTTCGAAGCGCTATGAATGGTCATGCAAAACTGTCACACTGGGGGTCAGGGTTAGTTCTAGTAAGTTGATTTGGGTAGAAGCCGAAGACTTTGCGGAAAGAATTGGGGACTCAGTCCGAAGATGAACCTATGGTTATACAAAATGGTCGTCAGACCAATGATAACCTACGGGTCAATTGCCTGGGGTGCAAAGACGCTACAAAAGACGGCAATAAGGCAATTACAAAGTATACAGAGACTCGCTTGTCTATGTATTACGGGGGCCATGAAATCGACCCCTACTGCAGCACTGGAAACGCTGCTTAATCTACCGCCACTTCACATCTACATACAGGGCGAAGTGAAAGCGGTACAATATCGTCTTAAACAAGGCCAGAGTCCTATCATAAGACAGGAAAGGGCCATACAATGGAGATTCAAGGAGGACCAAGAAGTCAACTCAGTGTGTGAGATGCCTTCAGACAAAATGGTACCAAGCTACTGGCTAAACAAAGGTTTTCAAACTTTAATACCAGACAGAAAGGACTGGGTGGCAGGGCCTCCCATTAAAGCCGACCTAATCTGGTATACAGACGGCTCCAAAACAGACCAAGGAGTTGGAGCAGGTATATATGGGGACAAACCAAGGACGGAAGTGGGCTTGGGTCTCGGACGGCACCCTACTGTGTTCCAGGCCGAAATTGTGGCCATAGAACAGTGCGCTAGGGAAATAATCAGAAGGAGCTATGAGGATAAAACCATAGTAATCTATTCGGACAGCCAGGCAGCCATCAGGGCACTCAGTTCATGCAAAATCAGCTCCAAGCTGGTGCGGGACTGCGTAATTGCCCTGGAAGAGGTGGGTGCGTCCAACAAGCTAACCATTGCCTGGGTACCAGGACATGAAGGCCACGAAGGCAATGAAGAAGCTGATAAATTGGCAAAGGAGGGGGCTGGTAGGACGATGGTAGGTCCTGAGCCCTACTGTGGTATTCCGTCATGCCAGGTAGGGTCATCCATTGAATCATGGATTGTGAGGGAATCACAAGACTGGTGGAGGAGAACACCAGGACAGCGTCAGGCGAAAGTGTTCATCAAGGCTTACTCGCCAAAATTTACAAAAGACCTTCTGAATTATGGCCGGAGGGCGGTAAAAATAATGGTGGGTCAACTGACAGGTCATTGCAGACTGAATGGACACCTGGAGACTGTAGGCCTGGTGGAGGAAAACCTATGTAGGTTCTGCCAGGAGGAGGAAGAAACCGCAGAACACGTATGGTGCTACTGCGAAGCCCTTTGTCGTCTGCGTGCTCTAACCTATGGACGGAGGACACACAATAAACCTGAGCAGGTTGCAGTGTTAGAGGATATGCAATCCACCTCCTAATCTAATCTAAGTTAATTTGCTTTATTAAAAAATAAAAAAAGATTTAACTAACCATGACCCCCCAATGTGACAGTCTTGCAAGACTCTCTAGTTATGCAAATATTTCTATTTCTTTTGCCTAAAAATTGTTTAAGCAAATATAACCCAATGCTATATATGTATATGAACACAGTGAAGTGGAAGTGAAAGGAGAAAAGTTTGAAGTTAATGAACTTTTTTTTGCTCTTCAAAATATGGAGTCACTGAAACAAAGTATTGAACGGCACGCCTAGAGCATGTTTTGTTTTTTATTTTTTAAGTTGATGATGCCCTTTTTTTGCTCTTCAAAATTTTTCTTCGACAACAACTAAAGTTAATTTTTTTTTCTCTGGTACAGGTAAGGCTTTATGGACCAAAACTGAGGTGTTGCTGATGTGTGTGAATTTTTGTTTAATTTTATTTAAACTTTGTCTAAGGTATAGAACAATTAATTGCTCTAAGGATCTTATTTCATAAAAATCTTACTTTGCTTAGTAAGGACTGATTTCCTTCCAGGAAAATGCATATAAATTCGTCTTACTGTTTAAAGGACCAAAATCCAATAAAAATGGTTTGTCTGGATATGATAAAACTACATCAAAAATATCTGAAACAATAAAGAATTATGAAAATGGATATAAAGACACTTATATTTTTAAATCTTACAGGTTTTCCTAGGGAATGTTAGCCTTATATTTTCATTAAAAAATTCGAGATATTTTCAATAATTTGGTGACCTTCCTCCTTAAAGTGTGCATAGTATGTCGGCCAGTCTCTAGGAGTAATACCTGCAATGTAAATAAAAGTCAGTTGGCAGTGCATCACACTATATGGAAATACGATATTAAGTTTATTTTTAACTCTATACAAAAAGAACTTCTCTAGTAGTACTTTCTGTAAAAAAATCCGGGATTCTTTTCTATTAAAAATTAGTCTGAAAATCACGAAACTACACATGTTAAAAGGCCAGAGTTGGGTAGTATTCATGATGCTGTGATTTAGCGGCCAGTAGTATGAGCTGGAGGCTTGCCTCCTTTGCACTGTATGGCATTTCCCAGCAGCAAGCTGACGTCTTATTGACGTCTCTTTAGTCATTTTGGTCAGCAAAGACGTCGATGACGACTAAATGACGTTAAAATGACCCCCTAAGTCACACATCAATTTTAGGCGAAGAACCAATTCTAAAACGGTATTTACCCATCCTGGTTATAATTGGTTAAACGCCTAAAATTGATGCTAGTATGACAAAAAAAATACGTCAAAAAGACGTCGCTTCAACGACGTCAAAAACACGTCAGTAAAATGACGTCATAATTTTGGTCTGATGACGTCTTATGACAAAAAAATGACGTCCTAATGACGTCAGCTTGCTGCTTGGGTTATGATTTCAAATTATTTTAAATTTTCGCTGTTTGTGGGCGGTTTGATGCAGTGTGGTACGTAGTAATAGTGTTAATTTGGCATATTATGTATTTATATTAGAAATTAATGGTAAAGTAATAATACCCAAGCATTTTAAGAAAAAAAATATTCATAATTATTTGTCAATATCTTTTAATTTATTGCAATGAATAGCCTCAAATTTTATGGGGAGCTAAGCCTCCCTTGCCTCCTCCGACGGGCCGCCACTGGAAACAACCAACAGTTCGATAACTTAAGTCATATTTTTCTTTGAAATGATATTTAAAGTAAATATTACATGCTTTTTTTTTTTTTTTTTTTTTTTTTTTTTTTTTTTATCTTTGGACAAACCACGAAGGCTAAAAGCCTATATACTAACGTATCGTGGGTGTCTTAAGCGAGGTAAGAGGGAGTTTGTTGACACGGGACTTAACTTGTTACTTAAAAGTTTTTTTTTTAATGTTAACTGGTTACCTCTTAGCACATTATTTATAACAATACATCTAAATTCTGCGGCAGGATGAATGCTTATCCATTTACGAAGCGCTAGACAAAATGGAACGCCTTTAACACTTGAAAAATCATCTTGTATAATTCCAGAAGTGGTAAAGTAAAGTATAATTTCGTCAATATTTTCTGCCTTCAACGTGTTACCAACACTAAAACATTTTAGCATCCTGAAAAAAAATGCCCTTTAAAATATAGTTGTGTTGATGTATTAGATAGTATTATGTATCCTTCTGTCTGTTCTAATGTTATAATATATACGGGGTTAGCAAAAAGAACTGCAACTTAATCTTTAAAACTGCTAAGGTATAGGGTATAAAAATGTACACTCATGTTTTTAGTTTTTTAAATAAAATGCACACATCTTTAAAATTCCGATTTTACTAGTTGCTACTGCAATTTGGGTAAAAAGTATAGATCCGCTCAGATATCTCTAAAACCACTTTAGCTGCATTTACAATTTTTGGCATTTAAAGGTTTCTGGGCAAGTACAATGGAACAGTAATATTGCCAGTGTTGCCAGATTCATGCAGTTTTGTTGTACATGCAATATTGTTGGTATTTTAAATGACGTGCCCCTGTTAATTTCGATCAAAATTTCCAAATTTTTAAAATTTAATCTCTTCTATTTGCCGAGATATCGACAACATCGCATTTTATTGAAATTTAGCAACAATGCTGATGTCACTGATCACTTTAGCATGCCTAAAAACCCCAAATACCAAATTTGGTTTAAATTGCTTTAGCGGTTCTAAAGATACATAGGCGCTAACTTACTTTTGCTAAAACTGTTTCTACCATATCTAAACAAATAATTTTTAAAGTTTCTACTGCCCGCAGACCAATGAAAATTTAAATTTGTACATTTGTGAATACTTCTTTCGAAATGCAATATCTAAAGCGGTCCACAGACGATCAATATTATTGCGCAAAATTTCATATTTTACAATATTATTGAGCGTTTGTGGTTTATCTTGAGAGCTTGTACAATATATTGTGTCAATCAAAAACAATTTGATTTTTATTGTGCAATAGTGATTGATTGTGCCGTGTGTGGGTAATATTGCACAATTATTTCAGTTTTCAAATACGAAAGAGTATTTGTTTTACAAAAACAATTACACAAATATGGGTTCAAAAGTAATAGAAGACGAAATAAAGGTGTCTTATTTTCAAACAAGTTTTAAGCAGCTACTTTTTCCATATCCATGTTTTAACTGGTAGTTACAAAACAAAGCTAGTTATTGTGCAATATATTAAATATAGTTTTGCATAAATATATGGCACTGTTTGGGGACGACTAGCAATATTACTGTACAAAAGTCAAAGTCAAAGTCAAATATTCTTTATTGTAAGAAGAAAAAATTTCTCGTTAACAAAGATTTTGCCCAATAATATTGATCGTCTGTGGGCCCCTTATAAAGGAAGCTTAAGAACTGTCAAAACAGTGAAAAGTTCCAGAAACACTTGTTATCACATAAAAAGTTTAAAAAATGTTTTCTTGGAAATGAACGAGTTTGCATATTAAGGGGTTATTTTTATTTGAATATCTAATGATAGGTTTTTATAAAGAATAACTTTAAAGTTTGCCATATCGACACCATAATACGCAAATCGGCTAACTCCATTTTTCTTCAAAACAAAAAAGGTAGTTACTTAAGACTATTATAAAATATAAACCTGAAAGAATTTACATGGTTTTTTTATTAAAAATAACCACAAAAACATTAATCTACCTAACAAATGTTAAAAAACTTTATTTTAAATTATTTTTCAAACATTTTTGTCTCTGCTATAAAATTTTGTGAACATGGAGTTAGCCGATTTGCGATTTGGTAGACATACTGTATAAAATACTGTTTTTTTTTTTAAAGTAAATTATTGTAAAAGCAGGCTTGGCAACCCTAAAAACAGTACCTACCATAGGGCATGCCAATTATTTTTAACAAAAACAGTTTTGCCCAATATGTTAAAAGCATTTTTTAATTTATCTTTAAAGTCCTGAGGAAAGGGTGCTTGTTCATTGACTGTATCTTCATCCTCGGAAGTATCTGAGCTTCTTGAAACTTAAATTTTTTAGAAGCTCTTCGGACAGCTCCAAAATAATCGTTTTCGGTGTAACAGCTTCAAATTTTCCATACCAAAAAGAGATAGAAAAGTCTTTAAAGTCTTGCGTTTCCTAAAATGGTATAAAGTTAAAGTGTTTTGAAGAGAAAACCCTAAGAAATTAAACTTACGCGCATAATTATATATAAACTCTAGTCCCTAAAAAATAGGGTTATAAAAACAAATAAGTTAGGTTATACCCAAGGAGATAAACTTTTTAATAAGGAGCGCTTAATCCCATTTAAGGTCGCAAATTTTGTGACGTAATCCTTTCCCAAATTCTTTGTTTACAATCACACTAACTGGAAGCTTTTACGGGGTTTTGGAGTTATTTTTTTGCTTTTTAGTCATTGGACTTTTATATATGTTTGGTTTTTACTGTTTTTATTTTAATTAAGTAGCTATTAGTAGCGCAGTTACAGAGAATTTTAAACCTGTCAACAGGGGTCACTGACCCTTGGATATTTTTTTAAAGGAAATTTACGTTTACATTGTTATTAAGGGTAAGATATTATTTTCTATGTTATTTTATTTTATTGTTATTTTTTTAGAAAAAAATATGTCAAACGGTGACGTTACAAACATAACCTATATTTTTAGACAAATATAAAAAATAAGCGCTCCTCATTAAAAAGTTTATCCCCTTGACAGTACCACCTATAAGTAGCTTCCGGTGACGCATATAACTCAAAGTCGGTCTATATATAGGGTCGCGACATTCGGCCATATTGCTTTGACGTGTTATGACGTCACATCTCCCATTTTTCGACCATGTTGTTCAGTGCCGGAGATATACAGTTTATTGTATTCGTAGAACAACCGTTTACACAACAGTTTTTAATTATTATTAAGTTGTAAATTCTTTTACTTTAAATAAAAAACATTTAGAATTACATCTTTCAACAAACATCACTTCCAAAACAATGCAAAATGAAATGCGCAAATTCTGGACGCCACTGAATTGATCATCAGCTGTGATTTTACCCAGTCTTGCCAACTTTTCTCGGTGGAGTGCCCTTCCTTGCGTCCCCGACCTTGAACCGCCTAAAAGTTGAGGATATGTCGCAACCTTATTTTATTAAATATAAACCTAACCTTGGTCCTCAGTAGAATCCGTGGAGAAACAATGAGTGGTATGAATAAAAACGAAGTAAATGCTTATGCTACAATTTTAAGCATCTACTTCGAAGTGTATACTACGCTATGAAGTATCTAATCACTTCCGGTAGTATTTGCTTAACGTCGAAGTATCTACTACTGTTCTTGTAGTATCTACTTTTATTTCGAAGTAAATGCGCTCAATTGAGTAGCATCACCTCATTTCGATAACTAGGCAAACTTGCAAGTTTTGAGAAGATATTTTGTTGTTTTATTTACATTTGTGGTATTGTACGGTATAATACGCATATAAAATGTCTTCGGACGAAGAAATGGCTGATCAAGAGGAGTCGCAAAATGAAGATTTGCAATTAGCCTTTGTCACAATGCTGGAAGACTACAAAATTATTTTGGACAAAAAATGACACCCCAAATTAAGGCTGCCAAAGATAGAGCCCTTAAAGACCCAACACATACTTATAACAGTAACACAAAACAAAATTTAGATGTAAAACAGGTATTAAAAAAGTTAACAATATGAAAAGCAAAATTAAAAAAATAACCGACATGAAACAAACAGGAAACAAGAGAATTAAATTAAATCAGTGGCAACAAAATTTTTTGACTTATGGAATGGAAATGAGAATCCAGGGTCTCCTTAAACAAAAATAACAAAATTACATTATTTACCTTATTTCATTTAATTTTTACTGAAACATACCTAGGCTTCTTAAAAACTTCCATTTGTTGAATGTGTGTAAGAGCACCTCCTCGAGTCTCATTTACTTCAGTCAGAAATATGTTAGCTAGGTAAGCTACGTTTTTCCTACTAAACCTAAAAGAATAAAGAATTTAAACAATAATTAAAAGCAATAATAAATTATTGGTAAATTACCGAAATATTTTATGGTATAAAATATCATTATCGTAGTTGCGTCTTACGTTATATATTTTTCTGCTGCGTAGTTCATCCATTTTCAAACAGAACTAAGCGTAGTATTCTTAGTGAAGATGCACTTATAGCAACTTCGCAAAACTTAAGTACATACTACATTTCTCTTGAAAATCGTAGCATCTAGTAAGTACTACAAATGGTAGTAAACACTTTTGGTAAATACTACTCGATGTAGCAAGTTCCGGAAAAAATAGAAGTATCTACTTTAAAATGTAGTTTCTTCTCAGATTTGAAGTACATACTTCGTAGAAAATGCTAATACTTCTAGTATTAGCAGGTACTTCATTTTTATTCATACCACCCATTATCTTGTTCTCTTCTCTTCATCTACAGTAAGCAAACAGTGTGGTATTGCAGGAGGTAAACAAGTTTTTTTCTTATATTACATGAAATTTGATGAGTTCAACAAATATCTGGACTTGTGATGTCCGGTTTGATTAAATTTTCCTGCCCGGGCGGATGTCAGAAAAACCAGACATCTGGCAACCCTGGTTTGAGGCCATATTTTTATTATTTTTTATTTTTTGTTTAAAGTATAACAAACTATGTATTTAAAATTTATTTTTGTTTTTTTTTATTGGCAAGAGCCATAGGCAAATGTAACATACAGCAATTTTAGGCGTTCAACCAAGTATAACCGCGGTAATAATTGGTGACAGCTTTGACGTATAATACATTGTTTAAACGTCAACATAACCGATTGGTAAATACCGTTTTAGAATTGGTTCTTCGCCTAAAATTGATGATAGTTTTTTATAAAGTCCACATAGCGGGATGCATTTTCATATGTTACCGACAAAAACTGGCGTTCGGTTTGCCGAATACGTCTCATTAAGTTGCCGACGTATTCCTAGTTTACGTCTGTAACATAGACAGAATAAAATAGCCCAACTGATAAAGCATATTAACATGGAAAAAATATAACAGTTTGTTTTACTGTAATTAAGTTAAGGAAGAAGAAGGGAAATTGTTTATGCTAATTTCACTCATTTTTCCTTACAGAAATATCGAATTTAATCAACGATCAGTAACGAATATTTACTGCAACTGTTTGACATGCTAAAGAATAAAATGTCTGGATCATCTCATTTATGTTACAGACGTAAACAAAAATACGTCGGCAACTTACAGATAGGTATTCGGCGACTCGAGCGCTTTTTTCCGTCGGTAACATATGAAAATGCTAGCGGGATATGAATAGGATATCATTTTAAATAAAACCATGTAGCTATAATTTGCCATCACCATGTATTCGTATAAATTAGAAAAAAAGTATAAAACGAATATACAAAAGTACTTTACAAACATATACCTATTGGATAAATAACGTATTTCTAAAGTTAGGGTATTTTACTTAGAGTAATCACATTATTCAAAAATATAATGTTACTATAACATACGAAAAATATATGATAACGCACCATATTAAAAAAAAACAAGAGAAGAGCATATTCATACATATTCTTTGAGTATTTAAACTTAATTTTCCTAACGACCTTAAAACTAATATTGCCTTTTATGTTTCTTAAATTACTTATAAAATATGTACAAAATATATTATCAAACTAGATCTAAAAATAATCTAGTGCGTATACTAATGGTTAAGAAATACCTACAAAAATACTTTTTGGTGTACACTTAAAAAAAATTATTTAAAAATTTGATCCTGTTTTCTACTACCAAAGAATACCAATCCATAGAACCCCATAAGTGAGATTTCAGCGTACCCTAAAAATTTTTAGTACCTACCGCGACCAACAGATGGCGAAAGTAGTACGATGTCGCTTTGCTAATACGATTACCATCAGAAATTGATAGCAGTCGCTGACGAGCAGTCGGCCCGATCAGTTAGAGTGAGGATATACGCAAAATTTAATAAAAATAAAATCCCCGATAAATGGACCCAGTATCCATAAGATTATTAAATTTATTATTTCAGAATAGGATATATCGATGCGTTTTTACAAAACATCGTAAGCGACATTCGCCAATTTTACGGGAAACGATTTTTTCTACCCATCGCGTTATTTTTAAAGAAAAAACCGAGATCTGAATGTTTTATTTTAGATTTCTTCTTAATTTGAATTACAAAACAAACATATTTAACATTTAATGACAAAATTTTCAGAATCTCCTAAAAAAAAGCTAAAAATTTTAAAATTCTAAACCTAAATAATAGTTAATTTTTAATTTTTTTATTTTTACTTAATTTATCTTGACAACGGTGGCAGACTTGCCACCAAAACGTCGATTTTTAGTTCTCTATTTACTTGCTTTATTTTTTTTTGTGTTTTTTGGTACTATTAATTCATTTTTTGGCGTGTACCCAAATAACGACCATTAATTAAATGAACCGCCGAACCAATATAGAACATATCTTCATCTGAAATAAAGCCAATGAAAAAAAACGTTTCCCGTAAAACTGACGAATGTCGCTTACGATGTTTTGTCAAAAACCCATCGATATATCCTATTCTGAAATCATAAATTTAATAATCTTATGGATACTACCATTTATCGGGGATTTTATTTTTATTAAATTTTGCGTATATCCTCACTCTAACTGATCGGGCCGACTGCTCGTCAGCGACTGCTATCAATTTCTGATGGTAATCGTATTAGCAAAGCGACATCGTACTATTTTCGCCATCTGTTGGTCGCGGTAGGTACTAAAAATTTTTAGGGTACGCTGAAATCTCACTTGTGGGGTTCTATGGATTGGTATTCTTTGCTATTACAAAGGTCTATGCAATTTTTTAGCCCTTAAGGCTAAAAAATGAAGCTACCCAGCTAAAAACATTGACAAGAGTGACAAAAAATATAGTATTTCTTTTTAAGTGTACGGTCAGATGTCGGACTAACAATCTAAAGGGGCATATACACGGTGAGGCTTCAAGCCCACCTGAAGAAGCAAGTCTGCGATCAAAGCCGCGTCCAGACTTGCAACAATTCGCCAAACATCCGCCAAACTAACCAACCTGTTTGCGTGCGCCAAAAGCCGACAAGCTCTGAATCACCGGCGAATCATTCGCCAAGCCCTTAAAACGGCGTGAATTCCGTCCACGTCTACGTCCGCGCTATGTGGCTGGGTATGCGGCGTGGAGCGGCACGGGGAATTGTTGCAAGTCTGGACGCGGCTTAAAACGAACTGACTAGCGAGCTCCCTTTCAGTTCAGTTAGGCTCGAAGGCATGATTGACCGTGTGTATGCCCATTAACCGGAAATTATAAATTATTTTGGTTTTAAACAAAAAAATCATTCTTGCTAGTAGTCCTAATTTACCTTTTTTAAATTTACATAACGAGGTAGGTGTAAATTAACTAACTTGGTATAAGAAAATTGTAAGTTTATTATTATTCAAAAAACATGTTTAAAATTATATGTTATGACGTAATTCAGTTATTATTTAAAGCAGATATTATAAATTTTTAAACTAATTTTATTTTAAAATATCGTAATAAAAAACATGTGTATTAGGGTGTGCCGAAAAAGTAAAAAAATAATAATTTTAAGAGGTTCTTTATGGTTCTTTAAGTTTTTGTTTAAATAACATGAAAAACCGGGTTTTTAACACTTTTTGGCACCAGCCTGCAAGCTGTGGAAAAATTATTTTACCAAAAAAATAAATAAATGAATCTTGTTAAGCAATGAATTTGGCATAAAAGATTTTAAGACTGAAATCTTTATAATCAGTATTTATTTTTAAAAGAGCTTTGAATCTAAAGGTTTCGGTTTTTGGGACTTTTTGCATTTTGTTAAGAAACTATTAGTGTTAGAGAAAAAAGTTTATTGGAAAATTTGTAGTTCGTTTAAAATCCTATAAAAAGTCCTTATTAACTTTTTCGTATTATCAATCAAAACAAAGTTACAGGCTTCTAGATACTTATTTTTTTAAGTTAATGCTCTTATTGACACAATGTGAACATACAGGCAGTGTTGCGTTGTTTGGTTATTAAAATAAATTTAAATGCCCCAAAAAATAGTCTTACCACTCAAAAATAAAGGTCATTGAAGATGCTTTAAACAATTTATTATGTTTGATCTTCATGTTTAACCGGGGTAAGCTGAAGAATTTAGTTGTCCTTTCGATTTTTTTAACGGAGTTTTTGGATTTTTTTCATGTTAAAAAAACTATTTTTGTCTTACGCTTCGTTTTTTAATTTGCACCTCCTTTTTCTAATTTTTATACAGTTATTATTAGAAAAACACTCTTTAGCTCGCAGACTTCAGTCAGAGAATTACTCTCTAATTTATGTAATATAAACAAAAATTCAAAAATATAGTTACCCCAAAAACTGTTGTATGTGTACTGAATTTTTACTTACAATACAATATTTTAGAGGGTACCTATATTAAAAGTTAAAATCCTTCTTATGAAAATTTAAACGTGTCATCGTTAAAAAAAATGAAATTGAAAACGTTATATGGTCTGTTATTTTTTTAAATTATTTTTTTAGTTTTGGATATGAACCTGGATTTTTAGGCATAAAAAACATCGGGTTTGTCCCTAAAAGTATGTGTCAAGGAAAGTCCCTAAAAGTATGTGTCACAGAAAAATTTTGCAAAAATTGTAAGCTTTTAACAGTTTTATTAACTAATTTTGCCAACAACAAATTTAAATTCAGTGTTGAATTCAGAATTTTTTTCTAGGAGGAGTTTTATATTCCCGGGCAGATCGTAAAGTTACCCAAAAAAATATATTACCTCCAAAAAGAAATACTTTGACATCACATTCATACTTATGATTTGACCAGTAAATTTATTTAGGTTCCCAAAGTTTCCCCGGGGGAGATTTTCTGGCTTCGGGGGGATTATCCCAACCGGGCCACCCCTGAATACAACGTTGATTGAATTTATACTGGTTGGTTAAGCTTTAAAAATAGAATAAAATTATTATAGTAAAATAAAATGGCGGATGCGGAAGTTGACTCGGAAGTATAGTATAGAAGGAACAGTTTAAAAATGTAAATTCGGTGCTCTTTGATAAGAAAAAAAATCACAAAAAGTTTAAAGCAAATAAATCGGCAGGCTTGTCTTGGCGTCCGCCTTTGCTATATTTCTTTATGATATGCCGGTTGATGCAGCTGGTCATCACACTATGGGATAGAAATTAATTTTTTTGGTCAAAATTCTGAAATCTACCAATCTTACTTAAAATGAGGTGCTTTTTACAGGAAAAATATTATAAATTATTACAAATGCATTTTGGAAACCTTAAACTTATTATATGTTATTATAAATTTACACCCCCTTAACATTATTATTTTTTATTGTACAAAATAAACTAAAATATGTCAGCTTGTTTGGTTAATTCGGTATAGTATTCTAATCAGTAATCCAATGATTATTATCTCATATGATATACAGGGTGCGACAATAGGTATGATTTTCTTAAATGGAATACCCTAAATATTATATCACCATCAAAAAAATCTTTTAAAGTGCTTTAAAAAATACTACATTTATGTGTCTATCTCAGTTAGTTTCGGAAATATGACCATCCAAATCTGAAAAATAATTTTAAATTATTCTTACTTTTTTATTTTTTAACGTATATCTATATATATATATATAAATAAAAAAACACTGTTTAGTTGGGTAGATTCTGTAGAATCCATATCTTTCATCAGAAGGCTTTTATCTTTTAGGATATACAGTGAAGGACAAAACATATTAAATTTTAAAATGGAAAACCTAGTAAATTATAAAAAAATCTTGTATCTGTCTTACACTCAGAAGCAACAAAAAGTAGGAAGGCAATTGTAAGTACAAAAACTGATAAAGAAAAAGGTTAAAAAATATTTGACAAAAGTAGCGAGACTGCATCGGAAACACAACAATAGCTCTTATTATTTAAACTCTTTTACTTTTTTTTTGTAAACAAGGCTTATAATAAACTAAGTAGATTTAATGTTGTATATTTATGTTTACTTAAAATACATTTTCAAGTTTCTTATTACCCCAATAGAAGTTGCATATCCTTTTATAATTTTGTGTACATGTAGTTTGGAGTATCTACTTTGAAATACACAGCATGAGCCATTAAAATTTCAAAGTTGCTTTTTGGCCAAAATAATGGATTTCTATCCCACTGTGTATCGGCGCGTCGCTGTAAAGGATAGCGGCGCCTTTGTATAAATTAGTCCGATTGCAGGCGGCCTTTTTTATGTTTTTTGTATTTAAGGGTACCGAATTTGCGCTTTTAAAATGTTCCTACTTTACATAATTACTTTTTTATTATTTGAGTCTATGCAAGCCAGATTGGTCCAAGTCAAATTTAACGAATCTTAGCTTCAAAGGCGTAGCTGCGTTCAGTCAGATAAGGAAAGACTGTGGAAAAAATAAGGGAAGGCCCCAACTACACTAAATTATTTATACTTAGTAAGTCAGAGTCTAAGGGGCCTCCAGATCTTGGGGGCCCCGGGGCTCTGCCCCGCCTAGACCCATAGTATCTACGCCACTTAGTCTTTTTGAATTTCCTGTAATGATTTATGTGAATTTGCCACACGTAGAAAGTTTTAAACAGAAGGCATCTTCTAAATTTGGTAAATATACCAAAATCATTATCAGCAAAACACTGAAAACTTAAATGCTTGCTGGAGAAACAATTTTTACATAGTTAAAATCTAGACTTTTTAACACAAGTTCTAAACAAATATTAGACATTTTGCACCTCTTAAAATAACAGACGATTTTTAGCCTCCTTATGGTTATCGTTATTAAACATAACGATTACGGCAGCAGTTTAAGACAGAGATTTTGCAGCCTCTTTTAAGAAATTTATCTTGCGTCTGCACTTTCGACACAACTTATTTTTCCTGTGGTTCACCGATTTTAAAGTTAATGAAAAAGCAGTATTTACTTTTATTCTTCATAAGATATAAATTGATATTTAAATATATGAAACACTTCTGTTGATTTCGTTTTTTAAAGTAGATGCAAACAATACAGTATAAGCAAAATACAAAAAGTAAGGTTAAGTTTGGTAGTAGAATAAAAAGCAAGTGTGCCAGATTGTAACATCTAAATTAATTACTGATTTAGAATATCCGTAAAAGTGCAAGTCCGTTTGAATTTCTTAACACTATTTGATTTTTATTACTGCTATAGATTTTTCGCTAATTAGAGACATTGTATAAATGATATTTTAATTAATACGGCAATAAAATTTTAACCTTTTAAATAATTGATATTAAAATTTCTACAGCCGGCAACCACGCAGTTTAACAATAACGATAACGATAAGCTCTTCGGTATTCATCCGTAATTAAAGGAATCCGGTATGGTTAATAACGATAACGGATCATGTTTGCGTTACTGCGCAGTCTCAGAATAACGTTAACCACAACGGAAATGCAAAATAAGGGGTGCAAAATTGTCTCTATTCTGTTGATACTATAATTAACCGAAAAGAGTTGTTTCTAGTAGTTTGTTATTCATAAAGACTGTGTTTAGGTTTGGGTAAACAGAAAATAATCTTGTTACTAAAATAAATCTTACGGTACGAAAAATTAAATAATATACAAGAACTTAAAAGCTAGTGTTTTATTTAATCCCATTCACCAATATACATGGTCCTTGGTTGAGCTGGTATGTAATTTCTAGTGGGGATTGGCAAACGACCATAGATTTGATTGTAAGGTGATTCTACAGCATCTGAATCTACAAAAGAAAAAACTTTTAGTTTTAATAATTACACAAAAATATTTTGATTTTGAAATATTGTTTCGAAGCTAGATAAAAATAAAATTATTTTGAATTACATTTTAGGAGTTAAGTTGGCTGAAATCAATTAAAGATATAAGTTATGTTTTTGGTTTTTTAACGGAGTAACTCAGTGGCGCAACAAGCCTCTGGTTTTTGGGGGCTTCAGCCCCAGTTTATAGAGTATCCCATATAACATTTTTTGCCGGCGTTGTACATTTAATTTACTGGCATTGCCAACACTCTTTAATGGCAAGGCATTGGCAAAAAGGTATCAAAAAGACGCGAAAGTGGGCAATTGGCCGTTATTAGGCCACGTGTTGAAGATAAAGTGATGGCATCCGTCATTAATAAGTTATTGGCAAAAAGATAACAAAAAGACACGAAAGTGGGCAAATGCAGATACTCCCAAGCAGCAAGCTGACGTCTTATTGACAAAAATTGTCGCATATACTTTTTTAAAAGGTAAAATGATGCGATATTTTATTTGAAAATTAAAATAGGAAAATACTCCTTACTGCATGCAATTTCCTTGAAATGCAAAGTACCATCTCTCGGAACACTGTCCAACTTGGAGATGCAGATTTTTACACTAGCCGAAGATATTTCTTTCAAAGCTAAGTGAGATCACCTACCGCAGACCGCTCTCGAATTATTTTTGTCTAATGGGTACGGTTTAGACGATAAAAAGCGAAGATATTGCAGAAACGTAGTAGTTTATTGTCCATTACGCCATCTATCGGTATGTCAAAAAACTATTAAATATATATAATATTTTTTATTAACACGTCTTTAAAACTTTTAATAAAGTTTTAAACAAAATGTTTACAGCTCCTAACAGTCTACCTGAATATCTTGCCTTCTCGACTAGCCATCACCAATTAATCACACAACACACACTTATTAGGTAATGAATACATTTGATTATGTCTATTAAAAAACTCTTTTCTTTAAAAAAGAAACTAAAAAGCTTGAAAACCACGTAGAAAACAAATGCACAAAGCGGTCACCTTCGGTCGAAATTAACGTAGCTAATTTTACCATCATTTTATTTTTATTCGCTCCAAAATACATAATAAACATTTTGTTTGATCTAATTTCTATTTGCATGATTTTTAACAATAAAATGTTAAGAAAAGGCCATTTCCTTTAAATTATGTAAAAAAACAACAGATCAAAAAAATTGCTTTAATGTTAGTTAAATACCAATGTTAATAATATAGTTTAGGAAAGTATGAATATGCGTTGAAGGTTTGCCTTCAAAAATCCAATATTTATTTGCCTGCAACAAAAACGCGTGCTTTATTTAATCAGGATTGGTATGCCGCCATTTTTGTATGCTGCCGGCAATTCGCCTGCATGTAAAATTTATTGGCAATTTAGTGTTTATTTAGGGTTGACTTTTTAATGCGTATAAGATATTGGCATAATATTGCCACCAATTGCCAATGCTTTACCATCAATGCCAATATGAAAATGTACATTGCCGGCAAATAGTGTTTGCTGGGTAGGTGGCTCCCTCCACATTTATGATTCCCACTATGGTAAATTAGGTTAGATCGTTGTATTTTGGCCCAAGGAATATGTGGTTACACTTTGTAAAGACCTTTAAAGACACCCTGTCTTTTAAATGCTCAATAATTTGGGAGGGGGGTAGTCGACGTATTGGGGGCGCTAGGGCCCCCTAGCCCCCTGGATTAACTATAACTACACCTGTAAAAAAATATATAAACATGAATGTACCTATTCCACTTTCATAGCTTCTCGCATGCCACATTGAATGTGGATGAATTTGATGATGGTTCATGTTCATGTGTTGATGCAACAGCATTTGCTGTTGTTGATGGTGTTGCTGCTGCTGTTGGGAAATTGAGTATCGTTTAGTGGGGATTGACTCCTTTGCTTTTGATTTTGCTACAAAATTTGGTACCCTTGCACGAAGGCCGCAGTAATAGGGATCATCTGAAAAGACATTAGTATATTAAATAATTTTTTATAGTAGGTACCTAAATTTTATACGTAATTAAAGGATTTTTTAACACGCTTTTATTAACTTGGGTTGTAACTATCTATCTATCTATCTATCTATGTAACGGAATCTTTGAGCCTAATTTTAACCAACTTCCAGCTATTCGATTTCTTTGAAACTTTGCACACGTGTCAAGGACCGATGAAGATGCAATAATTTAAAAACAGTATCCCGTTATCTTTTTTGAATCGCCAGGAAAAAAAATTCCATTATATTATAAAAACAACACCTAGGACGCCATCTGTTGGCAACATTTCAAACTTTGCTATTAAATGAAGAAGAAATTTTTTAGTTTTTACACAATTTGGTTAGTTGCACCATGAGTGTTTAATTTTTATGAAAAATAAAAATATAGGGTTAGTTGCACCATTAGTTCAAGGATTAAATAATAAAAATTACATTATGTGTAATGTATACATAATACATAATGTGCAATTAATAAAAATTAACATTCTTTTTTGGATCGCCAGGAAAAAAAATTTTCCTTTATATTATAAAAATATAAAAACAACACCTAGGTTGCCACCTGTTGGCAACATTTCAAACTTTGCTATTAAATGAAGAAGAAATTTTTTAGTGGGTTGCAATATATTGGCAACGGTCCAAACATTGCCTGGATTGCCATCTGTTGGCAAAATTTCAAACTTTGCTACTTAATGAAGAAGAAATTTTTTAGTGAGTTGCAATCTGTTGGAAAAATTTTAAAATTTGCCACTCTTGTTCATTAAAAAATTTTTTCGCCATTTTGTCAAGAGTAGCAGAAACTAAAAAATGAAAAATAATTAATAGTTTAAAAACTAAAAAAACACGCTTTTATATGCAACCGAACTAAAAATTAGAAAATAATTTTTCATTAAAAAAATATTGTCATTTCATAGTTAAAAGCGTGGGGTGATAAATATATTAAATGTTATAATTATTATATTTGCAAATATCTATGATGGAAAAGTTATGAAAAATAGTAAAATGCACCCCACGCTTTTTACTATGAAATGACAATATTTTTTTAATGAAAAATTATTTTCTAATTTTTAGTTCGGTTGCATATAAAAGCGTGTTTTTTAGTTTTTTAAACTATTAATTATTTATCTTTATGACATCTCACGAAGGCTTATGCCTAAATACCAGTGTACCGTGAGTGCCGGGATACTGGATGTTTAACCCATTATTGTCGTGTTCCTCTTCAATAAACTTCAATAGAATTTTTTTCTAAAATAATTAGGGGAGCCAATAATTGACCCCATTAAAAATTACATGGGATTTCCTATGTCCCGCCCGGCGATGCATCACCCGGTATATGTAGGTACTTAATAAATTAAAGTTACTAAAATATTTCTAACGTTTTATTTTATTACCTTAGACAGTAAAGTAATTTGCCTCATATATATCAATTTGAATAACAATTTTAACTTGTTTTTTAAAATTTTATCGAACTTACCATATTTTTTGTGGTCTTTAGATTTTTCTTTATTGTTTCGAGAAGATGGGAAAGCTGCTTTAATTACTTTTTGTTCTTCCTGGTCGTCGTAGTCAGGCTGAAAGCAAGAAAATCAATTAATTCTTGGGCGGATACGTTTGAACAAAACAACTTATCAATCAAAATAAGAGACCTTGGAAAGTGTTCTATATTGTATCAAAACTATATCAAGGTAACACGAACAAAACGGTGGACATTGCGACACAAGCTGTAAAAAGTACAAATCACTCGGATTTGTTACTTAATGACCCGGAATTGAACCAAAGTTTTCTTTTTTTTTATATTTATAATTTATTTTTCAAACATTTTACCGAATAAATTATTACAATATAAATTTAGTTTTAACATTTGCATTACGTTTTCAATATCATAAAGCATTGCGTTTAAAGTTGTTAGAGTTTATTATTGCGTAACTGACATAAAAAACATAAAAATGTATTTTTCTATGAGCGTTAAAAAAATGTTGTTTTTTAATCGTTACTATGAAGTTAAACTACTCCATTCTAGCACAAAGAAGCTTTTTTCACACTTTGAATTAGTGTTTTGTTTCAAAGCCTACTACAATAAACTTAAATATCAATTTATGCAATGTAACAGAAAGGCGACATCGGCTGAACTAAAGGGTCAAGTTACCTTTGATTTCGTCATTATTTCTTTTAGTTATGTGTCACTACTTTTAAAATTTGACAGTTTGCAAATAAATTTAATAGAAATTATTGAAAATTAATAGTAATAATGAATTTGGATGACTAAGAAATTAAAAAGAAATTTATACTGTTTTAGTATTATTTCTCCAAAAGTAAGTACATACAATTTTCTAAAATTAAATATTAAATGCATAGTTATGAAGAGGATAATTGTCTCTTAAAAATACGAAGCCTATGAGTTTTGGTTACAATATAATGGCTGTGCTGCAAAAATTAAAATATAATAAGTTTAGATATCACTTTATGCACTTGTTACATAAATTACTATTAATAATAATATACAGCGTGTCTTCGGAAGTTTTTACCAAATGGGAAACTTTTTAATTGTCAACTTTACAAAGAAGAGTGCCTCTTCATAAAAAGTCCTGCATGATGAGAAAATACATTTCCACACAAATAACTGTATGTTGAATGTACAGGGTGGCTTAGAAAGAGTTGTTTCCACATTAATTTATAGGGTATTTTCTAACTACGGTATGAAACTCTACAGAGTGATTTCTTATGTCATTTTATGAAGAAAAGTTTTTATAAACATATGTCCGGAGTTGCTTCGTTTCTAAGATACAATACTATAAGTAATCGATAATTAAAATATGAATAACTGATTTAAGTTTTAAGAATAGCCATGGTAACTTTGACATAGTTACTGAGTTTGATTAACGCCTCTTTTTATGTATTTTTGTTTCTCTCCTTAGTGCTAGAAAGCTTGTATACTTTCTATGCTTAGTTATCGCACACACTTTTTTTAAAGTTATTTTATAATAAATAAAATAAATAAATAAATAAATAATTTTCTATTTGAAAAATTCAGTTAACATTTTGTATAATTGGAGAGTCATAAAAACGTGTACATAATGAAATGCGCTTTCTTCTCGGCGATGTCACAACTAAGAAATAAAATATTCTTTACCTGCCGTTTTATTATTTATTATTATTATAAACCGACTGATTATCATAAATCGAAAACTAAACCTACCCATTGAATCGACCTACCTGATTTATGAATTAAAAATTTGTTGACTACGTTTGTTAAAAATAAAGTTTAGAAAAATAATTCAGTTACCGACGGCTCAAAATCTGAGAATGGAGTTGGCGCCGCATTTGTATCACCGTACTCCACCTTCATGTTTAAATTTCCACCCCACACTAGTATATTCACTGCGGAACTTTATGCTCTGTACCAAGCACTAAAACATATAAACTTGTCCACTTTTTCAAAAATTTTACTTCTTACTGACTCTCTTAGTTCCCTCCTAGCAATCCAACACCTATACCCAAAACATCCAGTGGAAAAATTAATCAAAACAGAACTTTTACGAGCTCAGGAACATAATAAAAATATCGAATTTATTTGGATACCTTCGCACATCGGTATTCCGGGAAATGAAGACGCAGATAAAAGTGCGCGAAGTGCAATAACTAGTGCGAACGCCGAACTGTCTCGCGTTAATGCGCCCGGAGACATTAAGTCATTTTTTAAAACCATAGTGTTACGCCAATGGAAAAATGAATGGGATATTTCGAGAACCAAGCTTAGATCAATTAAAGACGATGTTAATCCATGGAAGCCTAGAACCAGCAACCGACGTTTACAGGTTATTCTCACACGCCTTCGTCTAGGGCACACGAGATTTACCCATTCCTACTTATTTTCTAATAGTGACCCACCCCTGTGTGATACATGTAATTTAACAAACAGCATCTCTCACATATTAATTAACTGTCCTAAATACGTTAGAGAACGATTGTCTTACAATATCCCAAACAGCCTTCTACAACTTCTTGGAAAAGACTGCCCAGTGGAAAACTTGGTGAACTATCTTAAAGCCATAGACATCTTAAACAAACTCTAATCCTAATTTATTGTACTTAGCTTATTTTATTGTCGCTCATAACCTTAAGGTGGATGCGACTTTTTTCAAATAAAAAAATAAATAATTCAGTTTTTGTCCAACAACAATTTTAAAGCTGGTTGGCACCAGTGTAATAATTTAGCGTTAGCGATAGCCAAAGTCGGTCTATATAAGGTCATGACATTTGGCCATATTGCTTTGACGTGTTATGACGTCATATCTCCCATTTTTCGGCATGTTGTTCAGTGCCGGAGATATGCAGTTTATTGTATTAGTAGAACAACCGTTTATACAACAGTTTTTAATTGTTATTAAGTTGTAAATTCTTTTACTTTAAATAAAAAACATTTGGAATTACATCTTTCAACAAATATCACTTCCAAAACAATGCAAAATGAAATGCGCAAATTCTAGACGCCACTGGATTGATCATCAGCTTTGATTTTACCCAGTCTTGCCAACTTTTCTCCGTGGAGTGCCCTTCCTTGCGTCCCCGACCTCGAACCGCCTAAAAGTTGAGGATATGTCGCAACCTTATAAATATAAACTAACCTTGAGCGATAGCATGGCAAGACCAGAGTTATGGAAGGTTACCATCTGATATTTATTGCGTAATATTTATGTCAGACAGAAATTCTGGCTAATGTAAACGGTCAAAAAATTTTGTCTGATTTTTTATTGTTTACAGTAGCCAGAATTTCTGTCTGACATGAATATCATGCGATAAATGTCAGATGTAAATCAACCATAAAGTATATCATTGACATCAACGAACAAGCAGATATAACGATTCTCGAAGTAAAATCCGATGGCACGAAATATTTTACCATTTCAGTGAAAGTAATTTTTGTGCAAATTCTAACATGCTTATTTAAATAAAATTCTTTAAGAGACTTTGTCCAGGTCTTAAAAAGTATATAGTTTTATGAATATTATTTTGTATAGTACAAGTCCCCCTGCTAAGAGCTAATAAATAATTAAATCTAGAAGAATAAGAAGAAAAACATGTTTAAGTTTTATAAGTTTGCAATTATTGATATATATATATATATATATATATATATATATATATATATATATATATATATATATATATATATATATATATATATATATATATATATATATATATATATATATATATATATATATATATAACAGTAAGAGGGTACTCTTGACTGACTAGTTAAACAGTAGGTTGTTTATTCCGAAACAGTCAGTTCCCCAATAAACAACCTACTGTATATATATATATATATATATATATATATATATATATATATATATATATATATATATATATATATATATATATAATATATATATATATATATATATATATATATATATATATATATATATATATATATATATATATATATATATATATATATATATATATATATATATATATATATATATATATATATATATATATATATACAAGGTGTCCCGTATCGTTATGTTCAAATTTTGGGAACGTAAAGTACACTTCTTTTCAAGTAAAAAAACGCAAGACTTGTATATCCATTTTTATTTATTTCAAAGTTACACGCCCATGAATGTTATTTGAAGATAATACTAAGATAATACTAAAAGTAAATAAAGAATACTAAAAATAAGTTCGTAAAGTAAATAAAAAAATATTTTATTTAAAAAAAGGTCAATTGATAATATTTTCAAAATGTCCACCTCAAAAAAAAAAAAAAAAAAAAAAAAAATAAAAATGGATATACAAGTTTTGCGTTTTTTTACTTGAAAAGAAGTGTACTTTACGTTCCCAAAATTTGAACATAACGATACGGGACACCTTGTATATATTTAATTTTAAGTTCCCTAATAGGGAGGAATATGTTTACTAGTCCCAAGTAGGGACTAGTAAACATATCATCTAGTAACGAAGATACCTTAAATATAATTATAATATATTTAGGTGTGGAAGCCTTAATTATTCAAAAATCGTGAGAAAAGGGACTAGTACAACGTCACAGTCATTGTTTAGAATGTCAGATATAAACATTAGTAATCCATCGGTGCTTATAGTAACCTAGATATACCAAGTGTGGGTGTAATCGATTTGGAATTTTAATTTTAAAAATTATGTCACATACAATTTTGAAATAAATGAACTCTTACATTGTAGGCCTAAAAATAGGTTTGTGTTGCCTTGTTTGAATTTTGCTCTTAACCTTACTTTTTTTTTGGTATCTAACGGGTGGCTCGTCGCGCCGAGAGGAGAGTTTATAAAAGGTTAATTTTAAGTGAAGTGGCCATAAAAAAAACAGAATTAATTGTCTTTTATTATCTTCGCCTTCTCCAGGCGAAGTAATGGTTAGCAAAACCCTATTTATGGTCATCCTTTTTTTTTTTAAGTGGCTTGTTGGCATATCCTAAAAGAGCATTTTATTTTGTTTTAGTTGCGACACATCCTCAACTTTTAGGCGGTCCGAGGTCGGGGACGCAAGGAAGGGCACTCCACGGAGAAAAGTTGGCAAGACTGGGTAAAATTAAAGCTGGTGATCAATTCAGTGGTGTTTAGAATTTGCGCATTTCATTTTGCATTGTTTTGGAAGTTATATTAGTTGAAAGATGTAATTCGAAATGTTTTTAACACGCTTTTATTAACTTGGGTTGTAACTATCTATCTATCAATCTATCTATCCATCTGGCTATGTTTGTAACGGAATCTTTGGGCCTAATTTTAACCAACTTCCAGCTATTCGATTTCTTTGAAACTTTGCACACGTATTAAGGACCCATGACAATGCAATAATCTGCAAACAGTATCCCGTTATCCTGGTTTGGATCGCCAGAAAAAAATTCCATTATAATATAAAAACAACACCTGGGTTGCCATCTGTTGGCAACATTCCAAACTTTGCTACTCAATGGCGAAAAATTTTTTAGTGGGTTGCCATCTGTTGGCAACATTCCAAACTTTGCTACTCTTGACAAAATGGCGGAAAAATTTTTTAGTGAATGAACTGGAGCATTTATTTTTAAAAATTAATTGATATAACGAACTAAAAATGAAAAATAATTAATAGTTTAAAAAACTAAAAAACACGCTTTTATATGCAACCGAACTAAAAATTAGAAAATAATTTTTCATTAAAAAAAATATTGTCAATTCATAGTAAAAAGCGTGGGGTGCCTAATATATTAAATGTTATAATTATTATATTTGCCAATATCTATGATGGAAAAGTTATGAAAAAATAGTAAAATGCACCCCACGCTTTTTACTATGAATTGACAATATTTTTTTAATGAAAAATTATTTTCTAATTTTTAGTTCGGTTGCATATAAAAGCGTGTTTTTTAGTTTTTTTAAACTATTAATTATTTATTTAAAGTAAAAGAATTTACAACTTAATAATAATTAAAAACTGTTGTGTCAACGGTTGTTCTACTAATACAATAAAATGTATATTTCCGGCACTGAACAACATGGCCGAAAAATGGAAGATGTGACATCATAACACGTCAAAGCAATATGGCTGAATATCGCGACCCTATATAGACCGACTTTGAGCGAACCTAGATCCTTGCCTCAAATACTTGCGTTTAATAAGTATGTTTGACAAGCAGTAGAACTCGTTATACAAAAATAAAAGAAAGTTAAAGCCCCTTACTTTTTGTTTTTTTTGCTTTATATTTACACAGTACTTTATATTAAACGCACTATATCACTAGACACTGCAAAATTTTTATCGGATCCCATTAAATTAACAGTAAAGTTTTTTTCCTTTTTTAAAAGTAAAAATCATGCTTTCTTTTGACTTGTAATGGTACCTTATTTAAAATCGTCAGTACCGTTATAGGTTTTTTTTGAAACGCCTCATCAAGCACTTGGGGTAATTAGAGGCCTGGTACAGTGAAATGTATATGTGTACAAAGCGAGGGACTATGCGGTAGGCTTATAAATCAATTTAATATAGTTAGGTAAGTTAATTATCACTGATGTTATATTTGATTAATTAAGTTAAACTTAATAGGAACCATCTAATATGGGTATTTTTATTAATAAGTAAAGGTCGGGCCACACAAAACCGCACCGAGCCCGATTTCACGGTGATAGAGGAAAGTAGGGCAAATAATTTGGAAAAATTTAAAAGCACTTTTCATGCCCTCAAAAATATACAAATCAATTTTGTCAAGCTAAGTCTATTGTTTTATGTATGTATATCTCTTTGTTTAAATAAAACAGATTTTTCTACTCATCTCTGTTCCCTTTTTCTAAACTTTAAGTGTAGTATAAGTGTCTAGCCACACATAACCGCACCAATGTCCCAGAAGACCCACATCGTAGCACGAGCGTGTTTCGTACGGTCTGAAACATGGCCAGCAAATGAAATCATACGTGGATCGGATAGCGCCGATGTTCCCCAAAGCAAGCTTTGAGTTTACGGGCGTCACCTTTTATCACAGTTCATTACGTATATATCTTTAAAACTGACAGGATTTAAAAAACGATAATATTAGGTAATAATAAAGTTGATACAAGCAATTGATTACAATAATAAAAAAATAGGATATTCTATTTAAAATTTTAAAATTCCCTAACCTAGAGAAAAAACTATAAACTTGGCAACCTTGCAAATATAATTTTTAAATTCTTTATGTTTAGTTATGCATTCGCACAAAATTTGGTTCATTTATATTTGACGGTTGCTGGGATAATACATCGTTTCGTTTTTTCTACTAGCCCTGTACTTATGCATCAATTTTGTACACCAAAGTGTTAATTTTTTAAATTAATTCGTTCAAAAAATACTGTTTATAAAAATAAATTTAAAAAAATATGTTTTACGTACATACACAATTAAAATATTTTAATTATTTATTTAGAAGAAAGTTATCGTCATTAAATATATAATAGATAAAAAACAAATAGCTACGTAATTATTTGCTAAGAGTGAGTCGTAAAACTTCTGCGCGAAATTGCTTTAAAGTCCACGAGAATTATGTCTACTTCCTTAAAGGGACTATTAAAACTATTATTTTGTGTATTTTGTTTATCTTTTGACATCCCACGAAGGCCTATGCCTAAATACCAGAGTACCGTGGGTGTCGGGTTATTAAATGTTTAACCCATCTTTTCCCCTGTTCCGTCAACGTTGTCCAAACATTGAAACATGCAGTTATGCATTTCACAGCACCTTTTAGACAACGCGGTAGTGCCACCACGGACGTTATTTTTAAATAATTACTACCTAAATATGTCTTCCCCGCTGGGAATCGAACCGGCGACTTCTGGCTTCGAAGATCCACTGCACCACAGGGAGACAGTAGTTGTCAGATTGATTTTTGATAAATCTCCAAGGATTAGTGATGGTCACCGCAATCAGCTTCGGTTCAAACTGAATCAACACAAACAGTCATTACGTGTAAAAATATTATTATTTTTTTAAATTTCTGTTAAGTCCCGTCTTAAAAAACTTTTACTTATTTCGCTTAAGACACCCTAGGTATAGATGGGTCCATATTTAATTCATTCTGAAAGCGATGCCGCCAAGTACACAAAAAATGATAAAGTAAACAAACCTTTTCGAATGCACATAGCCTCGGACAGAACCTGATTACATATTTTTAGATAAATAATAAAAACTACATTGCTAAAACACGTATCACCTATTTACAAAACATTCTCTTATTTCGCCTCTGTCCTACTATAAAACCGGTGGCACGTGGCGTGGTACTAGAAACTCGTCGGGTTAAGTATTATTTGCTGCAATAAATCATTGTTCACAAAAGAGTTTCTTTACTTTATTATTTTTTGTGTACTTGGCGGCATCGCTTTCGGAATGAATTAAATGTGGACCATTTTTATGTAAGTATTTAGGCTTTCAGTCATCGTGGATTGTCCAAAGATAAAAAAATCGAGTCGAAACCTTTTTTCATAATGCTATTATGATTTTACTTTTATACACTAAAATAATCAGTTGACAAAAATATATTTATAATTGTTATTTTTTATGTCTCTGACTAAACCTAACCCCTTAACGCCCACGCTGTTATAATAAACTCATAAATAGGAGGTCGCACTTACTACATACATACGTGGCAGTAGAGCCTGATATTATCGGAAGTTAATTATTGCCAACTAGCTGTATAACAACCACCTATTCAGTTCGTTTTGCCTTCTTTAAAGTACCGTACCTCTAAAAATAGATAAACATTCCTTTTCTGGACGACCTACGTACAGCAGTCCTCTTTTCACTCTTAACGCCTTATTTGAAAATTGTGTAACTACAGCGCGTTGAATAAAAACAAAGAACTGATACCCAACATGATAAGTAACATTATATTACAACGTCCTACATTGGCACTGGTAGTAAACATTGTCAAATGTATATCCAAGGGCACACAAATTAGGGTTCTGTAGCAAGAAAATCATACAGGGTGGCCCACATTCGACACGGTCTGTAGCTGGATAACCATGGGGTTTTTAAAAAAGTAAATACTGAAACATATACAGGTACATATTTTTTTCCAAATGTCTATTTAAATGTAAGTAGGCTGTGATATAGCTATGCCTATTTACTAAGCCGTTATTGCAAAATGTAAATTTGTTGGAAAAAAGCACAAAATTCAAAAAATTTGGATTATCTGCCACTATTTTTAAAATTTACAGAAAAAAAAAATTATTAGTTGCTTATAATGCTACTTCCAATAACACTTATTTCAGCTGAATGTAGTAATAATAAAACTTGTGTTTTTAAACAATCCTAATAACGCCTTTGGTCAGTTATGACGACATTCTGTGACCTATAACTCGTTTCTTCCATTATCCATAATCACTGTGTCAAATTTTTTAAAGCAACTATTAAAGTTATCAGATGGTTTCTCCTGGAATATTTTTCAAGATTAACTCTAGACTACAGTAAACCATTTTTTTCACATCCTACCAGTATTATATCATCTTGTTGTTGTAGAAGAAGGGTTTTTATTTAAAATCATTATTTTCTTAAGAAAAATTTTAATGGCTGCTATGTCACAGCCAACTTTAATTTAAATAAACATTTGGACTAAAAATTTGTAAAAACAGATTTTACTAAAAAGTACAAAAGATAGGTATAGGCAACCTATACACCATTTAAAAGAGTATTTTATTTGTCATCATGTGACGTAAAAAAATACAGGGTGTTCCATTTAAAATAAGAGAGATATGGCTATTTGATTTTCTGAAAAATTAAAATTATTTTTGATCACCCTGTACAATATTTGATCTTGATTTGACCTACGTATGATATGGCAGACTTTTTCTAACCTTGTTACGCATTTTAAAGTTTAAAGTGTTAAAAGTGTTAAAGTAAAATCAATTTAATTTTACCTCTGCATTTTTCAAAAAATCAAATATCATAAAAACGAATAAAATTAGACCCTTAGTAATATTAACAAACTTGAGTTATTTTTAAAGTAGAATATAAAACCGTCATAAAATATAGGTTGTTCCATTTAAAAAATATAACTTTGATACGTCACACTTTTTGAGACACCCTGTATAGACTAAAATAATTTTATACTGTGGTCTTATCCGACCTGTATATGTTCCAGCATTTATTTTTTAAAACCCCATGGTTATCCAGCTACAGACCGTGTCGAATATGGTGGGCCACCCTGTATCTATTATTTTCAATGACTGACAAACACTTTTTCTATAAACTTAGGTTTCTTTGTGATTTTCCAAATAGTTTGTTGACTTATGGCTGATTTGTTTTATGCACACGATGCCACAGGGTGCACCTTATTTGGTATAAGGATTCCCATTTGGGCAAACCGCCCCCCCTGCTCCACCCTTCGGTACGCTAACACATAGCTCTAACTTGTAAGTACGGCTGACAAGAGGTGCACTTTTTTTCTTGTACATATAGGAAGTGAAAACGTTTTAAAAATAAATTATAGTTATTATAGTTTAAATTACGCCCTGCCAACAAGTCTAGAAGCTCCGATCTTATCGCTTATCACTTTGTAAAATAAAAAATGTTTAATTACAACTTGATTATACTTAACAAGACATTTTTCATTATAAATTCCACCCAATTGAGTGTACAAAAATCTAGTGGTTTATGACAAACAAAACATGTTACATGTCTTGTTAATAAAAACCAAGGTGTTTGGAGATAAGGTTGCCTAATTTTTCATTTGACAGCCGATGGATGTGACGTTAAGGCTATCCTTTTTTTTTAAATATCGTTATTTCTTTATTGTTTTGTAAAAATCGTGGTAGTCGCCTTTATATTTGTGAGCAAATAGTGGCTTTAACTACTTAAAACTAAACTTTAATAATTGAGGAGCAACTGAGCAAAAGCATTAAATCCAAAATATATATTTTTAAGTAAAACACTAAAAACGTTTAAGAAAATTTGGATTTAATGCATATTGCTTAGTTCAGTTAATTTATTATGGTTCATTTTATGGGATTTAACGCGATTTAATTAAATTGCTTTTAAAAGATGATCGACCTTTATTGGCGAACCTCTTAGGTATTAATGGGTTAACTAAGTTTTATAATTGCAGAAAGTTATTTAATGTTTTTCCACTATATCATTTGGGCTACAGCAACATTGTTTTTGGGCGTAGCTAGGATTTTTATTATTATAATTTTTTTAATCTACAAAGTGATATATGAGCCCGTAACTAAATATATGTCAAAGTTTTTTAATTTTAACATTTTTTTTTTTTACTTTACATAATTGAGTTATTAGAGACATTTTGCACCCCTAATTTTGCAATTTCGTTGTGGTTAACGTTATTCTGAGACTGCGCAGTAACGCAAACATGATCCGTTATCGTTATTAACCATACCGGACTCCTTTAATTACGGATGAATACCGAAGAGCTTATCGTTATCATTATCGTTATTGTTAAACTGCGTGGTTGCCGGATTGTAGAAATTTTAATATCAATTATTTAAAAGGTTAAAATTTTTATGCCGTATTAATTAAAATATCATTTATACCTAGGCTCTAATTAGCGAAAAATCTATAGCAGTAATAAAAATCAAATAGTGTTAAGAAATTAAAACGGACTTGCCCTTTTACGGATATTCTAAATCAGTAATTAATTCAGATGTTACAATCTGGCACACTTGCTTTTTATTCTACTACCAAACCTAACCTTACTTTTTGTGTTTTGCTTATACTTTATTGTTTGCATCTACTTTAAAAAACGAAATCAACAGAAGCGTTTGCATATATTTAAATATGAATTTATATCTTATGAAGAATAAAACTAAATACTGATTTTTCGTTAACTTTAAAATGGGTGAACCACAGGCAAAAATAAGGTTATGTGTCAAAAGCGCAGACGCAAGATATATTTCTTAAAAGAGGCTGCAAAATCTCTGTCTAAAACTGCTGTCGTAATCGTTATGTTTAATAACGATAACCATAAGGAGGCCAAAAAACGTCTGTTATTTTAAGAGGTGCAAAATGTCTCTATTAATGATTGTAGGAGCATTTAAAAAGATATATTGAATAACGGTTTGAAACCCTAGAGAATTTTATGATTTAAATACATCGCTGTGTTTAAATAATAATTTATAATTTTATAATATTAAAGTAGTGAAAGGGCAAAACCAATATGACAGCGTATATTCAAGCAGCACCTGTTCATTACAATATTTTGCCTCGATCGACCATTGCTCTTATACGTTCCACTTAAAAACTTTGGTTGCCAACCGATTATGGTCTACATACGCCGGCTTTTTCACAAATGACAAAAAAATCCGCACTTTACGCAATGTTCAATAAACGTGCTTTAAATCGTAGCGTAAATTATAAAAATAAAATCTCCCTTTGCAGTTTATCAGCTTATACAGGGTGAGCCATAACTGTATGAGCAGTTTTAATATTCAATAAAACAAGCATTACAAAACGTACACATATTTTATTGATATTATTTTAAACCACAACTAATGAAAATTTTTACGACCCAAAAATTATATTTTCAAGTGACGTCTCTCACGTGGCTGACATTCTTAATCCGGAGTAGCGTATTTTTAAAAACTTGGCGACAAGTTGCCTGCTGAATGGCGTTTATTTCCCGCACAATGTTTTGTTTAAGCTGGTCCAACGTGGTTGGATTATTTTCATAGACCCTTGATTACAGGTAACTCCACAGAAAATAATCATTTGGAGTAAGATCCAGGCTCCGAGGGGGCCACTGAATATACAAGAATAAGTATATATTTTTAAATTGAAACACCCTAATATTGTAACACCATGAAAAGAGCTTTAAAAAAAATACCGATTTAATATGTATATCTAAAATAGTTGCGCAGTTATACACAAATATGAACAATAAATTCCAATTTTTGGTTGGTACCTATGTCACTCCAGGTGCTTCGATCAGTATTACTTACTTACTCCTACAGATATAATGGAAATAAAACATTTTTTTATAATATTTCCAAAACTATCAAAAATAGACATACCTATCAAGTATATTATATTTTTAAAGTTCATTTAAATATTTTTTAACATGTATTTAGATATTTTTAGGTAGTGGTTGTTAGAAAAAAATTCCGTTGTGGCACTCCGCGTTGTCTAAAAGGTGCTGTGAAATGCAAAAACTGCATGTTTCAGTCCTTGGACAACGTTGACGGATCAGGGGAAAAGAGGGATTAAACCTCTAATACCCGAACCCCACGGTACATTGGTTTTAGGCATTAGCCTTTCTGGGTTGTCACAAAGATTAAAAGGAAAATATTTAAAAAAAAACTATTTTTGGCATACCTAGTCCTAGTATATCTTAGAACCAGCAAATTTTCCTGACAAACTGATATTTTTATTAATTTTGTACGATAAAAGGTAATAAAATTAAAAGGAACAAAATTTAATAACTTGATACATGGTACGTTTAAAATTTAAACCTTAACTCCACGACCCAAATTGCAAAAAAATTAAAATTTTGGCGGGTTTTCTAAACATCACGTCATTAGATTTTTATGAACTAGTATGACGTCAAAAACACGTCATTAAAATGACGTTAAAATGACGTCATAATTTTGGTCTGATGACGTCCTATGACCAAAAATGAACAAAATTGACTTAAAAATGACGTCAGCTTGCTACTTGGGCTCTGTATCTCGAAAGTTAAAACAAAGTATTCAGAATTAGCTTATGATGAAACGCCTTATATATTTTTATAGGCATAAATATTTATTAAAGTTATTGTTTCTAAAATCAATAACCTAAAAATTGCCATTAAGAATAATATGAACCGCCATGTTAGCACACACAATGTCATAGTCTTTAAATTAAAACATTCATTTAGTTCTAGTTAGTTAATTTGAACCAATTAAAAGTTGAATAGCTATAATTATATTTTCTAAGACAAGCTGCGTATCTATCAATTCTTCTGCAAAAGTTGCAATTTTTCAATGTAATTAAAACTAATGTGTTTACGAATAATTGATAAAGATCACATTCAATTAGAAAATCAACAAATTTCTTGTATTGCATTTTTAGCATTTTTCTTTAACAAAACGTTTTGTAATTGATGCTTTATATAATTGCTTTTTTAAATGGCCGGTATTTAGTTAAAACCAATTATTAATGTTGAGCTTGGTTTTACTAGATATACGAGATGAAAACACTTTAGTACTTATAATTTGCCGCTTCTGCTTATTAAGCGAATTCCCAACCTAGAATCTTATATCATTACTTTTACTTTGATTCAATTAAATAAATTTGTTACACAAGTCAAAAGCTCAAACTATTTATTAATTACAAATTTAATGTTTCTTTAATAATTATGTAACAACCCCGTTTACAGTTTAATAGATTAATGACTAGGTAGTTGTAAGTATGAGATTTTTAATAAACACATATCTTAACACTCTGTCGATATTTCCGTAATTAAATATAATAAAATTGACTATCTTGAAAATAAAATTGACGCGGAAAATAAAAGTTTTGCAGGTTTTTTATTTCTAAACCAACCCTTTTAATTTTATTTAATTACAAATTGACAGGAACATGAAAATAACAAAATTATTTCTAATGTGAGTTAACCCATTTAGGGAAGTTTTAATGTTTCGTTAAGAATTTCGTCAAATATCAAATATTGTTATAAAGAAAAAATTTAAAACAATTAAAAATTACGGTAATTGTCTCAGAAATTTTTTTTCGTAATAATTAGTGATATTAGCGAAAATAAAGGTACTTTACTCTTGACCATAAATAATACTTTTTGGCCAAGCCTCATAGATGATCACCATAATTTGATAGATTAGATTGGGAGGTGGATTGCATATCCTCTAGCACTGCAACCTGCTCAGGTTTATTGTGTGTCCTCCGTCCATAGGTTAGAGCACGCTATCCAAGCCGGTCTGTTTAATCAGACTCACAAGCTTGAAACTGGCCCCTTGGTATATTTTGCCGCTTTAGGTTTTTCTTCACCCAGCCTTGCAAACCGCAGACGACAAAGGCTTCGCAGTAGCACCATACGTGTTCTGCGGTTTCTTCCTCCTCCTGGCAGAACCTACATAGGTTTTCTTCTGCCAGGCCCATAGTTTCAGGTGTTTATTCAGTCTGCAATGACCTGTCAGTTGACCCACTATTATTCTTACTGCCTTCCGGTTATAATTCAGAAGGTCTTTTGTAAATTCTGGCGAGTAAGCCTTGCTTCATTGGACCATGCACAACTTTATAAAAATATTTTTTTTCGTAAAATTTATAATAAAAAAGTTTCCCATATGACGCCAACTTACATAGACACACTGTATATATTTTACAGAAATTTAACTTTGAAAATATTACAAAACTATTTTTTCTGTGTAAGCATAGTGCAGTAGATATAATGAAAATTATATTATTATAACTATTTCTTAATGGTTATGCCCACCCTAGTTATACTTGTTTAAACAATTTTATCATTTACAAAAATTTTCATATTCCAATATATTTTTAAAATGGTTTTGTTTATTTTATACAATAAACAACCCGCCCATTACTCTTGTCTGCCAAGATAAAACCAAATAGAGAGAAATATAACCAATACTAATGGAGACATATAGACGAACAGACGTAGGTCTTGAAACTTAATACTTTTGCATACCATGTGCCATACCCTGTAGATAAAAATTCAGCTGGGTGTTAAAATAATGTTTTGTCGGCGAAAACAAGGCGAAACCAAGTAAGTAACAAGGTTTGTATCGTCCAACATCTACAAAATAATTTAGCTTTGTATACAACCACAATAATGTGATATGTACTGTTTATGCGCTAGTCCTTTATTTTACAACAGCTTGTATCTTTTTATGGTGTCTAGGAATTGTTTGCACCTTTGGATAGGTGGTTCTTTATTGGTACAACTTATCGGTACCGACCGATTCGTACGTTGTTGCATACCAATTTTATTTTCACTGTTTGTTTCGCGCCTTGCTCAAACAACATAAGTTACTTAAACAAAAAAAAATAGCAAGGATTGTGCATGGATTAAAAAAGAGGACTACTAGATTATGAAAAGCATTTTATATTAACCCGATACTCATTTTTAAACAATAATAACCTATACTTTATTTAGAAATAAAAGGCCGGAATTTACATACAGGGTGATCCTTAAGTATTGGGCCAAAATTCAATTGCAGAATTTGAAATATTGCACATTTACAAAAGTTGATATCAACTGAGACATGGAGTGTCACAGTACGAAAAGTATTTATTTCCACGACCGTTAAAAAAATGCAGTTTTTTTAATCGTTGAAGTTAAAGTATCCCTTTCTAGTACTACTACATAAAGTGTTTAAAAAAGAAACTTTTTTAACATCTCGAAGCTTTTTTCACACCTTTGAATTAGTGTTTTGTTTCCGTGCCTACTACAATAAACTTAAATATTAATTTATGCAATGTAACAGTGAAACGCGACAAGTTACCTTTGTTTTCGTCATTATTTCTTTTAGTTTAAGTGTCACTAGTGTTAAAGTTTGACAGTTTGCAAATAAATTTAATGGAAATTATTAAAAATTAATAGTAATAATGAATTTGGATGACTAAGAAGTAAGAATTTATACTGCTTTAGTATTATTTCTACAAAAAGTGAGTACAAACAATTTTCTAAAATTAAATAATAAATGCCTAGTTATGAAGAGGATAATAGTCTTTTATAAATAAGGAGGCTATGATTTTTGTTGCAATATGATGGCTGTGCCGCAAAAATTAAAATTACAAGTTTAAATAAATAAAACATGTATAAAATGGTACTTTGGGAATTTTTTAAGGTCGTGGAAAAAATATAGTATGTAACACATGCATAAAGTGTCTTTTTTTTTAGTCATGGGATTGCCGCACTCACCTAACGGCTCGTGCTGTCAAACTTCCCATTCCTAATTATATTTAATACGTTTTGAATATTGTAATAAAACTCAGTATCTAGGGCTTTCTGCACAGAAAAGGTATAATATTGCTCTGGGCAACCGTTTTCGATGATATTTGTATTTAAGTTGTTTAGTCACGGATGTATATATAGCTTTTTCATGAGGGGATGAGGGGATCGTTTACCAGCTAAAAAATTGGGCAATAGCTTCAGGAATTCGTGATCTTTTAAAAATTTAGGGGCAAAAGTAGTGTAGTTAATAAGTTAACCAAAAGTAACTAAGACTACCACAACTTATCGTGAACTATTTTTCGCTCAACAAGCAAAATCGGCCATAGATCGTAAGGGGTGCACCAACATCAATGGTATCTAAAATATGTTTAACCATCTGGTGTTATACTCTATACATTCGATTCAAATAAAGTTTACCTTTTTTTTGTACAAAAATGATGAAGGCATCAAACGGTCAAAGCAAAATGTGTCACCTGTGTTAAAAATGCATACATTAAATGAAAAAAATGTCGCACCCTGTATATTTCCAATTTTCTGAACAGTTGTTTACCTATGGAAAGAAACATTACTATAATGTTATTTAGTAGCTCAAAAATCATTGGTACTGTGGCAACAGTTCAAAAGTTATAATTGAAATACGTTTTTTATACCAAATTTATAGGTCAATATCTCCCTAACGAAGCGTAATAGAACTTTTTTTAAATGAAATACTAACATTATTTTGGCTGAACTCTATTACCCCTATCATTTTTGACCTTACCTTTCCAGACACCCTGTATATGTTATAAATAAATAATAAACGATGTTAACCAAAACAAATTGAAACAACCTAATAGTGACATGTAATAAATCAAAATTTACTCATCATTACTATAACATGTTGAACTTTTATGAGCTTTAATATGGCTAATAAATTTGGTTTCGAAGGGTTTTCTTTAAAGATTGATATCATTGTGTTTTTATTTCATAATGTATGTACATACATTATAGAGCCGAAATGATTTATTTGCGAAAATAAAAGCAATTTAGCGCCACAATATGCGTTTCAGCTACCTTGGATCTCAGCGTGAAATATTTTTATTAATGTAACAATAACTGTTATTTATTAGACTATAATTGGGCATAGAAATGCATGAGAAGGTCAAAAAATATATTTGAAAACTTTGAACGATATTCGTATTACAAAAGGTTGGTGACGTATGTGCCAGTCGATGTTAGAAGGTACCGCAAAATATTGCCTAAGGCTTAAGGAATTCAAGTATTAAAATCAGCATTGTTTATACTCTAATTCTAGGTCAAACAATCTATCTTAAATGGTCGAGAGAACGCCAAATAATTTTTCGAAACGTCCTTGTATTGTAAATATGAAAATGAGCTAAGGCATTAAAACTGCAATATTAGATAATACAAACTGCATGAGCAGTTTCAATATCCAATAAAACAAACATTACAAAACTCAAAGTCGGTCTATATAGGGTCACGACATTCGGCCATATTGCTTTGACGTGTTATGACGTCACATCTCCCATTTTTGGCCATGTTGTTCAGTGCCGGAGATATACAGTTTATTGTATTAGTAGAACAACCGTTTACACAACAGTTTTTAATTATTATTAAGTTGTAAATTCTTTTACTTTAAATAAAAAACATTTGGAATTACATCTTTTAACAAATATCACTTCCAAAACAATTCTAAATGAAATGCGCAAATTCTAGACGCCACTGGAACGATCATCAGCTTTAATTTTACCCAGTCTTGCCAACTTTTCTCCGTGAAGTGCCCTTCCTTGCCTCCCCGACCTCGAACCGCCTAAGATTTAAGGATGTGTCGCAACCTTATAAATATAAACTAACCTTGACAAAACTTACACATCTTATTCTAATTATTTTAAACTAGAAATAATAAAAAATTTTATGACCCAAAAATTATATTTTTCAAGTGACGTCCTTCACGTTGCTGAGATTCTTAATCCGGAGTTGCATATTTTCAAAAATTTGGCGACAAATTTCTCGCGGAATGGCGTTTAATAACAATTTTGGTCAGTGGACAATCCCCGACAGAAACATCAACGTCCACTTCATTCTCCCAAGCTTTTGTGTGGACTGCAGTATCAGCAAGTGGAATTATTGGTCCATATTTTTTCGAAAATGAAGGAGTTGCCGTTACTGTGAGAGCTGATAACTATTATGGGATGTTACATGGAATCTTGGTCCCAGATCTTCACCAATTTGAAGGACATAATGCTATGACCTGGTTTGGGACTCTTTGTTTGACCTCCGGACAGTGCGTTCGTGCGTAGAGCACTACAAAGTTCTTCCCGGAGTGGCGGTTAGAGGTGCCGTACGAACGTTTTTACCTTCGGGGATCAAGGAAAAATTTACGCTAAATTGACGGCATCTTTCTTCTGGATCTAAGCGCTGTGAGCAAAGATTCCTATAAGCTGATGGTATCCTGTTTGGTGGTGAACACGAGGCATTTCTCAAATGGCGGGAAATAGATGGGTGTGCCATGGGAACCGTCAGTAGTGAAAGTGAAGGTTATACGTAACACCAGTAGCAGGTCTTGGTTTGACAGCCGACAATTTATGCATTGCATCGATTATAGAATTATTTTTGTTTTCTTTTGGAATTTCTGGGAGCTACGAGCTCGATTATCCAGATTTTCCGCCGACGAAGCCCTGGAAAGCATAATCCGGAAGGTGGAGAGTGGTGGATTGGACCTGAAGGGACCAAAACCAAGAAAAAAATAGAATAGAATAGAATGACCTGATTTGAACAAGATGGGGCCACCTGCCACACTGCCACAGTATCCATAGATTTGTTAAAAGAGACGTTTCCTAGAAGACTCATTTTACGAAGGGGTTCGTACATCTTAAAAGATAATACAAATGTGCTTGACAAACAAACATTTTGTACGATAAAAACAGTGCATGGGTTTAAATTTATAACTTGTCACCCTGTACATATGTATACTAAAAATATATTTCTTACCTTGGGAATATCATGTGGATACATATCCCTCGGTGGTAACTTGGGGGTTTATCTCCACGCCTTTGCGCATGTTGTTGACTTTGCAATAAAAGTTGCTCTCTGGTAGCGGCTACGCTGCCTCCAGCGAACCCGGAACTTCCGGATGAACCACTGCCGTTTCCGGCAATACTGTATGGATCTTCATCGGGTATAGGAATCCGGGGACGATTTTTAATGTCCATTACACGTTGAACTGCAAATTAAAAGAACAAAAATGTATTAGTTTTTTATTGTTAAGGTGGCGCTACAGTAGCCAGAGGAGATTTTTTAACCAATTAGCATGAATTATTAGAGTGAGATACAAAATAAAAAAGGTAAGAAATACCAAAATCCCTCCACTGGCTACTGTGGCGACATTCCAACTTGCTACATTCCGACGGCCACTTTTTCAACTTGTCCGCCATAAAAGATGGTTATCCTCCCCTCCACCACCCATACTCAGAGGTTAAAAGTCGTTATATTCTGACAGCCTGGGTTTTGGCGCTAATTAACAATTTCCTGATAAAATCTCTGTTTGACTTGGTAATTAAAGAAACAATAATTGTTGCGTTTTTAAAAAGTTTTTCAACATTTAGGTCAGCAGATGCTTTAAATGGGTTGCCATAATTCCACGCTATAATTTCGTGTGATAAACAATGGAAGCTGAAATAACGAAATATAAAAAAATTCCCGCGATGTTGAAATGCCTGGTAAAACAAACATAAGGTGTTACACATTCTTATTTTGTTGTGCACGCCTTAACTTGTCATTGAGCTAAAATGATTATTTTAAATAAACATTCATTGTTTTCCATATAGTTTTTGCCAGAAAAACGGGATCATATTAGTTAATAATAATTTAACCGATATCTTTTACAGTTCTACATAAAATCGCATTTTAAAAATAAACAAACCAGGAGTTTAACACGTAATTTTATTAAAAAATCATTAAAAAAGATAAAATTATTTAAAATGTGATTATAGGATCTTTTAACTTGATGATACACCCGAACACTATTTTTAATAATTTTACCTTTTTTAATAATTTTATAAAAATAGTAATTTATAACAAGTGCATAAAGTGATACTTTTTTAACGAATGGAAAGTTTGACAGCACATCGTTAGGCGAGTGCGGCAATCCCATGAGTAAAAAAGACACTTTATGCATGTGTTACATACTATATTTTTCTACGACCGTATAAAACTTTCCCAAAATACCATTTTTTGCATGTTTTATTTATCTGAACTTATTAATTTTAATTTTTGCAGCACAGCCATTATATTGCAAAAAATCATAGCCTCCTTATTTTTTAAGAGACAGTTATCCTTTTCATAACTATGCATTTATTATTTAATTTTAGAAAATTTTATGTACTTACTTTTGTAGAAATATTACTAAAACAGTATAAATTCCTTTTCAATTTCTTAGTAACTCAAATTCATTATTACTATTAATTTTCAATAATTTTTATTAAATTTATTTGCAAACTGTCAAATTTTAAAACTAGTGACACATAAACTAAAAGAAATAATGACGAAATCAAAGGTATCTTGACTGTTTGGTTCAGTTGATGTCGCGCTTACTGTTACATTGCATAAATTGATATTTAAGTATCTTGTAGTAGGCATTGAAACAAAACATAAATTTAAAGTGTGAAAAAAGCTTCGAAGTGTTAAAAAAGTTACTTTTTTACCACTTTATGTAGTGTACTAGAATCGAGTACTTTAACTTCATTTTTTTTTACGGTCGTGGAAAAATATATTTATATAGATTTTTTCTTTATAAAAAACGTTTTTTTATTGACTGTCCAAGTTTGTCACAAAAACCTGGTCCACCCTGTATATGTCACATACAAAAATTGTTTGGTTAAGAAAAAACTTACTCCAAAGTAAAATTTTAATTAAGTTAACTAATATGAAACATTCCGTGTGTTGCCGACTTTTTGACAGACACTATATTAATTAAAAGTCTATATTACCGACCCGCGTTTTGCAGCTTTTAAAAAGGTCGGTAATAAATCTCAATGTGATTATAATGAACCTTTTGGTAGGCTTAGTTTATCAACGCCTAATCGACAATCTGAAACTTTAAATTACACTTACATATACACGCGAACAAAAATTAACTTACAACGTTTATGTTGCTTTTAAGGTCATTTGAATTTTTATGCTTACAGGGAGAAGCGCTAACATTTTAATCACCTCATAATTCAAGGAGTATTTTTAATTTGGTACTTTTCTTTTAACTCTGTATGAAATACCAGAAAATACAAAAGTTTCTCAAGTAAAATTATGTCCGAAAATGCTTCGCGTTTCCGAAATACAGGGTGTGCATTTTTTATCATAACTTCTCTACCACTCCAGATATTTTCACAAAGTTAAGAAATAGTTAAAAAAATACCAGTGGCTTTCAAATAAGATTTGTATTGATTTTTTTAAGAAGAAAATAGTACGCCACTGCTTTCTCTTCAAATCAATTTTATTTTTAAAATACTTATTCACTTTCGGGTTAATTTGGTCTTCTAATATTTCTCTGTATAACAATAGTGTATTACATAACAAGTGTCGAAAGTGATATATTTTACACGAGTGGAAATATTGTCGCACGAGGCGATAGCCGATTAGTCTAGAATTAATCCTAAAAAATATTCCAGGAGAAACCATCTGATAACCTTAATACTTGCTTTAAAAAATTTGACACAGTGATTATGGATAATAGAAGAAACGAGTTATAGGTCACAGAATGTCGTCGTAACTGACCAGAGGCGTTATTAGGATTGTTTAAAAACACAAGTTTTATCATTACCACATTCAGCTGAAATAAGTGTTATTGGAAGTAGCATTATAAGCAACTAATGAATTTTATTTGTGAATTTTAAAAATAATGCCAGATAATACAAAAATCTTTTAATTTTGTGCTTTTTTCCAACAAATTTACATTTTGCAATAACGGCTTAGTAAATAGGCATAGCTATATCACAGCCTACTTACATTAAATAGACATTTGGAATAAAAATATGTTAAAACGGAATTTACTTAAAAAGTATAAAAGATAGGTATAGGCAACCTTACACCATTTAAAAGAGCATTTGGTTTATCATCATGTGGTGTAAAAAATACAGAGTGTTCTATTTAAAATAAGAGAGATATTGCTATTTGGCTTTCTAAAAAATTGAAATTATTTTTTGATCACCATGTATAATCTATAATATCGATATGACCTACGTATGATAAGGCAGACTTTTCCTAATCTTGTAACAAATTTTAAAGTTTATGGAGTTTATATTGTTAAAATAAAATTAATTTAATTGCACCCTGCATTGTGAAAAAAATCAAATATCACAAAAACGAATAAAATTGGACACTTGGTACTATTAACAAACTTAGATTATTTTTTATGTAGAATCAAAAACCGTCATTAAATATAGGATGTTCCATTTAAAAAAATATAACTTTGATACGTCACACTCTTTTTGAGACATCCTGTATAGAGTAAAATAATTTTATACTGTGGCCTTATCCGACCTGTATATGTTTCAGTATTTACTTTTTTAAAAACCCCATGGCTATCCAGCTACATACCGTGTCGAATATGGTGGGCCACCCTGTATTTTGTCGCGAGGTTTTAAATGTGGGCCTTATTAACACCCCGGGCCTTATGTGCCTCAGGCACCTTATGTTTTATTCCTAATAAACATCTCCCTTTAAAAAATACGCCAGCAAGGTCGCTATAAATTTAAAAATATTTTCCCAGCGTAAATAAAATCCGCATATAACCTATAAATCGTATGTAGAATCCAGAATATAAATTCCAGTAATAATAGTCCGGCTTGCTAGTGTTACTGTGTATGTCAAAAAGGTGCATAAAAGAAAATGGGAAAAAATCCACCTGGTAGTAGTACTACAGTTGAGAACAACCTTGTGAAAAAATAAAGCGGCAAGAAGATCTTTTGTGTGAAGTGATTTGCGGTCATAATGAATTTGTTACGATACATCTCTTGCGCTCCAGTGCATTGTGTTGGGCACAATGCAAACCTGCTATTTAAGGGGTATTTATTTTAATGATGTATGGCTAAAGCGATTCGTCCACAACCTAAATTAACAATTTATTATTATTACTTATATAAATTTTCGAAATTTTGTTAAAACAGACAGGTTTTTTACAATTTTTTTATATAAAGAAAAACATTTTTTAAATATTACAACACAATAGAGACATTTTGCACCCCTTATTTTGCAATTCCGTTATGGTTAACGTTATTCTGAGACTGCGCAGTAACGCAAACATGATCCGTTATCGTTATTAACCATAAACTCCTTTAATTACGGATGAATATCGAAGAGCTTATCGTTATCGTTATCGTTATTGTTAAACTGCGTGGTTGCCGGATTTTAGAAATTTTAATATCAATTATTTAAAAGGTTAAAATTTTAATGCCGTATTAATTAAAATATCATTTATACCTAGGCTCTAATTAGCGAAAAATCTATAGTAGTAATAAAAATCAAATAGTGTTAAGAAATTAAAACGGACTTGCACTTTTACGAATATTCTAAATCAGTAATTAATTTAGATGTTACAATCTGGCACACTTGCTTTTATTCTACTACCAAACCTAACCTTACTTTTTGTGTTTTGCTTATACTGTATTTTTTACATCTATTTTAAATAATGAAATCAACAGAAGTGTTTGCATATATTTAAATATGAATTTATATCTTAAAAGTAAATACTGATTTTTCGTTAACTTTAAAATGGGTGAACCACAGGCAAAAATAAGGTTATGTGTCGAAAGCGCAGACGCAAGATATATTTCTTACAAGAGGCTGCAAAATCTCTGTCTAAAACTGCTGCCGTAATCGTTATGTTTAATAACAATAACCATAAGGAGACCAAAAAACGTCTGTTATTTTAAGAGGTGCAAAATGTCTCTAATATTGGCCATGTACCTATTTTTTTTAATACACTATCGGAACAAATAAAGGATACAAAAAAACCCCAAATTTTTTGACGTTTTTCAAGTGGCTATATTTTGCTTAAAAATTATCGTACTATCCGACAGGCCAGCATTGAAGCAAGAAACTACTACAATCAAACAATTTCTGAAGCCAAAGACTCCTTCGACAATCGTATCAAAAACAAAGTTCTTTCTTGCTCAAATGGCAGCAAATCCTTCTGGTCCTTTGCGAAAAACATAAGTAGGAATTTTTGTGCCAGTTCTTTTCCACCACTAACTTTGGAAGATGAAATTATTTCTACTGCTAAAGGGAAGGCAGAACTATTTGCCAAACAATTTGCTGCCAATTCAACCGTTGACCCTCCCGTAAATCATCCAATTCCAACGGTTACCCCAGTTCCTCATAAAATGCCCGATATTATTTTTAAAGTAAAACACATTAAGCGTATCCTTTCCTCCCTTAACACCAAGAAATCGTCTGGGCTGGACGGCATACCAGCAATCGTTTTAAAAAAATGTGCTCCAGAACTTGCACCAATCTTAACTCGGCTCTTTCGAATTTCTTACGACACAGGTATCTTTCCGAGAGCTGGAAGGCTGCACGTGTTCAACCTATTCCCAAGAAAGGATCTAAATCGCTTCCATCTAACTATAGACCAATTTCAATTCTCTCAGTTCTTTGTAAAGTAATGGAAAAATTAATTAATTCACAAATTCTTAAGTACTTAGAAAAACACAAAATTTTGCACGACAGGCAGTATGGATTTCGCCACAAAAGATCTACAGCAGATCTTCTTTCCTTCGTATCACACTGTTGGAATAAGTCTCTTGAGTTTCTAGGTGAGTCCCAGATCGTTGCTCTTGATATATCCAAAGCTTTTGACCAGGTCTGGCATGCCGCACTTCTTAATAAACTTCCCTCCTATGGTCTTTCAACTAAACTCTGTACTTGGCTCTCTAGTTATCTATCTGATCGACGTATATCAGTTATTGTGGACGGCCATTCTTCAAGCTTTCACCAAGTAAATGCTGGAGTCCCTCAGGGCTCAGTTCTGGCACCAACATTGTTTCTTCTTCACATCAACGACCTTCTCTCGTCCACAACTAATTCCATTCATAGTTTCGCCGACGATAGTACCCTTCACTCCAGCTTTCAGGTCCCTAAACCCATCACTAAACCTGACTTGGAAAATAAACGCAGAGCGATGCAGATATCTCTTTCTGCAGGATCTTAATTTAATATTGGATTGGGGCGCCAAAAATCTCGTCCATTTTAATGCATCCAAAACACAGTCATGTTCCTTGTCGCGAAAAGAGTCATCAAATACTCATCCTCTACTTATGAGCGGCCAAGTTCTACAGAGCAAAGACACCTTCAATCTCGTGGGCGTCACATTTGAAAGTAACCTTAACTGGCATAAACACATTGTATCTATAGCCACGGCAGCTTCAAAAAGCTTGGATTTCTCTTTCGAGCTAAAAAGTATTTTTCCGCTTCTAATTTATACACTTTATATGTGTCCCAAATCCGACCTCCCTTGGAATATTGTTCTCATATCTGGGGTATGGCGTCCCCAACAACCCTGAGCATTCTTGATTCTATTCAAAGAAGAGCTATTCGTCTCATTAATGATCCTTCACTTACAGAAAGGCTTCCCTCTCTTGCCCATCGTCGGGCTGTGGGCGATTTATCGCTTTTTTATAGGTACTTCCATGGCTTCTGCTCTGAAGAATTGACCAGTATAGTTCCTCCACTCACGGTTCCCAACAGAGAAACTCGTGGTTCCGCGCGTATGCATCCCTATACGGTCCAACTGGACAGGCCCCGAACTTCTCACTTTGTTCGTTCTTTTATCCCTAGAGTTTCTAGATTGTGGAACCTGCTGCCCGCGGAGGTTTTTCCTTCCCCCAAATCTTCAAGTATTTAAGTCCCGTGTCAACAAACTCCCTCTTACCTCGCTTAAGACACCCACGGTACGTTAGTATTTAGGCTTTTAGCCTTCGTGGTTTGTCCAAAGATAAAAAAAAAAAAAAAAAACTAAAATTTTAGAAAAAGCATTTTAAAGCTTGAAGTTTCTAGTTTTAAGATCCTACAGTAAAAAAAAATTCAAGCAACATCTACCGCGTAAATTTTTTCGGTTTTTGGCAACTTAGCAAAAAAATGTTCCAACCTAACCACTATATGGATCGGATAACCTGTTCATTCAGCTTTAATTTTCTTTTTTCAAAAGTTCGATATGACCACTTCTTGCTGAGATATTGAACTTTGAACAAAAAGGACCTTTTGTCTTTAACCATCAATATCTCAGCAACCGCTAACATGCACAAAAAAATTAAGAAGGGTTTTAAAATCTTAAATAAATATTCTACAATAATCGGCTATGGTATTTGAAAAAAAAATGTTTTTTTAATTTTTACGTTAATTTCAAAAATCAATAAAAATTGGCTTTTTGTGGCTTTTGGTATAATCAGGCGCTAAATTAAAAATATTGAGAAAACCAGTAAATGTTAAGTGTGCGTTTTACAGTTCAATATGTCTAAAAAGCTTCACAAAGTTTCAATTTAATCCATTGAGCCGTTTTTTCTTGTTTTATTCGATCGAATTTTTGAGAAAGAATTAAATGATCACGATTTTGATTTTAAATGATCATAATGTTTAACCCAATGCAACAAAAAGTTTTTAAGTCTTTTATGCATTTTTATTGTTAAAGTGCTTAAATTTAAAGGGCAAAAAAAAAAGTTACTTGGAAATTTTTCGAATTAATTTTTTTTTATGAATCCGGATTTTTTTTGATTTTTTTCCATAAATTTAAAGACCTTTATCAATAAAAATGAATAAAAAATTTAAAACCTTTTGTGGCATTGGGTTAAACAATATGATCATTTAAAATCAAAATCTTGATCCTTTAATTCTTTTTCAAAAAGTCGATCGAATATAACAAAAAAGGCTCCATGGATTGAATTGTAACTTTGTAGAGTTTTTGTCGGCATATTGAACTGTAGAAAGCACACCTAACATTATTGGTTTTCTTGACATTTTTAATTTAGCGCCTGATTATACCAAAAGTCACAAAAAGCCCATTTTTAATTGATATTTGAAATTAACGTAAAAAATAAAAAAACATTTTTTTTCAAAAACCATAGCCGATTATTGTAGAGTATTTATTTAAGATTTTAAAACCCTTCATAATTTTTTTGTGTTATCAGCGGTGGCTGAAATATTGATGGTTAAAGGCAAAAATGTCCTTTTCTTGTTCAAAGTTCAATATCTCAGCAAGAAGTAGTCGTATCGAGCTTTTGAAAAAAGAAAATTAAAGCTAAATAAACAAGTTATCCGATTTATATAGTGAATAAGTTGGAAAAAAATTCCAACTTTTTAGACCAAAAAAAAAACCGAAAAAAAAAAAAAAATTGTGTTCATTAGGATTACGCGGTAGACATTGCGTGAATTTTTTTCACTGTAGGATCTTAAAACTAAAAACTTTAAGCTTTAAAATGCATTTTTTTAAATTTCAGTACAATAATTTTTAAGCGAAATATAGCCACTTGAAAAACGTCAAAAAATTTGGAGTTTTTTTGGATCGTTTAATTTTTTTCGCGAGTGTATTTCGATATTTCATTAATCCTGGTAAAAAAATGTCCTTAAATTCTCGTCCTGATTAAAAATCGTCATAAACTTTATCCTTAAAAAATCCTCAAAGAAAAAAGTGTTAAGTCAAGTGATCTAAGAATACATTTTCCATTTTATGGCGTTACAAAAGTTTCAGTAAAAAACAACGATTAAATTATTAAATGGGATAAATAAAATGATTTAAAAAGTCTATCACTGATTTTAAACCATCATGGTATTAATTAACTAAATTTTAGAAACAAAAATTGAATCGTAAGCCAATTTTAAAAGATTTTGATATGCCCTAACCTAAGTCTTTTTTCTTTAATAATCTAGCATAAGCACAAGGAGATAAACTTTCTAATAAGGAGCGCTTAATTTTTTCTATTTGTCCGAAAATATAGGTTATGTTTGTGACGTCAACTTCGTGCCATAATATTTTTTTACCTGACAAAATAAACCGATACTTGCATAAAATAAAATGAAATCACTTAAAGAAAACATAAAAATTAGTATCTTACCCTTAATAACGATTAACGCGAATTTCCCTTTAAAAAAATATCCAAGGTTCAGTGACCCCTGTCTTTCTCTGTAACTGCACCACTAATAACTACTTAATTTAACTATAAACAGTAAAAACTAAACATATATAAAAGTCCAATGACTAAAAAGCAAAAATAACACCAAAACCGCGAAAAAAGCTGCCAGTTTGATTGTAAACAAAGAATTTGGACAAAGATTACGTCACAAAATTTAGCGAACATAGGCTTAAATGGGATCGAGCGCTCCTTATTAGAAAGTTTATCTCCTTGGCATAAGCATAGTGAACAAAATAAAAGTATTATATTTAAATATTATCTTACCTGGAGGTAACTTTGATTTTAGCATATCCATAGCTACAACATTAATAATAAGAACCCAAATCGGACACTCCAAAAGTTCTTGTTCATTTTTAACAAAAGCTATTGCACTAAGACACTGACATTCTAGTCTTCTACGATCAGGATATGCTCTTCTTAGTTCCCTATTTACGTTTGATTGGAATTTCTTCATGTCAAAGAGTTTGACAGGTTTTTCTGGTTCTAATGCGTTATTTGGCAGTTTTAAAATGTCATTTCCTATAGCATTTTCTTCTCCTTGTCCAGTGCTTTTGATGTAGACGTTACATTTTGACACTCGTTTTATTAAAATATTTCCCGCGTCATCCATTTTTATTTTGACGCCCTGTAAAAAAATAGGTGGTTTTTACGTAGGCAAAGTAACGGTACAATTATGTACATAAAGACGAAATGTTTTTAAATTTATGTAAATTTTATCTTTATATGTAATAGCTACAAAAAATATAGTGGATTAAAATCTGGACGGCTAGCAGGCTAAAGGTCAATTTTTATGGCTTTTTGTGTAAACAACTAATTTACCATAATAGGTGCTAATAAGCAGTAATTTTAATGTTTAACTTGATGCCTCAGAGAAGTATTGCAACAGAAGAAAGCGAAAATTTACGCTAATAGGAGAGAAGGTTTACTTTTATCTGAAATCTATTAAGCGGTATTTACATAAAATAATCGTGACACAAAAAACGTTTTTAATTTTTAAAAAAGTTAAGAATAAAAATGAGATCGTCCGCTTAGATCGCTCTGTATATTGACTACCTAAGTCTTTGCAGTAATTGGTAGGTACTAACGTACTATCAACCTTGAGTGGCTACTGCCCACCGCTTGGCGTTATAGTCTCTGTACATTATAAACAAACTATTTAATAAATATAATTAAATACGGGTTTCATTAATCCAAGTACATACAAAGCTTATATTGTCCCACGGCACGCAACAATTTAATTTTATTGGTAAAACTGTCCCAGTAGCCTCTATTTACATTCTTATGGGGGCAGGGATTTTTTAAAATCCTTACTGCACGTTGGCTATAAAATTTATGTTTTCCCTGTATATTTTTAATACTTACATGGCCTATGTGTCGTTTAAATTCTTCGGTTTTCTGGTCTCGCATCGGGTTGTCAAAACCGCACAATCCAATTCTGTAACAAAAAGATTCTTAGCCAATTTTTTTTTTTTGGTTCTTGATGTTGCTCTCTCTCTCTCTATCTCTCTCTCTACCTCTCTCTCTCATCTTCTCTCTCTCTCTCTCTCTCTACCTCTTTCTTTCTTTCTCTCTCTCTCTCTCTCTCTCTCTCTCTCGTGAATCTTATTAAACCTTAGGGTGGATGCGACTTTTTGCAAATTTAAAAAAAAACCTTTTGCTTTATACATCTTATTAGAATAAATAAGGCAGGCTAGAAATGTTTCACCAAAAGCTCGGTTTTTCAAAAAACAAGAGTTTTTTTAGATTTGAAACATATTTGTATCCGCAAAAAGTAAGCTTACAAAGTATTATTTAATTTCCTACAACAATACGTTCTTTATGTAAATTTCAAATTTATTCGTCTGGACGTTCCACTGAATGTGGAACACTCTGTATATACAAGTTGTATAGCTACTTTAAATTTCACTGTAGACTATACAAATCCAAGTTCAACAATTGAAGTTCGCTAGACAATTTATGAAGCGTTTAAAAGAAACTTTTTTGAGATCAGTATCTATCAAGACCGATATTTTATTAGGCTTTTCAAAGTAGTCTGTGGGCTTACTAGATATACATACATACATATAAAGTCGGTTCACTTAGCATACAGCTTTGGTATTGGGCGATAACCCCTTTTTAGAAATAGTAGTATTTTCATTCAGATTTATATCTTCTAGCTATTACTTTTGCTTTCCAATCTTGCTATTTATCAAATTAAAAACACATATATGGATATGTTATTGGCAGTCAAAATATATAAAAAGAACAATATATCGTTTTTGGATAAGGATTTATATTTAATCCATTGCACCTCTTAAAATAACAGACGTTTTTGGCCTCCTTATGGTTATCGTTATTAAACATAACGATTACGGCAGCAGTTTTAGACAGAGATTTTGCAGCCTCTTTTAAGAAATTTATCTTGCGTCTGCGCTTTTGACACATAACACAATTTTTACCTGTGGTTCACCGATTTTAAAGTTTACGAAAAATCAGTACTTACTTTTATTCTCCATAAATTATATATTGATATTTAAATATATGCAAATAGTTCTCTTGATTTTGTTTTTTAAAGTAGATGTAAATAATACAGTATAAGCAAAACACAAAAAGTAAGGTTAGGTTTGGTAGTAGAATAAAAAGCAAGTGTGCCAGAGTGTAACATGTAAATTAATTACTGGTTTAAAACATTCTTAAAAATGCAAGTCCGTTTTAATTTCTTTACACTATTTTATTTTTCTTACTGCTATGGATTTTTCGCTAATTAGAGCCCATATATCAATGATATTTTAATTAATACGGCAATAAAATGTCAACCTTCTTAAATAATTGATATTAAAAAATCTACAATCCGGCAACCACGCACTTTAAAAATAACGATATCGATAACGATAAGCTCTACGGTATTCATCCGAAATTAAAGGAGTCCGGTATGGTTAATAACGATAACGGATCATGTTTGCGTTACTGCGCAGACTCAGAATAACGTTAACCACAACGGAATTGAAAAATAAGAGGTGCAAAATATCTCTATTATAAGGAAATTATTTTAAACGTAAAAACTAGTTTAATTGTTTCCACTAATTACATTATAAATCAATTAAAAGTCCTAAAGTCCGGCACCCCCTTTTCACTTCTGGACCGTTTGGTATATTTTCACACTGGCGTAGATAATTTAATTTCCTGAGGGGGGTTATGCAATGGAGGAAGTATGTGTTAACCTCGCTTTGTATGGGAAAATCCAAAATAGACCAATAAAAAAAGGGGTCATATTGCGCATAAACTACTACCAAAAACAATAAAAGGTCTTGCTTGCTTGCTTGTCTGGGTTTATGGCTTTGCTGCAAGGCAATCGCCAGAAAAGGTCTTCCTATTTACAAACTCTACTTCACAACCTCATTTGTAATGACCTCTTCAAACTTCCTGGAAAGGGAGTTATTACCTCCCTCTCCCCCCACCCCTTATCTACGCCAGTGTATTTTCATGAGACTTGGAACATTAATATATACTCTTTGTTTGACCTCCGGACAGTGCGGACGTGCGTAGTGGACTACAAAGTTCTTCCCGGAGTGGCGGCTAGAGGTGTCGTACGAACGTTTTTACCTTCGGGAATCAAGGAAAGATTCACGCTAAATTGACGGCATCTTTCTTCTGGATCTAAACGCTGTGAGCGAAGATTCCTATAAGCTGATGGTATTCTGTTTGGTGGTGAAAACGAGGTATTTCTCAAATGGCGGGAAATATATGAGCGTGCCATGGGAACTGTCAGTAGTGAAAGTAAAGGTTATACGTAACACCAGTAGCAGATCTTGGTTTTGACAGCTGACAATTTATGCATTGCATCGATTGTTGAATTGTTTGTTTTCTTTTTGGAATTTCTGGGAGCTACGAGCTCGATTATCCAGATTTTCCGCCGACGAAGCCCTGGAAAGTCCGGAAGAGGGAGAGTGGTGGATTGGACCTGAAGGGACCAAAACCAAGAAAAAAAAAGAGAGAGAGAGAGAGAGAATATTAATATATGACCAAGGACTGAATTTTTTGACATATCAATAATAGCTCCAAATGTCCAGGTGACTGCTGAGCGCCATATTGGATTTTTTAATGGAAAGAGGTGTTTTGTGGCACATCATTTTTAAGCTCCTGACGAGTACTTTATACTCCTAGAATATAAGTTCCGTACCTTCACATACTACAAAATGGCGGTACTTTAATAATGACCTGAATACCATATTTAGATGGCCATATTTTCAAAACTAATAAAGTTAGATGTAATTAATGTAGTTCTTTAAAAGTCTTTTAAATGGTAATATCGGTGATAATGAACAGGGTAGAACATAAGGTATATTTTATTTAAATAAACCTGTATCTTTTTCATCATTTCAAAGAGCTTTAAAAAATACCACATTATTTACACCTAACCTCATTAGTTTCAGAAATATGGCCATCTAAAGTATGTGACTGACTTTATGTTCTTAGGTTATAGAGTACGCGTCAGGAGCTTTATGCTTTGCCACAAGATCTCCCTTTTCATTAAAAAAATATTCCAAAATGGCGTCAAGCTGTCACCTTGACATTAAAGCTGTCATTGATATGTCAAAATATGCAGTCCTTGGTCATATATTATCATTCCAAGTTTCATAAAAAATATACCGAACGTTTCAGAAGTTAGAAGGGGGAGACTTCACTGTATAAAATTAGGGGCCTTATACACGGTCATATCCGTTCTTAGTTCATTTTTAGTTTTAGTTGAACTGATAGTTTTAAGTCATTTATTTTAAAATATGTCTTTAAATAAAATAAAAATAAAAACTGTTTCGGAAAATTTTGGTTTTTCCAGGTAATTCCGGAACAGCTGTATTTTTTAAAATTTTGAAACAAAATATTGGTAAGCATAAAGATGCGCAACTTTACCCAAATATAAGCAACCCTGTATCTCATACCGTTTGCGAGATTTAGAATACTATGTATATAAATATAGAATGTATAGAGTTTATAAAGAATGAAACAAAACAAATAGATGTTTCCGTTCCATTGGTTTTCAGTTTCCGTTCTTCTTTATTTTTTTTTAATTTTTGCCCATGGAAAACCGACAGTACGACTCAAACTTACCTTAGAACGGATATGACCTTTAATAGGGCGTTAAAACTAGAACAATGACACACCGGTATACTAGATAGTTTTAATGTATTTTGTGATGGAAACTACCTTGAGCAGAATTTTGAAAACGATAATGTTCACCTTTGTAATAATTTTAAAAACGAGCCCAATAATAAAATAAACTAGGAAAGAAAAAAACCTTCTATCTAACGAGAATATTTATTTTAAATCTTTTTAAATAAAATTAACAACTGTTTTATTTAAGGATTAAAGTCACAACCTATATATGGGATACTCCGTACTCTGCCGTTCATTGTTTTTGAATTACAAGGAATTGAAAAGGTACGATCTGTTTGAAAGTACTGGTGGGCGTTAAATAGCCTTGGTTTTGGTGCTATACGTGGAATACCGATCTACATACCGGGTATAGATTTCTAAAACATTTAATAAAGAAATTTAACCCGGTCTATTTAAAATTCGTTCTGCTACAATTCCTACCGTTTTTATTTTGTAAATTAATATTACACACATGTGCAACAACATAACCTTTTGCAGTTGTTATCTTTTTTGCTGCTCAACTTACGTGTATGTGTAATAGTACCTAAAAAATGTAAGAAAACTCTTTGTTTGCAATATCAAATATAAATGTACTAACCAATAACAGAAACAAAAATAAAGAGAAGCCACAAAGATCTTTTTATTGATCCGTGTCAGTATAGTGCTTACTGGCATCAAAAGTGCCTAATAAGTATTTTCAAAGAATACCAATCCATAGAACCCCACAAGTGAGATTTCAGCGTACCCTAAAAAATTTAGTACCTACCGCGACCAACAGATGGCGAAAGTAGTACGATGTCGCTTTGCTAATACAATTACCATCAGAAGTTGATACCAGTCGCTGACGAGCAGTCGGCCCGATCAGTTAGAGTGAGGATATACGCAAAATTTAATAAAAATAAAATCCCAGATAAATGGTAGTATCCATAAGATTATTAAATTTATGATTTCAGAATAGATATTATATCGATGGGTTTTTGACAAAACATCGTAAGCGACATTCGTCAGTTTTACGGGAAAGGTTTTTTTTCATTGGCTTTATTTCAGATGAGGATATGTTTTATATTGGTTCGGCGGTTCATTTAATTAATGGTAGTTATTTGGGTACACGCCAAAAAATTAATTAATAGTACCAAAACCAAAAAAAAAAAAAAAAAAAAATAATAAAGCAAGTAAATAGAGAACTAAAAATCGACGTTTTGGTGGCAAGTTTGCCACCGTTGTCAAGATAAATTAAATAAAAATATTTAAAAATTAACTATTATTTAGGTTTAGAATTTTAAAATTTTTAGCTTTTTTTAGGAGATTCTGAAAATTTTGACATTAAATGTTAAATATGTTTGTTTTGTAATTCAAATTAAGAAGAAATCTAAAATAAAAACATTCAGATCTCGGTTTTTCTTTCAAAATAACGCGATGGGAAGAAAAATCGTTTCCCGTAAAACTGGCGAATGTCGCTTACGATGTTTTGTAAAAACGCATCGATATATCCTATTCTGAAATAATAAATTTAATAATCTTATGGATACTGGGTCCATTTATCGGGGATTTTATTTTTATTAAATTTTGCGTATATCCTCACTCTAACTGATCAGGCCGACTGCTCGTCAGCGACTGCTATCAATTTCTGATGGTAATCCTATTAGCAAAGCGACATCGTACTACGTTTCGCCATCTGTTGGTCGCGGTAGGTACTAAATTTTTTAGGGTACGCTGAAATCTCACTTGTGGGATTCCTATGGATTGGTATTCTTTGGTATTTTTACCGTAATATCTGTTTAAAAATATTTTTAAGTAAGGACATAACCCCAAAAAGCTATAATGGCTCTAAAAACACACTTAAGACAAACATATAAAAATCAAATAAATTAACAATTCCAATAAAAGCGTAAAGTATAAATAAAAATGGCTACTTAAAGGTTATTTGGAAGACCTAGGAATTTTGGATTTCCGTTTTGGCCTTCGTTCGGGATAGGTACGTGGATTTAAAACACATATTGCTTTTTAGGGTTTGATTGCTAAGGGCTAAAAGATCAAAGCGGTATTTTTTCCATCCAGGAGTTTTGCAAGAGTGTTTTTATCATTGGAGGGTTGATTTCTAAAGCCCTTTTTATCCTTACACGTGAAACAACTGCGACGATCAAAGTACGTAACTTAGTGACAACCAAAAACAGTTATACCTGCTTTGTCGTTTTTTCACCTTTGAGTGATTGTGCAAGTGCAAGTATTTTTAATTTGTTTCTTTTTAAAGTCTGAATATTTCCCATGGATTATAGTAAGGCCTCGGGCACGATAACCAGCGTCAGCGTCGAGCGGGTGATTTAAAAAAAAATAAAGATTAAAGACAGCGCCCTCATATTCCGCTCAAGCCCTGTCTTTGATCTTTATGCGAGAATAAAGGACCTTTTCGCTCAACGGTGGCCGCTGACGCTGAGGCTTAGTATCGTGTCTGAGGCCTTATACTCTGAAAAATATCCATTCAATATGCTAACAGTTTGAGAATCTAAGAATCTTTCTATTCTATTTCTATTTTTTTCTTGGTTTTGGTCCCTTCAGGTCCAATCCACCACTCTCCCCTTCCGGACTATGCTTTCCAGGGCTTCGTCGGCGGAAAATCTGGATAATCAAGCTCGTAGCTCCCAGAAATTCCAAAAAGAAAAAAATAATTCCACAATCGATGCAATGCATAAATTGTCGACTGTCAAACCAAGATCTGCTACTGGTGTTACGTATAACCTTCACTTTCACCACTGACAGTTCCCATGGCACGCCCATCTATTTCCCGCCATTTGAGAAATACCTCGTGTTCACCACCAAACAGGATACCATCAGCTTATAGGAATCTTCGCTCACAGCGCTTAGATCCAGAAGAAAGATGCCGTCAATTTAGCGTGAATCTTTCCTTGATCCCCGAAAGTAAAAAACGTTCGTACGACACCTCTAACCGCCACTCCGGGAAGAACTTTGTAGTCCTCTACGCACGTCCGCACTGTTCGGAGGTCAAACAAAGAGTCCAAGATCCTAAGAATCTTTGACGCCAATAATTAAGTTAAGAAAAGAAGTTAGCAATGCATGGAAATTTGAGACACGCATTTATAACTGGTTGTGTAAATTATCTTTAGCCAAAGTTATACCAGAGAAGAAGCGCAGTTTATATGACCAATTTATGTGTTGGTAAAGTTCTGTCAAATCAATAATAATAAGGAAGAAGCAAGTGATATGTGGTCAAACAACATAAATCCGTAATTTTTGTTTTTACAGAGAAACAGAAATATAGCTCGCCAGTAATATTCAAGAATACCTTGAGCAGTCATACTAAATATTGTTTCGTTTATTTTCCTGGTCATAATTTTAGTTTATTTACATCACCACATACTTTTTAGATATTTTTAATTTTTTGTTTTTAGAGAAATTTTAAAATGTTTATTTATACAGGGTGGCCGACCATATTCGACACGGTTTGTAGCTGGATAACCATGGGGTTTTTAAAAAAGTAAATACTGAAACATATACAGGTCGGATAAGGTCACAGTATAAAATTATTTTACTCTATACAGGATGTCTTAAAAAAGTGTGACGTATCAAAGTTATATTTTTTTAAATGGAACACCCTATATTTTATGACGGTTTTAGATTCTACATAAAAAAATAATTTAAGTTTTTTTATAGTACCAAGTGTCTAATTTTATTCGTTTTTGTGATATTTAATTTTTTTGAAAAATGCAGGGTGGAATTAAATTAATTTTTTTAACAATAATAAACTCCTTAATCTTTAAAATGTGTTACAAGATTAGGAAAAGTCTGCCTTATCATACGTAGGTTATATCGAGATCATAGATTATACAGGGTGTTCAAAAAATAATTTCAATTTTTTAGAAAGTCAAATAGCAATATCTCTCTTATTTTAAATAGAACACCCTGTATTTTTTTACACCACATGATGACAAACCAAATGCTCTTTCAAATGGTGTATAGGTTGCCTATACCTATCTTTTATACTTTTTAAGTAAATTCCGTTTTAACGTATTTTTATTCCAAATGTCTATTTAAATGTAAGTAGGCTGTGATATAGCTATGCCTATTTACTAAGCCGTTATTGCAAAATGTAAATTTGTTGGAAAAATTAAAAGATTTTGTATTATCTGCTACTATTTTTAAAATTCACAGAAAAAAAAATCAATAGTTGCTTATACCTAATGCTACTTCCAATAACACTTATTTCAGCTGAATGTGGTAATGATAAAACTTGTGCTTTTAAACAATCCTCATAACGCCTCTGGTCAGTTATGACGACATTCTGTCACCTATAACTCGATTTTCTTCAATTATCCATAATCACTGTGTCAAATTTTTAAAGCAACTATTAAGGTTATCAGATGGTTTCTCCTGGAAAATTTTTCAGGATTCACTCTAGACTAAAGTAAACAGTTTTTCACATCCTACCAGTATTATATCATCTTGCTGTTGTAGAAGAAGGGTTTTTATTTAAAATTATTGAAATTTCTTTTAAACTGACTAAAACACTAGTAATCAATAAATGGTCGTTGTTATTTTCCTAAGAAAAATATTAATAGCTGCTATGTCACAGCCAACTTTAATTTAAATAAACATTTGGACTAAAAATTTGTAAAAACAGATTTTATTAGAAAAGCACAAAAGATAGGTATAGGCAACCTATACACCATTTGAAAGAGTATTTTATTTGTCATCATGTGACGTAAAAAATACAGGGTGTTCCATTTAAAATAAGAGATATGGCTATTTGATTTTCTGAAAAATTGAAATTATTTTTTGATCACCCTGTAATATATTTGATCTTGATTTACGTATGATATGGCAGACCTTTTCTAATCTTGTTACACATTTTAAAGTTTAAAGTGTTAAAATAAAATTAATTTAATTTTACCTCTGCATTTTTCAAAAAAATCAAATATCACAAAAACGAATAAAACTAGACACTTAGTACTATAAGCAAACTTGAGTTATTTTTAAAAGTAGAATCTAAAACCGTCAAAAATATAGGGCGTTCCTTTTAAAAAAATATAACTTTGATACGTCACACTTTTTTGAGACATCCTGTATAGACTAAAATAATTTTATACTGTCATCTTATCCGACCTGTATATGTTTCGGTATTTATTTTTTTACAAACCCCATGGTTATCCAGCTACAGACCGTGTCGAATATGGTGGGCCACCCTGTATTATATAATAATTATTTTTTTAACAAAAAAACGTTAAATAGGCAAGAGTTACATATATTCATACTTCATGTAAACATAACTTTTTCTGCAGGTTGTCCTAAAAATGTACTTCCTTTTTAAGAAAGTGTGCACATACAGATATTCTTTCTGGTTGTCGCCTTAGAAAGCTTAGTTTGCCCAATTAAGCTATTTGAATTGGTGATATATCAGTAGATAGTTAAATAGTTACCATACGATATTTAAGAAAAAAACAACCCAAACCATCGTTTCCAACGCAAACTGGACGACCTTGTGTAATTGCCAAGGCGTCTTTGGCTATAAGCGATTCCACCATGTCCTAAATAACACCACTCGACATCTTTTCGCATTTTTATGACTATTGCTTTACATCCTTAATGCCTGCTGGATTTACCTTGTTATACAGAATCGTCAGACTATATTTGATCCACGTTCATTAATTATAATTTTAATTATTTACTTTCAAAAACCTTTTAGTGAATAATTATGTTGTTCTCTATTGCCGATTTTATTGTTTTGCGCATACAATTATGCGCATACGTCGAGATTATTAATAAAATTATAGCTTTGTTCGCGGGTCTAGTAATGAACCGATTCTGAACCAGAACCGAACTGGTTTAGAATTGTTTTAAAGCGCATGTCTAGTTATTTATTAGTCCGGAATTTTTATTTACCGCGAACGATTTTCTATACAGCTGAGGATGTATTCTAACCTAGCCTTTTGGTTAGGATTTTCATGGTTAAATTGGATACTATACAAAAAGAAAATAAATTCAAACAAAAGGTAAATTGTTATACTGTCCAATGCCACTCGAGGTCTCTCGGCGGAAGACGAGGAATTCCCTGCCTCCTCTCGTTTTTAACATAAGTATGTGTATTTAACTAAAGATAAAATTCAAACAACAAAAAATGGTAAAATCTTGTAATATTGTCCATATTTTTTAATTAAATCTTTATTTATTTTATTGCATACATACATTCATACGGAATACAATTAAAAATACTTTGTTTATATACGCTCAGAATCACAAAAATATTCAACAGATATATTAACCCGCATAAAAAGTGGCAGAAACAAATAAACTGTAATACAACGGTTTATTTCTGTACCACAAAAACAGAAAACAGCTGACCATGTCGACAATGCGCATGAAATTCCGAACTGAACTTTTAGTTCCAACAAAATCCCAGGGCTGCTAATCAGGTAACAAACTGATTCCATTGTAACCCACCAACACAGAACTGTTACTAAAAATTCAGGATTTTACTAACCGCGTTTGCTACTTTTTTCACTGCGCATGTGAATAGTCCCAGAACCGGTTCAGAATCGAACCCGCGAACAAAGCTTGTATTAGGTAGAATCTGTAAGATGATCTGTAAAGAAGAGTGCGAAAATTGGTTGTTAAAACTAACTTAAACTAAGTTGAAGTGACCATATGTAATTAAAACTAACCTGACTAACATTCTCATAAAATAAATTAATTATTATTTTGTCGTTTGTTAACGTAATAATTACTTTGGTAGTCTGTTTCAGACTTTTATGGTTTTGAGTTCATAAGGTCTTCAAGCTAATCTTTGAATAGGCAAATCGGTCAGCAGAACTAACCTAAAAGTAACTTTAAGTGGACACCAAGCAGAACTAACCAAATTACCGTTTTTGAAACTAGTTGAACTCTCGTTTGTGAATTTACTAATTACTTTTGTCGTTTACTAAAAATTATGTTTTGCTCATTCGTTTGAACTTATAAGTTCTTCTAAGATAATCTTTTAAGACTAACAAAAGATAATACTCATTTTAAGTGATCATACCAGGGCCGTATTAACTGTTTGAGGGCCCTAGGATAGAATTCCAGGGCGCCTATTTTCTATTTTCCATCAAAAGAGCAAAAAAAGGGCCTTTCCTCCGTAGCGCCTTTTTTGAGTGCCAGGCGCCTAACTTCACCACCCGAAATTAGTCACCAAAATCCCCACCCGACCTAAACTTTTTAAAAACTCCCTGTCTAGCGCCTATTACTCCCCTGTCTGGCGTCTATTTTTTCATGGCACCTTAGGCTGTGGCCTAGTCAGCCTAGATTAGTTTCGTGATTTATTTCAATTTTTTTATATTTTCGGGTTTCATTTAAAATAACAAAGATATTTGATAAAAAGTTAAAATTATTTTTTAAACATTCTGTACAACATTTGATCTTGACATGACCTACGTATAATATGGCAGACTGTCCTTCTTATAACAAATTTTGAAGTTCAAAGGTTAAAAAGTGTTGAAATAAAAATTAATTTAATTACACCTCTGCATTTAAAAAAAAATAAATAAATATGTATCCCAAAAATCAATAAAACTGGACACTTGGTACTATTCTTAAAGTATTTTTTATGTAGAATCTGAAACCGTCATTAAATATACGCTGTTTTATTAAAAAATAATATAACTTTGATACGCTAACACTTTTCTGGGACACCCTGTTTGGGTAAACTTTTTGGTATTTTGCATTGATTGTCATTTTTGGAAAAAGTGTGTCAAACCAACTCGCCGACCATAGGGAATTAAAAGCATAGTAAATATTCGAGGTGGGGTTCGACGAAAGACGGAAGCGGTATACCAGCAGCCCCTGATCTGGTTCTGCTCAAATTGGTGCGCTTGTTGCAGCGCTGAATTGCAGGAGAGAACATAGTAGATTGGTGGAGGGGATTAAACGTATGAGTTTGCTAAGGACGACAGTTTGGGTGCCATACTGGTATTTAAAATCACAAGTAACGAATTTTAATGGGTAAACCTTTTAATGTACCTTATCAGAAATACAATTCAACAGGTTTCATACTAATTCAGTGTTCGTCAGAACCAACCAAACTAACGTTCTTGATACTGGGTGAACGGTCGTTACTGAGAGTATGTGAACACTTTTATGCAGTTTTTAAATTCGATAACATCGATTGAAATAAAATTACGAATTCTAAATAAGATCAACATTTCCAACTATGAATAGCGGCAAAAGAAATAAGAATTTTAGATGTTTTCCTCTCTTTTACCGATAGAATTGACGGCGACAGCAAAGGCCTGCATGCTATAATTGTTTAAACTAATAAAAACAAAACATCCTCGACAAATCGCTCCGCCTTATAGAGAATGAAAAAAAATAAATAAATAAAGGTAAGAAGCTCTCATATCAATAGGTATGCTTAATAAGCTATTATAAAATTATAATATGTTCTTTATCTTACAAGTAGTCTTGCTTTTTTCTGTCTCTGACAATACGCACAAAGCGCGGTACTCAACTCCTTATAAAAGTATAACATGCTACATATTTTATTTTAGCATATCATTGTAGCATAGTAGTAGATAAATAATTTGTCTTATATAAAATGAGAACAGACTAAAAAGAAATACGTATGCGCGCTTGGTTCGATCGAGTTTTAACAGAAAGTAAAAGTATACAGATTGTAGATAAGCCGACTATTGATTTTAAAGCGACTTTGTGCGCGGTTAGATATCTACATACATCGTACGACATAGATAAATAAAATAGATTTTTAAAAAAGGAATTGGGTAATAGTTAAGGTATCTGGTAAAATAATTACCTTAAAAGATAACTGGCTATTAAACTCAACCAACTAAAAGAGAGGTCTAAATATACCTGGCTAAATTAACACAACCAAATTGCCCAAGCCAGGTATCGGTAACAAATCTCAGCCTAAGGTTTGTGATGACCTTTAAAGGTTTCAATGTACAAAAACCAAATGATAATTACGAACAATTTTTATAACAAATTGCAGCTGCCTATTTTTTAATGATGTTTAAGACGATATTTACATAGTTTATTAATTTATATAGGCAAAATCTCTCAATTCATTTTTTAACGTAAACACAATTATGCAATACTAGCTCTTCTCTAAATGTTAAAGAGCAAAATTCCTTCGTTATTTTATCTATAAATATATCCTTAGTATAGTAAGTTATACTAATTGGTTTCTTTCGCAATATGTAGTATTAAAATTATAAGCACCTAGCACCTCGGGGCTTGACATCTTGTTTTTAGTACTCAAGAATATGTGGGTGCACACTTGACCTAATTTTTTAATATTGGTATATGTGGCGGTCATTATTTTTGCAAAGTTACTGCATCTTAATTTCAATAGTTTTTATTAATTTAAGGGGATGCCATAGCACGTTAAATGAGCTAAAACGAGATTCCCTGCCGTTTTTTAACTATTTGTTTGAGAAAAAAGTTGTATATTGAAAAGTTTCTTAAAATGATCCAAAGATTATCGGAAAGTTGGTTATTTTTACGGTTTTGTAATTTTGGGAAATTTAATGTGTTAATTATTACCATTACCAAAAATCAATTAACTTTCCGATAATCTTTGGATCATTTTAAGAAACTTTTCTATGTACAACTTTTTCTCAAAGCAAATATTTAAAAAACGGCAGCGAATCGCGATTTTTATATATCGGATAAATTTTAAAATTAAAAATGAAAGCTCTGCTTTACAATATTTTAAAATGAATCCATATTCCTTTGTGAATATAATTCCGGTATCGTAACATGCCAAAAAACGATATGACAACAACAAAATCCTATTAAAAATATTTTAGTTGGCAATCAATCTAAGAGATAGAAATCTATCCGATAATGCAAATTTGTGGGCAAAGTAAATTTGGCAATCAGAAGAAATATTAGGGCTGATACAGACGAGACTGGCGAGGCATTATTACCTGATTGATGAGGTACTCCTGCTTTTTAAATATACATTGGGGTTAAGAACCTAAACATGTGTATTCATGGGTTTTGTAAATTCGAGAAACATTAATATGCCCATCAATACATATAAACTTTCACAGATGCCGGTTGTGTTGAGAAAAATACCTTGTAACTATGGTTACTGACTTCTCAAACCAATAAAATATGTTTTTTGTTTAGGCGTTTTTATTAATTCAAAGTGACTAGAATATAGTAAATAACAAAACACATTTATAATTTGAAATTTAATTCTATTATGTTTGAAAATTAAAACCCTAAGCTTGTGGGTTTACCGAGTTTGTCGAGTTTACAGTAAAAATAAGTACTTGATGCCATTCAAAGAAGAGCTGTTCGTCTTATTAATGATCTTTTGCTTACTCAAAGACTTCCTTCTCTTGCCCATCGTCGAGCTGTGGAGATCTATCGCTTTTCTATAGATACTTTTACGACTTCTGCTCCGACGAATTATCCAGTATAGTCCCTCCTCTTGCATTTCAAGACTCTTTTTCACCCTTTCGGGGTCATCCCACCCAGGTCCGACGACCGCCCCCTAGGTGGTGCACTGCAACCTGAAGGCTTATTGTACCTTGACCCCTACTCCTTCTCATTCACACAGCATTCATTCCATAACTTGGATGGTTGTTGCTCGGTCCGCATCCCCGAGCAGAACACCGTGTGCCGTTGCCCAAAACACCGCTGTCGCCAGACACCCATCCAAATTATGGGCGCGCATTCCACTGCTTAACTCCGGAGATCGACGCTTGCCGATACAACCGAAGCAGCCACAAGCGCGCCTCAAGACTCTTAATCATTAAATCAATCTTAAATCATTCCCTTAAAAGGGGTTATATTCACTAGAAGACGAAAAGAAGCCCATTTTTAAGCTTTTTTATGAAAAACTCATGTAATTTATTAATTTGAAATTTTGTACATACATTCTGTAAACTTTTAAAAATATTTTGACATATTTACTTTGTCAGAAAAAATATTTGAAAGCCCCTGTAGCATATCCGGAAGCTCCTTTAAAAAAGACGTTTTTTCGTGACCACTATATCTCTGGACTGGATTATCTAAAATAATCGATTGACGAATTTTTTTAAATTTTAAGAGAATATACTTAAATACATGTATACTCGAAAAGTCATATAGGTTTAGGTTTAAAATATCATTAAACAAAATTTTAAAAAATGTTTCACCCTGTACAGTGTGCTTAAACAGAAAAAATAGAACAGGCTATAACTGTCCATATTGAATAACTATGCCGTAATCAGCTAGCTGATTAAGTAGTGCCTTGCATACAGCTACGTAGTCAAATTTATAATACATTGTTTTTCGAAATCAGATCTCAAGCGTGATTGGGCGCGAGCGACTAACGAAAGCAATGTCTCCAAGGTCGCCTAGATTGTACCAGACCAAATTATTCACTATTCACTTTATTAGTGACTTTTGCCACTAACTTGTTTTGTCTAAACGTCTTAACTTTTGAGATATAGGGAGTTAAAATTTTCAAAAAACTAAAAATTTTGAAAACTCTTATTTTAGTAAAAATTGTTATACTGGATATAAACCTTATTTAAATAAGTATTTAATATTTTTGTTACATAATTGCTAATTAAAAATTATAAAACCTAATTTTTAAAAGAGAAAAGATCCCACAATGCTTCTTTTGTGGTCTAAAAAATATGAAATTAGGTGATTTTTTTTCTTTTAAATTAAAGAAGATACGAAAAAAATTAATAGACATAAAATCAATATTTTTATTTGCTTAATCTAAAGAAAGCCCAAAAATTTTATACACATTTACACAGTCAGTGACGTACCGTTTTTTGTTGGCAATATTCCTTCAGTTGCCTCTCGAGACGCCACTGGACTTACTTAATGTAATTAGGTTAGTGATAAATTACCTTTTTAATGTCATTAATAATATTACCAAATTAAAACAAAATTAGGTAAAGAATAGTTGGGGATTTTTTAAAAATTTTAACACTCTGTACTCTAAAAGTTAAGAGGTTTAGGACATATGTTTATATAAACTTATCTTCCTAAAATAAACTAAGGAATCATAACCTGTATTTTTAGCCATCAATTAAATTACACCCTGTATGTCGATGTATTATTTTTTATACAAAAATAAAATATGTTAAAATATAATAAGATTTTAAACGGCACTTCCACATTTGAAAATGTGTAAAATTTAAATTAGGCTTTATGATCAATTTAAAAACTTGCCGTATCCTTCTCGCTGTTTTTAAAGAGAAACATTATTTGAGCTAAAGTTTTACATACGCGTACACCAAAAAATTGAATTTATAGTGTACAAAAATACGCATATCTGCATGATTTTTGGGTTATGCGCCTAATTGACTATTGTTATCTTTAATATCTTTACGATGTTGGTTTATTTATCTTTGGCTCTGGCCCCTTTCGGTCCAATTTACCAGCACATTCGAGGGAAAATCTGGATAGTCAAGTTCTGTAGCTCCCAGAAATTCCGGATTCTTTCACTATTCATCCAATCTTGAACTTATGAAGTGGCATGAATTTCGGCCATCTTTCCTGAAACTGCTACTGGTATCGCGCATAACCGGTTTCTTTCAGTGCTGACCCCCTCTCGCTCCGCCCGCATCCATTTTCCGCCATTGGAAAACACCTCGTGCAGCACGCCAAACAAGAAACATCAAAATATCAGGTTATAGGAATTTTCACCCAAAGCGCCTAGTTTCATAAAAAGATGCCTTCTCAAATTTAGCTGTGAGTTTCCTATCTTCCTCGGGGCACAAAACGTCTTCTACATCCTCCATGCACGATAACACGTGAGGAGCCGCATGTACTTCCTTTCAACGTCCTACCACGAGCGAGAACGAACGGAAACTGATATTTACGAATAGGACACCCACGGTACGTCAGTATTTAAGCCGTATTTTTATTATTAACAATTCAACAAGCGTTTTAAACCGTATTTAAAAATGGCGTCATTACGAATGTGGTCAAAAGATTCTATGTTATTAAACTTATGTATCAGCTGATAATTTTTAACCTCACTTTTTGTGTTGCTTGACGCAGCTCGCGGCTTGCTTGATGATGCAGTTATTTAATTATATTTCCTTTCTTGTTTTTGTTCTATGAATATTTTTTCGTATTTGTAACATCCACAACTACAACAGCCGCCAGATTAATTGTTATCTGTCTGTTTTTAAGGGTCTCACTTCTTTGCAGGGTTCTCCGACCTGTTTTCAAATAAGCATTAATTTTAGGCGTTCAACCGATTATAACCGCGGTAATAATTGGTGACAACTTTGACGTATAAAACATTGTTTAAACGTCAACATAACCGATTGGTAAATACCGTTTTAGAATTGGTTCTTCGCCTAAAATTGATGACGGTTGAACGCGACGTTGATATCGTCATCATTTACCGAAAAAATGTAATGGTTTTAAACCGTTGACAATAAAAAATACGGCTTTAATCTTTTAGCCTTTGTAGTATGTCTTAGGGTGTGTTTATATCGAAGCGACGAGGAACAAGGTTAGCAGCGCGGCTCCACAAAATCACCTTTATGTTACAATAACTATAAGGATTGCACTTTTCCGCGGTCTTCGAGTAGTGCGGTTCATGTTTACGTAGAGGTCTACATAGACTTCCCGGGTAGGCGATTGAAGGCATCGTACGAGCGTAGCTGTACCCTTGGGGATCGAGAAAAGATTCACGCTAAATTGGGGCTTCTTTCTTCTGGGGCTAAGCGCTGTGAGTGAAGATTCCTAAAGCCTGAAGTTTTTACGTTTTGGTGTTGAACACATGGTGTCCTCGTATGGTCGAGGAGGTGCGCATGCCTTGCGGAAATACGTCAGTAGTGAAAGTGACGGTTATGCGCGATAACAGTAGCAGCCGCTGGCTTGACAGTCACAATTTATGCATGTTCAGAAGTTCATCGCTGTTGTTGATGTTTACAAGAGTTTCTTATTCATATGCTAGGAAAGTCTGGGAGTTTCGAGCTCGATTATCCAGATTTTCCAAGGACAAAGCCGGGAAAGCTTATAAGCAATAGCTTATATGACCGGAATGGGAGAACTGGCGAATTGACTTAGTATCAGAGCCATAAAACAAAGAGATAGATAGATAGATAACATAAGGATGCTTCGGTCGAGCCGCGTTGGTAACCTCGCTCAAAACAGCTCCGACATAAACACAGCCTTTGAATGACGTTAAGATGAGGTTGTAAAGGTCAAATTGAAAACTCAAGGTTCCGTTCCCGGTGCCGTTGCAGTTTTCGTTCGCAGGTATGGCGTTTATTGTAACCCTTTATAAAGGCTGTCGCCGCAGCTGCCTTGCAGTTCGCCAGCAGTCCAGTTGTCATTTTATTTGACCAAGCTTTAACTTTTGTCGTTGGTCATTCGCTTACGTTCACGATCGACTTATAAAATTGCTTCAGCCACGTCTTGGTCATACGTCGTTGATTGTTGTGATATTTACTATTTTTAACACGCTTTTATTAACTTGGGTTGTAACTATCTATCTGGCTGCCTATGTAACGGAATCTTTGAGCCTAATTTTAACCAACTTCCAGCTATTCGATTTCTTTGAAACTTTGCACACGTATTAAGGACCCATGACAATGCAATAATCTGCAAACAGTATCCCTTTATCTTTTTTTTAATCGCCAGCAAAAAAAAATTCCATTATATTATAAAAACAACACCTAGGATGCCATCTGTTGGAAAAATTTCAAACTTTGCTATTAAATGAAGAAGAAATTTTTTAGTGGATTGCAAAATGTTGGCAACGGTCCAAACATTGCTTGGATTGCCATCTGTTGGCAAAATTTGAAACTTTGCTACTTAATGAAGAAGAAATTTTTAGTGAGTTGCAATCTTTTTGCAAATTTTAAAATTTGCTACCATTGTCATTTCATAGGGGCTGGTTATTTTCTTTTTGCTGCTTAATTAAATAGTATGTTCTAATTTACTGTTATATTAAGAATTTTGTGCAATATAACGAACTAAAAATGAAAATAATTAATAGTTTAAAAAACTAAAAAACACGCTTTTATATGCAACCGAACTAAAAATTAAAAATAATTTTTCATTAAAAAAAATATTTTCACTTCATAGTAAAAAGCGTGGGGTGCATTTTACTATTTTTTCATAACTTTTCCATCATAGATATTTGCAAATATAATAATTATAACATTTAATATATTAAGCACCCCACGCTTTTTACTATGAAGTGAAAATATTTTTTTAATGAAAAATTATTTTTAATTTTTAGTTCGGTTGCATATAAAAGCGTGTTTTTTAGTTTTTTTAAACTATTAATTATTGGGATTGATTTTCTTTACTTTAAACACATTTTAATAAACAATAACAAAAAGTAAATATAAACATAAACAAAAGTAAAAGAATTTCGTATTATTAGTGACTCTAAAATTAAAACCATTAATTTGAGGGCTAGAGAAGCCAAATTAAGTTTATAGATTGAACAATTAGTGCGGCGGAGACGAGTGCAAATAAACAGCAACGTCGACAAAACGTAAATTTTATAAATAACCAGTTATTTTTTTGAACTGGCAAGAACTGGCAAAGAAAAAATAAAAGAAACACCTTTGAATATTTTGTATAAAAATATAAATATATATATATATATATATATATATATATATATATATATATATTATATATATATATATATATATATATATATATATACTATATATAGCCTAGAAGGCAGGCTACCTTATAAGGACTGCTTTTACTTATTCATTTCATGAATCGTCCAAACGGCCTTAACTTTTTTGGAAATTATGCTGTTAAAAAAGGCAGATAAAACAATTTAGTTCAGTTTAAGATACTTTTTAATTATTTTCGATTCATTTGAGTCCAAGAAGAACCGGTTGCACTTGTATTTTTGGAGAATTCCATTATTATCGGATCTTCGTTTTCAATGTAAAAAGTGAAAGGACAAATTTATTTTTAGCTATAATATCAAAAACGAGTTTAACTAATGATATACAGGGTGTTTCCAAACAAATGCAAAACATTTTAGGAGGTGCTTTTCCACCAAAAAATAAGAAAACTTCATATAAACATATGTCCTAAACGTCTAAGTTTTTGAACGGTTTAACTAATGATATACCGGGTGTTTCCAAACTAATGCTAAAAAATTTTAGGAGGTGATTTTCCACCAAAAATATGAAAAAAAATTCATATGAACATATGTCCTAAACGTCTTAGTTTTTGAACTACGGGGTATTAAATTTTTATTAATTTTTTTTTAAATTACTTTTATACCCACTTAGATACTTTTTAAAAAATTGGGATAATGTGATCATGCCGAAAAATGTCTCTTATTTATTTACGCGAAAACCGTACATCAAACAAAAAAGTCAAAAGACCAAATTTGTTCTAAACTACATGGGAATTAAAAAAAAATATATTGTAGAAAAATGCAGTGGCTTACCATTTTTCCTCAAAAATATTTACCTCAAACCTCTCAATGGCAGAAACTGATAAATTATTTTTTCTTATATACCAAAATATGTCTTTTGGTGCAAAGGGTGCGTCTCCCAAATTTTTTAAAAATATCTGAAAAATTATTTAAAAAAAAACAATATTTTTAAAAATTTTAAACACCCAGGAAATAACGAAAATTATTTTTACATTGCTACTGTGCAATCTTTTGGTTCAAACAAATTTATATATTTTTATAATTTACCACAAAGTCCAACGTATTAATCAAAACCTATTTTAATTGATCTCGATAGTATTAAATTATTTCATAGGAATTTATATTTAATATTATTTTTTGTAAATTATTAGTGCGTTACAATTCTAATGTGCCAAGACAGAGATAGCAAAGCACATTTTAATGAAATTACATAGGCGGCAAAATTTATGACCATGAAGACCAACGTAAGAACTATATTTCCAACCGTAACTTAGGATTTTTGCAACCAAAGATATATAAAAAGATTTCGGTAACAAAATATTGTAAAAATTAAAATTTTATAAAAAGATATTCAAAATAAACATAATCAAAATTTTTATTAAAAGCAAGTTTTATGCAGGTAAATTATAGATAACCCACATTTAGATCCGCAATGGCAAGAAGCGTTTTTCAGATTATAACAACCTCGCGAAGTAAACAAATCGGTGGACGAACATGCGCACTTAAAAGCCATGGCATAATACAAACACCGGCACACTGTGTCCCCCGTCCACGATATGACCGTGACGGTCATTAGCTACTGTACTCCGAACAGGAAACCCAGACAAGGCGTCGTAAATTCTCGTTAATGCGGATAGTCTGTTTGGTCCTGCGCGTCAAACCTCGGGGATAAGTGGTATCCAAGTGCACAACTACATTTTTGTCCATGAAAAGTAACTTCTGTTTCGCGCAGGTAATAACATTGGCAATCCATTAAGATCAGTGAGGTAAATACTTTTTGCCACTAACTATACACAGAGATGACAAAAGAGGGAATAGGGTATCTGCATGTTTTCCGTTCTTAAAGAACGTTGACGAACTTAGGTTACATCTAAAGACTTGGCACCCACGGTACCTAGTACTACCTAGTACTACAAGCAGAGAACCATACTGTTTCAGCACTTTATTAAAAGAACCTATCTCTGGCTTCCTAAAGCTGCTTTAACAGTTTAAAAGATTTTTTGCATGAAATTCTTCCTTCTGCACACGCGCACTTTGCAGACATTTTTTAAAAGGAAAATGCGCGTGCGCACACCGAAGAATTGCAGCAAGAAAAAATTGTATGCAAGAAAACTTTCAAAAGGCTTTATTAAGCTGTTTTTACAGTTTAAAAGTTTTGTTGCATGACAATTTTTATTGCATGCAATTTTTTTACAGTTTGAAATGTCTTACTGCAAGTGGTTTTGACAATAAGGTATACCAACTTACCTAAATTAAAAAACAATCTTTTTAATAATTTTTTAAAAGTGTTAGGAAAAAATAAATACACAAATGAATTTTTTATTTGTTATTACCAAATGTTCTTTAACCGACACTCGATACTCTTCTAGGTTAAGTTTTTATCTAGTGACATATTTTTTGAGGTTGGTAAATTAAAAATCACTAAATTATTTACCAAAATTGTAAGCTTGTGGCAAGAATATTAAATTATAAGTTATATTCTTCTTGCATGAAAAATTGCAGCAATTTTTAAAAATTCAGGAGTGCGCGTGCTCAGATCAAAAATTGCAGCACAAAAAATGTCATGCAAGAAAACTGTAAACTCAGATTTCAGATATCGGATCCTCATTTAATTTTAAACAACTTCTTTATGTGACATTTTGCTAAATTTGTAAAAATAAAAGTATTTTGTCTTAGCCCATTTTCACATTTTTGTAGTTTTTTGAGCCCCTGTACAAAAAAATTCTTAACGTGAATCTTGTTTTTGTTTATTTTTAAGCACAAGCAGTTGCCATATACGACATTCTTGAACATTTAAAATTTTAGTTCATTTGTACTATTGTAAAGTCCATCCGTGGACATACTGTATAAAACTGCTGATATCTCAAAAATTCTTACTTAGTTAGTTTTACCTTTATACCGACGAAATATTCAGAAATTTACGTAACTAAAAACGGTATTTTAAAGTAAATTACGAAGAGAATTATTATTTTTCAATCAAGATCGGAGTTAAAACCGTTTATGAAAATTACAGACCTGCTGTTTTCTCCTATTCGATTTGCCCTAGTTTATCCGCTAATGTCAGCGGGTACACTGTAAAATTTTCTTGCAAGTTGTCAGTAAAAGTAGGTGCATGGATATTTATGACTTGGCGTAATTGCATAAAATTGTTCAATTTTATCTGTCAGTTTAAAAAAAATGAACATTTATTTAAGAATGCGTATAATAGGTTAAATTTTTAGGTGATATATGTTATGTGTAAATTCTAAAAATATTCCAGATTTTGCATATACTAGTCGTAAAATATGTAGAGTTTCGGTAATAATTCTCATCTTTAACTTGTTCGCGTATTTATCCTTTTTGTCTAAAATTTTTATTACACAATCCGCCTGGTAGGATGCTCTTTTAAATATTCATTTATGTATGCTAAGAAAGGTCAGGGTTATAAAAGTTTTGTTAAAAATCCTTTACTGTTTCTAATAATATCCTCTATGGCGGGTAATATATCACCAGGATTTTATCGCTTTAATACTTAGTTTTATTTTTTTTTTGTAATTTTTTTGCCTAGATCTTTATACATAAAATATATAAGTCACTGTTTTTGATATGCCAAATAATGAGAATTATTGCACAGTAAAATAAGGCTAGGCACTAATATCGGCCTTATTTGACATCTGAGCTTGCGCAGATGCACGGTAGATAAGGACTCCCCTTAATAAGAATAGCGACGGCTTTATTTATGTCGGTTTTAGGTCGTGCCATTACCTTGGTCTTATTTTTAACTTCTCGGAACTGTTCGTGTAACCGAGACGGCTGCACGACCACAAATATCTAAGAAGTTTTTGGAAGGAAATATGCTTAAAACCTGCTGCGATTATCAAATATGTATTTCTGTAAGTGTGTAAACAAAACCCCACAACACAAAACAATAAGAAAAACAACTAAATTTTTTTTAGGTTAATGGTACTGTCAACATGATTTGCAATAACTCTAAATTATGGGTACAAGCACTATTTAAATAAGGCCGGTGGTATTAATAATTCCCGAGCTTAATAAGGCAACTTCCGGCAATAATTCGCAGGAATGTGGGGAACCAATTATGCAACCTTTTGAGTAGTTATACAGGGCGAGCCAAATACATACGTCCAAACTTTAGGAAGCTAACTCTAAAGTTAAAATAAAAACACAACTTGTGAGCTTTTGCTGCAGTACCAATGATATTTGGACAACAAAATAATATTTCACTAATGCTACTTTCAATCAAGAAAGCGGCTGTTCTGTAAGTTGGGACTATACAGGATGAGGCGTTTTTTTCGATTATAGTCTGCATTTTTTAACAAAGGTGACAATTTGATATTTTGCCTGCTATTTAATTTCTTTATCTTTTTATACAAAAAATGATCTTTCATTTCATTTAATATCTTGTACCGTTTCATTTATAAAATTGCATTTGCAATCTTGAAGATTTGGGAAGGAGAAACGTTCGCGGGCAGCAGGTTCCACATTCTAGATACTGTCGGGACAAAAGAACAAGTGGGTAGTTCGGTGCCTGTCCAGTTGAACTTTATAAGAGATGCATACGTGCGGCCCCACGAGTTTCTCTGTTAAGAACCGTGAGTGGGGGAATAATACTGGACAATTCTTCCGGAGCAAAAGCCATGGAGGTACCTGTAAAGCGATAGATCCCCACAGCCCGAGGATGAGCATGAGAGGGAAGCCTGTCTATAATAGCATTAATGAGGCGAACAGCTCTTCTTTGAATAAAATCAAAATGCTAAAGGTTGCGATGAACTTGCCATGCCCGAGATATGAGAACAATATTCCAAGAGAGGTCGGATTTGGGATCACATACAAGGTGTATAAATTGGAATGGGAAAAAAATACTATTTGGCTTAAAAGCTTTTGTGAAGCTGTTGTGGCTATAAATATAATGTGTTTATGTCAGTTCAGGTTACTCTTAAATGTGACGCCCACAAGATTGGAGGTGTCTTTGCTTTGCAAAACTTGGCCGCTCATAAGTATAGGATGAGTATTTATTGACGCTTTTCGCGACAGAGAACATGACGTGTTTTGGATGCATTAAAATGGACGAAATTTTGGCACCCCAATCCAAAGGTAAATTAAGGTCCTGCGAAAGAGATATTTGCATCGCTCTGCGTTTGTTTTTCAAATCAGGTTTAGTGATGGGTTTAGGAACCTGAAAATTGGAGTAAAGGGTACTATCGTCGGCGAAACTATGAATGGAATTGGTTGTGGACGAGAGAAGGTCGTTGATGTGAAGAAGAAACAATGTTGGTGCCAGAACTGAGCCCTGAGGCACTCCAGCATTTACTTGGTGAAAGCTTGAAGAATGGCCATTCACAATTACTGATATACATCGATCAGAAAGATTACTAGAGAGCCAAGAACAGAGTTTATTTAAAAGATCAGGAGGGAAGTTTATTAAGAGCGCGGCATGCCAGACCTGTACAAAAACTTTGGATATATCAAGAAATCTCTCAATCTAGAAACTCAAGAAACTTATTTCAGCAGATAGATCTTTTGTGGCGAAATTCATGCTGTCTGTCATACAAAATTTCCTATTTTTCTTTATATACCTAAGGATTTGTAAATTAATAAATTTCTCCATTACATAACAAAGAACTATGGAAAGTAAAATTGGTCTATAGTTATATGAAAAATATTTAGATACTTCCTTGGAAATAGATTGAACACGAGCAGCTTTCTAGCTCTCCGGAAAAATACCTGTGTCGTAAGAAATTCGAAAGAGCCGGGATGAGCGCAAGTTCTGAGGAACATTTTTTTAAACGATTGTTGGTTAGTGGTTTTGTTAGGTTTAAAATTTAATTAATACTAATGGTTAAATGTCAAGTTCGTCCATACTGCGCGAGTTAGCCCACTCAGTTAAGTGTTACCTTGTTGCTGTAACAACGTAAATATATCATACTGATTTATATTGCGATATTTTAACAGACAAAACTGGTGTCACGTGCGGTCAACGAAGAAAACGTTAACTTAACTATATTTACTTATAATGAAATTATAAATAATAAAAAGCCAAATTTATTGTCCCATTGCAACTTGACTGCATGCTGTTTGTCAAAAAGCAAAAGTTGTTGTGTCTTACTTACATGTGATATCCTAATGGTACCCATACACGGGAATATTTTCTTTAGTGACCATTTGGCAATATTCATAAAAACCAGTGGCGGCTCGCGGTTCTAGAAACATGTGTAGTGCGGGAAGAAAAAAAAGCTCATTCACCATTTTAGCAAAATTGAAAATACTCAACTATCAAAAGTCTAAGTAAAAAGTCTTAATATCTTAACTTACCTAAATTTTATACACCAAATCAATCCTTCTATCTTTTAATGCAGCAAATTTATCAATTATATATTCATAAAATGGTTAAGTTTTTATCCGTTCCTGTAGAAGCACTTTTTGAATTGAAATATTGGCCAAAGATAAAAGTCTATCTTGGGACATGAGTGTTTCTTAAGAAAGTTTTTAAACGCTTAAGACAAGAAAAACTCCGTTCCACTGACACGCTTGTCGACGATATCGTTAAAATTAGCGAAAAAAGTTTATACGCCTCGGTAAAAATGTCTTTATTTGCGCCAACTTGTTTCACTAACTGCTGCAATGAAATATTTCTATACCTTTCATCAGCAAATATTAGGTCAAGTTTATTTTTGAGCCGCTAATTTTTGGGAATGATTCGGCATATATCTCCAATAAATTTTGAAAAGAATCAGTGAGAAAAGTTTGGTTATAATGGCCAAACTTTGCAGTATCAGCAAGACAAATAAATTGTAGTTTGTAACAATCTTCCAATCTTACTTCCATTTCCATCAAAATATGATCTAATATTTCATAGATAAGTGCTCTGTACTGTCCTTTAATTTCTTCCTGTGAAAAATCACTGTCGCTAATAATACTCAAACGGAAACAATCGAAATATTACGGGAAAACCAACGCAACGACCAAAACCTATACTATCTTTTTAAGGCTAGCGATTTACCAAGCAATACACATGATACTTCCACCCGCGATACTGGCCATCGGCAAGTATGGCGTTGTCATGACAGCGGAGCGTCAATGCGTAAACATAACCCCATATGAGGTGTATACTTCGGTCCGTTTTATATTTGCAATACACTTGTCGCGTTGCCAAAAAGAGGAGAAAAGCGACTCGCGCCAGCGGTTGATTTATATGCTAGATTTTTCATGGCGAATTTTACAAATCAGGAATAGAAATGAGAAAAATGAATTGAATAATAGTTATATGTTTTTTTATGTTTTTTATGTTTTCTTATTTGTTTTTGGTGAAGTGGCACTTCACTTACTACACCTATAAAACACCAATTTTTTACGCAATAGGATATACAGCTAAACATACCTTTAAATAAATTCCGTCCCTTAAAAGTGTTTAATGGCCGATAAAAAAATACGTGTCTCTTATTTTTTGACGTACTACAACATATTGCAGTTTTACAAAAATCGGCGAGGGACACCTGGGACAGTTATCTTGTGAGAGAAAATAATGGACCAAATTTTGAGCCATGCTTACGTACTATAAATAAAATCTTAAACCGCAACATCTCTCTTAAAACACATTTTTACTAGACATAGCGTATGCTTTAGTGTATGGCGAGCTTTATCATGAGCTTCACAATACAACATTTTGAAAACAAAATTACCTGACATTAGTTAAGTTACACCTAGCCCCTGTCATATTTTTTTTCTTTTAAAACTAAATACAAGTGAGTCCTTATCTAGGTAACAGACCACTTAATTTAAAAGTAGTTTTTGTTATTTTTTGCAAGAAAAACGTTGTGGGAACATTGCAATTGTTCGCTAACAACTGTTTATTTGTCAAAATGGTTTTTAAAATTTACCGGTTATAATAGAGATAAAATATGGTTGTCTTAACTGAAAAGAGGATTAAGACCTTAAAAGACAACTTGGTATTTTCATAGCAAATAGGAATGAACGTAGAAACAGTAGGTGGTGTAAAATTTAATTATAAGCACCGCTTGTTTAAAATGCCGTTGCGATAATAGAAATTGAAGAAAGTACAGTTCAGTTATGTAATTTTAATACTACTTTAATGCATTGTGGGTACTTAAATAATTTGTATGTGCTGTCGTTATTTTCGTAAAAAAGTATGCCGAAGAAAATTTTAAATTCACAATTTTTTTTTTTATCTTTGGAAAAACAAAGGCTTAAAGCCTAAATACTAATGTACCGTGGGTGTCTTAAGCGAGGTAAGAGGAAGTTTGTTGACACGAGACTTAAATACTTGAAGATTTGGGAAGGAAGGAAAGACCTCTGCGGGCAGCAGGTTCCACAATCTAGAAACTCTAGGAATAAAAGAACGAACAAAGTGGGAAGTTCGGGGCCTGTCCAGTTGGACCGCATAGGGATGCATATGAGCGGAGCCACGAGGTTTCTCTGTTGGGAACTGTGAGTGGAGGAACTATACTGGACAATTCTTCAGAGCAGAAGCCATGGAAGTACCTATAAAAAGCGACAAATCTCCCACAGTCCGACGATGGGCAAGAGTGGAAGCCTTTCTGTAAGTGAAGGATCATTAATGAGACGAATAGCTCTTCTTTGAATAGAATCAAGAATGTTTAGGGTTGTGGGGGACGCCATGCCCCAGATATGTGAACAATATTCCAAGGGAGGTCGGATTTGGGACACATATAAAGTATATAAATTAGAAGCGGAAAAATACTTTTTGGCTCGAAAGAGAAATCCAAGCTTTTTTGAAGCTGCCGTGGTTATAGATACGATGTGTTTATCCAAGTTAAGGTTACTTTCAAATGTGACGCCCACAAGATTGAAGGTGTCTTTGCTCTGTAAAACTTGGCCGCTCATAAGTAGAGGATGAGTATTTGGTGACTCTTTTCGCGACAAGGAACATGATTGTGTTTTGGATGCATTAAAATGGACGAGATTTTTAGCGCCCCAATCCAATATTAAATTAAGATCCTGCGAAACAGATATCTGCATCGCTCTGCGTTTATTTTCCAAGTCAGGTTTAGTGATGGGTTTAGGAACCTGAAAACTGGAGTGAAGGGTACTAACGTCCGCGAAACTATGAATGGAATTAGTTGTGGACGAGAGAAGGTCGTTGATGTGAAGAAGAAACAATGTTGGTGCCAGAACTGAGCCCTGAGGGACTCCAGCATTTACTTGGTGAAAGCTTGAAGAATGGCCGTCCACAATAACTGATATACGTCGATCAGATAGATAACTAGAGAGCCAAGTACAGAGTTTAGTTGAAAGACCATAGGAGGGAAGTTTATTAAGAAGTGCGGCATGCCAGACCTGGTCAAAAGCTTTGGATATATCACACAATTTTGTTAAACATTAGCTGTGAATTTTTCTTTCATCTTGGGACTCCGGACAGTTTACGAAGATTTAATTAGCTCGTGGTACCTAATTACCGTAGAGGTCTTAACAAAATCAGGTAGTTAATTAATATGGAAAGTATTTTTAATATTGGTTGGGTTTTAAGAAACGGGCAATTTTGGACGCAAACGAAATACCTCACTTTAGATACTCCCAAGATATTATTCTCTAAGAATTATCTTTAATTTTTCTTGACCAAAACCATAAAAATAATTATTGATAAGGAAAGAACCGTTAAGCGGCCCACAGACGATCAATATTATTGCGCAAAATTCCATTTTGTACAATATTATTGACCGCTTTTGGTTTATATTGAGAGGTTGGACAATATATTGTGTCAATCAAAAACTGTTTGATTTTTATTGTGCAATAGTGATTTATTGTGCCGTGTGTGGGTAATATTGCACAATTATTTCAGCTTTCAAATATGAAAGAGTATTTGTTTTACAAAAACAATTTTACAAATATGAGTTTAAAAGCAATAGAGAAAGAAATAAAGGTTTTTCTTATTTTTAAACATGTCTCAAGCAGTTACTTGTTTCTTATTCATGTTTTAACCGGTAGTTACAAAACAAAACTAGTAATTGTGCAATATATTAAATATAGTCTTTGCATAAATATATTGCACTGTTTGGGGACGACTAGGAATATTACTGTACAATATTTTGCCCAATAATATTGATCATCTGTGGTCCCCTTTACAGCTTATTTGTAAGCACGAATAGGAAGTTTGGGAGTAGGGGCATAGCTACAGCCGAATTAACCGTATCAATAATATGGGGCCGCCAGGCTACATGGGACCCCAAACGTGTGTCTTTAACTGCCGGCTTTATTAGAAAAGTTGGACCATAATTTTTGGCTTTAAAAATGTTTGTTACACCACGTTTATATCGAATAGTTGAAGCTAGCTTGAGTTACATATATATATATATATATATATATATATATATATATATATATATATATATATATATATATATATATATATATATATATATAAGTAATTATATAAATAATAATCTAATTTTATTTATACTTTTTGCAACCCTTTAAGTTACTTTTTATGACTATTACCACCTTACCTTCGTGAGAGTGGCCCCACGGCGCGGCGGCGATCCAACACTGATTATTTATGTTAAAACAAAAACAATGACAATAATATCGGCTGGGTTAGTAAAATAGAAAAGATTTCATGGAAAGTGAAGCAAAAAATTCTTTAATGAATTATCTGAAAGTGAACGTTTATTTTTTGCTGTGGACCCACTGCATTGTGGCTACTGAACCAATTTATTTGGCGTTTTTATAAATCCGCAAAGGCAAACTACATTTTAAAGATGATTTGGTCCAGTAATTAAAAAGTTACCTTAAAACTATTAGTTATGATGAAGTAAAATACAGAGTGTTCTCTAAAAATGGTACGAAACTTTAAGGTGTAATTCCTTATATAATTTTCTGAAAAAAGTTCCTCTAAGCATATGTCCGAAGTTGCTTCCTTACTAAAAATACAGGGCGTTGAAATTTGGAAAAAAAACGTTTTTTTCTAAATATTTTAATACGCCTATGCTGATTTGGATCAAATTTGGTACATTTATTTAAAGTAATAAGGTGCCTATTTAGCCCTAACCAGTTTGTTATTATTGGGTGCAATGGCGTCTCAGTGGGCACCGCAACTTATATTATTGAGGCAAAAAGTACGCCACTGACTTTTTTAACGTTAACGTAAAGTCCCGAATTGGTGGGAAAGATGGTATTTTCGCGGAGGTGAACACCTTGAGGGGTTAAAGATAATTTCCTATTGAAAGATCTTAAAGAATTTTGCTCTTCAAAAAAATTTAGAGAAAAAATGAAAATGGATCTATTTCACTTGTCCCGATTTCCATGATTGTAAATGTGGCCACTTAGTTTTAAGAATAAAAACTTTAGTTAGTAATTTTTACACCAGTAACGTAGGTACTTATTTTTTTAAAAGACTTAAAAAATGATTAATTTTTTTAAATTTAAATTCAATTACACACTTTTAACCAATAAAATGGTTACCACCTACTTAAGAAAAAGTAATTTTAAATGATGGACACGAGTAAAACATCAACACAAGACTTAAATTATTTAATGATACAAATCTATATATTTTACACCAATTCGTTCTTGTGCATCAAATCAGAATTAATTTCCGTTCATCAAAATACCGACATGGGTTTTTTTCAGGTGCGTTGAGTTGTCAAATTAAACTTTGTTAAAGAGCTGAAACATCTTAAATATTCTTAAATAGATAGTATTTCATTGTATTATAAAGGATTTTCATTATTAAACCCATTAAAAAACCAGTTGGATATGAATATTTAATACAGTTAAGTGATAGACAGGGTATTTATGTTCATGTTTTAAAAATATTGTAATTCGGTTTTTACATCTGATAAAATTACTTCTTTGGCAATTACAATTTATTACATTCCTATAAGGTCCAACTGGACAGGCCCCGAACTTCCCACTTTGTTCGTTTTTTATCCCTAAAGTTTCTAGAATAAGAAACCTGCTGCCCGCAGAGGTCTTTCCTTCCCCCAAAATAATTAGCAAATACTTATGTAGGTATTAATTTTTGTTTATTGTGTTTATACTTGTAAAAGTATATTAAGGGTAGTATAAATTTTAAAAATATATCTTAATTATTACATTTAATTATTATTTTAAAAATATTTTGTAAAGAAAGTATGCAAAAAAAAATTAAATTCAAATACTTAAAAAATTACAGAAGATAATGATACGATGTTATATATTTGTTATCGCAATGATCAAGGCTAATAATTAGTAAAAAAATATACAGGGTGTTCCATATTAAAAACATTAAGTTGACATCGTGACTTTTTAACGCAACCCTGTATAAAAAATCGAAAACCTTGTCTTTATGGTTTTTTTGCTACTTTTTGTAATAAAGGATATATTGGGAAAAATCAAAAACGTCAATTTTTCTATTTTCCCTCGTATCTCTCAGACAAATAATTTAAATAAAATTTTAAATTTTATGTTCCTTTAAAATCAAGCCCTTAACATCTACATCGGTTTTTAATACCTCCAGTAATAACTGGGATAACCCAAAAAAACGCCAAATTTTGCCCACCCTGTACATACAGTTTTCTCAATATTCTAAATACATAAGTGCATAGTTATAAAAAGGATAATTTGTCTTAAAAAAAGGAGGCCATGATTTTTTGTTGCAATATAATGGCCGGGTTATAAAAATTAAAATTAATTAATAAGTATAAATAAAATTATTTTTACAATGTTAATTTGGGAAATTTTTATACAGTCGCATTTTTAACGGTCGTAAAATTACCATTAAAATATTTAGATTTTACAGAATAAAATATTTTTGTGAAGGGTTACTTACCTAAATAAAATATATTAGGGTTACTTGTCATTTTTAAATCAACTTACCAAAAAAATTCAGAAAAATAATAAATTTTTGTCAAAAATAGCTCAAAGTGGTTCTTCAGGCAGTATTTGTACACTTTTTTGCAGCAGCGGGAAAGTTATAGGTCTGTGATTAAACTAAGTATATCGGTACATCGGTAAAAAGTTGAAAGAACAAGAGTACTGAATCGGATCTTGATAGGTCCTTGAAAACAATCGAAAACCGCCAATAAATTTTAAAAGCAAAACAGCTTTGTATGCATTCTCCGCCATTTTGCTTGGCCGTATTTTCCCTTTTTTTTCGATCTCTTTTAAATTGAATTGTCGGAAAAAATCGGCTCGATTAGGAACAACAAAGGAGACACGCACAAGTGCGTTTGATGAGATGGACCCTTATTAGCGATTCAATGCAAATAAGGAATCCTAACTTTGTAAAAGTAACAATAATAATGCACTTTATTTGAGAGTGAAAAACGCCTTTTATAATTAACCGCCAAAAAGAATTTTGATACGAATTTTTCGCTGACTACCGCGCCTCGTTTCTTCATTTTATACGAAACAAAGCCCAAATAATTCTAGGAAAATGTTTTCACTAAATAGAGACATTTTGCACCTCTTAAAATACCAGACGTTTTTTGGCCTCCTTATGGTTATCGTTATTAAACATAACGATTACGGCAGCAGTTTTAGATAGAGATTTTGCAGCCTCTTTTAAGAAATTTATCTTGCATCTGCGCTTTTGATACATAACCTTATTTTTGCCTGTGGTTCACCGATTTTAAAGTTAACGAAAAATCAGTATTTACTTTTATTATTCATAAGATATAAATTCATATTTAAATATATGCAAACACTTCTGTTGATTTCGTTTTTAAAGTAGATGCAAACAATACAGTATAAGCAAAACACAAAAAGTAAGGTTAAGTTTGGTAGTAGAATAAAAAGCAAGTGTGCCAGATTGTAACATCTAAATTAATTACTGATTTAGAATATCCGTAAAAGTGCAAGTCCGTTTGAATTTCTTAACACTATTTGATTTTTATTACTGCTATAGATTTTTCGCTAATTAGAGCCTTTGTATAAATGATATTTTAATTAATACGGCAATAAAATTTTAACCTTTTAAATAATTGATATTAAAATTTCTACAATCCGGCAACCACGCAGTTTAACAATAACGATAACGATAACGATAAGCTCTGCGGTATTCATCCGTAATTAAAGGAGTCCGGTATGGTTAATAACGATAACGGTTCATGTTTGCGTTGCTGCGCAGTCTCAGAATAACGTTAACCACAACGGAATTGCAAAATAAGGGGTGCAAAATGTCTCTAATAAAAATAAGATACTTATAAAAAAAAACATCAATTAGAGTTGACATATTTTTTATTAAAAATGTTTAAAGGTATTTATCAATAATTAGCAACATGCTGATAACTTTTGTTCTTCGATCAGCAATTATTTTTAATTAAAATAAATGAGGCACATTGGACCCCCTAAACTCATTAATTATATCTACAGCTAGGAAATATTTTAATAAAAAAATTTAGAAGATGCACAAACCAAAAGTAAAAGTAAATTAAAAATAAAGCACCGTTATGAACTATAAAGAATCCTTTCGATTTTCAATTTAGATACCTATAGCCTAAGATTAAATTTATTTTTTGTTGCTTGTTGCATCAAACAAGTAAAAAGTCTTTTCATTGTAACCGAAAACATTTCTTAAATTGCTTTGGTCATACGCACTCAAAAATATGCTAAAAGCATTCAAGCGTGCTGTACTATTCAGCCAAGGTAATAATTTTTCCTGAATTACATAATGTAATAATATTTTTGCTCCGCAGGCAAATGCAATCAAGTAATAGTTAAAATGGTAACACAACTAAGCTACAAACAAATATTAGCTTGACTTGATTTATACTTAAGAATTAAAAAATATTAGAAAGGCAAAATTTGCCTTAGATATGCTGGTGGCCAATGCAATCATAGCTTTGCACAATTAGTCCCCTCGCCCGTTCCGTAATACCCATGTATACAGGGTGGCCCACCATATTCGACACGGTCTGTAGCTGGATAAACATGGGGTTTTTAAAAAAGTAAATACTGGAACATATACAGGTCGGATAAGGCCACAGTATAAAATTATTTTACTCTATACAGGATGTCTCAAAAAAGTGTGACGTATGAAAGTTATATTTTTTTAAATGGAACGCCCTATATTTTATGACGGTTTTAGATTCTACATAAAAAAATAATTTAAGTTTGTTTATAGTACCAAGTGTCTAATTTTATTCGTTTTTGTGATATTTGATTTTTTTTCAAAATGCAGGGGTGCAATTAAATTAATTTTATTTTAATAATATAAACTCCTTAAACTTTAAAATTTGTTACACGATTAGGAAAAGTCTGCCTTATCATACGTAGGTCATATCGAGATGATAGATTATACAGGGTGATCAAAAATAATTTCAATTTTTAGAAAGTCAAATTGCAATATCTCTCTTATTTTAAATGGAATACCCTGTATTTTTTACACCACATGATGACAAACCAAATGCTCTTTTAAATGGTGTATAGGTTGCCTATACCTATCTTTATACTTTTAAGTAAATTCCGTTTTAACATATTTTTATTCCAAATGTCTATTTAAATGTAAGTAGGCTGTGATATAGCTATGCCTATTTACTAAGCCGTTATTGCAAAATGTAAATTTGTTGGAAAAAAGCACAAAATTAAAAGATTTTGTATTATCTGCCACTATTTTTAAAATTCACAGAAAAAAATTCATTAGTTGCTTATAATGCTACTTTAAATAACACTTATTTCAGCTGAATGTGGTAATGATAAAACTTGTGTTTTTAAACAATCCTAATAACGACTCTGGTCAGTTATGACGATATTCTGTGACCTATAACTCGTTTCTTTCATTATCCATAATCACTGTGTCAAATTTTTTAAAGCAACTATTAAGGTTATCAGATGGTTTCTCCTGGAATATTTTTCAGGATTAACTCTAGACTAAAAGTAAACCATTTTTTTCACATCCTACCAGTATTATATCATCTTGTTGTTGTAGAAGAAGGGTTTTTATTTAAAATCATTTAAATTTCTTTTAAACTGACTAAAACACTAGTAATCCATAAATGGTCGTTGTTATTTTCCTAAGAAAAACATTAATGGCTGCTATGTTACAGCCAACTTTAATTTAAATAAATATTTGGACTAAAAATTTGTAAAAACAGATTTTACTAAAAAGCACAAAATATAGGTATAGGCAACCTATACACCATTTGAAAAGAGTATTTTATTTGTCATCACGTGACGTAAAAAAATACAGGGGGTTCCATTTAAAATAAGAGAGATATGGCTATATTTGATTTTCTGAAAAATTGAAATTATTTTTTGATCATGCTGTACAATATTTAATTTTGAATTGACCTACGTATGATATGGCAGATCTTTTTCTAATTTTGTTACTCATTTTAAAGTTTAAAGTGTTAAAATAAATTCAATTTAATTTTACCTCTGCATTTTTCAAAAAAATCAAATATCACAAAAACGAATAAAACTAGATACTTAGTACTATAAACAAACTTGCGAGTTATTTTTTAAAGTAGAAATCCAAAACCGTCATGAAATATAGGGTGTTCTATTTAAAAAAAATATAGCTTTGATACGTCACACTTTTTGAGACATCCTGTATAGAGTAAAATAATTTTATACTGTGGTCTTATCCGACCTGTATATGTTTCAGTATTTACTTTTTTAAAAACCCCATGGTTATACAGCTACAGACCGTGTCGAATATGGTGGGTCACCCTGTATTTTCCTTAGTTCGTATCTTTATATCTTACTCTAGAAACTACGTTGAAATAATTTTATTTCTTTAACAGTTGATGCAATCTTTCAACTATCGCAGACCTCCTGCGAGATTATTTTTTGACGAATGTTTATTGCGTAAATTGTCATTTATTAAACAATAATATAATAGAATTGACAAACAAAAAAATGTCGATGTCGAACGATAATTCTTTCTCTTACCAAACATACAAAAAGAAATTATTATACTAAATTTTAAGGCCAAATATTTTTTTAGTTTTAAAGGCAATGATACAAAAATAAAGAGAGATAAGAGATTTTTCTAAATGACGTAAGGGTGAATAATAATTGGGTTAGGGATTAAAATCCCTTGATTGCCGATTAATTTGTAAGTTAATTACAACATTTTTTCGACACGCGTTTTGTTATTTTGTTCTAAAAATTATAATTTTTGACAGGTGTCTAATAATGGTTATTTAAGGACCAGGGTTGTAAAGAAATTTAGGTTAAGGGTCTCCACATTTCAAAGAACATTGTTTTTTCTTATTTCAGCATTTTTTTATCGTTTCTATTAAACAATTTTGAAAACCAAAAAAAAGCCCCACTTTCCATTTCAAAGAACATTGTTTCTTTCTTATTTCAATGTTGCTTTTTTCCTTCCTATTACTGCGTTTATATTGAATAGTTCAAGCTGGCTTAAAAACAAAGCGGCTTTGAAGCGATTTCCAAGTCTACATGTTTATTTCGGTGGCTTGAAAGATGATGAAAAATCGAGGTCAAGCACATTTCAGGCCATCGTCGTACACATGCGGCAGTTTTGCATCCAACTTCAGAGTGGACATCAAATGAAAAACAAACCTTACTTTTAATTCGTCTCGTTTTGTGCGCTGTTGTTGGTGAGAGCGTGTTTTAAAGTTTTTTCGTCAGTTTTTCAACTCATATTTTTTATAAAAATGTCAAAATCATATATGGAATTAACACTGATGACGTTCGAGGAAGCAATAATCTGAAGTTAGGCAGTTATTAAGCCCTCTTGAATCGTTTATATCGTGTTTCTAATCGGCTTCAGTAAAGTCAACCACTTATTTTCAGGCTTGACTTAAACAATTCAAGTCACTTTTAAGCGCGTTTATATCCGCTTTTTTCAAGCCACTTTTAAAAGCCGCTTTAACTCAAGCTAGCTTCAACTATTCGATATAAACTAACTATCTATCTATCTATCAATCTATCCATCTGGCTGCCTATGTAACGGAATCTTTGAGCCTAATTTTAACCAACTTCCAGCTATTCGATTTCTTTGAAACTTTGCACACGTATTAAGGACCCATGACAATGCAATAATCTGCAAACAGTATCCCTTATCTTTTTTTTAATCGCCAGGAAAAAATTCCATTATATTATAAAAACAACACCTAGATGCCATCTGTTGGAAAAATTTCAAACTTTGCTATTAAATGAAGAAGAAATTTTTTAGTGGATTGCAAAAATGTTGACAACGGTCCAAACATTTCCTGAGTGCCATCTGTTGGCAAAATTTGAAACTTTGCTACTTAATGAAGAAGAAATTTTTTAGTGAGTTTATAATCTTTGCAAATCTTTAGCAAATTTGCTACCATTGTCATTTTCATAGGGGCTGGTTACTTTCTTTGCTGCTTAATTAATTAGGTATGTTCTTAATTTACATGTTATATTGAGAATTTTGTGCAAATATAATCGAACTAAAAATGAAAAAGTAATTAATAGTTTAAAAACTAAAAACACGCTTTTATATGCAACCGAACTAAAAATTAAAAAATAATTTTTCATTAAAAAAATATTTTCACTTCATAGTGAAAAGCGTGCATTTTACTATTTTTCATAACTTATCCATCATAGATATTGCCAATATATATAATTATAATATTTGAATATATTAAGCACCCCACGCTTTAGTATGAAGTGAAAATATTTTTCTTTTAATTAACTATCTATCTATCTATCTATGTAACGGAATCTTTGAGCCTAATTTTAACCAACTTCCAGCTATTCGATTTCTTTGAAACTTTGCACACGTGTCAAGGACCGATGAAGATGCAATAATTTAAAACAGTATCCCGTTATCTTTTTTGAATCGCCAGGAAAAAAATTCCATTATATTATAAAAACAACACCTAGGATGCCATCTGTTGGCAACATTTCAAACTTTGCTATTAAATGAAGAAGAAATTTTTTAGTTTTTACACAATTTGGTTAGTTGCACCATGGGTGTTCAATTTTTATGAACAATAAAAATATAGGGTTAGTTGCACCATTAGTTCAAGGATTCCATAATAAAAATTACATTATGTGTAATGTATACATAATACATAATGCAATTAATAAAAATTAACATTCTTTTTTGGATCGCCAGAAAAAATTTTCCTTTATATTATAAAATATAAAAACAACACCTAGGTTGCCACCTGTTGGCAACATTTCAAACTTTGCTATTAAATGAAGAAGAAATTTTTTAGTGGGTTGCAATATATTGGCAACGGTCCAAACATTGCCTGGATTGCCATCTGTTGGCAAAATTTCAAACTTTGCTACTTAATGAAGAAGAAATTTTTTAGTGAGTTGCAATCTGTTGGAAAAATTTTAAAATTTGCCACTCTTGTTCATTAAAAAATTTTTTCGCCATTTTGTCAAGAGTAGCAGAAACTAAAAAATGAAAAATAATTAATAGTTTAAAAACTAAAAAACACGCTTTTATATGCAACCGAACTAAAAATTAGAAAATAATTTTTCATTAAAAAAATATTGTCATTTCATAGTAAAAGCGTGGGGTGATAAATATATTAAATGTTATAATTATTATATTTGCAAATATCTATGATGGAAAAGTTATGAAAAATAGTAAAATGCACCCCACGCTTTTACTATGAAATGACAATATTTTTTTTTAATGAAAAATTATTTTCACCAATCCATAGAACCCCACAAGTGAGATTTCAGCGTACCCTAAAAATTTTAGTACCTACCGCGATCAACAGATGGCGAAAGTAGTACGATGTCGCTTTGCTAATACGATTACCATCAGAAATTGATAGCAGTCGCTGACGAGCAGTCGGCCCGATCAGTTAGAGTGAGGATATACGCAAAATTTAATAAAAATAAAATCCCCGATAAATGGTAGTATCCATAAGATTATTAAATTTATGATTTCAGAATAGGATATATCGATGGGTTTTTGACAAAACATCGTAAGCGACATTCGTCTCAGTTTTACGGGAAACGTTTTTTTTTCATTGGCTTTATTTCAGATGAAGATATGTTCTATATTGGTTCGGCGGTTCATTTAATTAATGGTAGTTATTTGGGTACACGCCAAAAATAAATTAATAGTACCAAAAACAACAAAAAAAATAAAGCAAGTAAATAGAGAACTAAAATCGACGTTTTGGTGGCAAGTCTGCCACCGTTGTCAAGATAAATTAAATAAAAATAAAAAATTTAAAAATTAACTATTATTTAGGTTTAGAATTTTAAAATTTTTAGCTTTTTTTTAGGAGATTCTGAAAATTTTGACATTAAATGTTAAATATGTTTGTTTTGTAATTCAAATTAAGAAGAAATCTAAAATAAAAACATTCAGATCTCGGTTTTTCTTTAAAAATAACGCGATGGGAAGAAAAATCGTTTTCCGTAAAATTGGCGAATGTCGCTTACGATGTTTTGTAAAACGCATCGATATATCCTATTCTGAAATAATAAATTTAATAATCTTATGGATACTGGGTCCATTTATCGGGGATTTTATTTTTATTAAATTTTGCGTATATCCTCACTCTAACTGATCGGGCCGACTGCTCGTCAGCGACTGCTATCAATTTCTGATGGTAATCGTTTTAGCAAAGCGATGGAACAGATAAAAGTTATTGTTAGTTAAAAAGTGTGTAGGTTTAATTTGGCCCACCCTGTATATTTTCTTAAATTATAAATTAATAAGTGTTGGATCTTATATCGATAGGTGTTTTTAATTCACAGCAAGCTAGATGATGGTAGTACTGCCAAATGTCTTTTTCGGTACTTTAAATGAGCCAAGCCATCTAAACCTTTTTTTTTATTACAGTATGTGTTGGCGATATAACAGATTTACCGCTCCAAACTTTTATAAAAATCAATTTCATGGATCTTTTAAACAGTACCTGATAGAAGTTATTACTCAAATCGTTACTTAATGTAAAAAAGACCATAAAATACGGCAAGTTAATTTAAGTAAGACACAAATTGAACTAGATTACCTCGTCTTGTGTTTTTTAGCAATTAAGAAGGCGTAAGTGGTACTAAAATATTCTTCAATTCCCTTGATATCTTCAAAGAAAACATATTGTGATAAAAACTACAACACATCTTTGAGAATGTCAAGGTTTCTAGGAGCGGTGAAAACAAGCATAAAAGTGAAAAATAACATAAAGCAGGCGATTATAAAAAATATGTCCACAGGCGATATAAAGTCACAGTCCTCCCGAAGTAATCTGTATCATCTCTAAAATTAAACTAGCTAGCGGCGTGCTGTTGGTGAATCATCCTTAGTTAAAATTTTGCGGATGCCTTTACGCGAAGTACTGTTAAAGTAATTACTAATTCTTATGTCTCAACGAAACGCGGTTTTTGCGCATAATGCGCTAAGTATAACGCTATAGTCATTTTCAAGCAGCTATAGGCGAGCCGCCATTCCGTTATAGAAACGGCCTTGCTGGGAACAAGCGTATGTACAGGGTGTCCATATTTGCTCTATTGACTTAGTGGCTCCCCTTTCTTGTCATATAAGTTTGCTTCTCTTAATTAGATGCACATGTTCTATCTATTTCCCAACAGTGTATGTTTTTCGTCTGTTGTTGCTTTGCAATTGATTATTATGTGTGAGGTTTTTTTCCTCCAGCAAAGTCTGCATGTTGTAAAATGTTGTATGTGTAACAGGAAAATGGTTATTTTAGGAAAATGGCTTTTGCTTAGGCTAATGCTCTCTGCCTGGGCAAATGGTGTATATTTATTTTTAAATGCTATTTGCCTAGGCAAATAGCATTTGATTCTATTTGCTTAGGCAATTTGTATGCAAATGAAAAGAAATATTTGCATAACCAGACGGTCATGCAAAACTGTCACATTGGGGGTCATGGTTGGTTCTGGATAGTTAAGCTTTCTTTTTTAATTTCTTAATAAAGCAAATTAGGATTTTTTTTTAACTAGCCAGAACTAACCATTACCGCCCCAATGTGACAGTTTTGCTTGACTGTCTATAGCGCTTCGAACCAATGAAATTATACGTGGTTTTGCTTTTACTGTAGTCTGCAAAACACACTGTATGCCTAATATGTTATCAAATATATCATTTGCCCAGGCAGAAAGCATTTGCCTAGGCAAGCACATTTTCTGCAAGTATGTCCTTAGATGACACCCATCAACTTAGACATCCTACTGCTTGTCTTACCTAATTGCGCCTCAGAAGCACTGGCGTAGATAAGGGGGAATAATACCTCCCCGAAGGAATGTTAAAAAATTTTAAAGGGGGTTCTTTTTACAGATCTAATTTTTCTTTGGTTGTTTATGCAAAAAAGGACATAGTTTAGTAAAAATAAAGTAACTAATTTATCTATTTGTAGGTTGGGGCCTTTTTTTGCGCTTTGATTTTTGATTTTGCCATACAAAACAAGCCTCAAACATACTTTGTCCATTCCCCTCTCCCCTCCTAAGATAATTAAATTATCTACGTCACTGATGGAGGAGGAAGGAGGACCTCACCCTTGCTGAGTCTCCTAGGGAACCGGCTCTTGATCTATTATAACTTTTATTAGGTTGTGCAGGTATTTAAAAATGTACACTAGCGTACTGTGAGGGGCGGGGGCCGCCCCGTTCCCCCCGGTAAGAGGGGGCCCCAAAAAGGGAAAAAGAAGCCTTGAGGTGTACTGTCCCCCTTTTAAAGGCTTTTTTAATGGGAAGAAGTGAAGTATGGTGAGGGGCCCCACTTACAATTTTGGTCAGGTCTCTTTTACCCAAAGATCTTTTTGTCAAAAGTAATAAAGGGCTCCACTTACATCCTTGGATATTCCGTATTTTCACATTTACACCAATAACCACTTAGTTATTTGTCTTTAACAGAAATGGGTGTACCGAGCCAAAACTCTGGAAAATGATAAGAGTTATTCCCTTCTTCCATATATCAGGATGTCAAGAGAAGACTTTTTATGATTTAATATCCACGATCATGTGATCTGATCTCATACTAAGAGTTGTTCGTCAATGATATACGTTACTCTTGTGACACCATGTTCTAGAAAGTTGTTTTAACATCTTTTTTTATTCTGTAGAGAGTCTGTAGTAATAGACTCAGTCTTCAGAAAAATATCCAGGGGTTAAGCCCAGAATTGTTTCCATATACTCGTCGAGGGTGTGTCGAATTTTAAATTTTATGCCAAGATACGAACGTTTTCTGTAATATAAAATAAGAGGTAAAATCTTGCGGTTTGAAATATTCGAGATTTAACCACTAAAATTTGCATTTTCGTAATGTTGCTAAATGGACATCATAAAAAAAACCTAAAAGAAGAATATGCTTATAGGATCCATAAAACAAGTTCCAGGTACAAACTTTGTAAAAAAATATTCGTGGGGAATCCAAAAATAACAAGGAAATAGTGTTCTGTTGCCGCAGAATTAAATTTACAAGCATTTTGGTGAAAAAGATTATGACATAAAATTTGATTGGTACTAAAATTTAATGTTTTTTAGATGGCAGATTATTTTTATTGGTTAAGTAAGTTGTTAAAGTAATTAAAGCAATATTTCATGTAAGTAGAGAAAAGTAAATATACACCTAGCAATATTTGTTTTGTTTAGTTCTGGTGGGTTTTTTAAAAAGATTTAATACACAAGTTGTCAGAACCTCCCTAAAAATTTAAAATTACATTGGCCACAAAATATCTGACTCAATATCAATGAAAATATAATTTAATAAAATATATAACCATCAGGATGATGTAAACTTAAAGAGACAGCATTAGTTAAATAATAGAAAAAGCATAAATTGATGCTTCATCTTTTTTTTTTATCTTTGGACAATCCACGAAGGCTGAAAGCCTAAATACTAACGTACCGTGGGTGTCTTAAGCAGGGTAAGAGGAAGTTTGTTAACACGGGACTTAAAAACTTGAAGATTTTGGGGGAAGGAAAGACCTCCGCTGGCAGCAGGTTCCACAGTCTAGAAACTCTAGGGATAAAAGAACGAACGAAATGGGAAGTTCGGGGCCTGTCCAATTGAACTGTATGGGGATGCATACGCGCGGACCACGAGTTTCTCTGTTGGGAACTGCAAGAGGGACTATACTGGACAATTCGTCGGAGCAGAAGCCGTAAAAGTATCTATAGAAGAGCGATAGATCTCCCACAGCTCGACGATGAGCAAGAGAAGGAAGTCTTTGAGTAAGTTAATGATCATTAATAAGACGAACAGCCCTTCTTTGAATGGCATCAAGAATGCTGAGGGTTGTAGGGGATGCCATTCCCCAGACATGAGAACAATATTCCAGAGAGGGTCGAATTTGGGACACATACAAAGTGTAAGTGTGCTTTAAAATTAAAGAGAAATAGTTGGCCAAATTAATAAAGATTACTAATAAAAAAATTAATAATTATTGGCACATTTCGCTTATCGGCAATAATAAAAAAATCTCTTGTTTTAAGAAGTAAACTTCCACAAATATTTTTTTTCTAAAGATCTTAGACTAAGATTATATGAGAGTAGCCCATTGTTTTGTCTTCATACTTTCGTAAGTGTATAATAGCTATCCTGTGCTACTTCTGTCATAATTAGTCAAAGGTTGATCTAAAATAAAACAAATAATAAAAATGCTTTTAAAAATCTTTACATGTTTACTTTAAAGCACTAAAAGTTGTATTTTTAAATTACTGGTTGGTTTTAGTTACGATTTATCTGCTGCAATTTTATCTTCTTTACTTTTATACTTTTAAAATTTTAATGAACTAGACCAGCAGTATTAATATAAAGTATTTCTCATAAAAAATTATAGGTGTTCAGTGTTGTTGTTGTGTCAGTTTATTATACATACATACATACATACATACATACATACATACATACATACATACATACATACATACAAACATACATTGAAAGTTAAATAAAAGCTTGTAAAAGCAGTAAATCCTTGGTATTTACAGCAGATACTTTAAATTAAAATAATAACTAATGGGCAATGCGACAAACTTAATATTTCTTTCTTAAACTTTCACATTGTAGACAAATATAGTTTTTACCTCACGGTATTGTTGTAAATGTATAAAAATTTAGCGTAATAGGAAACCAACTGGTTAGCCAAATTTTTATTATATTTGTGATTTAAAAATAAAATAGATAAAAGAAATTTAATGTATAGAAAACAGACTGACCACAGAGTATTAAAAACTAGAGAAAACAATTAAAAATGTTAATAATTTCTATTATAAAACATACTAAATGCTTAAATGCAGTTTTATATCACTGCATAACGAAATTAATTCAACCAAGAAAACACGTTTATTTCCTTAAAAATGCTTCGGACTAATAATTTTGCACAAGTTTTCTTCTTTATTTTTGTTTTTAACAAATCTTTTTATTAATACTTCTCTACTTAATTTATTTGCTAAAAGAAATCCCTAATTTGGTATTCAGATTATGTAAATTTTGTTTGATAGATTTTTAAAAACAAAAACAAAACAATTGTTTATTACTTAAGTGCCATGGCTATAATAGCTTTGTTCGCGGGTCTAGTAATGAACCGATTCTGAACCAGAACTGAACTGGTTTAGAATTGTTTTAAAGCGCATGTCTAGTTATTTATTAGTTCGGAATTTTTATTTACCGCGAACGATTTTCTATACAGCTGAGGATGTATTCTAAACTAGCCTTTTGGTTAGGATTTTTCATGGTTAAATTGGATACTATACAAAAAATTAAATTTAAACAAAAAGGTAAATTGTTATACTGTCGAATGCCACTCGAGGTCTCTCGGCGGAAGACGAGGGATTCCCTGCCTCCTCTTTAACTAAAGATAAAATTTAAACAACAAGAAATGGTAAAATCTTGTAATATTGTCTATATTTTTTTAATTAAATCGTTATTTATTTTATTGCATACATACATTCATACGGAATACAATTAAAAATCCTTTGTTTATATACGCTCAGAATCACAAAAATATAAAAAAAATATTCAACAGGTATATTAACCCGCATTAACAGTGGCAAAAACAAATAAACTATAATACAACGGTTTATTTCTGTACCACAGAAACAGAAAACAGCTGACCATGTCGACAATGCGCATGAAATTCCAAACTGAACTTTTAGTTCCAACAAAAATCCCAGGACTGCTAATCAGGTTATGAACCGGTAACGAACTGATTCCATTGTAACCCGCGAACACAAAACTGTTACTAAAAATTCAGGATTTTACTAACCACGAACGCTGCTTTTTTCACTGCGCATGCGAATAGTCCCAGAACCGGTTCAGAATCGAACCCGCGAACAAAGCAATTTTTGGTATTAAATGTTGCTCAATTAATGAAACAGTCACTATTTCTCAATGCCAGATTCGCGGATTATTCTTAAATTTTGAGTATAAAATGTGTAATTGCCGAATTATTCTTAAAGCGTGGTAATTTTATTGCACTGTTTATAAATTCTCATGTACATTTTTGTTTCTTTTTCCTTTGTTACAGTGCTTAATATCGGGGACAGTTTACAACAACTGTAATGAGTACATGCGCCACAAAAAATAGAAATTTAATTTTAATACACGGCATTTTCTTGAATTATATAACTTTAGCAATATATTTTTGTTTGTTTGAAAAATATAACTAGCATGCAAAATATACCATAAAGTTTGTTCTGCACGAAGAATAATTTGCCATTTAAAAATCATTAGCCAAGTAATTATTAATTGTCTTATTGGAAAATAGCACGATTGATATTTGGAAGAACTATGAAAATGTAATATACAGCAGGGTGTCCGTTATTTCCCAATCTTTGGACAATCCACGAAGGCTAAAAAGCCTAAGTACTAACGTACCGTGGGTGTCTTAAACGAGGTAAGAGGGAGTTTGTTGATCCGGGACTTAAATACTTGAAGATTTGGAGGGGGATGGAAAGACCTCCGCGGGCAGCAGGTTCCACAATCTAGAAACTCTAGGGATAAAAGAACGAACAAAGTGGGAAGTTCGAGGCCTGTCCAGTTGGACTGTATAGGGATGCATACGCGTGGCACTACGAGTTTCTTTGCTAGGAACCGTGAGTAGAGAAACTATACTGGACAATTCTTCAGAGCAGAAGCCATGGAACTACCTATAAAAAAGCGATAATCCCCCACAGCCCGACGATGGGCAAGAGAGGAAAACCTTTCTGTAAGTAAAGGATCAATAATTAGACGAGTAGCTCTTGTTTGAATGCAATCAAGAATGCTTAGGGTTGTGGGGGACGCCATGCCCCAGATATGAGAACCAATATTTTTAGGAAGATCTGACTTGGGACACATATAAAGTGTATAAGTTAGAAGGGGAAAATACTTTTTGGCTCGAAAGAGAAATCCAAGATTTTTTCAAGCCGCCGTGGCTATAGATACAATATGTTTATGCCAGTTAAGGTTACTTTCAAATGTGACGCCCACAAGATTGAAGTTGTCTTTGCTCTGTAAAACTTGGCCGCTCATAAGTAGAGGATGAGTATTTGACGACTCTTTTCGCGACAAGGAACATGATTGTGTTTTGGATGCATTAAAATGGACAAGATTTTTGGCGCCCCATTCCAATATTAAATAAAAATCCCGCGAAAGAGATATCTGCGTTGCTCTGCGTTTGTTTTCCAACTCAGGTTTAGTGATGGGTTTAGGAACCTGAAAGAAGAGTGAAGGGTACCATCGTCGGCGAAACTATGAATGGAATCAGTTGTGGACGAGAGAGGGTCGTTGATTTGAAGAAGAAACAACGTTGGTGCCAGAACTTTTTTCTTCTATTATTTTTCTTAAACGCAAATAGATAGAAAAATCTACTCGTCGCATATTCTGATGGGAAATTTACCACTCCAGAAAAAAGTTCTTTGACGAATTTTCGATTAAGTCACTCCTTTAAGAGTTATTTACCGTCAAATGTTAAGTTAAAATTGACTTGTGGCCATCCTAGGGAATTTAATAGTAAGACATAAAATTGGCCACCCTGTAAATAAAATCAATTTGTAAAAAAGATATCTCCCTAAGTTTCAGACAATAAAGGATTTTTAAGTTAAATTTTTGTTGTTTTATTAAATCATTACATTTTAATTTTTTGTAGAGATCTTGAAAAACATAAATATTATAAGCTGATAAAAAAATAGTTGAAAGGAAGCATTATTGTTGTTTAGTTACTTTAATTATTTTTTAACCAATATATTAATAACACTAAATTGACATAAAATAAAACAGAATATGTTTTGTTAAATTTCCGAACAGTCTTGAAAACAAGGCTGTAAAATTTATGTAAAACATTATGTGGTAAATGGTAGAGAGCACTTTGCGTGCATCCTTATCAATGTGCGAATTGACTTTATGAGGCATTAAAAAAACAACCAAATATTATATTGGTGCAATTAGATAATAGTTATTTATGTAACAAGTGCATAAAGTGATACTTTTTTACGAATGGGAAGTTTGACAGCACGAGCCGTGCAATTGCGGCAATCTTATGAGTGTTACATACTATATTTTTTCTACGACCATATAAAAAAATTCAAATTACCAGTTTATACAAGTTTTATTTATTTAAACCTATTAATTTTAATTTTTGCAAAACAGCTATTACATTGCGACAAAAAATCATGGCCTTCTTATTTTTTAAATGACAATTATCCTCTTTATAACTATGCTGTTATGATTTAATTTTACAAAATTGTATGTACTTACTTTTGTAGAAATAATACTACTAATAATACTAAAACAGTATAAATTCCTTTTCAATTTCTTAGTCATTTAAATTCATTATTACTATTAATTTTAAATAATTTCTATTAAATTTATTCGCAAACTGTCAAATTTTAAAACTAGTGACGTTAAAAGAAATATCAAATCAAGGGTAACTTGATCGTTTGGTTCAGTTGATGTCGCGTTTCATTGCATAAATTGATATTTAAGTTTATTGAAGTAGGCATTGAAACAAAACACTAATTCAAATTTTTGGTCATCAGCTTGGACGCTCCCTTTGTGAAATTTATGAAGCGGGTATCCATCGAGTACACACGTAAACAGTACGTTTAATTTGCCGCTTTATAAATTCAGCCAACCCAGCGTCCAACCTGATGCCAAAAATTTAGCAGCATTGTTCTGGGAGTCTATAGTGAAACTACAATTATTGTCTTTGCTGGCAGTGAATTATTAAAACATAGAGATGGTCTGGGTATGTAGGTTTTATATAAATATGTATGCATGCGAATGATTTGTCACCCTATATTATTGCGAATATAAGGACAAAACCAAACAACTATCATATTGTGTTAATAAATTTTAAGAGAATATTCTAAGAATTGATATTCCAATCCAACTTATAGTGCTAGTTCTGCATTTTCATCACTTCTTACGATCTAGGAAAAGGTTTCAAAATATCCGTTAAAGTGTTATAATTTTAAGAGAATAATAGAGACATTTTGCACCTCTTAAATTAACAGACGTTTTTGGCCTTTCTTATGGTTATCGTTATTTAACATAACGATTACGGCAGCAGTTTTAGACAGAGATTTTGCAACCTCTTTTAAGAAATTTATTTTGCGTCTGCGCTTTCGACACATAACCTTATTTTTGCCTATGGTTCGCCGATTTTAAAGTTAACGAAAAATCAGTATTTACTTTTATTCTTCATAAGATTTAAATATATGCAAACACTTCTGTTAATTTCGTTTTTTAAAGTAGATGCAAACAATACAGTATAAGCAAAACACAAAAAGTAAGGTTAGGTTTGGTGGTAGAATAAAAAGCAAGTGTGCCAGATTGTAACATCTAAATTAATTACTGATTTAGAATATCCGTAAAAGTGCAAGTCCGTTTTAATTTCTTAACACTATTTGATTTTTATTACTGCTATAGATTTTTCACTAATTAGAGCCTATGTATAAATGATATATTAATTAATACGGCATTAAAATTTTAACCTTTTAAATAATTGATATTAAAATTTCTACAATCCGGCAACCACGCAGTTTAACAATAACGATAACGATAAGGATAAGCTCTTCGGTATTCATCCGTAATTAAAGGAGTCCGGTATGATTAATAACGATAACGGATCATGTTTGCGTTACTGCGCAGTCTCAGAATAACGTTAACCACAACGGAATTGCAAAATACGGGGTGCAAAATGTCTCTATTATGTTGCCATACTGGAAATTATATTTGTGTGATACGTTTTCTAGATATCTTAGAATAATTGTTTTATTGGATGTTCATGTTTAAATATTAAATATTCTGCATACTATCGTTTTTTTTTATTATGCATGCAAGTAGTTTTTAGAAGTTTGCGAAAATCGTATCTATGCTTAGTTTTATATACTATTAATGGTGTATCGTAGACTTAGTATTTTTTCATAAAAACCATACTACAAAAGCTACTTGAGCCATACTTTATTTAAGCTTTTAATTACACAACAATAAATAAGAGGTAAACAAATATTTTAAATATCATTCCCTCATCGTGTCCCAAACTTAATATTTTAATAATATTACTATTAACCTATTACCATAAAGTAACATACCTACGGATAAGAGAAACCATGGCATGCTAAAATTTTCGTACCGCTTTTGCGGCAGGCTGGCGGCAGGCTTGTCATTTTTGCCAGTTTACACTTTAAATGCGTCGGTCGAAGCCTCGCCTCGTGTAACATCAGCGGTGGGGAGACACGTAAGCTTACTGAAATGACTAACTGGCGGTATTTCAACGAGAAACGAATAAAATTATATTGGGAGTTTTCGCATGACCTGTCCTTAAATTGGCTATTCCATGATAACTCTTAAAATTTCCTTACTCTATGCTATTACCTATTGTGTTTTATGAATTTGACTACTTTTGATCAGTACGTATATTAAAAATAGTGCATTTAACAGCTTATACCCTTTTATTAGGTACCGAGTAAAAAATTATTGGAAAATTAAATTTTTATCTGTGTTTCAAAAGGAGAATCGTTTCTTCATCTTTACTAAAATCTGCATTATACTTTTGAATCGGATCCGAAATTGCCGCGCTTGCAGTTGGTAGCATTGCCAAAAGAAGTTTTTTTATATATTTAACACACCGTTGTTTAAAAACTAAGACGTTTACGACATATGTTTATATGAAGTTTTTTCTTATTTACTCTTGTAGAATTGTTTGCTTAAGTTTGTCGGTTGAGTTACTGGACACCCTGTATGTATGTAGGTAATTTGATTGAAATTGATGAAAACTTTGATGTCTATTGGTGCCTAAACGGTGAGGTTTATCGACTTTAATAAAAGTACCTTATTTTTTAAGTTTTTGATTGTCTATAAAATGTCGCAGCTTTGCGATATCTGTCCAAATAAAAATGTTATGATGTAAATAAATTTTAAGTTTTAGGTAAAGTGCCATCTGGCGGTATTTTTAAAAAGAACTTTTCGCTTAAGATTTTAGAATCTGCAAAGCTCGATGTTTGTGCCAAATATCAACTGGATTGGTTATAAAATAAATTCAATATGGCAGAAAAACCAAAATAAAAATTGAACTTTGACGGCTTGTAACTCGAAAACGAATGACATTTTGAAAAAAAAATTATATGAAGCTCTACCCTTATTTTGACAAGTAGAATCACCCTCTTAAGTTTCGTTATCGATTTTTGAATCACCCTGTATTGCAAATTATGTTTTAATTATAATGCGGAGTCATTTTTCGCAAATTCGTGAGAACTACACACATACAGACTATATTTATAGTTATTTTTTGCCTAACCTTAAATTCAACTTAAGATTGTTTATAAAGTATAAAAAAAGCAAGGCGTAATATAAAATAAACCTCCTTTTTAATGCAAGAATGTATAGCATGACAGTTTTTATTTTATACCTAACTGTCTGAAGAACAATAATTATTTAGCCTTGATTACTTTTATTAACTTGGGTTGTAACTATCTATCAATCTGGCTGGCTATGTAACGGAATCTTTGAGCCTAATTTTAACCAACTTCCAGCTATTCGATTTCTTTGAAACTTTGCACACGTATTAAGGAACCATGACAATGCAATAATCTGCAAACAGTATCCCGTTAGTTCCAGCATTTTCCAGGAAAACCGGAAAAAGTGAAAATCGTACCGTTCTGGCGGATGCGCCAGATTAGACAATTGAATAATTCGAACTTGACAACATTTGCCGACGGGTTGGGGACAGGGCTCACATCCCAGCAATTGAACTCATCTCGCTCGCTGAACGTATCTCGTTCCGGGAGCGTATAACCTTCATCTGTTTTTTTTTAACGAACGAATAACCTTCACTTGTTTTTAAAACAGGCGGTCATCAAAATAATAATGCCCAACATGACTTATACATAAACTACCAAGCTTCTGCAACTTGTAAAAATGATAAAAACACTCTCATTTGATGCCTCATTTAGACAAAGAAAACTATCACTAGGTAATAAACCAAAGCATTTTCAATACGTTGTTTACAGTGGAAAACATCATTTTCAACAAATTTAATATTTTTTCATAAAACGGTAATAAACTTTTCTAACTCCTAACTTTGGTGTATTGTGGGTTAGCTACCTACTGACTGATAGCCTAGTTTACACCGCAAAGCTACCCACTGACTGATAGCCTAGTTTACACCGCAAAGATCTTTGGATTCTTTTAAATGAGTTTTAACTTTAGTATAAAATCAAAATTGGGTATCAAACTTTACTATTTATGAGTTTGCATAAGATGAAAAGTACGCTTGACTTTGACAAATCTGTCATATTTTAGAAACTGTCAATGCGGTGTTGTGCGCTCAATTTGGGAAGGCGGCTATGCAATGAAAGAAACTTTTTAACACGACCTACTTGCTATCTTTCGCATTATTTTTACCAGGGACTCCTTTAGCAACACAGAACGTAACAGCTTTTACAACTGAGAATTTAAATTTATTTTATTGTTTTCTTTTTAAATTACCAGTAATTCAGTCTTTATTTTTATGTATTCCTTACTTTCACAACATGTTACATTATGAATTCATAAAAAATAAGCCTTATTAATGAATCTTCTTCTTCTCTTTATGAGTATTTTTACAGCCTATGGTCTGGCCCTTTTATGAATCCCTTTAAAGACCATCCGAAAACACCCCGACTTTCGCTCTTTCTTCCTTCTTAAAAATGGTCTAAACTGTCAAAACTGCTGCCCTATTCAATACTTTGGCCTTAAGGTTTTAAGGATTGTATTAAATAAAAAAATAACCTTTTGGTAGATAAAAAACTTTGAGAGTATTTTTAGTAACAAAAACATTAAAATAAATTAAAAGTGAAGATCAAAGTCCCAGTGAACTAATAGTTTTAAGCGACACAAATTAATTTAGATAGCTAAAATTACAGGTTGTACATGCAAGATTAAAATGTTATAAATTAACCACGAATCAGGTATTAACTCCAATTTATCAAAAACAACTTTTACTTTTTCAGGTACCATTAGAGCTGATGCCTAGATCTGGTTCCCTAATATGTAATTACCGTGTTAACAAATTTTCGGTAATTTCCTAAAGCGTTTTTAACTGCATATAATTACACATTAAAAGACATTATCATTTTTTGTAATAAAAAAATCTTCAAATTTTTTTAATCATCGTTATGTCCGTAAAGTGATTTTATTGTATCAATGTATTCCATAATATACAATTAGTAAATTACTGCTTTTTAAAAAAGTCTATGCGTCAATTTTTCGTCATCTTAAAGACGTCATTAACGGGACGTCTTTTGTCTGTGACTTAGGGAGGTCAATTTAACGTCATTATGTCGTCATTTTATGACGTCTTTGCTGACCAAATGTGACCAGAAATGACCAAAAGAGACGTCAATAAGACGTCTTCTGCTGCTTGGGAGGTGGGGCAGTGCCCCAGGGCCCCTAAGCTTAGGGGGCCCCTTTGAGGTTAAAAAGAGCTCTTAGAGGGGGGAAGTATAGAAATATTAAAAACAAATGAGAGAAAAATAGAGGGAAGGACCTTTTTTTTGCTCTTCAAATCTTTCGAGGTCTTAGGTCTTGGTTAGTATGAATAAAGATACATAAAGAAAATAGTGAAAGAAAGTTGTGAGAACCTTTTTGTTTGCTCTTCAAACATTTTAGGGGCTCCAACTAATTTTTTGCCCCAGGGCCTCTGCTGTCCTAGATACGCCACTGGCAAATTATTAAAAGGATGGTGCGTTTCCCATAATTTATATTATTATTTAAGAACGAAAATAGCTTATATCATAGGAGGAAATTTATTATATATGGACTGTCTATTTACATATTTCACACAAATTGTTTTATTTAGTACCTAGTCAATGTGGTTCAAATAAACCAGTTCTTAAATTTAACTTGTCAGAAAGTAATACATATTATACAACTTATGCTGTAAGAAATCTTTCAGTTGTCAAGTACTGTAAAAGTATCCGCGGTACTACTTTTACAACTGCACGATTTGTACAGTTTATCGTAGTATACAAGGTGACTCATTGAAAATAGTACCACCGTTGTATGTAAAATAAAAACAAAACACTCGATCGTATACTGGTTAAGCAAGTGGGTATTGGGATATCCGCCAGTAAAGCAACAAAAAAGGATGTATGTGACTAATCCAATCAAAAATGTTTACACGACCCAGCGCTTTAACGCACAGGCCATCACACCGACAAAATTTGTTATGTTATTTAGCTGATTCTGTATACTTCGTTTTTAAGGGGTGCTATTTCAATATTAATTCCATAACCGTAACTTTAAACCCTTGCAGGGGCATTCACCCTTATTTATTTATTTGGCAGAATACGTTTTTGGTTAGTATTCGGGATTCTGTATTCGAATACTTCTTTGGAGTATTCGAATAGGGGCCTTCAAAGTATTCAAATACCGACATTCTGATGATTGGAATACCACAACAAAAATGGGAAACAATAAGGTGAGGACCTTTTTTTCTGTTTAAAATTTTTAGCAGTGGCAAATTCTTTTATTATCCATTTTTGTTTTTTTAGCATTCCAATTTTTTTCCAGTAATCGAATACCGATTCCGGGTATTCATAAAAACCAAGTATTCGAATACTTTTTTCGTCCACGTATAATATATATAATAAATATTCGGTATTGGAATACTTTCGTTATCAGTATTTGTATTCGTATTCGAACACCGATTTTCAGTATTTGACCCAACTCTGCCTGGGCTAAACTGTTTTCGAAGAGCCAAGATTGTTTGACTAGGTAAGGTTGCCTCATTACGTCACATATGTACCGCACTGCTGGTTCCTTGGCACCAACAAGGATGTCTAGACGGATAATACTATGAGGGCGAAAGAGCGCGATATGCAATATTTAAAAATCAGCTAGAATAATCATTGTTAAATAATTTATTTATAGGAAATAGAGAAATTACGGTAACAACTGGAATTAACAGTATTTAAAAGTATTTCTTTAATATTGACAAAAAACACAAACTACACTGTTAAAAACTTCATTAAATAATGAGCAAAATACATATGTGACGTATGGTCCGCCATGTTGGAAGGCTTACGAGGCAACCTTACCTAGTTAAACGATCTTGTCGAAGAGCCACCCGGTATTTTATCCTGCCAATCTAAAATTGCTGCCTCGAAAAATTGCATTTTGTTGTGTCATTTGTTGTAATAAATGAAATATTTGGAGCAGTTTTCGGTCATCGAGGTAAGCACGGTATGGCTTAAGATAATATAAATTAAAAATACGCACAATTTGGGTATTTATATGTAAAATTAAATTTTGATATTAGGCAATGCCTCTTAAATACTAGGTTAATTGGTCCATACAAGGTTGTTTTAATATTAAAGCCTCGAGATATTAATACAAATCCATTAATTATAATTATGTTACTTAACAAAAATGGTAACTAAAAGGTACTTATAAGGAGTTGGTTGATATGTGTGTCAATTGTTAATGCAACTAGATTCTACTGTTTTATGTTAACGCTGCATGAAACCTTAATTAATAGTCTAAATTTAATTACATATTTGACAGTCCAGTTATAAAACATCTGGTAAAATAAAGGTACTTAAAAATGCAAAATGTGGGTTGTGTTATTCCAAAAAACTTTGGTATTCATAGAGTGCAATTGATATAAAATAATAAAATTAAATTAACTGTAAGGGTAACTATTTCCTTTTTATCTTTGGACAAACCACGAAGGCTTAAAGCCTAAATACTAACGTACCGTGGGTGTCTTAAGCGAGGTAAGAGGGAGTTTGTTGACACGGGACTTAAATACTTGAAGATTTGGGGGAAAGGAAAGACCTCCGCGGGCAGCAGGTTCCACAATCTAGTAACTCTAGGGAGAAAAGAACGAACAAAGTGAGAAGTTCGGGGCCTGTTCAGTTGGACCGTATAGGGATGCATACGCGCGGAACCACGAGTTTCTCTGTTGGGAACCGTGAGTGGAGGAACTATACTGGACAATTCTTCAGAGCAGAAGCCATGGAAGTACCTATAAAAAAGCGATAAATCCCCACAGCCCGACGATGGGCAAGAGAGGGAAGCCTTTCTGTAAGTGAAGGATCATTAATGAGACGAATAGCTCTTCTTTGAATAGAATCAAGAATGCTTAGGGTTATGGGGGACGCCATGCCCCAGATATGGAAACAATATTCCAAGGGAGGTCGGATTTGGGACACATATAAAGTGTATAAATTAGAAGCGGAAAAATACTTTTTGGCTCGAAAGAGAAATCCAAGCTTTTTGAAGCTGCCGTGGCTATAGATACAATGTGTTTATGCCAGTTAAGGTTACTTTCAAATGTGACGCCCACAAGATTGAAGGTGTCTTTGCTCTGTAAAACTTGGCCGCTCATAAGTAGAGGATGAGTATTTGATGACTCTTTTCGCGACAAGGAACATGATTTTGTTTTGGATGCATTAAAATGGACGAGATTTTTGGCGCCCCAATCCAATATTAAATTAAGATCCTGCGAAAGAGATATCTGCATCGCTCTGCGTTTGTTTTCCAAGTCAGGTTTAGTGATGGGTTTAGGAACCTGAAAACTGGAGTGAAGGGTACTATCGTCGGCGAAACTATGAATGGAATTAGTTGTGGACGAGAAAAGGTCGTTGATGTGAAGAAGAAACAATGTTGGTGCTAGAACTGAGCCCTGAAGGACTCCAGCATTTACTTGAACAATTTCTATCTCTTTTCTGTCCTATTCTATTTTCTGTATTGTCCTGCTGAACAAAGAAACATAGAAAGAAGCTTGTGTATTTGGTGATTTTTTAATTTACCTGTTCTTGTTGCCTGATGTAATAGTTTTTATAGTTTTGGTTGCTTTTCGCCTGATATTAAGCAAGAAACAATATGCCCTTATACAATTAGGGTTGTCGGCCCAACAGCGACCGATAAATCGGCGCATTAGCGGCCAAATTTTTCAAACCCAATTTTTCTACCTGGTGGGTCTAGAATACATTAAATTTAAGACGCACTGTTGCCAAAATGTAGGTGGACTATTAGAGATATTTCTTAGAATCAGAAAAGGGTACTAAGGGTAGGTACTTAGCTAAACCCAAGACTAGTACACACTTACTTAAGACACCCACGGTACGTTAGTATTTAGGCTTTCGGCCTTCGTGGATTGTCCAAAGATAAAAAAAAAACTTACGAATGGTTACTTCTGGTAAGCAACGCCTTTTTTAATTCCCTAATTAAACCCAAGACGAATACACATATACATATATTGCAATACGTATATTCTTGTATCAGTAAACAAATGAATGGTTGGACGAACATGCGCACTTAAAAGCCGTGGCAAACACCGGCACACCGTACCTTCCGTCCGCGGTCTGACTAGCTATCGAACAGACAACCAGGACGCCGTCGACAAATTCTTTCCGATAATGCGGATAGTCTGTTTGGCGCCAGGTGCGTTTACCCTTAATCTTAAATATCTCTAAAACTGTTGGTCGTATCGATATTTACTAATTATACCTTTTTTGGGCAGAAAGTCTGGGAGTTTTTTAAATAAAGCCATAATATAAAAAAATAAAAAAGTTATTACATTTTAAACATATTCAAAGGACTACAAGTGGCGCCCTCTATATTTTACAACAAAAATATACAGTTTTTTTATTCCTCCCTTAAAAAACCTGTAAACCTGAATTTTGTACAAAAAAATTTAATTTTAAAAAATAACTAAAATAAAATGAAAAGCTTAACACCCAGTATCTCGACTTGACTTAAGAAAGTTACATTAGATTAGTTATACTTTGGCCCAAGAAGTTTGTGGTAGCATTTTGCCCAGATCTTTTAAAAACACCCTGTATATGAGTGTTTTTCAAAAATATTTTTATAATCTGGGGCTTAAGCCCCCCAAAACCAAAAGCTAGTTGCGCCACTGTACATAACATATGTCACTGGAATGGTTTGCTTTGAAATATGAGTAAATAGTCACACTTTATAATCTTACAGATCGTTCAAGTGTATAGAAATAATACTACTGCCTTACTTTTTATAAACTAGGTACGACAGGGTTCTATAAAAGCAGGTTCTGCGACTAGAGTAGGTAAATGGTTCCTGAATTCTAACTGTATGTTCGCCAAACTGGGTTAATATTATTGTTTTCTGCCAGTTTTTTAAAATAGTTTTTTTATTATTAATATTTATAAGTATGTATATGTCGTAGCCAAATAATTTTTATTTAAAAGCCATTTGCCTAGGTAAATGCATTTGCCGTGGTCCTTGTTAGGCAAATGACTCTAATATATTTGATAACATACGTCAGGGGCGGTCATGGGGGGCATGGCCCCTCTCTCCTTTTATGGCACATCCTTTGTATAGTTAGAACCATATTTATTTTATTCTGAAAGCGATGTCGCCAAGTACACAAAAAATGATAAAGTAAACAAACCTTTTCGAAAGCACATAGCTTTTGACAGAGCCTGATTACATATTTTTTAGATAAATAAATAAAAATATTGCGAAAACACGTATCACGTACTTAAAAAACATCCTCTTATTTCATCTCTGGCGTGCCATAAAACCTGTAACGCGTGGCGTAGTCGTCGGGTTGAATATTTTTTGCTGCAATAAATCATTGTTCACTAAAATTTCAATCTGACCGCCCATGACATACGTACGATAAAATACGTACAACGTGTTTTGCCGACTATAGGAAAGAGCAAAAGCACGTATAATTTGATTGGTTTAAAGCGCTATAAACGCTTATGCGAAACTGATACATTGGAGCGGTAATGGTTAGTTCTGGTTAGTCAATTTTTGTTTTTTTACTTTGCTTTATTAAAAAGTTTAGAAAATACCTAACTAACCAGAACTAACCAAGACCCACCCATTGGGACAGTTTTGCATGCCCGTCTGGTTATGCAAAATTTCTATTTCCATTTGTCTAAAAATTCCTAAGGCAAATAGAATTAAATGCTTTGTGACTAGGCAAATAGCATTTGCCTAGACAAATGGTACTTGATAATGAAAATACACCGTTTGCCCAGGCAAAAGGCGTTTTCCTAGGCAGAAGCCATTTGACTAAAATAACCATTTGCCTGCGACATATATACATATGTTTGTAAAAATATCCATTTTTTAGGTAGCAGTGTTTAATCATCATAAAGGACAAAAAATATTTAATGTTAAAAATAAACATAGCCCAGTTCTGATTTAAAAAGGGCCTATTATACAGAAGTGCAGATTAATATTAAATTTTATATTTTCAAAGTTTGTTTAAATAAAAAGATTATTATTTCTTAACATTCTATTAAAAAACGATGTTTAAGGAATGGCACTCTCACTTTTTAACCCTTAACTAGGCGCGTGCTTTTTTGTTACGTAAGAAGGCGCGTGGGGTTCAAATTAACCCCCAACTGTAATCATCCAATAATCAGTTTTTACTCAAATTTATATTAAAGTTTAACTTAATAACTAGTAAAGTTCTTTTTATTGTTATATTTTTGATGTTTTATTCCTTTGGACAGTGATAAAAGCTTAAAGCCTAAGTACCAACATACCGTGGGTGAAAGTAGAGATTTGGACATTCAATAAACGTATAAGAAAACACATTAAAAAATTTTTTCTTAAAATTGAACAAACTTGCATATTTAAACATTATTTTTTTATATTATATACTATTTCTTTATTAAACTTTTCAATATTATAAAAAATAAAGGCACTTTTCTGTAGAGCAAAATTAATATTTTTGAAATACCTCGTATACCACTGTATTTGGATTTAGACCATGCAAAAGTTTTTAAAAAGAATATTTTTTTTCGTTAAATTAATAGGGAAAGGTTTCTCTCTCTCTCTATTTTTTTCTTGGTTTTGGTCCCTTCAGGTCCAATCCACCACTCTCTCCCTTCCGGACTATGCTTTCCAGGGCTTCGTCGGCGGAAAATCTGGATATTCGAGCTCGTAGCTCCCAGAAATTTAAAAAAGAAAACAAACAATTCAACAATCGATGCAATGCATAAATTGTCGGCTGTCAAACCAAGATCTGCTACTGGTGTTACGTATAACCTTAACTTTCACTACTGACAGTTCCCATGGCACGCCCATCTATTTCCCGCCATTTGAGAAATACCTCGTGTTCACCACCAAACAGGATACCATCAGCTTATAGGAATCTTCGCTCACAGCGCTTAGATCCAGAAGAAAGATGCCGTCATTTAGCTCGAATCTTTCCTTGATCCCCGAACGTACGACACCTCTAGCCGCCACTCCGGGAAGAACTTTGTAGTCCTCTACGCACGTCCGCACTGTCCGGAGGTCAAACAAAGAGTCCCATGGGAAAGGTTTACAAATGGTGCGAACTAAGGTAGACAGCCTGCAAACAAAGCAACAAAAAATGCAGGTATTCACGTTAGATTGTCTTTTTCCATTGTAAATCATATTGTAGGTCATCATCGTTATTGAAAAAACGAATGACAAATAAATAATAAAGCACTTAAAGTAAATTTAAACACAAAAAAAATCTTTTAACAAAAAGCACTTAAATATTTTAAATTAATGGAGATCACCTGGTAAACCGCTGTAAAATTCTATTCGTACGTGAAAGTTGTTTGGTTGGTAGTCGAGGTCTTTTTGATCAAAAATGTCAAGAGTAACAGCCTGAGCAGTTTACATGATTCCAATAATAATCAAAACAAGATCTACTGCAAAAACAGCCGAAAACATTTTAAGATTACCACTGTGGTCGTTTACATCCTTATACATATTGCAAGGCCGCAGAAAGAAAACACTTTATATATTGAATTAATTAAATTAAAAAATAATAACATTTTTTGTGTTTTGTTGTGGGCAAAAAAATAATTAGTTTAATAATGTATCTTAGACTTGCTCCACAATATTAATGTGTAGAAATGTCTATATTTTGGTACCTAAAAATTTAGCCTGGGGTCTTAATTTAAGAACGACCTTGCCTTTTTATGGATTGGTCCGGTCTATTTTTATTTTGCCGGCAGAAAAAAGTATTATCGACTTTGATTAATTTCTTACGTCCTTTGCTATCAAGGAAGTACTGTAAGAAGAAAGATTTATATTTTGGGTAACAGGGTACGAGTAAAAAAGTTTTTTTTGAGGATGATGTTGCTATAGATATGTGAATTAAGGTTGCTCTGGTGCATATAACTGATTGTAAGCTGTTAGTCGGGAAAAATACCATGAGAAAATCTATAGCAAAGCGACAGATCCGTTACAACCCGTTGCTGGACAAGAAAAGCAAGGTTTGCTGTATGGATAAAGTGGGATTATTATTAGAGCGATCAGCTCGTCTCTCTGTTAAATTAAATCAACAATGAAGAGACGCATCCTATGTAACAAAACATTGCTTTATAAAAATGTTACACAATAATATTGTTTAACCTTGCTTGTTTTAAAAGCGCGTCCAGAATATACAGGGTGTTTCCTACCTACGTTACGAAACTTAAATTGGTGATTTCTTTTGTCTTTTTATGAAAAAAGTTCCTATAAACATATGTCCGCAGTTGCTTCGTTTCTGAAATACAAACAATAGGTAAAAGTAAAGTAACAAAACATTGCCTTAAGAGTTGTGGGGAAGGTAATAAATTATATAAAAACCAACCAGTACTCACTGTGTAAACAGATTTTACTCTAAATTTTTTTCCTCAGAGCATAAGCCATGGAAATACCTATAAAAAAGCGATAAATCACTCACACCCCGACGATGGGCAAGAGAGGGAAGCCTTTCTGTAAGTGAAGGATCATTCATGAGACGAATAGCTCTTCTTTAAATGGAATCAAGAATGCTGAGGGTTGTGGGGGACGCCATGCCCCAGATATGAGAACAATACTCCAAGGGAGGTTGGATTTGGGACACGTATAAAGTGTATAAATTAGAAGGGGAAAAATACTTTTTGGCTCGAAAGAGATATCCAAGCTTTTTTGAAGCTGCCGTGGCTCTAGATACAATGTATTTGTGCCAGTTAAGGTTACTTTCAAATGTGACGCCCATAAGACTGAAGGTGTCTTTGCTCTGTAAAACTTGGCCGCTGATAAGTAGAGTATGAGTATTTGATGATTTTTTCGCGACAAGAAACATGGTTGTGTTTTGGATGCATTAAAATGACGAGATTTTTGGCGCCCCAATCCAATATTGAATTAAGATCCTGCGAAAGAGATATCTGCATCGCTCTGCATTTGTTTTCCAAATCAGGTTTAGTGATGGGTTTAGGAACCTGAAAACTGGAGTGAAGGGTACCATCGTCGGCGAAACTATAAATGGAATTAGTTGTGGACGAGAGAAGGTCGTTGATGTGAAGAAGAAACAATGTTGGTGCCAAAACTGAGCCCTGAGACACTTCAGCATTTACTTGGTGAAAGCTTGAAGAATGGCCGTCCACAATAACTGATATACGTGGATCAGATAGATAACTAGAGAGCCAAGTACAGAGCCTAGTTGAAAGACCATAGGAGGGAAGTTTATTAAGAAGTGCAGCATGCCAGACCTGGTCAAAAGCTTTGGATATATCAAGAGCAACGATCTGGGACTCACCGAGAAACTCAAGAGACTTATTCCAGCAGTGTGATACGAGGGAAAGAAGATCTGATGTAGATTTTTGTGGCAAAATTTATACTGCCTGTCATGCAAAATTTTGTGTTTTTCCAAATACTTAGGGATTCGTGAATTATTGAATTTTTCCATTACTTTACAAAGGACTAAGAGAATTGAATATTGATATTAAAACATTGTAAATTTATTTGTTAGTGACCTTCACATTTTTTAAAAACTTGTAAAGAAATAAAGTATATTAAATCATTTCTTTAACCTTCAAAATTTTATATAAAACAATTTGCTGGTCATTTTTAAGTTTTTAACATTTTTTTTGGTTTGCGATGCAAAAGTTATTTAATAGACATTTGTTAACAAGTTTTGTAACAATAGATCTTTTTTATTTAAAAACAAGTTACTTGCCAAAGTGGGTTTTCATCTTTTGCAAATTAAATAATGATTATATTTAAATGTTAAAGGTATATTAATGTAAAGATATAAGATAGTGTGTTTAAATTTTTTAACAATTAAATTTTATTTATTTATTATTTTTTTATCCGTTTTGGTTCTTAGGTAATATATATGACTTACGAGACCCGCATTAAAGATATTGCACATAGCAGTTCGAGAAAAAGTATTTTCTTAATAATTTAAACAGTTTTATGATAATGAGTGACACCAATATGTGAATCTTCGTCTCAACTTGTCCCAGCGAGAAAGAGATATCTGCATTGCTCTGCGTTTGTTTTCCAAATTAGGTTTAGTGATGGGTTTAGGAACCTGAAAACTGGGGTGAAGAGTACTATCGTCGGCGAAACTATAAATGGAATTAGTTGTGGACGAGAGAAGGTCGTTGATGTGAAGAAGAAACAATGTTGGTGCCAGAACTGAGCCCTGAGATTCTTCAGCATTTACTTGGTAAAAGCTTGAAGAATGGCCGTCCACAATAACTGATATACGTCGATCAGATAGATAACTAGAGAGCCAAGTACAGAGCTTAGTGGAAAGACCATAGGAGGGAAGCTTCTTTTTCCGTATGAATAAATAAAAAAATCATAATTTAACCACTTGTCTATAAAAATAAGAAAAATTAATAATAATAAGGGGTCAAAAAACTTTTTAATTTGGTTAGTATCTCTTGAACCCTACACTGTCGCTAAATATTTTAAATTTGTTAGATAGTTGTAAGGATTTTATTATGGCTCTTATTGTTGTTAATTTTTTTGGTGACGTTATTTTCTTTTATGTTTTAAACTTATTGATGACTCTAAACGATACGAAAAAGTGTTCTTCGCTTATAATTTGCTATTTTTTTTTGCTATATTTTCCCTTGACCAATAATTTTTAACGCACAGTGGAAAAAAATTATTATCAGATAGTAACTAAACTTACGCAGTGGTGCTTTAAAATCTGGACAGAATGATTATTTAATAACTTTATTAAAATACATAAAAAAATATTTTATAAACATTTTTGACCAGTGCACTATGGGATAGAAATCCATTATTTTGGCCAAAAAGCAACTTTGAAATTTTAATGGCTCATATGCTGTGTATTTCAAAGTAGATACTCCAAACTACATGTACGCAAAATTATAAAAGGATATGCAACTTCTATTGGGGTAATAAGAAACTTGAAAATGTATTTTAGGTAAACCTAAATACACAACATTTAATCTACTTAGTTTATTATTAGCCTTGTTTACTAAAAAAAGTAAAAGAGTTGTGTTTCCGATGCAGTCTCGCTACTTTTGTCAAATATTTTTTTACCTTTTTCTTTATCAGTTTTTGTACTTAGAATTGCCTTCCTACTTTTTGCCACTTCTGAGTGTAAGGACAAATACAAGATTTTTTTATAATTTACAAGGTTTTCCATTTTAAAATTTAAAATGTTTTGTCCTACACTGTATATCCTAAAAGATAAAAGCATTCTGATGAAAGATATGGATTCTACAGAATCTACCCAACAAAACAGTGTTTTTATTTATTTTATACGTTAAAAAATAAAAAAGTTGGGAAGATGTATCTCTATTACGCTTCTAAGAATAATTTAAAATTATTTTTCAGATTTGGATGGTCATATTTCCGAAACTAATTGAGATAGACACATCAAATGTAGTATTTTTTAAAGCATTTTAAAACATTTTTTGGTGGTGATATAATATTTAGGGTATTCCATTTAAAAAAATCATACCTATTGTCGTACCCTGTATATCATATGAGATAATAATCATCGGATTACTGATTAGAATACTACCGAATTAACAAAACAAGCTGACATTTTAGTTTATTTTGTACAATAAAAATAATAATGTTAAGGGGGTGTAAGTTTATAATAACATATAATAAGTTTTAGGTTTCCAAAAAGCATTTGTAATAATTTATAATATTTTTCCAGTAAAAAGCACCTCATTTTTAAGTTAGATTGGTAAGTTTCAGAGTTTTGACCAAAAAATTTTATGTCTAGCCCATAGTGCGATGACCAGCTGCATCAACCGGCATATCATAAAAGAAATATAGCAAAGGCGGCCGCGAAGTCAAGCATGCCGATTTATTTGCTTTAAACTTTTTTGTGATTTTTTTCTTATTAAAGAACACCAAATTTACATTTTTAAACTGTTCCTTCTATAAGTAATATTAGTTTACAAAATAAAATAATCTGTTTCCGTACAAAAAAGGTATAATGTTAGGGCGTTCTCAATAATAAGAATAAAATTTTAGAAAATCCTTGGATTCAACATTTCAAACAAAGATATGAGATCATATTGATACAGATAGTAAGAAAAAGAGGCAAACCCAACTGTAGAACGTTGATTTCGTTATAAATCAATTATTTGCGGTAAATATTAAAGTACGAATACCTAATGTCAGTTAAAGACAAGCCTAAGAATAGTTAGCATTCTTAACGCTATAATAGGTTAATTCGTTTTCATCTTAAAGTTGAGCAACAACCATTTACTCTAGTTCGCCGTCATCAGGTTTTTTTTATTAAATCTTAGCACCATCCTAATTGATATTATTAATCGATAAAAGGTACCACGAATAAACACAAAAAGATGACTCTCGATTTCGTATCTTGCTTGTATCAGCCGAAGATTAAAACCGCCGAATTATTTTAACATGGCAATCAACATATTTAATCTTTTAAATAGCTAATAAAATCATATGTTTTTTAAATGATAAATTAAGGAAGGATGCTTAGCTAAATTCCTTACGACAGAGATCAGATTTGACCTTCGTTTTTTGAAAAATCGCTTTTAATAAGAAACTCGGTGTCCTTTAATGTACAAATATTGGGTATTCTTTTGATACACTTTTACAATTAAGATATACAGCGTGTCCACTTAAGTTCGCGCCATATGGAAAACTTTTTATTATTAATTTTATAAAAAAATTCCTTATAAAAAGTTCTGCATAGTCTGAAACCTAAAATGCAATGATCAGATATACTACGTTTATATCGAATAGTTGAAGCTGACTTGAAAACAAAGCGGCTTTGAAGCGATTTCCAAATCTACGTGTTTATTTCGGTGGCTTGAAAGTCGATTGAAAATCGAGGTCAAGCACATTTCAGGCCATCGTCGTACGCATGAAGCAGTTTTGCATCCAACTTCACAGTAGACATCAAATGAAAAACAAACCTCACTTTTTAATTCGTCCCGTTTTGTGTGCTGTTGTTGGTATGAGCGTGTTTTAAAGTTTTTTCACCTGTTTTCCAACTCATATTTTCATAAAAATGTCAAAACTATATATGAAATTAACACTGATGACGTTTGAGGAAGCATTCATCTGAAGTTAGGCAGTTATTAAGCCCGCTTGAATCGTTTATATCGTGTTTTTAATCGGCTTCAGTGAAGTCAACCCTACTTATTTTCAGGCTTGACTTGAACGATTCAAGTCACTTTCAAGAGCCTTTATATCGCCTTTTTCAAGCCACTTTTAAAAGCCGCTTTAACTCAAGCTAGCTTCAACTATTCGATATAAACGTAGTGATATTAATTTTTGCAGTGGTATACGAGGTATGTCAAAAATATGAATTTCAATAATATATACCAAAGAACGAATAGGAAAAACCGGCAATAAGATATTTATTTTAATTTTTATTGTGATTTATAATAAAGAGTTTTCCATTTTTAACGCTCGATGTTTGACAACAGCGCATGACCAAGACAAGAATAATACAGCCGTTATATTTCGGCGGAGTACTCAGTCAGTAGTGCCATTTTACTATGGACCGCTACACGATTGAACAACGCGTAGAAATTGTTAAAACTTTTATCAAAATCAGTGTTCGGTTCGCCAAACGTTCCGACCACTGCGTTTAATTTAAGGTATTTCCACCTAGGTCCTGCGATTTAACTCCATTGGATTTCTTCTTGTGGGGCTACGTCAAATCTCGAGTATATGCGGACAAACCACAACCACCCTAAAGGCCAACATAACCAAAGAATACCAATCCATAGAACCCCAAAGTGAGATTTCAGCGTACCCTAAAATTTTTAGTACCTACCGCGACCAAAGATGGCGAAAATAGTACGATGTCGCTTTGCTAATACGATTACCATTAGAAATTGATAGCAGTCGCTGACGAGCAGTCGGCCCGATCAGTTAGAGTGAGGATATACGCAAAATTTAATAAAAATAAAATCCCCGATAAATGGTAGTATCCATAAGATTATATATTATAAATTAATGATTTCAGAATAGGATATATCGATGGGTGTTTCACAAATCGTAAGCGACATTCGTCAGTTTTACGGGAAACGTTTTTTTTCTTTGGCTTTATTTCAGATGAAGATATGTTCTATATTGGTTCGGCGGTTCATTTAATTAATGGTCGTTATTTGGGTACACGCCAAAAAATAAATTAATAGTACCAAAAAACCAAAAAAAAGCAAGTAAATAGAGAACTAAAAATCGACGTTTTGGTGGCAAGTCTGCCACCGTTATCAAGATAAATTAAATAAAAATAAAAAATTAAAAAATTAACTATTATTTAGGTTTAGAATTTTAAAATTTTTAGCTTTTTTTTAAGAGATTCTGAAAATTTTGACATTAAATGTTAAATATGTTTGTTTTGTAATTCAAATTAAGAAGAAATCTAAAAAACATTCAGATCTCGGTTTTCTTTAAAAATAACGCGATGGGAAAAAAATCGTTTCCCGTAAAATTGGCGAATGTCGCTTACGATGTTTTGTAAAAACGCATCGATATATCCTATTCTGAAATAATAAATGTAATAATTTTATGGATACTGGGTCCATTTATCGGGGATTTTATTTTTATTAAATTTTGCGTATATCCTCACTCTAACTGATCGGGCCGACTGCTCGTCAGCGACTGCTATCAATTTCTAATGGTAATCCTATTAGCAAAGCGACATCGTACTACTTTCGCCATCTGTTGGTCGCGGTAGATACTAAAAATTTTTAGGGTACGCTGAAATCTCACTTGTGGGGTTCTATGGATTGGTATTCTTTGACATAACTCGCACCATTGGTGAGATTCGGCAAATTGGGCAGTTTCAGAATGTCATCAAAAATTGGATCCCTAGGATTCGAATGACTCAAGCGACACCGCGGCGGCGGTCATTTGGCTGATATAATTTTTGCTTTAAAATAAAAAAATAGCCATTGCAATATCATTTTTATAATTTGTTTTATTTTCTTTTTAAAGATAGAGCGCTGAAAATGGAAAACCTTTATATTTAATTATTTGACGTTAATCATATCTACGAATTTTGAACCTTTAAAAGTAAAAACAAAGAAAAAAGAAATGCAAGTAAAAATGCGATGAACTTAAAAGACAACGCTGTTCTCATGATGCAATAAATACAATTTAATAGTCCTTAGTTGGGACACACTGTTGAATTTTATCGAAATTCACACGAAACGGCGCAGCGGTGAAAATGCCACATACAAGGTAACCACAACACCTTAAGAGCATTTTTGCACAAACAGTGAATAATAGGTATTTGGCTACTGCAATCAGAGTTGGGTCGAATACTAAAAAATAATAGTTTAAAAAAACTAAAAAACACGCTTTTATATGCAACCGAACTAAAAATTAGAAAATAATTTTTCATTACTAAGAGTTTGTATTACAGTAATAAAGGTTAAACAATGAATCATAATTATATACCTCAAAATAGAATTATAATAAAATTTAAGATAATAACAGAATAATTCACTTCAGAATAAAAGCGTGCGGTGCTTAATATATTAAATGTTATAATTATTTCATTTGTAAATATCTATGGGGAAAATTATGAAAAATAGTAAAATGCACCCCACGCTTTTACTCTGAAGTGAATTATTCTGTTATTATCTTAAATTTTATTATAATTCTATTTTGAGGTATATAATTATGATTCATTGTTTGACCTTTGACGGTAGGTTTTAATTTATTTGTTGAATTTCAAAAAATGGTTATATTAATAAAAATAATAAAAATTAAAAATCGTAGTAGGCCGACAACCAGAAGTGTTAAGTTAAACGAAAAAAAAAAAAAATATAACCTGTTTTTTTAGCCTTTTTAAATAAGTATTACTTTTTGTTTTTATGATTTATTAATTAAATAAATTAATGATGGTTTTATCTAATGAACTGACCTAACAATATACATTCTGTTTTTTTTAATTTTAAAATAATTTGTCGAAAAACAAAATAATTAAAAAGTAATAATTGTTTGGGAAATTAAATGTGGTTATAAAAACTTGTTTTCTCGGTAATTTTACACTTTTATACCACTATTTTTGGACTACTGTGATTTTATGGGACCAATAATGTACCTTTATTCAATTCCCCTTCGTGTGTTCTCGGCAAAAACCGCTCCGACTGTTTTAAGTCACCAAATTTTGTCTTCTACCCATTTATTTTTTCTCTAGTGTCATATTATTGTTTTTTGGTTAAAATAACTACTTATTTGTCTTTTTAATATTGTATAAGCAGAAACTCTAAAATTTTACCTATAATATTAAAGAAGTGTTCCTATCGTATTAGTCTTTGTTTTTTTTTAATCCATCTCATTTATTTCCTTTTTATATTAATAAAAACACGAAACATAATAAATCTGATCGACGTATATCAGTTATTGTGTGGACGGCCATTCTTTAAGCTTTCACCTAGTAAATGCTGGAGTCCCTCAGGGCTCAGTTCTGGTACCAACATTGTTTCTTCTTCACATCAACGACCTTCTCTCGTCCACAACTAATTCCATTCATAGTTTAGCCGACGATAGTACCCTTCACTCCAGTTTTCAGGTTCCTAAACCCATCACTAAACCTGACTTGGAAAATAAACGCAGAGCAATGCAGATATCTCTTTCGCAGGATCTTAATTTAATATTGGATTGGGGCGCCAAAAATCTCGTCCATTTTAATGCATCCAAAACACAGTCATGTTCCTTGTCGCGAAAAGAGTCATCAAATACTCATCCTCTACTTATGAGCGGCCAAGTTTTACAGAGCAAAGACACCTTCAATCTCGTGGGCGTCATATTTGAAAGTAACCTTAACTGGCATAAACACATTGTATCTATAGCCACGGCAGCTTCAAAAAGCTTGGATTTCTCTTTCGAGCCAAAAAGTATTTTTCCGCTTCTAATTTATACACTTTATATGTGTCCCAAATCCGACCTTCCTTGGAATATTGTTCTCATATCTGGGGCATGGCGTCCCCAACAACCCTGAGCATTCTTGATTCTATTCAAAGAAGAGGCTATTCGTCTCATTAATAATCCTTCACTTACAGAAAGGCTTCCCTCTCTTGCCCATCGTCGGGCTGTGGGGGATTTATCGCTTTTATAGGTACTTCCATGGCTTCTGCTCTGACGAATTGTCCAGTATAGTTCCTCCACTCACGGTTCCCAACAGAGAAACTCGTGGTTCCGCGCGTATGCATCCCTATACGGTCCAACTGGACAGGCCCCGAACTTCTCACTTTGTTCGTTCTTTTATCCCTAGAGTTTCTAGATTGTGGAACCTGCTGCCCGCGGAGATCTTTTTCTTCCCCCAAATCTTCAAGTATTTAAGTCCCGTGTCAACAAACTCCCTCTTACCTCGTTTAAAGACACCACGGTACGTTAGTATTTAGGCTTTTAGCCTTCGTGGTTTGTCCAAAGATAAAAAAAAATCGTTATTACTAAACGACAAATGGAGTAAACATTTAAAAAAGTATCCCAAAAAGACAATATTCAAGTTAGTTCAAGTTATCAAATAAAAATTAAAAAGAAGACTAAAATGTGTTTGAAATAAATTAATAATAATTCTGACCATGCACAAATTAACACTAAATCACAATGAAAAAAAAATTTTTTTATGCGTAATTTAATTTAATTCTTTACCTGAAAAATATGTTTTGTGGTGTAAAACACCATTTAAAATGTCTCGCGAATGCCAAAATTAAGAATTGGATGGCCAGCTCACCGGTCAGTCATTTCCAATCCATTTTGAACAAATCCAGTGGCGTAGCTAGGTCGACAGGGGCCCTGGGGCCAAAAGCTAAAGTAGGGCCGCCAAAAAATTGCAAAGGTCAGACAGCAAGAGAAAAAATGTACCCCAAGAAAGGGTCCTCACGTAATAAAAGAGCTTTATTTAGACATTTTTATATACTTACTACCAAAATAATTTGAGAGCGAAAAAGGGTCACCTCTGTATCATACACGCTCCTTGAAGCTCCTTAAAAGTTTGCTCCAATTTGCTGAATGCTTATTTTAGCCATTTAAGCGACTAGGTGCAATTTAAGAATAGAAGGGTCTCACCCATATATGGCTGTACAAGTTGCCCGTTTGCTTTTAAAATGTACTCAGTGAATTAAATATGTAACAGATCGGTAATATGCTCTAAGTGACGTTTTTTGAAACAATTACTTTTCGATGTTTAAGTAAAAATAATATACCTAGTAATTGATATCTTTAAAAGGTATATAAGCACTTGCAAAAACCAGCTTGTATTATGACATGTCTATAGTGAGTGCAGATTTTTGCAAGGTTATTTTTTCCGACAGTTATAGCTGGTTTATCTACATTTTCCATATGAAATGATATGTTACACCTTAGGAAAACGTTTTATTATGTATGAAACTAACTGTTTATGCATACTTTAATTGTCAATACAAGTAGGTAGTTACATACATATTTACACGAATAAACTGTTTGTTTAAGATGCGTTGGGGGAGGTATACACTACTCAAAACAATTATCGCATATACTCGATTTCTTTCATAAGCTTTAATACAAAAATGCTTTGATTTAAATGGCCAAATCTCTTTTAATAATTAAGTTATTAAAACAATTAAAAAAGAAAATGTTAAGAAAACGTGAAGCTATAACTTTATATTAACCGTTGTTTTTACTGTAAGCAATAAATCCTACGGGGTGATAAAAAAATTGAAAAATGAATAATTTTTAATCGCCCTATATAATGTGCTGTTGAAAGGGAGAAATCTCATTTGTTAATAATTTATACCCTTACCCATTTCTGATATTTTATAATCACAAATTTGACTACTCCTTTCAACAGCACATCATACAGGGCGATTCAAAATTAGTCGAGCATATGCGATAATTCTTTCTCTAGTGTATATGGGTTTAAGAAAAAAAAATTATTTTAGTTAAAACAAAAAAAGACGCTGGTGATAGGCCAATGTGCTCAAAAGTATCTTTCTGCCAAAATTCAATCAATTTTTGGTAATTTTCTAGAAACCTGCGGCAACTCCGATTTTGACGAAATTTGGTATACGGGGTTTTGAGGCGCTGATCACAAATCTAATTTTTTGGCGGAAACGTTTTGTTCTTAAGATATTTATCATCGGACTTGAATTTTAAACTAATCCTATTTTTACAATATTCCCCCTTCTTTTTGCACACAATTCTTGATTTAAAGCTAAAGTGGCACACAATATTTGATTTTTACCGTTTAAAACCCCATTTTTTTACGTATTTTACATTATTTTTGCATTAAATTGCATAGCTATACTTTAAATCATTTCAATCCCAGTGTGCCATGAAGCGCTATGTGTATGTATGGTTGCCGCATTATCAAAGAACAGCCACGCAATTTAATTCAAAAATAATGTAAAAACGTAGAAAAACGGGGTTTTAAAAGGTGAAAATCAAATATTGTGTGACACTTTAGCTTTAAATCAAGAATTGTATGCAAAAAGAAGGGGAATATAGTGAAAATAAGCTAATAATAAATTTGAACTTTGATTATGAATATCTCGAGAACGAAACGTTTCCGCCAAAAAATATTTCAGATTCGTGATCAGCACCCCAAAAACCCCGTATCCCAAATTTCGTTAAAATCGGAGTTGCCGCAGGTTTCTAGAAAATTACCCAATTTTTTTCATTGGATTTGTGCTGCTAGTTAAAATACTCACCAGTGTAACTAGCGATTCCATTTGGTAGGGGGAGGGGTTAAATTGTAGGGTCGGAAAAATCATTTAAGAAAATGAAATTTTGGTATGGTCATATTGGTATATTATTATGATTCTACTAGGGGCGACAGAGGGTACCTTCAAAAAAATGAAGATCCGAGGCTGACTGGAACTAACCGCTTTGCTTATTGCAAGATTACAAAATAGTATTTTTAAAAAGCTGTCACTTCTTTTTTTAGTTTGTAATAGATAGTTTGAAATATCTCCATGTATATTGCCTCTTGTGACTCTTCGATAAATTCAATTTCTAAATGATAATTTTGTGGGGATATTACTGTGACTATTAAAGGGTGTACCTAGACTATAAAGTAATCCACAATGGTGGTTCTATCTATTTCTCTATACCGAGCTAAGAAAAACCTATTTACGGTATGGTAATGCGCAAATAAACGTCCCAAGAGACTAAATTTATGGCAGATTGGCATTAACGAAAATGTACACATAAAACTAGACATCTGATGAAAATCTAACAGTCGTAAAAGACTTCTTTGGATTTAAATTTTAACAAGATTTACTTACAAGGGCTACATATAATAATCTATAAAAAATGTCGAAAATTCTAAAAATAAATGCATCAATTTTCCAACAAATATTTAAGGATCTCAAGTTTGAAAGAAATCCAGAATTATTTTTTAATCAATTTAATTTGCGTCAAGGTTAGTTTATATTTATAAGGTTGCGACATATCCTCACCTTTTAGGCGATTCGAGGTCGGGGACGCAAGGAAAGGCACTCCACGGAGAAAAGTTGGCAAGACCGGGTAAAATCAAAGCTGATGATCAATCCAGTGGCGTCTAGAATTTGCGCATTTTATTTTACATTGTTTTGGTAGTGATATTTGTTGAAAGATGTAATTCCAAATGCTTTTTATTTAAAGTAAAAGAATTTACAACTTGATAATAATTAAAAACTGTTGTATAAACGGTTGTTCTACTAATACAATAAACTGTATATCTCCGGCACTGAACAACATGGCCGAAAAATGGGAGATGTGACGTCATAACACGTCAAAGCCATATGGCCGAATGTCGTGACCTTATATAGACCGACTTTGGTTTGCGTAAGATTTAATATTTACAATGTTAAAATAAAGTACAATTATTCTGAAAAAAGGCATAAATATGTACATAAAAAGTCGGGAAAAAAAGCTAAAAAACAGTCTCAAGTTAAGTTATTTTAAAATTTGACTTATTCACTACTTACTATTCACTTTAATGAAATAACTCTTGTGTTTTTTTCTGTTAAAAATATTATTTACCCATATTAAGTTTATTTTATTTTTGTACAGCACAATATCTCGTTGTTATGTACAAATAATTTCTGGATAAGAAATTTTTATATTTTAATATTTTTCATTTTATTTAGGTAATTAAAATAGGTAATAGTTCGATATAGCTGTTTTCGCTATTATAAGAGATTTTTGAAAAATTCTTTTTCAGGGCGTTTCTATATGTCGATTATGACACAAATCAGTGTGCGCGTTTTTCAAAATCCATTTCTATAATTTATTATTAATAAAAACATATTTACGGGACGGTGGAGTGAACAGGGGTGCTGGGTGGGGACAAAACAGTATAAATCCAACGTTAAACACAAGAAAACATTAATACACTGCACTCGGGGCACATGAAAAATGTAAATTAATTTTGAAAAGTATTAAATTTTTCGAAAAACTATCCCACACATAAGAGTCCGGCATTAATTAAAAAGGAAAATAAGCGCACTCATTTTGGTCAGCTGATAACATGAAGTTCGTCATTATGAAAATGACAGTCTTGATAGAAGCAGCGTTGCCAAACTTCTTATGAATAATTAACACCAAGGCTATTTCGGGGATTATCCACCATTTCCATGAGAAACAATGGTATTTTTTGTAGAAATGCCTCCTTCTTTATGTTTAGGTATTTTCCTTTTTTTCTACAAATTATAATAGGAAGAAGGAATAACTTAATTTTTCATTTGAATTTTGTCCTGTATCTTCCTTTTTTTAAGCTATTGACACTTTCTCACTTTATTTGACAACATCGCAAGACATTTACAGTTTTATTGCAAACTCTTCTTTTTATGCAGTGACAGCCATGGCGGGATTGTTGTTCTATTATTTATTTTTAATTTTTTAAACAATTTTTTGGACATTTTTGTAAACAAAAAGTGCGGTGTATACTGTAAAATACTGTTTTTGGGCGTTTAATGTAGGATTTCTACTGTTTCGTCCCCACCCAACACCCCTGTTCACTCCACCGTCCCGTAAATATGTTTTTATTAATAATAAATTATAGAAATGGATTTTGGAAAACGCGCACACAGATTTGTGTCATAATCGACCTATAGAAACGCCCTGAAAAAGAATTTTCAAAAATCTCTTATAATAGCGAAAACCGCTATATCGAACTATTACCTTAAAATAGTATAAAAAGTCTTTAATATTTAATTAAAAATATTTATGTTTTAAATTACTTAAATCATTTTCCCGCGCTTAAGTCTACTATACAAGAGCTTTAAATAGATAGTTAAAATAATTCATATAGATTTTAAAACGCAGCGTGTTTCTGTAAGAATTTGTAATTCCTAGATCGTTTTTGTGCTGAAATGTATTTTAAATCAGTTAAAAGAACATCGTATGTAAGAATTATCATGATATACCTAAGGTAAGTGCTTTAAGCCTGTATTCTATGTTAGTTTCAAACCAAATTTTTGCGATAAACTGTTTTCTGCAAAAGCATAAGGCGTTATACTAGACCGGAATACCAAACAATAAAAACGGTATATATCGCTGTTATATTAATATTTATATAAAGTATTATGTTAAATTATTATTATATAAACTTTTGACTTGCAAGGCCGCACCACAGGACACACATTTATGACATTTTTCACTTGATAATATCTTGAATGTTTCATTCCTTCATTCTTGTTCTTTTATTTGATTGTTTTGATAAAAAAAAATATGTTTTTTTGGTTACATTCCATATTATAGATCTTACACCAGTCAATGATCTATGACGTTCACGAGCATAAAAAGTATGTTAATAAAAATGTTTTATTAAAAGAAAATAGCCCTTGAATCATAGATAACCTACATGTAGATCCGCAGTGGCAAGAAGCATTTTTCGGATTTTTACGACCTCGCGCAGTGGGTGGACGAACATGCGCGCTTAAAAGCCGTGGCAAAATACAAACACCGGCACCCCGTACCCATCGTTCGCGGTCTGACCGTAACGCTTATTAGCTACCGTACTTCGAACAGAAAACCAGGACACCGCCCACAAATTCTTTCTTATAATGCGGATAGTTTGTTTGAAGCCGGGTGCGTTTACCCTCAACTGGCTTGCGCACAAACGGGTTTTTCGCCCATGAATTGTAACTTTTGTTTCGCGCAGGTTATACCATTGGCAATCCATCGAGATCAGTGTATTTAACACACTAAAACTTAATTGAATAATTAAACATATCAAGCTGACATGCCGTGTATGTATATTATTATGTTTCACCACCTCTCATCATAAATTAAATTATTTTATTTACCATAACCAATCGATTGTAGTTATTAATTAAAAAACAAATATCCTTGGTTTTTTTTAATAATGATTAAACGTTTGTAGATTACTAACACTAAATGCACAAAATGCAAAATTTTATTATTGCAAAAGAGTAATAATTAAAGTCAAAAACCGAAGAAAATTTTAAATTGGCTAAATAATCTATTGTCCCTATATTTGTTTATTCACCTAGACCGCGACATTTAATTCTTTTAACGCTTTATTTAAAATAAAACAGGATGTATTTTTTTTCGTATTGATGTTTTAAGTAAAAACGCTTAGACAAAGTTTGAAGGCCACACTTCTTTTGTACAAATTGGTTGGACAAAAGTTTCTGCGAAGACCTTGATAGAAAGATTTATTTTTGCAAAATTATGCCGCTTTTGTCAAGTTGATGAGCGTTCGTTCCCTCTGAGATCATTAAGTTTAAATTTGAATAATGATCACCGTCTGTCATCAACTGATTTCGTATAACCAAAATACTAGACAAATCTCTAAATCATTAGATCATAAAATTCCTTTATTCTATAACTTGTAATAAACTATTAACTAACCAACAATAACACCTAAAAAACTCTGTTTTTACGGCAGGTTTATTTACCTTTATCACAAAGATAAAGTACTACATTTTAGTGCACAACATAAAGTGTTAAAAAAGATAACTTTTTTCATCAGTTTGACGCTTTTTCTACTCTTTGACATGTTTTGTTTCAGTGCCCACTAGAATTTATTTTGAATATGAAGGTATGCAACAGTAAAGACGACATTAACCAAATCCAAAAATCTAGTTACCATAAGATCTGGCATTACTTATTTTAGTTCATGGGTCACCTAATTTAAAATTTGAGAGTTTACGAGTAAATTAATTAGAAATAATTAAAAAACTAATAATATTAACTCGAATAACTCAAAAATTATAAATAAAAAAAAAAGAACAATTTTTTTTTGCAAAATAAATAATAAATAGATAAAGATAGATACAAAATGTTTAAAATGTAAATTTTTATAGGGTGGTAGAAAAAATATAGTATGTAACACAGACATGTCTTCTTTTTTACTCATGGAATTGCCGCACTCGCCTGACGACTTGTGCTATCAAACACTTGTAAAAAAAGTATCAGTTTGTGAACTTCTTATATAAATTACAATTTTCGGTATGTGTAAATCGTTAATAAGTTGGATCAAAACTAATTAAAAAAAATAAATTTAGAGTATGATTCTATTTTGATTTTTTTGACCAAAATAATACCGTTATCCTTATTTAAATGTTTCTTTTAATTTAATATTTATTTATAATTTTTTACAACTTTGTACAAGAAAATACATAATACAGAGCTTGTCTAAATTCAGGACCCCCTCAAAACTTTTGAATTGTTTGGTATTTTTATGAAAATTTGAGGACTGTAGTAAGACAACATAAACCAAATTTTAGACAAGTGACGACCTAAATAAATGTCAAATTGACAGTTGGGTGGTATTTTGAAAAGAAAAATTAAATGAAAAGGGGGGTCCTGTGGCACATCATTTTAAAACTCCTGACGAGTACTTTATAATTTCAGAATATAAATTTAATACCTTTACCTACTACAAAATGGCGGTACTTTAAAAATTACCTAAATACCTTATTTAGATCGCCATATAACGTGGAATTTTCTTAAAGCTTATTTAAGAATTTATTTAATGGTAATATTTGTGATACTATACAGGATAGGACAAAAAGTTTAGATCTTTTTAATGACGCACCCTGTATATTATATCACCTTTAAAGAGTTATCTATAGAATCTTTAAGAAAATACTACATAAGGTATAAATAACTTTATTAGTTTTGGAGATATGGCCATCCAAATCAGGTATTCAGGTAATTTTCAAAGTACCGCCATTTTTTGGGAGGTTAAGGTATTCACTTTATATTCTGGGGTTATAAAGAAACTCATCAGGAGCTTTAAAATGATGTCACAAGACTACCCATCCATTTAATTTTTCTTTTCAAAATGGCGGCTAGCTGTTAGTTTGACATTTATATCTGTCATTTCTTGTCTTAAATTTGTATTATGTTGTCTTACTAAGGTCCTCTAATTTTCATGAAAAAATACCAAACAATTCAAAACATAGAAGTGGCCCTGATTTTAGACAAGCACTGTATAAAAACTTATGATAGGAAACAGCAAAAATTTAAACGTGTAAAATATGCTTAAGGGACTCCAAATCAATATGTTACTTTTTATTTAATTGACATTTACTGCCATGATGACTGTTCAAATGTATATTTGCTGTCCAATAAAATGAAAAGCCAAACACAACATAATTCACATCTTACAAAGTCTTTAAGAGAAAACTTATTTGGTTACAAACTGTTTATTAAATGCCTCAAGTAACATGATATGATACTATTTATTTCTTCTGTACAGCAGACCGCTTCTTACGGCAAAAAATTTATTGTGTGTGTAGGATTTATGTTTCCTACTTAAGAAAAAATCATCAACATATGATCTACGCAATATACGCAATAAAATTTGAAACTGGATACCTGGCAAAAAAATGCGTTAAAGAGAAAAATAAGGTGCAAGGATACAATAAATCTTATACTATATAATACTTAATCTTGCGTCGTAACTTTTACTTTCTTCACACGAATGTTAAATAAGTTTTTAAGTCTTTACATTAGGTCCGGTGATGGCTTAGCGTGTAAGGCGTTAAGTCGTTGAGCGCACAACGAACGTGAGGTGGGTTCAGAATCCTACTAAGGCAAAATACTCTCTCTCTCTCTATTTTTTTCTTGGTTTTGGTCCCTTCAGGTCCAATCCACCACTCTCCCCCTTCCGGACTATGCTTTCCAGGGCTTCGTCGGCGGAAAATCTGGATAATCGAGATCGTAGCTCCCAGAAATTCCAAAAGAAAACAAAAATATTTCTACAATCGATGCAATGCATAAATTGTCGGCTGTCAAACCAGGACCTGCTACTGGTGTTACGTATAACCTTCACTTTCACTACTGACAGTTCCCATGGCACGCCCATCTATTTTCCGCTATTTGAGAAACACCTCGTGTTCACCACCAAACAGGATACCATCAGCTTATAGGAATTTTCACTCACAGCGCTTAGTTCCAGAAGAAAGATGCCGTCAATTTAGCGTCAATCTTTCCTTGATCCTCAAAGAGTAAAAAGTTTCGTACGGCACCTCTAACCGCCACTCCGGGAAGAACTTTGTAGTCCTCTACGCACGGCTGCAGTGTCCGGAGGTAAAACAAAGAGTCACGGCCAAATACTTATTTATAAGTTGGTCGGAAATTTAGTGGTTAGCTCAACACCAGACGGACAAAGTGCAAAATGTATTGACGCTGAAGGCCACCAAAGGACCAGGGCGCCGGAACACACTTTGCCGTGTCCTGCGTAACCGTAGACATGCGGACCCCACTCAGTTGGTAGGTTCTGGTTAGTTCTGGTGGATTGCCAATGTTATAACCTGCGCGAAACAAAAGTTACATTTCATGGGCGAAAAACAGGTTTGTGCGCAAGCAAATTAAGGGTGAACGCGCCTGGCGCCAAACAGACTATCCGCATTATCGGAAAGAATTTGTCAACGACGTCCTGGTTTTCTGTTTGGAGTACGGTAGCTAATGAGCGTCACGGTCAGACCCCTGACGGAGGGTGCCGGTGTTTGTAATTTGCCACGGCTTTTAAGTGCGCATGTTCGTCAACCCGTCCATTTGTTTACTGCGCGAGGTCGTAAAAATCCGGAAAATGTGGGCGGAGGGTACGGGGTGCCGGTGTTTGTATTTTTCCACGGCTTTTAAGTGCGCATGTTAGTCCACCCGTCCATTTGTTTACTGAGCGAGGTCGTAAAAATTCGAAAAATGCTTATTGCCACTGCGGATCTTAATGTAGGTTAAACACTAGCAGGTAGAGATAAGACAAGGAACGCATTACTCACAAGCTTGCACAATGGGTTGATCTGGCAGTCTCGCTTTGTCGTTGTTTTAGACCGTCTCCGTTTCACACATTGGCAAAAATTATTCATAAACGTTTTGAAGTGGCAAGACGTTTATAGTTTAGGCATACAAACTAATCTCTAGTCTTAAATAAATTAATAGATATCCATGGTGCGATATGTACAGGGTGTCCCATTTTGGTTGCAACTTAGTTATTATTAAAGATAGAACTTTGTAAACCTACTTTTTGTGAAACAAAACATGACGTAAACCAAGCCGTCATATCTCTTTTAGTTTCAGAGCTACAGGGCAATTTTAAAAATATTGACCAATGCTGGGTTTTAAAATGAAACACCCTGTATATTTTTGTCAAAAAACATTTTTTGACAAGCTTTTCAAAAATATATAATATTGTTGCATTATTTTCATACCAATTCAAATAAATTTTTTGACAAAAATACATTGCATTAAAAAAAAACTCAACATTTGTCAATATTTCAAAAAATAAACAATAAATATATTCCTAATATGAAATTTTACATTAAAAATTAAACATCGATATTTATTCTTTAATTAGATTTATAATTTAATAGAACATTAAACAAAAAAGTCAAGAGATTTAATTTGTTCTCCACGAAATGAAGATTTTGAAAATGATTTTTATTTTAGAAAGATGCAGAGGCGTACTATTTTTTCTTAAAAAATATTTAACTAAAAAACCCCTTTTGGACGATACTGGTATTTTTTTCTTGTATGCCAAAAATGTCTTCTGGTGCAAAGAGTGCGTCTCCCAATTTTTTAAAAATATTTGAATGTTATTATGACGTTTTTCTTTATTTCTTCAAATCACCTTTTAAATTTTTCGCATTTATTTAGAAACACCCTGTATAAAAGTCCTGCAAAAAGGTAATAAAAACAATAACAAAACATTTTTTTTAAAAGAAAACTAAAGTAACATATTTTTATGTTTATCTTCGCTATGATTTATTTTTATAATTTTTTGCATAACTCTTCGTGAGAATTGCACTTAAATCTTTTGCATTCCTTACAACGTAAAATCAATTAATTGAAAAGAAAAGTTAAGGTTGAAGCTAATCGAATTACATTTGAAAGATACTAGCGAATCATTTTTTTCCAATTGTGATTGTACTTTGTGGTTTTTGAAACCTGCCGACAGTCAATAACTTGGTATAAGTGATTTTTCCCGCATGAATTTGAAACTACCGTGTATCGCGGTTGTTGAAAGCACAACCACTTCCCATTTTTTATAAACACAAATTTTTCAAATTTAAGCGAAACAAGAGTTTATTGTTATAATTTAGTTAAAATTCTACGGTACGACACGAAATACCTGTGTGTTGTGTTTTGGAGTAATTTTAGTTTATAATATAAATGATATTAATTTCTACACTTACTTAATAATAAAAAATATCGAAACCCAGACATATTTTACGTGTTTTGTGGTTTGCCAACAAAAGTTTTTTTATTAGATTATGTACAAAGTGAATGTTCTAACACAAATAGTAAATGATGCACATTATATTGTTTATTGCAAAAATAGGCTGTTTCTAAACCGTAAAACTTTTATTTATTATATTAGTAAATAAAATAAGACACATTTTTATTTGTTACGTATGTTAAGACTTGTTTAAAAGTAAAAGACAAAATCCCTTTCATCTAACTATAGACCAATTTCAATTTTCTCAGTTCTTTGTAAAATAATGGAAAAATTATTTAATTCACAAATTCTTAAGTACTTAGAAAAACACAAAATTTTGTATGACAGGCAGTATGGATTTCGCCACAAAAGATCTACTGCAAATCTTCTTTCCTTCGTATTACACTGTTGGAATAAGTTTCTTGAGTTTCTAGGTGAGTCCCAGATCGTTGCTCTTGATATATCCAAAGCTTTTGACCAGGTCTGGCATGCCGCACTTCTTAATAAACTTCTCTCCTATAGTCTTTCAACTAAACTCTGTACTTGGCTCTCTAGTTATCTATCTGATCGACGTATATCAGTTATTGTGGACGGCCATTCTTCAAGCTTTCACCAAGTAAATGCTGGAGTCCCTTAGGGCTCAGTTCTGGCACCAACATTGTTTCTTCTTCACATCAACGACCTTCTCTCGTCCACAACTAATTCCATTCATAGTTTCGCCGACGATATTACCCTTCACTCCAGTTTTCAGGTTCCTAAACCCATCACTAAACCTGACTTGGAAAACAAACGCAGAGCGATGCATATATCTCTTTGGCAGGATCTTAATTTAATATTGGATTGGGGCGCCAAAAATCTCGTCCATTTTAATATATCCAAGACACAATCATGGTCCTTGTCGCGAAAAGAGTCACCAAATACTCATTCTCTATTTATGAGCGGCCAAGTTTTACAGAGCAAAGACACCTTTAATCTTGTGGACGTCACATTTGAAAGTAACCGTAACTGGCATAAACACATTGTATCTATAGCCACCGCGGCTTCAAAAAAGCTTGGATTTCTTTTCCGAGCCAAAAAGTATTTTTCTCCTTCCAATTTATACACTTTGTATGTGTCCCAAATCCGACCTCCCTTGGAATATTGTTCCCATATCTGGGGCATGGTGTCCCCCACAACCCTAAAGCATTCTTGATTCTATTTAAAGAAAGAGCTATTCGTCTCATTAATGATCCTTCACTTACAGAAAGGCTTTCCTCTCTTGCCCATCGTCGGGCTGTGGGGGTTTAACGCTTTTTATAAGTACTTTCATGGCTTCTGCTCTGAAGAATTGTCCAGTATGGTTCCTTCACTCACGGTTCCCAACAGAGAAACTCGTGGTTTCGCGCGTATGCATCCCTATACGGTCCAACTGGACGGGCCCCGAACTTCTCACTTTGTTCGTTCTTTTATTCCTAGAGTTTTTAGATTGTGAAACCTGTTGCCCGCGGATCGATATATACTTTTGTTTTCCTTACCCTAAATCTCTATGCACGCATGTATTGTTGTTTTGTGCAAGTGCGTGTGTACATTTTCTTTAGTCAATAAAACTTTTGTTGCGTTAAATGTCACCTTTAATCAGAATTAAATAAATTTTAAATTATCGGAGGACTGGAACAAGTAAATCAACAATGTTGAGTCATGAATTTTCTTAGAGTTAAAATACCCGGTAACATCTTTAGGAGCAAGCAGATTAATTACTTTCAAAAACCTTGTGTAGCGGGATCATACGCACATAAATATAAGAGATTACATGCGGCAGTGTCAGCTATGTCATTTTTACCTCCGTGGATTTTCTTATCACGATCAGAAGACTGTTCGCCGAATGCGCGAACAGAAAACTAACCTTTCGAACCCGGTTTTCTGGTCTACCGTAACAGTCACTCGTGCCACCGATAGAAATCTAATTGTATCAAGGTACTTGCAGGCACGGGATTCTAGTAAACTCTGTGTAAAATAGGACTATTTTCGACACCTAAAAGCTAGGTTTTCAATATTTACACCAACGCTTTTAGACTCAGGATGAGGGCGGGGCTAGTTGAGCATAGAGGTAAGTTCGGCAATCAAAATATCTCAAAACTATCGCCGGACGCGAAAGCATCAAATAGCGTAAAGAAGGGGTTGCGCGAGGGGAACTCATTGTGCGACCACTAGTGGTGACGCGGCGATCGAGAAAGTATCCGTGCGCATTGTTTATTTTGTGATTAAAAAGTAAAATAATTGCAAGCCTGAAAATTTTATCTGTAATAGTTAAATGTATTCCGTTCTCAATCAGGTAAGTGTTAATCTTAAGTAAATTTATTGTATTTTTAATATGTATAAAGATTTTGAATATAATTCTAACCGGTTTTTTAATAAATTCACTTTTTCTTTAAAATTTTAGGTTGGGGTTAGTTGAGCTACAGTTGCCCAACTAACCCCATGGTTTTAAGTATAAAATGTTTTATTTTTTTATTTTTTAGGATACGGACTTATAACAGTAAACTAAAGTCTTTTCGAGATTTAAAAGAAGCTGCAACCCGAACTTTATACAAGCAACAAAGAAAACGAAGATGAATTGATAGATATTAAATCCAATAGTTAAGCTAAGCTAGGTAGGTTGCTGTTTTATTAATAAGATTTTTTGTTTTGTCTCTATAAGATTATAAATATAAAAAGCAAATTGTCAAAATGTATTTTTATTGTAAACGTATCTAACAGTAAAGCCATGATTTGACTATACTTTCTAAGTGCTCCACTTGCCCCATACCCTTGCTCAACTTACCCCACCTATGGGGTACGTTGGGCATACTGACTATCTACATTAAAATAGATGTAGCTCCTAAATTCGACGAAAGAAACTACTATTGACACTATTAATAAGGAATAAATTGCTAATCCATCAGTATGCGTTATAAGCCATTAAGACTTATTTTTGAGAAGCTATAACCGATCAAGTCAAAAATTGCTCAACTAGCCCCGCCCCACCCTACTACACCGAGAGAAATTTCTAGTTCCATTCTTACCCCCCTGTGTTACTATTTTATTTTATATTCTTAACCTCCAAAACCCAACTTTGCGTACGGGCCTGCAAGGATTGAAAATCTATATCAAACCGAACACCTTGAGGGGTTTTTACCACCGATATCAATCGGAAAAGTGATTCTAAGCAAAAATGTTTTATAAATTTTTTTCGTAAAACTTATTATTTAAGTTATTCGCGATTTAAACAATAATTTTTTAAAGAAAAAATATAGGTTTTTTATAAATTTTTGCTATTCACTCAAACGTTATGCATTTTATCAAAAAAAAAACTGTAAAAGCAAAATTTTGGCTTTAAAAATGAAAAAACAAATTTTCTATAAATAATACGAACCGATATATGGCGAGTTAATAGTTTTTGATCAAATACAAAAAATTGATTTAAAGTCAAATAACGGGAAAATGCTGAATTTTAAGAAAAACTTGTGGATTCTTTTCTAAAACATAGTTAGGCTTTTTTATTAATCACAAAAGTCTTGAACACAAAAATGGCATGAGTTATATTAAAAATAAAATGAGTATCTTATTTTATCTACGAAAAAAATCAATGAAAACAACCCTTTAACTAACCTTCCCCCAATTAAAATTGACTTTCACCCTTCTGCAATTTTTGTTATATAGGAATAACTATCATTCTTAACTTCGGCACCATTTGCGTTTCGTTTTTAATTTATATTTTTATTTATATTTTATTACATTTTTTGGTAATATTTTTATAATTAAGTCAAGAAACTTGTTATAAAAATAAAAATGGTAAGTAATCAAACATATCAGAATCTTTGTGGCGCCCTGTATAAGGAACACATTAGTGCAGTAACTATTATGGTTGAGTGCTTTCACGTTCTTCGTTACACAATGCAGAAAGTAAGGATGATACGTCGCTACAGATATGATTATAGATTTTTCCTTGAGCTCTAATAAGGCACACGACTTTGTGTAGTGGCATAACCACATATCTACTTAGTTGAAAGTATATTTCGTCGGTTTAAAGGTAAAAATAACTAACATAACGTTGTCATTTTGAAATTTAGTACTTTTATTTATTATCAAAGAATTACGCTAACTGGTATTTCTATTGTTGTTCATAAATATGAGGCGATAATAATGTAACACTTTTAAAAAATATATTAGCATCTCAACTAGCAAACGGGTTAACCGAAAAATCTAAAGTTTTTACCATGTACGTAGATTTGCATGCTCTTTAATAAACTTTAATAGAATTTTTCTCTAAAATAATTAGGGGAGCCAATAATTGATCCCATTAAAAATTACATGGGATTTCCTATGTCCCGCCCGGCGATGCATCACCCGGTATGTAATTGTTTATCTATGATTACGAAGAAGCATTTTTATAAATGTTTGTGAAAAATACCCGATTTTAAAGTATCATGGTTATTAAACCAGTCATCGTCGTAATATTTTTTTCATTATTTTTTGTTTTTATCTAATTCCAGGCACACGCTTTAATATTTTTTTCAAATATCAATAAATTGGGTTTTTACCCAAGGTTAGTTTATATTTATAAGGTTGCGACATATCCTCAACTTTTAGGCGGTTCGAGGTCGGGGACGCAAGGAAGGGCAACCCACGGAGAAAAGTTGGCAAGACTGATGATCAATCCAGTGGCGTCTTGAATTTGCGCATTTCATTTTGCATTATTTTGGAAGTGATATTTGTTGAGAGATGTAATTCTAAATGTTTTTATTTAAAGTAAAAGAATTTACAACCTAATAATAATTAAAAACTGTTGTGTAAACGGTTGTTCTACTAATACAATAAACTGTATATCTCCAGCACTGAACAACATGGCCGAAAAATGGGAGATGTGACGTCATAACACGTCAAAGTAATATGGCCGAATGTCGCGACCCTATATAGACCGACTCCGGTCGCTCATAAGTTTTACGACAGATTGGATTTGTAAAAGTCTATGCACCTTGTTGCACTAAATGTCTAAAATACTATCTATACAGGGTGTAATTTAAAACTATGTGTAAAAACAAATGGGTCACATTTGGTCACTTTTCACTATTACTTGTGTTCCGTAAAATATTTAAAATTTAGAAATTGTTGAATATTTTAATGCAAACAACTAAGATATGTATATGTTCATCTATGATTACGAGGAAGCATTTTTTTATAAATTGTTTGTAAAAATACCCAATTTAAAAGTATCATGGTTTATTAAACCAGTCATCGTCCTTATATTTTTTTTATTTATTTTTTTTGTTTTTGTCTAATTCCAGGCACACGTTCTAATATTTTTCAAATACCAATAAATTAGGTTTTTACCTACATTTTAATTGAGAACGTTCCTAAAAAAAGCCACATTGTTTAAAATCAAAGGTGTAGTCAATCGCGCTGTATAGAAAAAGTCTTCGTACTTCCTGTGCGATCAAAAGATACACCGGTTCCGGTCAACTAGTGACAATGTGCTTGTAATACTAAGTTATGTACTGCAACCGAGTTAAAAATTTCTCTTCTTTAATATACAATGGAGAAATAGGCACACTTAAGTCAATTATTTAAAATATTTAAATAGATACGTTAGGTATGAACAGTTACTGTAATTCTTGATCGGGAAATTTTTATTATACAAGGTGGCCGCCGAGGTATTCCAGAAACTTGTTGAGGACTCTTTGTTTGACCTCCGGACAGTGCGGACGTGCGTAGAGGACTACAAAGTTCTTCCCGGAGTGGCGGCTAGAGGTGTCGTACGAACGTTTTTTACCTTCGGGGATCAAGGAAAGATTCACGCTAAATTGACGGCATTTTTCTTCTGGATCTAAGCGCTGTGAGCAAAGATTCCTATAAGCTGATGGTATCCTGTTTGGTAGTGAACACGAGGTATTTCTCAAATGGCGGGAAATAGATGGGCGTGCCATGGGAACTGTCAGTAGGAAAAGTGAAGGTTATACGTAACACCAGTAGCAGGTCTTGGTTTGACAGGCGACAATTTATGCATTGCATCGATTGTAGAATTATTTTTGTTTTCTTTTGGAATTTCTGGGAGCTATGAGCTTGATTATCCTGAAAAGCATAGTCCGGAAGGGGAGAGTGGTGGATTGGACCTGAAGGGACCAAAACCAAGAAAAAAAAATAGAAATAGAATAGAATTCCAGAAACTTTGGATATAAATTCAACAATAAAATTAGGGAAAAAACATATAAGTTTTGTTCCACCAGAATGTTGGAAACATGTTAGCAACAATTGTAAAACGCAGAAATTGTTACAAACATTAGTCAGAAATGTTGGCAACAGTTTTCTGCTGGAACGAAAAATTTAACAAGGCGTGCAAACTGCTTATACGTCAATACAAGAAAAGTTATGTTAAAAATTAGTCAGTAATGTTTGAAGAAAGTTTGCAAACTTTTCAAACAGTTTCCAACATGTTTCCAACATCTTAAAACTAGAGCTGGAACAACAAACAATTGTATAATGTTACAAACATGGCACTGCTGGAACGACAAATTTGACGTGCGCAGAATCTGAACGATTGTAAACATTTCTGACAGCCTGGTGGAACAAACCTATAAACATATGTCCCAAACGTGTTTAAACTGCAGGGTGGTAAAAATGTTAAAAAATATTGTTTTTTTTTTAATAACTTTTATACCCATTTAAATATTAAAAGTACATAGACTTATCTTTTTCTTGTTATATAATTTTAAACAAATTAAATGGCCACTAAATAATTTTATGACATTGTGTCAGATAGATTCTGGAAAGTAGATACGTTATTCCTAGAAATAAACGGCAAATTTATATATTTTTATGTATAAGGCTTTATTGTACAAGTAAAGAAACGAGGTAAATGTGTAAAACCAGAGAAAATAGCAAATAATTCTCTGATATCAATCCTAAACAAGCAGTATTTTAAAACAAAAGTAGAATTACTACCCATAAAATGAACAGAAAGCCATGTTTATTCCTTAACTTGAAGGAGATATTTTTGGTAAGACTGGTTTTATCCAAACACCCACCTCGCGAAAACAGCCAGTTAGGTAGGAATTTTAATGTTACGTCAGATTTGAATAAATATTGTCTCTGGGTCCATTAAAATACGGTTTTAGTGCCTTTTATCTAAGGGTTCACATTACAGGATGAACAAAATACTAATAATATTTATTACCAATATGGATAATGAAAACTGATTTCACTCTAGAAAAACGTATTTTGTATAAAATTTTGAGATGGACTGTTTTTTTAATGTCATATAAAAATTGAAGGACCTAATGTAAAAACACGATAAGCCACAGGCACAAAATACGGAGTTATTAAATTTTTAACATAAAAAAATGTTAAATCAACTTTAATCAAAAAAATTGAATACCTTTTAATAAGTTAATAAACTCCAAAAATCATATTTAAAACGTTTTTATTGTTGCCCATAAAAATAATAATTAAATTAATTAGTAAATAAAACATATTTTTTTAATTATATACATTTTAAATATTTATTAATTACTTTGATTCGATTGCTTTCAGATCTGAAATGTGTTTAAAAAACGGCGATTTGTAAATCTAAAACAATATTCCAAAATTTTATTTTTGAACTAATAAACTATCAAATCACTTAAATACTGCAAAATTTAATACAATTTTGTCTAACCTAAGGCCCTTTTAAAGAACATAAAAAATGAATTATTCATCATCAAAAATCATCATCAAACACTCATCCTTTGCTTATGAGTGGCCAGGTTTTACAGAGCGGGGACACATTTAACCTTGTGGGCGTCACATTTGAGAATAACCCTTACTGGCATAAACACATTGTATCTATAGCCACCGCGGCTTCAAAAAGCTTGGATTTCTTTTCCGAGCCAAAAGTATTTTTCTCCTTCCAATTTATACACTTTGTATGTGTCCCAAATTCGACCCTCTCTGGAATATTGTTCTCATGTCTGGGGAATGGCATCCCCTACAACCCTCAGCATTCTTGATGCCATTCAAAGAAGGGCTGTTCGTCTTATTAATGATCCTTTACTTACTCAAAGACTTCCTTCTCTTGCCCATCGTCGAGCTGTGGGAGATCTATCGCTCTTCTATAGATACTTTTACGGCTTCTGCTCCGACGAATTATCCAGTATAGTCCCTCCTCTTGCAGCTCCCAACAGAGAAACTCGTGGTGCCGCGCGTATGCATCCCTATACAGTTCAATTGGACAGGCCTCGAACTTCCCATTTCGTTCGTTCTTTTATCCCTAGAGTTTCTAGACTATGGAACCTGCTGCCAGCGGAGGTCTTTCCTTCCCCTCCAAACCTTCAAGTTTTTAAGTCCCATGTTAATAAACTTCCTCTTACCCCGCTTAAGACGCCCACGGTACGTTAGTATTAAGGCTTTCAGCCTTCGTGGATTGTCCAAAGATAAAAAAAAATCAATGCTAGTAATACCTATTAAATATAAAAAACTTTACACTGAGGTACCTATTCGTATGCCACTTTTTAGATGTCAAAATTTTTAATACTGTTAGTTAATTTAAAAAAAAGAAGAAAATATGTTCATTTTTAAGAATCGTAATTGTGTCTTCACGGAATTATCTTCATTTTAAAATGTTTTGTTATTATGAGCACTCTGTATATAGATATTTACCTGAGCAGGTTTTTGAGGAGCAACATTAAAGTGGCCTTTTAAATGACGAAAATAAAGTGTCTTTTTAAACTGACAACACATAAAATATTTTTATGGTTACTCAAACAGCTAAATTGATAAAAGTGTTTGACAGTAGCTGTGAATTTCAAGACAAGCATAAATATTTATATATGTAACAAGTGCATAAAGTGATATATTTTTACGAAGGTGAAGTTTGACAGCACGAGCCGCTAGGCGAGTGTAGCAATCCCATGAGTAAAAAAGACACTTTATGCATGTGTTACATACCATGTTTTTCCACAACCATATAAAAAATTTACCAAAATAACAAATTATACATGTTTTATTTATCTAAACCTATTAATTTTATTTTTTGCAGCACGCAGCCATTATATTGCAACAAAAAATCATAGCCATATATATATATATATATATATATATATATATATATATATATATATATATATATATATATATATATATATTTAACTAGCTATGATTCCCGGCTTCGCTCAGGAGTTGATATGAGACCCAAATAACCGTTGTTCTGAATGAAGTTCAAATACCCGACAACAGATGGCGCCACTACACTTAATTTCCAAGTTGAAGGGTTGGAAGAGTCCTTATATCTTTAAAAATACGCGCTTTAGGGTAAAACGGGAACTTTCTTGTTCGAGGGGGGATAACCTCTCCTCGTACTCCGTACTCCTCGAAACGGCTTGACCGATTCTCATGAAATTTTGTGAGCATATTGAGGAGGTCTGAGAATCAGCCAACATCTATTTTTCATACCCCTTAGTGATAAGGGTTGTCCACCCTTAACATCTTAAAAATTATTTATATGGCAAAACAACGTTTGCCGGGTCAGCTATAAAGGAAATAATGACGAAATCTAAGGTAACTTGACCAGTTGATGTCGCGTTTACTGTTACATTCCATAAATTGATATATATTTTTTTATCTTTGGACAATCCACGAAGGCTAAAAGCCTAAATACTAACGTACCGTGGGTGTCTTAAGCAGGGTAAGAGGAAGTTTGTTAACACGGGACTTAAAAACTTGAGAGATTTGGGGGAAGGAATGACCTCCGCTGGTAGTAAGAGCTCCCACAGTCTAGAAACTCTAGGGATAAAAGAACGAACGAAATGGGAAGTTCGGGGCCTGTCCAATTGAACTGTATAGGGATGCATACGCGCGGCACTACGAGTTTCTCTGTTGGGAGCTGCAAGAGGAGGATTATACTGGATAATTCGTCGGAGCAGAAGCCGTAAAAGTATCTATAGAAGAGCGATAGATCTCCCACTGAGCTCGACGATGGGCAAGAGAAGGAAGTCTTTGAGTAAGTAAAGGATCATTAATAAGACGAACAGCCCTTCTTTGAATGGCATCAAGAATGCTGAGGGTTGTAGGGGATGCCATTCCTTAGACATGAGAACAATATTCCAGAGAGGGTCGAATTTGGGACACATACAAAGTGTATAAGTATTTAAGTGTATTGTAGTAGGCATGGAAACAAAACACTAATTCAAAGTGTGAAAAAAGCTTTGAAGTGTTAAAAAAGTTACTTTTTATAAGACTTAATGTAGTGTACTAGAATGGAGTACTTTAACTTCATGTTAAGGATTTAAAAACAACATTTTTTAAACTGTAACGGAAAAATAATATTTTTATTTATATCAAATTTTAGTGATTGGACATCTTGTATACAAATTAAATTATAAAACGTATTTAAACCTAAATTAAAGTGAAAGTTTTGGCATTATTCGTTTAAAATACTTTCTTTTGATAAATATTTTCGTATACTGGAAATAATTCAAAAAATTAGGCGTTTATGCGTTTATTTTGTCTGACATTTTATATTAGTTCATTACTTCATATTACGTTATTGACCTTATACGGATCATTACATTTTGAAATCTATCAAAAAAGTATTAAGAATGATAATTAAAGTGACGAGTTAAGTAATCTGACGAATTAATCATTTTAACAAAATGTCCAACAAATGAACATGGAAATTTGATGAATGGGGCCAAAGGTCATGATAGAAAGTTAAATCAACACCAATAACATACTAGGTGCAACTATTATGCTTGCTTACTTCTTGGTTATCATATTAACATTTTAAATAATACAGATTGTTCATGGTTTGATGTATGATCGTCTCATAATCAGTGAGGATTATAAATAATAAGGTTTATTTTCAAATCATCATTATTTTTTTTAAATAAATATCATGTCTGTACCAATGGGTGTGTTGATGGCCGGACATTTTTACAAGGTAGTGTGAAAAAATTGATACAAAAGATATTAACATTTAAAAAAACTTATTTGGCTTTTAAGAAATTAATTTAAGTGCACAAAATAAAATACGATTTTACAGTTTTAGTTATACAGGGTGTTTCACAACTTATCCGACAAACTTTCAGGGCTAATTCTACATTAAAAAATAGGAAAAAAACTTTTTATAAACAATGTCCTAAACGTCTTAGTTTTTGAACTGCAGGGTGTTAAAAATTAAAAAAAAATATTGTTTTTTTATAATAACTTTTGTACCAATTGAGACATTTTTAAATAATTTGGGAGACGCCTTCTATGCACCAAAACACATTTTTGGCATACAAGAAAAAAAATTATTACCAGTGTTGTCCATGAGGGGTTTAGGGTTAATATTTTTAATAAAAAAATGGTACGCCACTGAATTTTACTAAAATAAAAATATTTTTTTACCTTCTCATTAGATTTGGAATAAATTTGACCTCTTGATTTTTTTATTTGATGTACGGTTTTTGCGTAAATAAATAATAACCAATTCTCGGCATGGTCATTTCGTATCGATACTTAGTTTTCAAACTACAGGGTGTTAAAAAAATATATATATATATTTTTAAATTTAAGAGGCCCTGTATCGCAATGAGTTAGGAGTCCAGAAAAGTAAATTTGAAGACCAAAAATAAGAGGTCCCCACTTTCCAAAGAACACTACTTTTTCTTATTCTAGCATTGCTTTTTTTCCTTTTCTATCAAAGCCTTTTGAAGACTAAAATAGCTGACAGTTTAGCAATTTTTAGCACCCAAAATTTTTGCTTACACACGTTTGGGGGCCCCTGTAGCCAGGGGGTCCCATATCATTGATAGGGAGGACGCTACCCCCTGGAGATAGCTCATAGAGAATATGTTTCAACACCTCTTTTAATTTAACTAGCAGCATAACCAAAACCTACTTTCCTAATTCTATCTTAGTTTGTTATTCTCTACTTCAAAAATACCAAAATATCAAAATTTTTAAATCTTATTAAAAATTACTTATTTGGTTCAATCAAAGAATACTAATCCATACAACATCACAAGCTAGATTTCAGCATAACCTAAAATTTTAGTACCTACCCTGATCACCAGATAGCGAAAGTTGGCACCGGATCAATCCGAAAATTGGTCGATGCCAATCAAAGTCGGTCTATATAAGGTCACGACATTCGGCCATATTGCTTTGACGTGTTATGATGTCACATCTCCCATTTTTCGGCCATGTTGTTCAGTGCCGGAGATATACAGTTTATTGTATTAGTAGAACAACCGTATATTATTATTAAGTTGTAAGTTCTTTTACTTTAAATAAAAAACATTTGAAATTACATCTTTCAACAAATATCACTACCAAAACAATGCAAAATGAAATGCGCAAATTCTAGACGCCACTGCATTGATCAAAAGCTTTGATTTTACCCAGTCTTGCCAACTTTTCTCCGTGGAGTGCCTTTCCTTGCGTCCCCGACCTCGAACCGTCTAAAAATTGAGGATATGTGGCAACCTTATAAATATAAACTAAACTTGGATTGGACTACTTTCGCTATCTGGTGGTCAGGGTAGGTACTAAAATTACAGGGTACGCTAAAATCTTACTCGTGATGTTTTATGGATGTGTATTCTTTGGTTCAAGATTTTGCAGCTAGTTGTGTTAAAAATGTCAAATATAAAAATTAATTACTTTGTATAATTTATCTCTTTGATACCACACATCTTCCTCCTCCTCAGGGGGTTGGAATGTGGAGTCCATGTGTAGGTCGTCACGTGATCTGGATAAAATTTTACGCCTGGACACCATTTCTGACGGGGTCTCTGGCAGTGGTAATTCTAAGTTTGGTATTCTGCAAAAAAGGAGATAAAATTTTATTTTTATAATGATATATATTATTTGTAGTAAAATATTCTAACATAAATATTTATGTATAAAAATAATGGTATAACAAATCTAGAGACAATTATTCTCTTCATCAACCATAGGCGTAACTAGCCATCAAAGCTGGGTGGGGCCTAGAGCTGGCCTTCCAAGATCCTGAAGGGGGCCTGGAAACTACTGAAACTTTATATGTACACATTTCCCTATATAGTTCTTTTTTTTGGGAGGGGCCCGGCCTCCCAGGCCCGCCCGTTGTTACGCCGGTGTTCATAACTATACACATGATTCAATTTTAGAAAATTGTATGTGTACTTACTTTTTGTAGAAATAATACTTAAACAGTATAAATTTCTTTTCAATTTCTTAGTCATTCAAATTCATTATTACTGTTAATTTTCAATAATTTATATTAAATTTATTTGTCAAAGTTTAAAACTAGTGACACAACTAAAAGAAATAATGACTAAATCAAAAGGTAACTTGACCGTTTTGTTCAATTGATGTCGCGTTTACTGTTACATTGCGTAAATTGATATTTAAGTTTATTGTAGTAGGCATTGAAACAAAACACTAATTTAAAGTGTGAAAAAGCTTCGAAGTGTTTAAAAGTTACTTTTTGTAACACTTTATGTAGCGTACTAGAATGAAGTACTTTATCTTCCTTTTAACGATTAAAAAATTGAAATTTTTTTAACAAGCCGTGGAAAAGACAATTAATATAGGAACTTATTTTTAGATCTAGGTAGAAAAATGATTTGGTGACAATGTGGCTGAAAACTCCCACGATTTTATTTTTAAATAATTATGTTTAGGTATTTAGTTCAAGCTAGTCTAGAACGGTATGTTTGTACATACGTATAAATTCAATCCTAGTAGTGTACCGTTAAAAGCCAATTTGTGATAATAATTCTCTGAAAACATTTTTAGAATACCTAATACTGTGGGCCGGACTTTATTCTTCTGCCTACCATCCTTGGCTACCTGTTACATAAGCAGATGGGTATAATATGCATATATGTATTTTTACATGTAGTTAAAGGAATAGCTCAATGTCAAAGGTTGTGACTAACACTTAGGTTGGCAAATTGTGTTTTAATTTGTGAATAATTAAAAACATGATCATCTTGAAAGAAACTAAATCCTTTTTAGAATTAGTTCTCTGATAAACCATGTTTACGTTTAAATGATGACTATGAAATTAAATTTTAGGTTTTTCTAAATTTTGTGATTCAAAATTATTGGTTGCAAATATCCTTGGTAATAAATATTTCGTTTGTTCGACATTCTTTACGACGTTTCGTCCAACATCTCAGTTGGCATTATCAGAATGTTGCTTCCTTGGCTTGGTCAAGAACAACCGTCAAGGAAGATTTTAATTTTTGATTAATTTTTTAATAAATGATTTTATATTTTTTAGTTTGTTTTTCTAATAATTTATTTAGCGCAAAATCGTGGTAAAATACCATTTACGTAATTTCGTTCAAGTTTTTCTTGCTTTTAGATTGGTCTATGAGAAATAAACTTCTTATAATTTATTTTAAATGCGTTTCTAAAGAGACGTAGAAAATAATTTCTTGTGACCGTTGGTAACTAAGTATATTATTAAAAATCTGTGGTATACCTACTGACCGTGTAAACCATAGAGTTAATGGCATTATACAGAATTTGAATATCACTTTAAAAAAAAACATGATTTCTCTAAAGCGCCTTTTACTTCTATCATTGATTAAAAATATTGTATTATTTAAATTTCTTTTTTGTATAAAAGAGTAATAAGTCATAAAAAGCTTAAGGGGTATATACAGATAGCAAAGCTCTTGCCTGTTAAACAAAAAAAAAATCATAATAAATAAATTACCACTATTTTATAAGATCTGCAAAATGAAGCCAAAAAAATAATTTCTTAAAGATTTTCGAAGTAGCTAATAGAGACATTTTGCACCTCTTAAAATAACAGACGTTTTTTGGTCTCCTTATGGTTATCGTTATTAAACATAACGATTACAGCAGCAGTTTTAGACAGAGATTTTGCAGCCTCTTCGAATAAATTTATCTTGCGTCTGCGCTTTCGACACATAACCTTATTTTTACCTGTGGTTCGCTGATTTTAAAGTTTACGAAAAATCAGTACTTACTTTTATTCTCCATAAGTTATATATTGATATTTAAATATATGCAAATAATTCTCTTGATTTTGTTTTTAAAAGTAGATGTAACAATACAGTATAAGCAAAACACAAAAGTAAGGTTAGGTTTGTGTAGTAGAATAAAAAGCCAAGTGTGCCAGATTGTAACATGTAAATAGATTACTGATTTAAAACATCCTTAAAAATGCAAGTCCGTTTTAATTTCTTTACACTATTTTATTTTTCTTACTGCTATGGATTTTCGCTAATTAGAGCCTATGTATCAATGATATTTTAATTAATACGGCATTAAAATTTCAACCTTCTTAAATAATTGATATTAAAAATTCTACAATCCGACAACCACGCAGTTTAACAATAAGGATAACGATAAGCTCTTCGGTATTCATCCGTAATTAAAGGAGTCCGGTATGGTTAATAACGATAACGGATCATGTTTGCGTTACTGCGCAGACTCAGAATAACGTTAACCACAACGGAATTGCAAAATAAGAGGTGCAAAATGTCTCTATTAATTTAAATAACGACTGCTTAGGCGTAAACAAGCTCTGAGGGAAGCGAAATTTCTAAAATTAGATTTAAAAAACCAAAGAAATGCATACTGCTGAATACTCATCTGGTTTTGCTGATTACGTTAAAAAAACTAGGTTTAAAAAAACTTTAAATGGAATTCATCTGGTTTCGGTGCGTCTCGAGCTAGACTTTCACTTTAATAAGATGAAAGACTTCTTCAACGCACATCATTATATTTGTCTACATATGTTTTTAAATGTAATACTTCTTTTTTGTTTTTTTTTATTTATTTAATATATACAGACTGTCCACGGTTTGGGTTTACAAGAAAAACAAAAATATTTTTTTTGACAAAAAGTTGTCTTTGATACAAATTTTTGCTTGTAAAAAAAAAAATATGATTTTACGAAGATAAAATATTAATTTTGTATACATAAATATTTATATATATATATATGGCAATGGCTTAGGTCACAAATGTTATAAGTGCGTTTTTCAGAAGAAGTGAGTTGGATATACTAAAATATAATTATATACATACAAGAACTTTTCTATGCACACAAAGTATTAAGTAAAATATTTAAACTTGAAGATGCAAGCTCCATTTTCCAATCGTCTTAAGCACCTTTCGACTTGAATTATGGAACTTTTTTAAGCTTAAAAGTTTATATAACATAAAAATTTATTTTTGCATCTTATCAACATTTCTAGACCATTAAATGGTCTAGATTCTATTTCTTTTTAAATGGTATGTCTTAATAATGGTATGGCCAAGAATTATACAGTGTGTCTACTTAAGTTTGCAACATATGGAAACCTTTTTGTTACTAATTTTACGAAAAAAATTAAACTTCATTAAAAGTTCCACATGGTCTAAAACCTAAAATGCAATCATCAACCATTAATTTTTTTAGTGGTGTATGATGATTAATATGAATTTTGCTTTAAAAAAAGTACTCTATATTTTACAATATCGAAAATATTTATAAAGAAAAGATGTTCAGACGTACAAACCTGAATTTTAACAGTTATAAGCAGCATACAAAATTTTAAAAAGTTTTATTAGTAAACGAACTAGTTTACCTAAAAGTATATTAAATTTTTTTATATTTATTTTTATTCCTAAACATTTCTTTTATATTAATTTTTGATATTCGCCAAAATAGCGGTACCTTCCTCTTAAGCAAAATTAATATTTTTTAAGACACATTGTATACCACTGAAGTACTGCAGAACCTATTAAAAAAACGATTTGTAAGTTAATAATAAAAAAGTGTTTATATGGTGTAGAAACACTGCCTATACTCAAAAACTAAAATTTAAAAATTCAAACAAATATCTCATAATTTTGGGTTATGCGGCTACTTGACTGTTGTTATCTTCGCTTGCCTTGTGAATTATTTTAGGCGTTTAGGTTTAGATAAAGTTGTTTTACAGTTTCAAAGATTTTTGATTGCTGATTTTTTTGCAACAGAAAGGAATACGACAAACGCTATTATATTTAATTACTTTAGTAATTTTTCAGATAACAACCAAAAAGATTTGTCAGTATAATATTAATTTAATCTCAAAAGGCGTTGAGTGTTGGTTAAAACATATTTATAAATAAACATTGACAAACTTTTATGCATCATTGTACTTTTAGAAATTTTAAACACTATTTCCAACAGTAAAAAATACTTTATAAAATCAAGAACAATTTGTTTACTAATCCTGACTAAAGTCATCTGAATATGTGTGATTGTTATCTTTTGATGATCAAACCATCAGAATATGTGTCGGAACTGCCTATTTACCTACCCAAAACTTATTGTGATATTCTTCTCTTAAAATATTCAGGCATTCCATTGTCTAACCAAAAACACGAGAAGTATTTGGGAGAACGCAGTCAAAAATCTCGCGAACAAAATATCAGTTTGCTAATCAGTTGCCTTGAATAAAAACTTTTTAGACAACCTTGGACCGTTTTCGATAAAATATTTCACTTTTTTCTATTGCAAAGGTGTGGTGTCATAGGAAATTAAAATCTAAAGGACAAATTATAGATATTTACATTTTTAATAGGTGTTTATAATAAGTTGACGAAACAACGAGCGGAATTATTTAGGAACTTTTATTAATAATCGTGACTTCCAAACACCAAAGAAATTTGCCCTTCTTATTTCTCATCTCAGCGTTAAGGGTAAGGGCGTCATCAAAAGCTTAGACGTAAATCATTGTCAATGCCATGAAATTCAAATAAAGAAATTACCTTTAATTGTATGTAAAAGCATGTATGTATTTAGTATTTTTATTTTTAGTTTCCTACAAAAGTGTATGCACTGTAATTTCTAATTAAGTTTTTCAAATTGCGTAAAAACACTAAACAAAACTTACAGGCCCAAATGGATTAAATTAAATTTCAACTCTAATTTAATGGCAGTTTTATTTTATTTTACCAGCCTTTTTCTAACAAGGTATGATTTATTTAGAAAAAAAATCGCCTGGCATTTTGTGGTTAGGTTAAAATTCTACAAATCGAGATCCTTACTTTGGCATTCAAAGCTTTAGACACTTCTATTGTTTAATGGGTTGCCTATTTTTATTAAAAGCATTTGCTATAAAATAATGTCTTTAAATAAACTAATAAACCCTTAAACATGAAATTAAAATGAATATAATTTGAAAAAAGATAATGTGTGTTAGCAGTGGTAAGTCAAAACCTTTAGTTTGTTAAAAATATACTGTAAATATCTTTTTAACGGAAATTAACCATCTTTCATATCTACTTTTCAACACTAGTGTTGAAAAGTAGATTTCAACACGCGTGTGATATTATTCGTTTTCTAAAGGATCAAGGAGTGCGTTTTATGTCATTTTTATATGTAGTCTTGGGAAAAGTACTTTGCAACACCAGTATAATATAAGGCATTTTCTATGCATAAAAACAATGTGCATTTGCTTTTTTCAAATATGGTCGTAGGAAACATAAGTTATCGTATTTATTTTAAGTCAATTACCTTTTATTAATCAACTCTAAAATTAAGGTTAATCTTGACCTATAACAATATTTTTAACCACTTCAGGGTATCTGATTTCATTTAAAAGAGGATCCATGGTTTTTCAGAATTTACTCCATGACTTGGCAATAAAAGAATTGTAATTTGGGATTTCAGGGAGTTCCAAGAAAACACAAAAACACATATGAATGACTAATGCTTTACTTTTAAGTCATTCAACTCCTTAAGTAAACTTAAGCAAGTAGGTATCAACTCTATCAACAGGTAAAAACTGTTTACAATACAGAACATATTAGATTTTATTAGCTTTGTTCGCGGGTCTAGTAATGAACCGATTCTGAACCAGAACCGAACTGGTTTAAAATTGTTTTAAAGCGCATGTCTAGTTATTTATTAGTTCGGAATTTTTATTTACCGCGAACGATTTTCTATACAGCTGGCGATGTATTCTAACCTAGCCTTTTGATTAGGATTTTCATGGTTAAATTGGATACTATACAAAAAAAAAAAAAATTAAACAAAAAGGTAAATTGTTATACTGTCGAATGCCACTAGAGGTCTCTCAGCGGAAGACGAGGGATTCCCTGCCTTCTCTCGTTTTAAACATAAGTACCTATGTGTATTTAACTAAAGATAAAATTCAAACAACAAGAAATGGTAGAATCTTGTAATATTGTCTGTATTTTTTTATTAAATCTTTATTTATTTTATTCCATACATACATTCATACGGAATACAATTAAAAATCCTTTGTTTATATACGCTCAGAATCACAAAAATATAAAAAAATATATTAACCCGCATAAAAAGTGGCAGAAACAAATAAACTGTAATACAACGGTTTATTTTTGTACCACAAAAACAGAAAACAGCTGACCATGTCGACAATACGCATGAAATTCCGAACTGAACTTTTAGTTCCAACAAAAATGCCAGGACTGCTAATCAGGTTACGAACCAGTAACGAACTGATTCCATTGTGACCCGCGAACACAGAACTGTTACTAAAAATTCAGGAGTAACTAACCGCGAACGCTGCTTTTTTACTGCGCATGCGAATAGTCCCAGAACCGATTCAAATACGAACCCGCGAACAAAGCTAATCTCAATGTACAGAGTAATTTGAGTATAGGCGTATAGAACCGCTTAAATATTTATTTATAGTCCAATTTTATTTACAAAGTCAGATAAATAAATTGCTAACGTTTTCGTACTGCTTTTAATAGTTCCATTACGTCACTTAATTGGTACCTGCAGAAAAACGTAGGCAGTGGCTTTAACCATATTTGACACTTCTAAGGTCAATATACCAAATGATATAAAATCTTAAGCCACCATAACTTGCCATTTAATTAAAAGTCTATAGGACAGGCACTCTTCAAAATGTAACAATCAAAAACTCTGTTAGCGCAGTGCATTTTTTTATTGTTATTCATTATCCATCTAGGAAAAAAGTGGTCAAATAAGCACGTACTTTTAAAAAATTGCTTTTGGAAGTCACTGATCTCTCTGATGTATTTTTAGCTTTCTTTGAGGTATAATTCATAATTTAAGAAGATAATAAGGTAATCTTTGGCACAAAAGCCGTTTATTACATCGAAATACTTTGTCGCCAATTTATTTATTATGTATTTATCCGCATTTCTTTGGGACAAGTACCAAAATAATCGGTATAAAATATTAAAAATACAGTTATCGCATATAAGTACGCGTTAATAAAAAACTTGTTCACTCCTGGAAACTTGGAAGGACTGCATAAATCTTAAAGATGCCTCTAGCTATTTGGCGGTGGTGCAATTTATGTATTGGCATATACAGGAGCTAAATTATGCCTCGTAGATATGTAAATAGTTCTTTTAGATAAAAATATGTTTGTGCGTATAGAAGGAACAGTTTAAAAATGTAAATTCGGTGCTCTTTGATAAGAAAAAAAAGTCACAAAAAGTTTAAAGCAAATAAATCGGCATGCTTGTCTTCGCGGTCACCTTTGCTATATTTCTTTTATGATATGCCGGTTGATGCAGCTGGTCATCGCACTATGGGATAGAAGTTAATTTTTTGGTCAAAATTTTGAAACTTGCCAATCTAACTTAAAATGAGGTGCTTTTACTGGAAAAATATTATCAATTATTGCAAATGCTTTTTGGAAACCTAAAACTTATTATATGTTATTATAAATTTACACCCCCTTAACATTATTATTTTTATTGTACAAAATAAACTAAAATGTCAGCTTGTTTGGTTAATTTGGTAGTTTTCTAATTAGTAATCCGATGATTATTATCTCATATGACAGGGTACGACAATAGGTATGATTTTTTTAAATGGAATACCCTGAATTTTATATCACCACCAAAAAAATCATAGAAAAATAAAGTATGTAACACATGCATTAAGTGTCTATTTTTTACTCATGGGATTGACGCACTCGCCTAACGGCTCGTGCTGTCAAGCTTACGTAAAAAAAGTATCATTTTATGCATTTGTTACATAAATTACTATTTTATATCCTGACTGACGCATGGGAAATTTTGATTATGTATTTTGAGAGAGTAGTTTTGGAACCAACGGACAAAGAAATTAAAAAAAAACTTAAACAAGAAAAATAAAACAATCAATCCTATTATTTAAAGGTGTAACACTTTTTAATTAAAAATATAAAAATATATACATGGTTATTTAACACACTCACTACGTTTATATCGAAGAGTTGAAGCTAGCTTGAGTTAAAGCGGCTTTTAAAAGTGGCTTGAAAAAGCGATATAAACGCTCTTGAAAGTGACTTGAATCGTTCAAGTCAAGCCTGAAAATAAGTAGGGTTGACTCCATTGAACCCGATTACCCGAATTAAACGATTCAAGCGGGCTTAATAACTGCCTAACTTCAGATGAATGCTTTCTCAAACGTCATCAGTGTTAATTTCAAATATAATTTTGACATTTTTATGAAAAATATGAGTTGGGAAACAGGTGAAAAACTTTAAAACACGCTCATACCAACAACAGCACACAAAACGGCACGAATTAAAAAGTGAGGTTTGTTTTTCATTTGATGTCTACTGTAAAGTTTGATGCAAAACTGCCGCATGCGTACGACGATGGCCTGAAATGTGCTTGACCTCGATTTTCAATCGACTTTCAAGCCACCGAAATAAACACGTAGACTTGGAAATTGCTTCAAAGCCGCTTTGTTTTCAAGCCAACTTCAACTATTCGATATAAACGTAGTAACTGTCTAGTTTATTAAAAATCGATTTAAATTTCCATCATTGAATAACCCCACTATAGAGGATGCGTTTGTACTGTCCCTGATTCTAACAAAAGAAGTTTTGAAATATCCGCCCAACAATTTATATCTATCTTCTGTGAAAGATTATTCTTTGTATTCTTACGGAATGGTATGATGTGTTTTAGCAAATTAATATACCTTATTGTTGCTCACTGTAATAAAAACATTAGATTGCCTAACTGGCACACATTAACTGTAATAACAGACGTTTTAAATTTAATTATTCTTGTATTTTCAGGATTTCTGTTTTGTTGTTTTATTATGTTTATTATTCGTAAAAGTATACAGGGTGTAATTTAATTGATGGCTAAAAGTACAGGGTACGATTCCTTAGCTCATCCCAAGCAGCAAGGTGACGTCTTATTGACGTCTCTTTTTGGTCACATTTGGTCAGCACAGACGTCATAAGATGACGACAAAATGACGTTAATTGACCTTCCTAAGTCACAGACAAAAGACGTCCCGTTAATGACGTCTTTTAGATGACGAAAAATGACGCATATACTTTTTTTTAAAGCTAAAATGATATGATATTTTATCTGAAAATTGAAATAGGAATAAACTCCTTACTGCTTGCAATTTCCATGCAAACAAGTAATGCAAGGTCGCATCTCTCGGGACACTGTCCAACCTGGAGATGCAGATTTTAACACTAGCCGAAGGTATATCTTTCAAAGCTAATTGAGATTACCAACCGCAGGCCGGTCCCGAACTATTTTGGTCTGGTACGGTGTAGGCAATAAAAAGCGAAGATGTTGAATAAAAGTAGTAGTTTATTGTCCATTGCGCCATCTATCGGTAGAGTTTTTTCCTATTTCAATTTTGTAAAATTATTAGTCTTATTTTTCTGTCATATGATATTTCGGTTGGGTTTTGACACGAATCATATAATGTCACAAAATTTTTCTGGCAGGTTTCTTATCATGACGTCATTAGATTTTTATGAGCTAGTAAAATTAAAATTAATAGGTTTAGATAGATAAAACATGTATAAAATGGTATTTTGGGACATTTTTATACGGTCGTGTCATTTCTGGTAAAATGATTTTTTTTAAATGAAAAACTAAGAAAACCTTTTTTTAAAACGCAATACAAAAGTATTTTCTTCTTAATCAAAATAACAACATGTTCTGTATAGTAGACGAGTGTTGTACCAAAGAGTTGATAAATCTTACCATAACGATATAAGAGAGAAAGTGGATATTTTTTATATACCCAGTACAACGATAAATGCTGTATGTGATCCTGAATAAAAAACAAGGTACATTCACGTATACACAAAAGACCAATAACACTACATCGTAAATTTTTATAGCAAGCAAGGCCTAAAAATTTTTCTAAGCAATGTGTTGCTATAAAAAGACTTAAAACAGTTTCTGTGAAAAATAAAAGCAAGCCGAAACTACTTACAAAACCCTCATGCTAACCTTTAATATCGAAAATAAATTAGATTTGTAAATTTGCAACCTACATATTGATTAATATTTTTAATTCCTAAGTGAAGAGTACTTTAAACATTCTATTGGTTTGGGAACAGCGTTAATTTAGGGGGTGGCCGTGGGGAATAATCCCCCTGAGAAAATAAACTCCCCCGAAGAAATTTGGTAAACCGAATTAAAATAGTTGGTCAAATCATAAGTATAAATGTATTGCCAAAGTATACAAGTTGTTTTTTGTTTAAAAAAGTGAGGACCTCTTTATGCTCTGCAGCTTTTTGGCGGTAATTTGTTTTTCGATCTTCCCCGGGAATATAAAATTTTACCCCGGAAAAAAACTGGATTTAACACTGAAACCCAATTTATGCTATCGTAGGAAATTTTGGACACTAAGGAAAGTAACAACTAAAATATAATAAACTTTGTTGGTACCAGGTCAAATAGACTTTAATATTAATAAAAAATACCAGAAAATGTCCAATTAAATTAATAAAAATTTAATAATGAATTAAAATAATAATCCACAACCTGCCACAATAAAAAATCTGGTTAGTTTTGGTTAGTTTTTTATTCTGAATTTTGTTCAGAGAAAAATAATAGTAACTGGTTTTTGTTGTGCAACAGAACTAACCAGAACCTCGTTTGAGGGTGGGTTAGCTCTGCAGGAAGTATTATTTTACTTTATTATTTTTTGAATTAATTTTTTAATAATTTAAATGGACATTTTTTGGTCTTTTTTATTAATAATAAAGTACGATTTTTCTAAAATTTGAGGGTAGTATTTCATTTTACCCCAACTTTTTTATGACCAACGAAAAGCATTTTTCATAAGCTTTCCAGAGAGGTGCCACATCAGGGGTGTTGCCACTTTTAAGTGACTGAAGGTGCAGCCTAAGGGGTTGATAGAGGTGTTTAAGAAAATGCGTCTTTTATAGTCCCCCGGTTTTAAAGAAACAATATTTTTTTATTTTTTAACATTTGCCTTGGTTTAGAAAATAAAGCCATTGTAAGATTTAAAAACCTCACCCTGTATAATACTACAGATCATATACCGGGTGTTGCTCCATAGAGCGGGACATAGGGAATCCCATGTAAATTTTGAAGTGGTCCAATATTGGCTCCCCTAATTATTTTAGAAGAAAATATAATTGGGATTTTTTAAAGAGCACGAAAAGTTGTACCCAGTGTACGAATTTCAGCTCTTCTCAGTCCGCCAGCTAAGAGATAAATGCTAAAATAAGTTACGAATCTCCTATCTTCTTACCCGCCTTGTATTATTAGAAGTTTATAATAAAATACTAGAAAAATTATTTAACCTCTTACTCTCAAGTCGTCAGATCAATGTCACATCATTCTTAAATAATGAACTACTTAAATCAAGAAAAATCGAAGAGTAGTGGACATGTTTGCAGCCTTTTTTCCCAATAGGCCAATACCAAGTAAATCATGACAATAAAAAATTTGAAACCACAGACACAGTAATCAATAATTGCAAATGTGAAGAAAATCGACGTGATCTTTCGCCAAACGATTTTTTTCTATGGGGACATTTAAAAACTAAGCTACCAATAAAAAATATGAAAATTTAGTCCAGCTAAGGAATGCTATTTCCGCTGAATGTGCCAGAATATCGACGTACCAACTAGCCAACGTAAGAAATGAGTTTTATAATCGTTTGTGTTATTGTCTGGCAGTTAATGGAGGAATATTTGAGCATTTGATTAAATCCTGATATTCGTCATAAATTGATTTCTAAATGTAGAAAAATTTGTTTTATTGTCTTGCGTAACTGTGAGTGCATGTGTTGGAATTAGCTGTAAACTAAAATGAAATGCGAGGATTCTTTTTGAAATTCCCGTATAAAATTGTTCAGTTTTGGCAATGACATTATAAATTAATGATCTAAATTGTCACTGATAAATCGATATGGTGTTTTTATTGTTGATTTCTAGAGTACAGGGTGCATAATGAGATACTACGTTGCAGAAGTATTAAGCAGTTTACTCTTTACTGGTTGGTTGAAAAATGCACAAATTTTCATTTTGGGTGGAACTTACTGTGCTCTTCAATAAATCCTTTTAGCATTTTTTTCTAAAATAATTAGGAGAGCCAATATTTGACTACTTCCAGATTTACATGGGATTCCCTATGTCCCGCTCGACGGAGCAACACCCGGTATACCTATACCTTATCTATAGTTTTTTTTTAGTTTTTAAAAACAATAGCTGAGACAATGGTAGTTAACCCAAAACAAAATGGCAATAAGCAATTATTAGACATTTTCTGTAAAATCTTTTTTTTTTAAACCGCAGTAGTTTGATTGATTTACAAGTATAACAAATAAAAGGTAAAATGGTTTAATCTCTTCCTCGAGAAATTTGTAGAAATTGTCCCAATTTTTAGTGCACAGACGATAATAATGATTTATGCAAAGAATGGATTAAAATATACTTAGTTATTTTAATTACAAACGTACATTAGTACTGCTAGCTCGTGCTAAACATTTTTTGCGTACTACGACAAATTTCTTCTATTTACATTCTTAATTTAAATAAAATTAGAAAGTAAAGTTTGGTACAACATCGTTTTCATAGATACCATCGTGTGTTTTATTATCTTGTTTTACAGGTAGTACTATAACATCTTTACATATTTACATATCGTCATTTTAGAGGTAAAACTCACTATGTGACATTTAATGGTTTAGGAAATAACAACAATTTTATATAAAATTTGGGTAATAGTTCGATATAGCGGTTTTCGCTATTATAAGAGATTTTTGAAAAATTCTTTTTCAGGGCGTTTCTATAGGTCGATTATGACACAAATCTGTGTGCGCGTTTTCCAAAATCCATTTCTATAATTTATTATTATTAAAAACATATTACGGGACGGTGGAGTGAACCGGGGTGCTGGGTGGGGACGAAACAGTAGAAATCCTGCATTAAACTTCCAAAAACAGTATTTCACAGTACACACCGCACCTTCTGTTTACAAAATGTCCAAAAATTGTTTAAAAAAATTAAAAATAAATAATAGTACAACAATCCCGCCATGGCTGTTACTGCATAAAAAAAGAAGAGTTTGCCATAGAACTGTAAATGTCTTGCGATGTTGCCAAATAAAGTGAGAAAGTGTCAATAGCTTAAAAAAAGGAAGATACAGGACAAAATTCATACGAAAAATTAAGTTATTCATTCTTCCTATTATTATTTGTAGAGAAAATAGGAAAATACCTAAACATAAAGAAGGAGGCATTTCTACAAAAATACCATTATTTCTCATGGAAATGGTGGATAATCCCCGAAATAGGCTTGGTGTTAATTCTTCATAAGAAATTTGGCAACGCTGCTTCTATCGAGACTGTCATTTTTATAATGACGAACTTCATGTTATCAGCTGACCAAAATGAGTGCGCCTATTTTCCTTCTTTAATTAATGGCGGACGAGATATGTCATATGTGTGGGGTAGTTTTTTGAAAAAATTTAATACTTTCCAAAATTAATTTACATTTTTCATGTGCCCCGAGTGCAGTGTATTAATGTTTTCTGGTGTTTGACGTTGGATTTATACTGTTTTGTCCCCACCCAGCACCCCTGTTCACTCCACCGTCCGGTAAATATGTTTTTATTAATAATATATTATAGAAATGGATTTTGGAAAACGCGCACACAGATTTATGTCATAATCGACCTATAGAAACGCCCTGAAAAAGAATTTTTCGAAAATCTCTTATAATAGCGAAAACCGCTATATCGAACTATTACCAAAATTTGTGTTGAAAAAGAAAAGATAAACAATATTTTTTATGTACAATTTAATTTCTATGAAGATTTATAGATGTCATAAATGTAACTAAAAAATATTTCTACTAAAATCTTTTACTATAAATAACTTTAAAATCTTTAAACATTTTTCTTTAACAAAACATACTTAGTGACTTTTACCCTTAAACTGACGATATATAGACTGTCCACGAATAGGGTTTACAAGAGGAAAAATACACATTTTTTAAAACATAAATCATTTTTTATAACAATTTTTGCCTTTTAAAAATATGATTTACGAAGAGAAAATGTTAATTCTGTATCCAGGACTTGGCAAAACTTTAAAAACATGTGTTTTCTCCATAAGAAAACTACATTAAATTTTTACATAAAAAATGCTAATTTATTCATATTTTTATTAGCATTTTCATTTCCCTCCGTGAATCATATTTTTTACAAGCAAACTTTTAGTAGCAAAACTTTTTTCCGAAAAATTAAATTTTTCATCCATTTATCCACCCATAAACCCATATGCAATTATTCAAGGGAAATAATTTGTCTTATTATGTGGGACAAATATATCACCGCTAGGTGCCTTTATTTTACCAATATGGGTTCCCATACATTATTTCTTATACACCACAGTAGCACCATTCGTCGGCTATAACGTGCATAAAAATTCAGAAATTGTTAATTTAAAATTCCAGAGGTATCGTGCAGTACCATTTTCTTCAAGTACTCGGCTGCATTTTAAGTACATTTTAAGCATTCATTCTCATACTTTGGTACCCAGAATTAACAGAAACAAATAAAAAATCATTTACATGAACGTCGAAAACGCAGTTATGTCACAATGATTTTTTGCCTAATAAGAAAGTGCTATGATATACTTTTTTACTTTCTTTTTAGACATTTATTACAACATTTTATAATCATAGTAGCATGAAAAATTGTTTTTATTTAGCTCTTTTTAAGCTGTTTTAACAGTTTGAAAGTTTTCTTGCATGCAATTTTTTCTTGCTGCAATTTTTCGATCTGCATGCGCATTTTTAAAAATTTCTGCAAAGTGCGCGTATGCAGATCGAAAAATTGCAGCATGAAAACTTGCAGGCAAGAAATCTTTCAATAAGGGATCTCCTTATTGCCTGCAAAAAATATTGCAGGCAGAAAAATCTGACGCAAGAAAATCTTCAACTTGTAAAAGTAATTTTAGGACTTTTTTTTGATAAATCTTTTTTGCATAATTTAATATGTCTCTTTCGTCTAATTTTAGGTGAAATTATATATACCAACACATATGAAAACGCATATTAAATTTAAGAAATAGAATATTTTCAAATATGAAATGAAATGTGTACTTGGTATAATAAAATAATTTTCTAATATTACAGATATTACCCAGGACTTCTTATATTAGCACCCTCGGACGGACTTATCCCTATATATAGGGTGTAAAATAATTTGTAAGAGTAACTCCGCCCCTGGCGCCTCAAATGTTATAAAAGGGCACCATTTGAATGAGTCATTATTGATTCCTGTCATATTAAAAATTATTTCATTACACCAAGTACTATAAAAGTTCTGGTTAGTTCTGGTTAGTTAAAAAAGCAATTTTCAGCGTCGTCCTTAAAGGGCTTATATCTCATTAAAGAGGGGCTTTAAAAAAAAGTTTATAGGAACTTCATATTATTTTCATGTGTTCTATTTAAATCCGAGAGATTGCCCACATTTTCCCGGACACCCTGTATATTAAAGCTGTTTATTTTACCCCTCAAAAAATTTTAATTTTGGATTTTTACTATATTATTGGTGGTAGTAAAAACTTAACGAAAAAAAAGGTATACATACCAAAAAAAAAAATAATAAGTGATGAAAATTTATCCAAAAAAAACTGGAGTACAAGAAGTCCCTAAACCAAATCACGTCTTTTTAATAATAAAAAAAGGTAAGGGTAGCACGGAAATTGAATCAGCGTTGTGTTGACATTTAACCGAATAGAAACAGCTGACAGACGCGCGCGCGGGCTCAGCCGATTTTGGTACCTCTTTCACTGCGGTACGCGAACCGTGGACGCCGTAGTACTGTGAGTATCACACGTTATTTTCGATCGCCGCAAAACCGTCTTGCCGATTTTTGTGGGGTGGGATCGCAGAAAACAAAACTTTATCTAACGTATTGGGCAAGGAGTTTGTTACTAGTGCTACCTTGGTAGTTTAAGGATGTAATGTCACTAACGCAATTTGTATAATTTTCGGGAAAATTTGATATTTGGAGTGAATAATGCAGAGTGTCGATATCTTGAGAAATAAGATAATTGGAGCGAATTATGACTGCGTTGGGGTATTTGTCAAGGTACGTTAGGCGGATGTAATAATTTATTTCAACATTGCGAATTCCTTTATATGCACATGAATTTATTTGTGTTTTATTAAAATACTTTTTTTTAAACTTGTATATATATATATATATATATATATATATATATATATATATATATATATATATATATATATATATATATATATATATATATATATATATATATATATATATATATATATATATATATATATATATCCGTCGAGCGGGACATGGGGAATCCCATGTAAATTTTGAAGTGGTCCAATATTGGCTCCCTAATTATTTTAGAAGAAAATAATATTAGGATTTTTTAAAGAGCACGAAAAGTTGTACCCAGTGTACAAATTTCAGCTCTTCTCAGTCCGCCAGCTAAGAGATAAATACTAAAATAAGTTACGAATCTCCTATCTTCTTACCCGCCTTGTATTATTAGAAGTTTATAATAAAATACTAGAAACATTCTTTAACCTCTTACTCTCAAGTTGTCAGATCAATGTCACATCATTCTTAAATAATGAACTACTTAAATCAAGAAAAATCACTATTATAAAATGGTTTTACCAGGGAAATAGTTATCGAAGAGTAGCTGACATGTTTGCAGCCTATTTTCCCAATAGGCCAATACCAGTAAAACGACAATAGAACGGACGATAAAAAATTTGAAACTACAGGCCCGGTAATCAATAATTCTATGTGAAGAAAATCGACGTGATCTTTCGCCAAACGATTTTTTTCTATGGGGACACTTAAAAACTAAGCTACCAATAAAAAATATGAAAATTTAGTCCACTAACCAGAATATCGATGTACCAACTAGCCAACGTAAGAAATGAGTTTTATAATCGTTTGGGTTATTGTCTGGCAGTTAATGGAGGAATATTTGAGCATTTAATTAAATCCTGATATTTTCGTCATAAATTGATTTCTAAATGTAGAAAAATTTGTTTTATTGTCTTGCGTAACTGTGAGTGCATGTGTTGGAATTAGCTGTAAACTAAAATGAAATGGGAGGATTTTTTTGAAATTCCCGTATAAAATTGTTCAGTTTTGGAAATGACATTATAAATTAATAATCTAAATTGTCACTGATAAATCGATATGGTGTTTTTTTGTTGATTTATAGACTACAGGGTGCATAATGAGATACTACGTTGCAGAAGTATTAAGCAGTTTACTCTTTACTGGTTGGTTAAAAAAATGCTCAAATTTTCATTTTGGGTGGAACTTACTGTGCTCTTCAATAAATCCTTATAGCATTTTTTTCTAAAATAATTAGGGGAGCCAATATTTGACTACTTCAAAATTTACATGGGATTCCCTATGCCCCGCTCGACGGAGCAACACCCGGTATATATTATACAAAGTATTTAAAAGAAGAAAGAAAAGCAGGATGTTTTCTTTTGACTGTCTAGAATACTATGTATAATACACCAACACAGTAGGGAATTTTTTCCTTGTGCTTCATAACATATATAGCCACCCTGCTACAATTGATGCTCGTATTTACTGAATGCGATTTCAGTAGGGCATCAACGGCAGGATTTAATATCCTAGCTAGACAATGAAACTTGTCTAATAAGTAGACGCTTGTTTTCTATGCTATTCACCACGACTCGATACAGCCTCACTGATGAGTTTCTGTAAGGCAGGTGAAACCGGTCTGGGGAGAGAGTCGTGGTGGATAGCATAGAAAGGCAGGATGTTTTCTTTTGACTGTCTTTAAAGGGAGTAGAATACTTTGTATAATACACCAAGACAGTATGGATTTCGCTTTTTTTTCTCAAGATATTGACACTTTGCATTAACAGGTTGTAACAGGACTTCGAGGTATGTTACACAAAATTTGACAGAATCTGAAAATCGGATAATTTCACGTTGCAGAATAAACAGGCATTTTTTTATAAATCCCGCAAAAAATATACCTTTTACGCTTCAGTAAAGGTTCGCCACAAATGCCAAAACCAACTTAGTATTTCTTAATTTTGTGGTAAAATTGTAAAATTTTTAATTTTAGACTTTAGTTTTTTTTGAAAATGGTGGTGAACATGACACTAAAAACTAGAACGTAGATATTTATAAAGGTTGTCTTTAAAAGATCTGTACAAATTGCGGCCACAAATTATTTGGACCAATATATAACAATTTCTTTCAGAAAAATATTCGTTGGCAAGATGCAAATACAATACATTTCATCTTAGTTATTATTAAATATTTCCTTTAATATTAAAAATATTTTCACAACTTTTCGTATTAGAAGGGGTTCTCCATGATGGGATATTAAAATTGGACCATGTTTTCGTTTTAAATCATATAAAATGTATTTTTTTTATCTTTGGACAAACCACAAAGACTAAAAGCCTAAATACTAACGTACCGTGGATGTCTTAAGCGAGGTAAGAGGGAGTTTGTTGACACGGGACTTAAATTCTTGAAGATTTGGGGGGAAGGAAAGACCTCCGCTGGCAATAGGTTCCACATTCTAGAACTCTAGGGATAAAAGAACGGACAAAGTGGAAAGTTCGGAGCCTGTCCAGTTGGACCGTATAGGGATGCATACGCGCGGAACCACGAGTTTCTCTGTTGGGAACCGTGAGTGGAGGAACTATACTGAACAATTCTTCGGAGCAAAAGCCATGGAAGTACCCATAAAAAGCTATAGATCCCCTACAGCCCGACGATGGGCAAGAGAGAAAAGCCTTTCTGTAAGTGAAAGATTATTAATGAGACGAATAGCTCTTCTTTGAATCGAATTCAGAATGCTTAGGGTTGTGGGGAAGCCATGCCCCAGATATGAGAACAATACTCCAAGGGAGGTCGGATTTGGGACATATATAAAGTGTATAAATTAAAAGGGAAAAAAATATATATACATATATATATATATATATATATATATATATATATATATATATATATATATATATATATATATATATATATATATATATAGATATATATATATATATATATATATATATATATATATATATATATATATATATAGGCAACCGTTTTTGAGATATTTTAGATAAAAGTTTTAATATCAAGCAAAAAATTTTCTTGGCATTCCTTGACGCTTTGTTTAGGCCACCCGGGTTTCTCTAAAAGGGCAGTATATAATGATCTTACCCCACTTACCTTAGTTGTGAAAGTGATCGTTTGCAAGATACAGGGTGTAACAAAAAAATTATATATGATATTTATTAACGGCAAGGAGCAGCACATGGCTTATTTTTCCATCAAAAATGCGTGTACGTACAGAATTTAATTCCTTATCCTAAATAATCTCCGGGTCGTTTAAGGAAAAATGCTTGCACCCGCCAATTTTTGATTTTTCTACTTTCACCCCCTAAACTGCAACCGTGTAGCAGGGGTGCGACTCACCCCCAAAATCTTAAAAGGAAAAAGGAGTCAAGTGATACCTTATTTTTAAGGTCTCTTGACTTTGATTACAACTGCTAAGTTTGAAGTCTCTGCTATTATTTTTGTTGATACGACGGCTTGTCAAAATTTTGATTTTTATTTTTTTAAGTATAATATTAAATTATTTGTTAAAGCGAGCTACGTTAAACAAAGGAGATATGAACGATCTTCAAAATTAGATATCAATTAATCTTTCTGGCGAGAGTGTGATTCACCCTTAAATTTTAGGGGTGACTTACACCCTTGACTAATATATCTAATATACATATACTATATACCCTAATATCATTGGTACTGTGGCAACAGTTTAAAAGTTATGATTGAAATAAAAAAAATGTATTCTAACTTTAAAAGTTATTACAATATCTTCATAACCAAGCGCGATAAAACCTTTATTTTATATGAAGTACCAACATTATTTTGACTCACTCTATCACCCCTATCATTTATGACCAAATCTTTCCGGCCACCCTGGATATATTGGCATTAAAACTGCTTCCAGATATTGATATAAGGTCAGCATTTCTTAACATCTTTTAAAGTATATGTCATACAATTAACCAATTAAATTTAGTGTCTATTATTTTGCTCCGGCACTGTCATTCCGTACAACTCTACATGAGATTTCTACGTCACAACACATTTGTGACGCATTAACTAGGTTAGGTGCTTCTGTTTCCATAGCTTGACTGTAACTGTTCCCAAGGTAAATAGTAAACGAACCACTTTCTTATATATGGTACCTCCACTAATGCCTTGTCTAATTCTAAAGAATCTAAGGATTTTACTCTAGGAATTATGTATACAACCTAAAGATTTCTAAATAATATGGCATCGTTGCAAATCTAATGCAGTACTGCACTCTTGCATAGTGTCAGACGACATCTTGCAGTACTGTAAGCCACTAAAGATGTGGTTTTTAATTATTTCTTATTAATTACCTTTGTTCCATTCATTGAATATTCATTTATGCAATTTCTTTTAACGAATTTTTCTTGGGTTTGTTTTGAAAGATTGTGACGCTCTTTAATCAAGGATTCAGTTGCAAAGCAAATTAGGTAAATGAATGCTTTCTTAACTTTTAGTGTTATTTTTGTTTCTGTAATTTTCTAGGATTTTTTATACTGGACAATTCCTTGAAGCAGAAGCCATAGGAGTACTCCCCTAATAGTGATCAATCCCCAACTCCGTAACGATAGGTAAGAGAAGGAAGCCTTTTTGTAAGCCAAGGATGAAATTTCTATACAAGAGATATTTTTGAAGTCAGGCATAGAGATCACATATACATATATAACCAATATATTGCCTATGCCTTGTCGCTGTTGTGACGCCAGTGTCGAGCGTCGGTAATGTAGTAGGCGGACTTGCGCAGTTCGCAAAACTTAATTTGTGAAAATTTACTAAGCAGCACCGGCTTTAAAATTATGTTATATTAAATAAATTTAATAGAAATTTTAATAAAAAATTTATCACACACGCCAGAAAAATATATATATATATATATATATTTTAGTATTTTATAAAGAAAATTTTGTTTTATCTGGCCTTTAATCCCAAGAATATTAAATAATAAAACAATATACATATAGAAGGCAAAGAAATAAAACCACATCTAAACTATATATATATATATATATATATATATATATATATATATATATATATATATATATATATATATATATATATGTAAAAAAAATTGTAAACATGAGTCAAAATGCCCAGTTCCTATAATATTAGTTGATGTATTCTATCTTAATTACTTTGTTAAATTTATTTTAGAAAAACTGTTTGAATTTTTATTTTCTGTACTTTTAAAGAATTAATAAGCAAGTGCGTTAATTTTTTAACACAAATTTTAGCGTCTTTCTTTTCGGCAAATTACAGCTCTCCCTATTAAGATCGCGCAAAAATGAATTTTTATTTAATTTTAATTTTTTCCGCTTTTAACATGTTCTTATGCTTCTTGAAGCATATTAAGGCGTCTTTTAAAGTTTGAGAGAATAGTTCCAAATATCCCTGTATAAAATGTACATGATAGCAAGTCTGTAAGAAAAAAAGGTACTTTTTTATAATGTAGAATTTATATTTCTATTAGCCCTGTATAGTTAGTTTCACCCGATACTTTGCATAATCTTAGCAGTGTGTGGCATCCTGAATATCAATGTAAGCTTGACTGGCGGAAAAATAAATCGATATTGGCGTAAAGACTTAACTGTTTTGCAATTTTTGACGCAATTTTCTCTGAATAAATTTTTTAAAGGTGTCCACATAAACGACTATAATTACCGTATTTAGCGAAGACCCCAAAGGTAGCAACATGTTTTTTTAATAAATGGTATATAGCTTATATTTTTTGTTCAATATATATTATATTACCTTCTTATTTTTATACTTACAGTATTTAAAAAAAATCATTTTCAGATTATTAGATCCTATTATACAGGGTGATTCAAAAATCGATCACGAAACTTAAGGGGGTGATTCTACTTGACAACATAAAAAAGTATTGCTATAAAAAGTTAGTCACTGGAACGCATCCCTAGATAACTTTAAGAAATTTTAGATTTTCGTTGTTTTTAACCTTTCTTGGCTTTATAATAATAATCTCTTTTAATATATAATTCCATTTTAAACAAATAATTTCAAAAATGCATCCTTAACCATAAAAACACGTTTGAAGCACAAAAACCAAAAGAGGGGCTGGTGCATGAGGGGCAAGGGGAAAGAAAAACGAAGTAATTCAGGTGCATAACACTTTCCGTCACTGGAACGCCATAAAGTAGAACGAAATGCTCCTGAGCTACTCGGGAGAGCCTCTATTTGCGTCACTGGAAATAAGTCACTCAATTAGGCAACATTAGAGAATTATTGCACAGTGAAATAAGGCCAGGCATTAATAATACCGGCCTTATTTTGACATCTGAGCTTGCGCAGATGCATGGTAGGATAAGGACTCCCCTAATAAGTATAGTGCCCGGCTTTATTTATGTCGGTTTTAGGTCGTGCTTATTTTGGCCTTATTTTAACTTCGGAACTGTTCGTCGAACCGAGTTTTTAGAAGTAAAAATACTTAAAACCTTGCTTTTTCAAATATATTTTTATAATTGTGTTATAAAAAAACCCTACAACACAAAACAATAAAGAAAAACTACTAAAATTTCTTCCCCTTTTTTTAAGGTTAATGGTACTGTCAACATGATTTGCAATAATTCTAAATTATGGGTACAAGCACTATTTAAATAAGGCCGGTATTAATAATTCCCGAGCTTAATAAGGCAACTTGCAATAATCTCTATTGTGTTTAAGTTTTTTAAATGTAAAATGTATTATTTTTATTAAAAACTATAAATCTCTTTTAATATAACAAGAAAGTTTTAAGAGAGTTATTATTATAGAATTTTACAATTCATTTTTACTATATCTTAGTGTAAAACAAAAAATATTTTTACATAGATGGTTATTCTTGCAATTAAAACGGTATATTTGGCCTTGATAACTTACTAACTTAATATACAATGTGTCTCTAAAGGGTCTGTACAAAATGCGGCCACAAACTGCTTGGGCTAAAATAAAACGATACTTATAACATAGCTTACCTTGGTTAAAAAGTTTATCGTTTCGAGATAGAGGGTGTCAAAATTGTATTCCGACTAAAAATGATCTGTTTTACTTATTCCTTAATAAAACGAATAAAAAAAGAATTAACTAACCAGAACGAACCATGACCACCCCAATGTGAGAGATGTATTAACCGGTTGTCATTTAGTTTTAGTTATTTTTAAATATTATTATTTTTTTTACTAAATTCGGTTTAAAGGGATTCTTTAGCTTGGAGAATAGAAATCTGCTCATACACCTACTTCGTATATTTATGTTAATTATTATTATTATATTATTTATATTATAATTAAACGCCTCTTTTTTTTCATTAGAAATATACACTCTTACTTCACTATTTTTAATGCAACCGTTATTTTATAAATGGCATATTAGGTTTGTTCCAGCAGGCTGTCAGAAATGTTTGAAACCGTTCGGATTTTGCGCACGTCAAATTTGTCGTTCCAGCAGTGCCATGTTTGTAACATTATACAATTGTTTGTTGTTCCAGCAGTAGTTTTAAGATGTTGGAATCATGTTGGAAACTGTTTGAAAAGTTTGCAAACTTTCTTCAAATATTACTGACAAATTGTTAACATAACCTTTCTTGTATTGACGCATAAGCAGTATGCACGCATGTTTATTTTCGTTCCAGCAGAAAATTGTTGCCAACATTTCTGACTAATGTTTGTAACAATTTCTGCATTTTATGATTGTTGCTAACATGTTTTCAACATTCTGCTGGAACAAACCTATTTATAGCGTAGATTTACAAAAAAACTGGTTTATTATTTTTGTTATTTAGACACATATGGTTCCGCACACGAACAAATTAATGATTTGACAAATGGTTTAATTTAAGAACCGTTGCTCTTTAAAAAACTTTATTATTCTATACAATAATTACTAATAATCGTAGGCGGCCAAACTGAGAATACACCTAATTTGTTTATTACATTATTATTTACACTATGAAGTGTGGGTATTAAGCACAAAAACTACCGCTTAAAAATACAATAGCTTTTTTATTTCAACAGAAAAAAACAAATCTTAAAGGGGCCACAGACGACCAATATTATTGGGCAAAATATTGTACAGTAATATTGCTAGTCGTCTCCAAACATTGCAATATATTCGCGCAATGACTATATTTAATATATTGCACAATAACTAGTGTTGTTTTGTAACTACTGGTTAAAACATGAATAAGGAAAAAGTAGCTGCTTGAAACATGTTTGAAAATAAGAAAAACCTTTATTTCTTTCTCTATTGCTTTTGAACCCATATTTGTGTAATTGCTTTTGTAAAACAAATACTCTTTCGTATTTGAAAACTGAAATAATTGTGCAATATTACCCACACACGGTACAATAAATCAATATTGCACAATAAAAATCAAACTGTATTTGATTGACACAATATATTGTACAAGCTCTCAATATAAACCACAAACCGTCAATAATATTGTACAAGTTTTGCGCAATAATATTGATCGTCTGTGGGCCGCTTTAAAGGGGCTCACAGACGACCAATATTATTGGGAAAAATATTGTACAGTAATATTGCTAGTCATCTCCAAACAGTGCAATATATTCGCGCAATGACTATATTTAATATATTTCACAATAACAGTTAACTATTGCTTTTTAACCCATATTTGTGTAATTAATTTTGTAAAACAAATACTTTTTCGTATTTGAAAACTAAAATAATTGTGCAATATTACCCACACACGGCACAATAAATCCCCATTGCACAATAAAAATCAAACTGTTTATGATTGACACAATATATTGTACAAGCTCTCAATATAAGACACAAACGGTCAATAATATTGTACAATTTGTATTCCGACTAAAAATGATCTGTTTTACTTATTCCTTAATAAAACGAATAAAAAAAAGAATTAACTAACCAGAACGAACCATGACCACCCCAATGTGAGAGATGTATTAACCGGTTGTCGTGCTTTTATTTTGTTGGTTGCCAATTTTGCGTAATCGGCAATTTTAAATGTGCTATATTAGGATACAGTTTTGCCTATTACAAGAAATCGGCAACTCTATTGCTTATTTCACGAATTAGGCAAAATTTTGCCGAATACGTGAAATCGGCAATTACCCAAATTCGGCGTAACATATACATAAGTACTTTAAATAAAGGTTGCCTTAATGGCACATAAATAATAAAAACTGGTGACGTAATCCCTAAAGTTGGAATAAAAGTGCATATGTCAGAGAATTAAATCAACTTTAGTAACGCGGTTAAACGTCGGGTTTTAACTCAAAGGAATGTAATATTACTCGGAAAAAAGGCGTTTTAAAAAGGACGCGGTGATTTTTAAGTGTTGTATATCTTGAGTACTTTTATTTCCTTGGCAGCAATACTTGAGAGCATTAAGACAGCGCTGCCTCGTAGCGATTTTTAATGTACACCAAATGAAATACAAGTCTTCACTTCTGTTACTCGAGATTCTTTTCTTTAATTAAGTTCTCTTAAAAATGTCTTACGGTGTTGTTATTGTCTTTTTTACTCCTGGTATCTCTATATGGCGATGGTATACAGGCGTTACGTTGAAAGTAAACATCCGTTATATTTTTCATGTTGATATGTCAGATAAAAACAAGAAGAATCTTTAAATTTACACTTAATCATACTAAAAGGTTTCTGTTGTATTTTCGGGTTCTTTTCTTCATTAACTGTTGCTATTCCTGAAATTTAAAACCAATACAATACAAACCAATACACTAATAGACCAATATGTTTTTGTAATTTCTGGTTCTACTGGCCTCCTCCAAAATAAAAAGATTATAAAATATTTATATTTACACTCTAAACTGGTTATAAATCCTTGTCTTTAAATTTACACTAAATGAAACAAAAGGTCTCGGTTTTTTTCGGACTCTTTGTCTAATTGACTGTTGCTATCTTCAAAAGTTAAAATTCGAAACTCATAATAAAGAACCATTTTTAGCAAAAAAACAATTTTGGTAAAGTTCTTAGACTTCTAAGAATTTCCGGGAGATAATCATTTTTTTATGTACAGTTTTTTTATCTTTGGACAATCCACGAAGGCTGGAAGCCTAAATACTAACGTACCGTGGGTGTTATATATATATATATATATATATATATATATATATATATATATATATATATATATATATATATATATATATAAATATTACCAGACGAATCTTTTTATGTACTTTTTAATTTTAAACATAAACCTGTCAAACGTTATGATTCTCCAGTAATATTATAGACTTTACTAAATTACTTTATTAATACATTAGATTGATCTTTAAAAAGCTATAAAAATCTGGTATTTTGCCATTATTTGCTTTAACAAAAGTGAAAGCAGCTGTTTTAAAAATATAGATAAAATATATTTTATTTTAAACGAGATTATTTTTTTGTAATTTTAATACACTATCTAGTCTTTGTGGTTTACAGTTTAAATGTTAGGATAAAAAAAAGATATTACTTTTTGTTATGTTATTTTACAGTGTAATGAAAAATTTTTCATTAGTATCACTTTTTAATACAGGGTGATTCAAAAATCGATCACAATATTCGATATTTAAAAAAAAACTTTTTTCATTTTTAACACCCCGTAGTTCAAAAACTAAGACGTTTAGGACATATGTTTATATGAAGTTTTTTCTTATTTTTTGTTGTAGAATCGTGTGGTTAAGTTTGTCGGTTGAGTTACTGGACACACTGTATGTATGTAGGTAATTTTATTGAAATTGATAAAAACTTTAATGTCTATTGGTGCCTAAACGGTGAGCTTTATAGATTTAGATTGTCTATAAAATGGCGCCTCCAGCTTTGCGATATCTGTCAAAATAAAAAAACTTATGATGTAAATAAATTTTAAGTTTTAGGTAAAGTGACCTCTGGCGGTATTTAAAAAAAATATCAACTTTTATCTTAAAATTTTAGAATCTGCAAAGCTCGATTTGTGTGGCAAATATCAACTGGATTGGTTAAAAAATAATTGCAACATGGCGAAAAACCAAACTAAAATTGAAGTTTGACGGCTTGTAACCCGAAAACGAATGACATTTTGATAAGAATTTATATGAAGCTCTGCCCTCAAGCCTTGGAGCGTGACGCACAAAAATTTTCCTCACTGGAAAGCTACTCTGGTATATTGACAATTGCAATTTAAAAAAATATATAACATGCTTAAAATTTAACCAATCTTACTTAAATGATCTTAATCTTAACGGAGGTTTTAATTCATGTCCGCAAAACCCACATAGTTTACTTTCGATTTCTTACACAATTTAATTACAACAAAAGCATTTACTAACGACCTCTGTGAGAGATTAAATTAACAATATAAAATAGTTAAACTAGCCGGCGCTAGCAATGCAGAAATTGTTATAATAATAAACATTTTAAATTTAAATCAGTGAAAAGTCTTGTATATTATGTTGCCTACTTACGGTACTTAGTAACGACGATATATGTGCAGTGCGTCCAATCGAACTTGTCCACATCATAATTTTATAACTTTTTATTTTTTAACTTAAAATAAAATCCAGGACTCTTTGTTTGACCTCCGGACAGTGCGGACGTGCGTAGAGGACTACAAAGTTCTTCCCGGAGTGGCGGCTAGAGGTGTCGTATGAACATTTTTACCTTCGGGGATCAAGGAAAGATTCTAGCTAAATCGACGGCATCTTTCTTCTGGATCTAAGCGCTGTAAGCGAAGATTCCCATAAGCTGATGGTATCCTGTTTGGTGATGAACACGAGGTATTTCTCAAATGGCGGGAAATAGATGGGCGTGCCATGGGAACTGTCAGTAGTGAAAGTGAAGGTTATACGTAACACCAGTACCAGATCTTGGTTTGACAGCAGACAATTTATGCATTGCATCGATTGTTGAATTGTTTTTTCTTTTTGGAATTTCTGGGAGCTACGAGCTCGATTATCCAGATTTTCCGCCGACGAAGCCCCGGGAAAGCATAGTCCGGAAGGGGGAGAGTGGTGGATTGGACCTGAAGGGACCAAAACCAAGAAAAAATAGAGGGAGAGAGAGAGAGAACTGTTTGTCTAACCAAACGGCTGCCGACCACAAAATCGAAAAGTTTTTAGAAGTAAAAATACGTAAAACCTTGCTTTTTCAAATGTATTTCTGTAATTGTGTTAAACAAAACCCTACAACACAAAACAATGAAGAAAATCTACTAAAATTTTTCCCAATTTTTTTGGTTAATGGCACTGACAACATGATTTGCAATAACTCTAAATTATGGGTACAAGCACTATTTAAATAAGGCCGGTATTAATAATTCCCGAGCTTAATAAGGCAACTTGCAATAATTCTCTAATTATAAAAATTGGTATATATAAGACATGTTTAGATTTAAAAATACCTTTTTAATATACAAACCTAAAACTTTTGTACAAAAGTAAAAGTAAAAAAGGTATTGTAATCTACAGGGTGTTTCAGAACTATGAGATCAAACGTCAAGGTGTGATTCCTTATGTTATTTTATGAAAAAAATCGTATAAACATATGTCCGGAGTTGCTTCCCTACAGGTACAGGGCGTTAAAATTTAAGAAAAAATGAGTTTTTTTTTTAAATATTTTTAGTACGGTTAGGCCAATTTGGATAAAATTTGACACATTTATTTAAAGTAATAAGGCGCTTATTTAGCCCTAACCAGATTGGTATTATTGGGTCCAGTGGCGTCTCAGTGGGCACCGCAACTTATATTATTGGGAAAAAAAGTACGCCACTGACTTTTTTGACGTTTTTGTATTTTGTTTATAATTAAGCAATTAATAATACAACTTTTTAATCTCTTGTATTTTTTGTATCTACCTTCGTTTTTGAGAAAAAATATTAAAGGCTACTTTAATTTCTTTTAAAAATTACCCATAGACAACATGATATAAAAAGCAAAAATTAAAATAAAACAATTATTTGCCTTAAAATAAATTAGCAGTCGTGTATTTTAACGAAAATTGTCATTATCCCTATTTACTTAGATCGAAATTCTTTAGTTGGTAATTTTAGATTATATTTTATGCTGTTTAGGGCTACTTTTTGCAATGACTTAAAGTGGCTTTCTTTTTCTGTTTCTTAAAAACCAAGCAAGATACAAAAAATACAAGAAATTTAAAAGTTTATTAAATTATTTGCTTAATTCTTAAAAATATGAAAACGTCCAAAAAAATTCAGCGACGCACTGTTTTTTAAATAATATAAGTTGCTGGAGTACCACTGAGTCGTTTGTCCGTTTTTTTTTACTAGGAGTGTATTTAACTGTTATTAAATTATAATTTTTTTAAGTGTATGGAAAAGTAATTCGTTCTTTCTTTATAGTAAGAACATTTTAAAAGCGCAAATTCGGTACCCTTTGAAAATAATACAAAAACACATAAAAAAGGCCGCCTGCAATCGGACTATTTTATACAAAGGCGCCGCTATCCTTTACAGCGACGCGCCGATACACTATGGGATAGAAAGCCATTATTTTGGCCAAAAAGCTACTTTGAAATTTTAATGGCTCATGCTGTGTATTTCAAAGTAGATACTTGAAACTACATGTACGCAAAATTATAAAAGGATATGACGACTTTTATTGGGGTAATAAGAAACTTAAAAATGTATTTTAAGTAAACATAAATATACAACATTTAATCTACTTAGTTTATTATTAGCCTTATTTACTAAAAAAGTAAAAGAGTTTAAATAATAAGAGCTATTGTTGTGTTTCCGATGCAGTCTCGCGAAGTCTCGCTACTTTTGTCAAAGATTTTTTTACCTTTTTCTTTATCAGTTTTTGTACTTACAATTGCCTTCCTACTTTTTGCTACTTCTGAGTGTAAGGACAGATACAAGATTTTTTTATTTTTCAGATTTGGATGGTCATATTTCCGAAACTAATTGAGATAGACACATCAAAATAAATGTAGTATTTTTAAAAGCATTTTAAAAGATTTTTTTGGTGGTAATATAATATTCAGGGTATTCCATTTAAAAAATCATACCTATTGTCGTACCCTATATATCATATGAGATAATAATCATCGTACATTGTACAATAAAAAATAATAATGTTAAGGGGGGTGTAAATTTATAATAACATATAATAAGTTTTAGGTTCCCAAAAGCATTTGTAATAATTTATATTATTTTTCCAGTAAAAGCACCTCATCTTAAGTTATATTGATAAGTTTCAGAAGTTTGACCAAAATAAATTAATTTCTATCCCATAGTGCGATGACCAGCTGCATCAACCGGCATATCATAAAAGAAATATAGCAAAGGCGGCCGCGAAGTCAAGCATGCCGATTTATTTGCTTTAAACTTTTTGTGATTTTTGTTTTTATCAAAGAGCACCGAATTTACATTTTTAAACTGTTTCCTTCTATACTTCATATACGCCACTGGGTTTACCTAGTAAATTTTGGAACGTGTTTCTAAATTGTAAAGTATACGCACGTATTGACGTGATAATATGCAGCAACAAACAATAAATTTTGGTAGTAAAGAATGTTAAATTAACCAACATTTAGATTTTTAATTATGATATTCAAATTTCCCATCAGCTTGCATGTTTAAAATGCCTATCAACTGGTTTTTGGCTCCTTAGTGTTAAAATAATTTACCTACTGTAATAATAGCGCCAGGTTCATAATTGCTTTAAAAATCCCTTTAAGTATCTAAAGTTAAAGCACATTAGCAGTCCAAAGTAAACAGTCGAATTACTTTTTTATCGTGAAATGTGATCTAAATTACATTAGAACAAAAATTTATTATGGGCGATGAGAAACGTCCTGCCCTGTATATTTATCATTGCAAGTGTGCAGTGCATTTACAAAATAAATGTTCCCGGGTTCAAAAGTCTTTTTGGCAAAGGTCTTTAAACTTTGCAGTTCGTTGCCATTTAAAAGTTATTTTTGGCAATTGTTTAATCTTAAAATGTAGTCTCAATATTATTTATTTTGAACAAAAGTTAATATTTCATTTTTAAACTAATTGATTCTAGTGTTTTATGGGGAGTTTGACAGCACGAGCCAATAGGCGAGTGCGGCAATCCCATGAGTAAAAAACACTTTATAAATGTGTTACATACTATATTTTTTCTAATACTGTATATTTTTTTTCAAAATACCAGTTTATACATATCTTATTTATTTAAACTTATTAATTTTAATTTTTGCAGCACAGCGATTATATTGCAACAAAAATTCATAGCCTCCTTATTTTTAAAGAGAATTATCCTCTTCATACCTATGCAGTGATTTAATTTTACAAAATTGTGTGTATTTACTTTTGTAGAAATAATACTAAAACAGCATAAATTCCTTTTTAATTTCATAGTCCTTCAAATTCATTATTACTAATAATTTTTAAAAAATTCTATTAAATTTATTCGCAAACTGTTAAATTTCAAAACTAACACTTGAACTAAAAAAATGACGAAATCAGAGGTATCTTGACCGTTTAGTTCAGTTGATGTCGCGTTTACTGTGACATTGTATAAATTGATATTTAAGTTTATTATAGTAGGCATGGAAACAAAACAATAATTCAAAGTATAAGCTTCGAGGTGTTAAATTTAAAAAAACGTGGCATAGGCAAAAACAAAAAAGAAACACTTTAAAAAACCAAAAACTTGGATTCAAAATCTTAGTAAACAGAAACAGAAATCCCCCTTTTCCACAGTTAAAAGAAAAACTAGAGTATCTTATATCAACAACCACGTTGTTTGACGGTAAGATATAACCTCACCCTTGATACCGTACTGAAAAGCATTATTTAGTGAATAGGCATCGAGTTTTACCGGAAATCGACAAGTAAAATTTTTAAGAAATAAATGGATAATATTCAGAGTGGCTATTTAAAAGCAAACAGAGCTAATTTTGGATACTCCAGGTCATTAAAGGAAAAACGCTAAGACTCGTCAATTTTTGATTTTAGGGAAAACATTTTTTTGCTTTTTTCACCCTTTAAACTGCAACCGTCTAGCAGGGGCGAGACTCACCCCCAGAATTTTAAGTGGAAAGAGGAGTCCCGTTATACCTTATTTTGCAGGTCTCTTTACCGTGATTATAAACGCCAGGTTTGAAGTATCTGAAATGACTTTCGTTGATATGAAAGCTTGTCAAAATTTTGATTTTTATTTTTCTATTGTATAATATTAAATTACCTGTAAGAGCAAGTTTGTGTAAACTATTATAAGGGTTAAACGATCTTCAAGATTATATATCAATTAATTTCTCTGGCGAGGGTGTGACTCACCCTTAACTTTTAGGGGTGAGTCACACCCTCGATTAGTATCTTATTTTAAAGATCGTTTAACCCTTATCATATCTCCTTATTTTAAAGTAGCTTGCTTTTACAGGTAATTTATTATTACACATAAAAAAATGGAAATCAAGATTTTAAAAAGCTGTCATATCAACGGAAAAAATAGAAGAGACTTTAAACTTTGGCAGTTGTAATTAGAGTCAAGAGACCTTTAAAAAAAGCATCATTCGATCCCTCTTTCCATTTAAAATTTTGGGTTAAGTCCCAAATTAAGTTTTTATAAAAATTCAAAAATGGTAATACAGGGTGATTAAAAAATAAGATTTAAAATGAAATTGAGAAAATTACAAAAATCATGTTTTTTTTTTAATGGAGACTCCCAAATTTTATACTTTTATTTTATGTAGCATTAGAAACAGGGGGAGTTTGTAAGAGGTTGCCTTTTCCTAAAAGTTTAAGTTTCCGAGGTAGTTTCATTCAAATATTTGTATTTGGCTAAAAAGCGGTTTTATAAGTAATGTATTCTTAGTTGGCTATCAAATGCTAAATAAATGTATGTTCCTAATATATTAAAAAATCATTGATATGTCAGAAAATGCAGACCTTGGTCATATATTATTATCGTTCCGAGTTTCATGAAAATATACCAAATGGTTCGAAAGTTAGAAGGGAACGACGGACTTTGGGACCTCACTGTATAATAGAATGGTGGCATTATTTCTATTTCAAATAAAAATTAAACTTGGCTTTTTACGTCTTCAATAGAGACATTTTGCACCTCTTAAAATAACAGACGTTTTTGCCCTCCTTATGGTTATCGTTATTAAACATAACGATTACGGCAGCAGTTTTAGAAAGAGATTTTGCAGCCTCTTTTAAGAAATTTATCTTGCGTCTGCGCTTTCGACACATAACCTTATTTTTACCTGTGGTTGACCGATTTTAAAGTTTACGAAAAATCAGTACTAACTTCTATTCTCCATAAGTTATATATTGATATTTAAATATATGCAAATAGTTCCCTTGATTTTGTTTTTTAAAGTAGACAGTATAAGCAAAATACAAAAAGTAAGGTTAGGTTTGGTAGTAGAATAAAAAGCAAGTGTGCCAGATTGTAACACGTAAATTAGTTACTGAATTAAAACATCCTTAAAAATGCAAGTCCGTTTTAATTTCTTTACACTATTTTATTTTTCTTACTCCTATGGATTTTTCGCTAATTAGAGACTATGTATCAATGATATTTTAATTAATACGGATTTATAATACCAAACCTTCTTAAATAATTGATATTAAAAATTCTACAATCCGGCAACCACGCAGTTTAACAATAACGATAACGATAAGCTCTTCGGTATTCATCCGTAATTAAAGGAGTCCGGTATGGTTAATAACGATAACGGATCATGTTTGCGTTACTGCGCAGACTCAGAATAACGTTAACCACAACGGAATTACAAAATAAGAGGTGCAAAAATGTCTCTAATGTTTTTGGTAAAAAAGTTAAGAAAAGTTGTTGTTATAAATTGGGGGTATAATTTGTTTTAAAAAGTATAATATTTAAAATAAGGATGATGTATGTTTAGTTTTGGTTTAAATTTATTTCAAGCTGATAATATAAAAAAACCGGATTTAATTGCTTGCTTTAGAAACACATTCTATAAATTATATCTTACTTCTAATTATAAGTAAACAATTTAAAGTACTTTATAGCCTGTGTAAATGAACCAAACCTAATTATAATTATACAAGAAGGAAAAACATTGTTTTTATGTATAGGGTCCTTCAATAAGAGCGATAGTATTTCAAAATAAATAGAGATTTCTCGGTTTCTCATCCGTATATTTTAAATTTCTAGGTGTTACTATATTAAGTATAGTATGCAGTTTTTGATGCAACGTCTGACTCCTTTCTTTCAGTTTGAAGTAATAAAAAAATATTGCCAAAATCTCTTCCTATTCCCTCATTCCGTGTTTAAAATGTTTTTTTAAATCAATTCTTTAAAATGCTTACTTCCTAGTTAACGATAAGAAACCCTCGAAACCGCGATTGAAAGAGAGTTACAGAAGATTTCGCGTAGATAATGATGCCGTCGGTTGCCTCTTTACTAAACGCGCGGACCCTACTTTGCGCAGCTTATCCGCCGCACTCTGGAAAAGTTTGAATGTGAGTTAAATTTACGTCAAAACTCATCCACAACATTTTTCACAGTGCAAGGATAACCTGCACAGAGTACCGATGATGACAAACCGATTTTCGGACTCTTTATTTGACCTCCGGACAGTGCGGACGTGCGTAGAGGACTACAAAGTTCTTCCCGGAGTGGCGGCTAGAGGTGTCGTACGAACTTTTTTACCTTCGGGGATCAAGGAAAGATTCACGCTAAATTGACGGCATCTTTCTTCTGGATCTAAGCGCTGTGAGCGAAGATTCCTATACGCTGGTGGTATCCTGTTTGGTGGTGAACACGAGGTATTTCTCAAATGACGGGAAATAGATTAGTGAAAGTGAAGGTTATACGTAACACCAGTAGCAGATCTTGGTTTGACAGCCGACAATTTATGCATTGCATCGATTGTTAAATTATTTGTTTTCTTTTTGGGATTTCTGGGAGCTACGAGCTCGATTATCCAGATTTTCCGCCGACGAAGCCCTGGAAAGCATAGTCCGGAAGGGGGAGAGTGGTGGATTTGACCTGAAGGGACCATAACCAAGAAAAAAAAATAGAAATAGAATAGAACCCGATTTTCGAGTAAATAAACGTTGGGTGGACACAAATCAGCTACTACTTTGGTAATATTTTTTTATTACTTTCAATCGATCGAGAGGTGTAAGCCGCTGCCTCATAAAACTGCATACTATACTTAATATAGTAACACCTAGAAATTTAAAATATATGGATTAAAAACCGAGAAATCTACATTTGAAATACTATCGCTCTTATTGAAAGACCCTGTAGTACACCTTCTTATTAAGTTAACTTTTTAAAATATTAATACCCATTAAGGAAATTGTATGGCAATTATAGTTTTTTGATTGTTGTGGGTTTGCTATAAACCAAAATAATAACGCATAAGTGATATTTATTCGTAAATTCATTGATTGATTAGTAAGCTTTCACTCTCTTTTTATTATTGTCGCTTATTGGCTGATATGAGTAACTACTATTCTACTTTTATACATATATACGAAGTATGTTATTGCAATTATCGTTTATTGCCGTCATTTTAAATAGAGAGACCACAGACTCCTTACACCAGAATATTTGGTTTTTAGCAGGGCCGGTATTAACCGTTGGAGGCGCCCTAGGCTGGAATTGTTGGGGCGCCTAATTTATTGGAAAAAAGGAAAACAAAAATTTTGAAGAAAGGCGTCCTACTCGAAAAAAAAGTCATTTACTGCGTGGCGCCTATTTTAATTTCAGGGCGCCCTATTCCCAAATCAAATTGAAGACCAAAAAACCCACCCTGCCCTACAACTTTTTTAAATCTCCCCTGTCTGGCGCCTATTTTTTCACGGCGTCCTAGGCTGTAGCCTAGTCAGCCAAATGCTTAATACGGCACTGGTTTTACACCCTGTAGTCAAAGTAAAAGAAGTATTTGTAATTTTTTGTCAATAATTTTTGAAATGGGGGAATATTGTAATATAACTTGCTATCTAGGGTTTTTGACATGAGAAATTTAGATCTAAATTATATTTTGTATGTTAGCCAGTAACAACTTTCTTTGGCTTTCCTGTATCTACTCAGTGTAAGTAAATCAGTGAACTATGCTATGTATTGTTACACAAAAAAGTATACTTTGTAAAAATCGCACAAAATAACAGCTTTTAAAATATCTTCGTTTAGATTGTTTAATGCAATCAAAAAATAACTTTCATTTTTACGTAAAGCTATACCCGCAACTCCTAATAATAATTTAATGTATTTCATGTATTTTTTGGTTGCACTGAACAATATAAACGCCAATATCTTGAGAACGGTTATTCAGAGCGTATACCATTTTTGTGTAGAAATTACGGGGAAAAAAGACAAAAAGTTGTGACCTTTTAGAGAAATTTTAAATAGTTTAGGTGACACATTAAAATGGTTTATAATAAGAACTTTCTAAGCACGTACCGAGTTTTATTACAATATTCAATACGTGGACCCAGAAGAGAGCATTTAAAGAGCTGCAAAAACACTTAAAAAAACGGCGTTTGTTCAATCTATTTTCATATACAGAGCCTACAAAAAAAGGTCTTCACCTAATAAAACAACCTTTTTAACCTTTTTATCCTATATTTTTATAATAGGGACCCAAAAAACAAACTTTTCAAGACCAAAAACAAAGTCTTTTCAAGTACACTTTATTTTTTTCTAACAAAACGCCTTTCAATACATTTTATGAAACTATCCAAAAGCCAGGGGTGCAAGTGCCCCACCTACCACCTCCCTCCCGGCGCCAATGATTTAATATCATTTAGATTATCAAAAAAATTACAAGTGTTGTTTTAACTTTGACACCCTATTTCGTTCATATTATCAACTTTTAAACAAAGGTATTTTTGGTAAAGTTAGTAAAATCCTTATATTTTGGCATAAAAAAATCTGTGTTTTCTTTATACAGGGTGTCCCAACTCTATTTATACACGAAATAACTTCGCCTGTGTTTAAGATACAAAAATAAACTTAAAATAAAAAATGTTTACTTATATTTATAGTTTTTTTACTGACAGTACAAGTTATTATACAGTGTCTTAAAAACATATTTTTTATTGTCAAGTGGCTTTGTTTTATTGCAACACCCTATATATTTTAACAAATTTTGATTCTTTATTAAATTCAATTATTACTAGTTTTTAAGATATCAGCAGTGTGCTCATATACTCATTAACGATTAAAAGTAAGAAGAGAAAATACTATTTTGGCTCTAATAATTTAAAAATATTTCTGTCACTGTCAGATTAACAAATATATAGTACCATGTAATCAATAACCTTTTATTGTAAGAACTACTAATAAGTACTAATGTCAGTAATTTATTTATTTTAGATACATATTTACTTAATTGCAGTAAAAACCGCAATACGTCAATTCTGACTGGTTTTTAGGTTAAGTAAGTAAATATGTATCCAAAATAAAATAAACAGCTGACTTACTAATTAGTGGTTCTTACAATGAAAGGTAATTAATTGCATGTTATCATATTATTTGTCACTCTGACAGTATCATTTAAAAATAATTGAATTCAAAATATTACCTTTTTTTTAATTTTTAACACATTGTAGTTCAAAACTTAGTCGTTTAGGACATATGTTTATATCTTATATTTTGTTGTAGAATCGCCCTGTAAAGTTTGTCGGTTGAGTTACTGGACACCCTGTATGTGTGTATGTAATTTAATTGAAATTGATGAAAACTTTGATGTCCATTGGTGCCGAAACGGTGAGGTTTATCGCCTTTAATAAAGAGTACCTTATTTTTATGTTTTGGATTGTCTATAAAATGGCGCCCTCAGCTTTGCGATATCTTTTAAAATAAAAAAGTTATGATGTAAATAAATTTTAAGTTTTAGGTAAAGTACCCTCTGGCGGTATTTAAAAAAGTACTTTTGTCTTAAAATTTTAGAATCTGCAAAGCTTAATTTGTGTGCCAAATATCAACTGGATTGGTTAAAAAATAAATGCAATATGGCGAAAAAACCAAAATAAAAATTGAACTTTGACGTCTTGTAACTCGAAAACGAATGACATTTAAAAAAAATTATATGAAGCTCTACCCTTATTTTTTCAAGTAGAATCACCCCTTAAGTTTCGTGATCGATTTTTAAATCACCCTGTAAAGTTGGGACACCTTGTATACCTCTAATTCCACGAAGGCGTCAGAAGTTTAAAATCCATTCTATGAGAACTAAACGTACCCTAATAGGCTTTTAAGAATGATCGCTTGGAGCACTCATTTCTTCATAAGTCAAATTGTAAAGCAGGACCACCAAACGAATGATCCTGCACACCATAAATTTAAATCGATCTTTTTCGCGAATTATCAAAACAAAAAGTTCATCTCGATTCGATGAAAGATCATCGTAAATAATACATGTAAGTTAAAGATAAGTAGTGTCCTAATGGATAACCCGTTTTTATATTTCGCTTTCGGATCCGTGTGTGCAGGTTCGGAGTCTTCGTACCGGTACCACTTTCAGTTTTTACCTTTAAGGTCGAGTTTTTACTTTTGTTTATATTAACGAGTTTGTGAGTTTTAAGCGAAAGCGCTGACGGCCACAATTAGCATGTGTTTCTGGTTAGTTGTTCTCGACTTAATTCTTGTTTTTGATAAAATTCTAAATTAGATTTTAAGTAAAAAGTAACAGAAGATTTTAAAACTATAAGTTGTAGAGTATAGGGAATAACTCTTAAGTTATTTTTAGGGGAAACGAAGCAAGATTAAAATTAACAAGCCCACTTATATTTTGGTTGTTTGTTCGCTCAAACGTTCCCACATCCCAATGAGAACATTTGAGCGAACGGACATTTGCCAAGCCTTGGCATGTCGTTAAAAGCTCCATGATAAGGTAAACGACGGTTGGAAAAAATGCAGTTTTAAATTGTTAACATGAAGATAACGTACTCTATTCTAGTACACTACATAAAGTGTTAAAAAAGTAACTTTTTTTAACACTTTGAAGCCTTCTTTTACACTTTGAATTAGTGTTTTGTTTCCATGCCTACTACAATATACTTAAATATCAATTTACGCAATGTAATAAGTAAATGCGAACCAAACGGTCAAGTTACCGTTGATTTCGTCATTATTTCTTTTAGTTCATGTGTCACTAGTTTTAAAATTTGACAGTTTGCAAATAAATCTCTTAGAAATTATTTAAAATTAATAGTAATAATAAATTTGGATGATTAGGAAATTGAAAAGGAATTTATACTGTTTTAGTATTATTTCTACAAAAAGAAAGTACATATAATTTACCAAAATTAAATCACGGCATAGTTATACAGAAGATAATTGTCTTTTAAAAGTAAGGAGGCTATTATTTTTTGTTTGCAATGTAATGGCTGTGCTGCACAACTTAAAATTAATGCGTTTAAATAAATAAAACATGTATAAACTGGTAATTTGGAAAAATTTATATGGTCGTGGAAAAAATATAGTATGTAACACATGAATAAAGTGTCTTTTTTACTCATGGGATTGCCGCACTTGCCTAACGGCTCGTGCTGTCAAACTTTCTATTCGTAAAAAAAGTATCACTTTTGCACTTGTTACATAAATTACTATTTTAAAAGTAGAAATGTCAAAATGACATATGGGGTGTCATTGTATTCAGAATATTGAATATTTTTTCAAATATGTTAAAATTTACCGGTGGTGCGTATAAAATTTAAAAGTAGCAGTTATTTCCGGTTAAACCGAAAAAATCAAAACTGAATAAAAGAACCAATGCATAATTGTGTCAAATATCAATATAAGAATTTTTCTCTATATCGAAAAATAAAAAAGTTATAGGGGAAACCATTATAGTATTCTTATAAGTTTTAAGTAACTAGCACTATCAGAAAATAATCTTGAAAAATAGAATAAAATAATGCTTTTAAAAAATTGTATTTTATTAATGAGCTACATTTACCAGAGCCGGATTTAAAGGTGTGGAGGCTCTGGGACAATGAGCCTGTGAGGGCTCCCTCAAAAGTAAAAGTGAATGGAATTTTGTACCAAAAAAAAATTGAAGAGCAAAAAAGGTCGTCAACAATAAAATTTAATTGTGGAGGCCCCGCCTGCCCCTTAAATCTGGCCCTGACATTTAACAATTGGGTATTTTGGTTAAACATGTATGTATCATAATGTGTTTACGTGTGCAACTATGTTTACTCCATGATTCGTTTATTACTAACAAACCTATATTTAAACCACACCCAAGGTATAATATATTTTAAGTAAAATACCAAAGGGTCATTCTTAGTGCAACTGATAAAAAAAGGCTATCAAACGATTGTAAAAACAATTACAGTTAGAAATATATGTAAAATCGCAATAAATGAAATTAATTAAACTGATTAGTTCTTGTTTGCCTTTGTTCCATTATTGTATTTATCCATTTAAGATCAGACATTAGAGAATTATAGCATAGTGAAATAAGGCCAGGTACTAATAATACCGGCCTTATTTTGACATCTGAGCTTGCGCAGATGCATGGTAGGATAAGGACCCCTTAATAAGAATAGTGCCTGGCTTTATTTATGTCGGTTGGGACTCTTTGTTTGATCTCCGGACAGTGCGAAGAGGGGATCAAGGAAAGATTCACGCTAAATTGACGGCATCTTTCTTCTGGATCTAAGCGCTGTGAGCGAAGATTCCTATAAGCTGATGGTATTCTGTTTGGTGGTGAACACGAGGTATTTCTCAAATGGCGGGAAATAGATGGGCGTGCCATGGGAACTGTCAGTAGTGAAAGTGAAGGTTATACGTAACACCAGTAGCAGATTTTGGTTCGACAGCCGACAATTTATGCATTGCATCGATTGTAGAATTATTTTTGTTTTCTTTTGGAATTTCTGGGAGCTACGAGCTCGATTATCCAGATTTTCCGCCGACGAAGCCCTGGAAAGCATAGTCCGGAAGGGGAGAGTGGTGGATTGGACCTGAAGGAACCAATAGAGAGAGAGAGATTTATGTCGGTTTTAGGTCGTGCCTTATTTTAGCCTTATTTTAACTTCGGAACTGTTCGTCTAACCGAACGGCTGCCGATCACAAAATCGAAAAGTTTTCAGAAGTAATAATACTTAAAACCTTCCTTTTTCAAACGTATTTCTGTAATTGTGTTAAAAAAAACACAAAATAATAAAGAAAAACTACTAATTTTTTTCCTTTTTTTTAGGTTAATGGTACTGTCAACATGATTTGCAATAACTCTAAATTATGGGTACAAGCACTATTTTAATAAGGCCGGTATTGGTAATTCCCGAGCTTAATAAGGCAACTTGCAATAATTCTCTATTATTGAAAAATAATTTTGTTTAACTACAGTTAGAATTTTATATGTAACTAAATGTAAATATTGTGAGATAATTGCATTGACAATAGGTAAATATTCCCCAGTAGTGCTTTAACATTCAATTTAATATTTTTAGCAATAAAAACCTGTTATAAAGCATGTTATGTATGAATATAAACATCTTCTGTTACATCATATTTTTGAGGATACACCTGTTTTTAGCATCTGCTTTCTATTTGTTGTACGTTATATTAGATATTTGAATAACATATTTTCTGAAAAAGTTTTAATTAAACAATTCAATATTTCTTCTTCCCTATCGTTTATTCAATTTTTGCATTCGTTTTTAACAGTTTTTTTTTTTTTTGAACAATTAGAAATTAAAGACGAACTGCCTTTTCACATTAGCGAAGGCCAGCGGAAGCCGGGACCCACGCTATCGAAGTATATATGGAGTCTTGTGAGACCTTTCACACGTAGAGAACGCGGAAAGTCGGCAAACTCAAAGGCTTCGTATAATGTTTTATCACTCTGTTCGGCGAAACCGGCTTGGTGTGTGAAACGAGGGTAAGGCCTCGGGCACGATAACCAGCGTGAGCGTCGAGAATGTGATTTAAAAAAACAAGTTCTTTTATTTTCGCATAAAGATCAAAGACAACGCTCTCGCATCACAACCTTAATATGGGTATCAAATTAAAAGGTTTGATTGGTAGAATAGAACTATGAAAACTATAAAAAAATTAAAATCCAAGATGGCCACTGACACATAAAGGCGGATTACATATTTACTACAACTTCCTCAATGTGGGTATCTAATGGAAAGGCTTTATTAGTAAAATAGAGCTCATACTGAAATAAATGACCCCAATAGAATGAGAAATATCAACAAACAACAAAACTAAAAACTTGAAAATACATTATATATAAAAAAATATGTTAAACGGTTTTATTGTACTAAAAGCTAACTAACTCGGTAGTTCTAGCTGCTAGATCGTACCAATTTTCTCACCAATTTCACACTTTATGTAGTGTACTAAAATAAAGTACCTTATCGTCATGTTAAGGGGGCTAAGGTCAAATCGTTCCAAAAAAGCCATGTTTTCGTGATTTTTTTTCTGACGACACAGTTAAAATTTATTTACTCAACCAATGGTACATTAAAGTATGACATTCGAAGAATGTTTCATCAAATTTTTACAAAAAATATTAAAAAATACGGCAATGGCAGCAATTGTTCGGACGTGTCTCGAAAAAAGTTGAATTGCGGTGCCCCTCATAACTTGGTGCTGGATCATCCGAAATCAAAAATCAAAGGTCATTCGTTAGATAATAGTTTTCCCCAGGTAACGCTGTCGAGTTTTTTTGTTTCCAAATTTTTTTCACTTTTTAGAACACTTTGAAGTGAAAAACACAATTTTGTGGGAAAAAAATCGGCTAATTTGTTATTGCAAAATCAAAATTATGAAAAAAAAAAAACTCAACAGCGTTACCTCGTAAATGATGTACAGAAATAGTGTTTAAAATTTCAAAATGATCGGTGCAGTAGTTTTGGAGTTATCAGGGGCACCGACTTTGAAAACGTGAGTTGTGAATTGAATACCTTACCCCCCTTAAACCAATGCGCTTAAAAAAACTCGACAGCGTTACCTCGTAAATGATGTACAGAAATAGTGTTTAAAATTTCAAAAGGATCGGTGCAGTAGTTTTGGAGTTATCAGGGGCACCGACTTTGAGAACGTGAGTTGAAATTAAATACCTTAGCCCCCCTTAACGATTAAAAAAACAGCATTTTGTTAACGGTCGTAAAAAATATAATTTAAAAATTTGACACCACGTGATTTTGAACGCAAACAAAAATTATGAAATAATAAAAGTTCATAGGAAGTTTCGATATAAAGGGTTTTCCATTTTTAACGCTCAATGTTTGATAACAGCGCATGACCAACGCAAGAATGATACAGCCGTTAAATTTCGGCGGAGTACTCAGTCAGTAGTGACATTTTACTATGAAACGCTACACGATTGAACAACGCGTAGAAATCGTTAAAACTTATTATCAAAATCAGTGTTCGGTTCGCCAAATGTTCCGTGCACTGCGTTTAATTTATGGTATTCTCACCTAGATCCTGCGATTTAACTCCGTTGGATTTCTTCTTGTGGGGCTTCATCATATCTCGAGTATATGCGGACAAACCACAAACGATTGCCGCCCTAAAGGCCAACATAACTCGCACCATTGGTGAGATTGGGCAAATTGGACAAATTTGTGTCAGAAATTCATTGAAAATTGGATCTCTAGGATTTAGCGGTCATTTGGCTGATATAATTTTTTAAACTTAGTCTTGATGTCATCAAATCAAATCATTTATTGATGTTAACATACATATAGTATTTACACAAGTCATGGGGTATAAAAAAATGTTTCGTTAATTAAAAATCTTCTAAATCTAAATTAATAACACATACTTTACTGGCAAAAACACTATAAACACAAATAAAAATCCTAAAAAAAACATTTATACATAAAGAAATACAATATTAAAAACATAATATGGGTACCATCATAAAGTAGTATAATAATAAGATAAGAGAAACCATGGCATGCTAAAATTTTCGTACCGCTTTTGCGGCAGGCTTGTCATTTTCCAGTTTACACTTTAAATGCGTCGGTCGAAGCTTCGCCTCGTGTAACATCAGCGGTGGGGAGACACGTAAGCTTACTAAAAATGACTAACTGGCGGTATTTCAACGAGAAACGAATTAAATTATATTGGGATTTCTCGCATGACCTGTCCTTAAATCGGCTATTCCATGATAACTCTTATAATTTCCTTACTCTAGGCTACCATATACAATTTAAAAATTCATCCACTGAGTAAAATGCACCACTGATAAGGAAAGACTTTACTTTATTCCTGAATACTATAGTTGGTGGTTGTTTTATATTTTCGGGCACTTTATTGTAAAAATTAATGCCTAGATGATTAGGACCATTCTGGCAACATTTCAACCTCCAACAATTTAATACCAAATTTTGTTTATTTCTAGTGTCGTGGTTATGTACTGCTGAGTCATGACTTTTATACCTAGCGATCGATGTTCGTTTTAACATAGCATATAGTTTCTAGTATGAAAAGCGATGGAATTGTTAATATGTTATTAAGTTTAAAGGCCTCTTTGCAATCATTAAATATGCTTTAAAATAAAAATACAGCCATTGCAAAATAATTTTAATAATTTGTTTTATTTTCATTCAATAATAGAGCTCTGAAAATGGAAAACCGTTTATCTAATTATCCCCAACAAAACAGCATTTTTTTTTTGAAGCAGAAGATTTATGTTGTTCCTTTACTGTCTAAATAAATAAATATTGCAAAAAAGTTTCTCCCCATATAAATATCACAATATATTATAACGTCCTGATTTGAAATATGTCACCTTGTCGTATTTTACCGAATTTGGACAGCAGCATATTCACTTCTACAACGTAAAGTGAAAGTGGTTTAAGAACAAAAAAATCGAGGCAAGCCGCAGCTTTGGGGCTTCAGGCCTGCCAATTTAAAAAATATTTTACGATGTTCATAAACTATAACGGTCGGGCACGTGACACCGATTTCGACATAACAGTTTAATGATTTTGAGATAATTCCATTTTATACACCAGAAATTAGGTTTAGGTATAAAATATTAATATTTGACACTTCATTTACCTATTGTTACGTATGTACCGGGTTGGTCCATATATTCAGACACCACCTATATCGTTTATTATACAAGGTGGAACGAAACTTTAAATACAAAAGTTTTAGAACATTATCCAAACCGTCAAAAATATAGTTTTGAAGATACAGAGTGAGCCCAAAATGTGTGGAAAATATTTTTTTAAGGTAACACTATTAAAAAGGTCTTTTAAAAAGCTTTACAAAAATATCACATTTGGTATATCTATCTTTAATGGTTTTCGAAATATTACCAATTAAATCTGGTAAATACTAGATATAATTTACATTATACTTACCTACGGCACTAAACTGAGAACTCTCGAATTGACGTAAAAACTTACAAAAACGTTAAAAGTATACAGGGTGGCCCACCATATTCGACACGGTCTGTAGGTGGATAACCATGGGGTTTTAAAAAAGTAAAAACTGGAACATATACAGGTCGAATAAGGCCACAGTATAAAAATTATTTTAGTCTATACAGGGTGTCTCAAAAAAGTGTGACGTATAAAAGTTATATGTTTTTAAATGGAACACCCTATATTTTATTACTGTTCAAGATTTCACATAAAAAAATAACTTAAGTTTGTTTACGGTATCGTGTTAGTTAGTGTTAAGTTTTATTAATTTTTGTGATATTTGATTTTTTTTCAAAATGCAGAGGTGCAATTAAATTAATTTTATTTTAACACTATAAACTCTTTAAACTTCAAAATGTGTAACAAGATTGAAAAAGTCTGCCCTATCATAGGTAGGTCATATCAAGATCAAATATTTTACAGGGTGATCAAAAAATAATTTCAATTTTTCGGAAAATCAAATATCTCTCTTATTTTAAATGGAATGCCCTGTATTTTTTACGTCACATGATGACAAATAAAATACCCTTTTAAATGGTGTATAAGTTGCCTATACCTATCTTTTGTGCTTTTTAGTAAAATCTGTTTTTAAAAATTTTTAGTCCAAATGTATATTTAAATTAAAGTTGGCTGTGACATAGCAGTCTTTAATATTTTACTTAAGGAAATAACAACGACCATTTATCGATTACTAGTGTTTTAGTAAGTTTAAAAGAAATTTCAAAGATTTTAAATAAAAACCATTCTTCCACAACAACAAGATGATTTAATACTGGTAGGATGTGAAAAAATGGTTTACTTTAGTCTAGAGTTAATCCTGAAAAATATTCTAGGAGAAACCCTCTGATTACCTTAATAATTGCTTTAAAAAAATGGACAAAGTGATTATGGATAATGTCAAAAACGAGTTGTAGGTCACAGAATGTCGTCATTACTTACCAGAGGCGTTTGTAGGATTGTTTAAAAACGCAAGTTTTATCATTACCACATTTAGCTGAAATTAGTGTTATTGGAAGTAGCATTATAAGCTACAAATGATTTTTTTCTATGAATTTCAAAAATAGTGGCAAATAATACAAATTATTTTAATTTTGTGCTTTTTTCAGACAAATTTATATTTTGCAATATCGGCTTAGTTAATAGGCATAGCTATATCACAGCCTACTTAAATTAAATAAACATTTGAAATAAAAATATGTTAAAACGGAATTTACTAAAAAGTATAAAAGATAGGTATAGGCAACCTATACACCATTTAAAAGGGTATTTGATTTGTCATCATGTAAAGTAAAAAATACAGGGTGTTCCATTTAAAATAAGAGAGATATTGCTATTTGATTTTCCGAAAAATTGAAATTATTTTTTGATCACCCTGTATAATCTATGATCTCGATATGACCTACGTATGATAAGGCAGACTTTTCCTAATCTTGTAACAAATTTTAAAGTTAAAGGAGTTTATATTGTTATACCTGTATATGTTTCAGTATTCACTTTTTTAAATCCCCATGGTTATCCAGCTATAGACCGTGTCGAGATATGGTGGGCCACCCTGTATATCTACTTTCTACTCAAATACCTATATGCATTTAGTATTTCCTTGTGTTTTTAAATATTTTTAAATACTTCACTTCTTTATGCACGTAAATTTAAATAAACATATTTTAGAGCCCGTTAGATTTATTAAGATAATTAAGTACTCTTTATGTAGAACTAGAATAAGTACTAAATACCAAATTAATAAAAATGGTTTAAAAAAGAATAAACTACACCCCATTTTAACAACAGTAAAAAAATGTTATCACTAAAAAGTGTATTTTGCCCAGAAAACGATTTGTAGTTTTTTTTTTAATTAAAAATTCCCGAAAAACCCTAAAAATTGTTTTAAATTCAAAAGTATTTAATATGCTACAGATATGTTTCGAGTTATTTGACATGTAGATGTGTTTACATTTTCAGACTTCTCCCAAAAAATGGCATAAAAAATGCGAAAAACGACTTGTCCTGAATATTTATGATATTTTGTAAATAAACCCCTGCTTCAAATTTGCATGGATGACAAATTACCTACAACTCTCATACGTCTTTGGTACAAATAAATAATTTTGCGACTTTGGTGCTACCTTCGAACCACAGGGTGTTAATTTATTGAGGATTGGTATCCAAATGTTTTTCTGGCCTCCAAATAAAAAGACAATAATAGCTCCTCAGTTTTAAATATATTTTTAAAGCAGGTGACGTAAACACCAGCTTTACTTAGTAAAATTTACAATGCAGCTTTAAATAAATGTTTGCAATGCATTTTTATCGTGAATGTAATAGTAATAAATATACAGGGTCGGCCAAACAGTGTTGTCCAAAGCTTTAGGGGCTAATTCTTCACTAAAATACAGGGTGGCCCACCATATTCGACACGGTCTGTAGCTGGATAACCATGGGGTTTTAAAAAAGTAAATACTGAAACATATACAGGTCGGATAAGGCCACAGTATAAAATATTTTACTCTATACAGGATGTCTCAAAAAGTGTGACGTATCAAAGTTATATTTTTTAAATGGAACGACCCTATGTTTATGACGGTTTTAGATTCTACATAAAAAAATAATTTAAGTTTGTTAATAGTACCAACTGTCTAATTTTATTCATTTTTGTGATATATGATTTTTTTTCAAAATGCAGGGGTGCAATTAAATTAATTTCATTTTAACAATATAAACTTCTTAAACTTTAAAATTTGTTACAAGATTAGGAAAAGTCTACCTTATCATACGTAGGTCATATCGAGATCATAGATTATACAGGGTGATCAAAAAATAATTTCAATTTTTAGAAAGTCAAATTGCAATATCTCTCTTATTTTAAATGAAACACCCTGTATTTTTTTACATTACATGATGACAAACCAAATGCTTTTTCAAATGGTGTATAGGTTGCCTATACCTATCTTTTATACTTTTTAAATAAATTCCGTTTTAACATATTTTTATTCCCAATGTCTATTTAAATGTAAGTAGGCTGTGATATAGCTATACCTATTTACTAAGCCGTTATTGCAAAATGTAAATTTGCTTGAGAAAAAGCACAAAATTAAAAGATTTTGTATTATCTGCCACTATTTTTAAAATTCACAAAAAAATCTTGTCTTGTCTTATAAAGCTACTTCCAATAACACTTATTTCAGCTGAATGTGGTAATGATAGGGTGTTCCATTTAAAAAAATATAACTTTGATACGTCACACTTTTTGAGACACCCTGGATTGACTAAAATAATTTTATACTGTGGTCTTATCCGACCTGTATATGTTCCAGTATTTACTTTTTAAAAATCCCATGGTTATCCAGCTACAGACCATGTCGAATATGGTGGTGGGCCACCCTATATATGAAAAAAACTTTATATAAATTTAGTCCTAAACGTCTTAGTTTTCAAATTACAGGGTGTTAAAATTAAAAAAATATTGTTTTTTTTCTAATAAGTTTTATACCAATTGAGATATTTTTAAACATTTGGGAGACGCCTTCTATGCACCAAAACACATGAAAAAAAACAAAAAAATTATTACCAACAACAAGGTCCCAAGCAGCAAGCTGACGTCATTATGACGTCATTTTTAAGTCATTTTGGTCATTTTGGTCATAGGACGTCATCAGACCAAAATTATGACGTCATTTTAATGACGTGTTTTTGACGTCGTTGAAGTGACGTCTTTTCGACGTCATTTTTTCGTCATACTAGCTCATAAAAATCTAATGACGTCATGTTTAGAAAACCCGCCAGAAAAATTTTGTGACATTATATGATTCGTGTCAAAATCCAACCGAAATATCATATGACAGAAAAATAAGACTAATAATTTTACAAAATTGAAATAGGAAAAAACTCTACCGATAGATGGCGCAATGGACAATAAACTACCACGCTTATTCAACATCTTCGCTTTTTATTGCCTAAACCGTACCGATGGGACCAAAATATTTCGAGACTGGTCTGCGGTTGGTGATCTCAATTAGCTTTGAAGGAAATATCTTCGGCTTGTGTAAAAATCTGCATCTCCAGGTTGGACAGTGTCCCCAGAGATGCGACCTTGCAGTGCAAGGAAATTGCAAGCAGTAAGGAGTTTTTTCCTATTTCAATTTTCAAATAAAATGTCGTATTATTTTAGCTTTTAAAAAAGAGTATATGCGTCAATTTTTCGTCATCTTAAAGACGTCATTAACGGGACGTCTTTTGTCTGTGACTTAGGAAGGTCAATTTAACGTCATTTTGTCGTCATCTTATGACGTCTTTGCTGACCAAATGTGACCAAAAATGACTAAAAGAGACGTCAATAAGACGTCAGCTTGCTGCTTGGGGTATAACCACCTAAATTCCGTAGGTGCAGCTTTTGGTATATGATTTATATTTTTTGAGTTCCCGGTATAATAATTACGGAATCTTGATTGGAAAGATATTTACGGATTTAGGTTATTTATTTCACCCCTGATGCCGCGTCTAAAGATTTATCGGTTCAACAACCCTACATACTACGGTACCAAGGTGTTTCGTAAGAACTTCTATATAAATTGCGTAACTAATCAACAAAAAACATTAAGAGGCCCAAACAAGATTGCAGATATCGGCCTAAATATTTTTTTAGATTACTACCTTGACAAGACGGTTAGGATAAACTAATGATAAAGTTTCCATAGACGTTCACAACTGTGTTAGACTAAAAACCAGTTACAAAGAAGCCACAAGCGTCATACAAATAAAGACTGAATCAACTATTTCTTTCTAAACGCGTTGTTTAAATAGTGTGCGAGCAACAAAAAGGGGAATACTTAAAAGTGAGGCAGAGCTGATGATCGCCTGGCTTTTTTACTACTGATTTTAAGTCTACGACTGATCTCAAATGTCTACAGTACAGCCGTTTTGAGAATATTAATTGCATAGACATAAACTCTAATTACTTGATCAGTTAATTTAGATCGAGATAAAAAAAGGACTCTTTGTTTGACCTCCGGACAGTGCGGACGTGCGTAGAGGACTACAAAGTTCTTCCCGGAGTGGCGGCTAGAGGTGTCGTACGAACATTTTCTACCTTCGGGGATCAAGGAAAGATTCACGCTAAATTGACGGCATCTGTCTTCTGGATCTAAGCGCTGTGAGCGAAGATTTCTATAAGCTGATGGTATCCTGTTTGGTGGTGAACACGAGGTATTTCTCAAATGGCGGGAAATGGATGGGCGTGCCATTTGAACTGTCAGTAGTGAAAGTGAAGGTTATACATAACACCAGTAGCAGATCTTGGTTTGACAGCCGACAATTTATGCATTGCATCGATTGTTAAATTATTTGTTTTCTTTTGGAATTTCTGGGAGCTACGAGCTCGATTATCCAGATTTTCCGCCGACGAAGCCCTGGAAAGCATAGTCCGGAAGGGGGAGAGTGGTGGATTGGACCTGAAGGGACCAAAACCAAGAAAAAAATAGAGAGAGAGAGAGAGAGAGAGAGAGAGATAAAAAAAATGTGTGTCTGTGCTGTTTTTGGTAAGGCAACTTTTTAAAACAAGCAAAAAAATTCGGGTGAGCGTTAAAAAGGTATTTAAATATGGAGAAGCTTTTACAGTTTTTATATTAATATAACAGCTTGTAAAACTCATAAAGCGAAGTTAATTTACCAAAAAGTGTTTTTATAGAAGTTACTTAATAAGCAGGTATTTAATTTTAAAAAATATATATAAAAACTTTATTAAATATATTTTATCCAGTGTGTTTAATAAAACATGCAATTATTTCATGAAGCGCTAAGAAACCACGGAAAATGAATAACATAGAAAAGCAGGATGTTTTATTTACCTTTTTTAAAGGGAGTAAAATACTTTGTAGTGTTTTACTATACAGGGTGATTCAAAATCGATCACGAATCTTAAGGGGTGATTTTATTTCACAAAATAAGGGTAGAGCTTCATATAATTTTTTTTCAAAATGTCATTCGTTTTTGAGTTACAAGCTGTCAAAGTTCAATTTTTATTTTGTTTTTTTGCCATATTGCATTTATTTTTTAACCAAGCCAGTTGATATTTGGCACACAAATCGAGCTTTGCAGATTCTAAAATTTTAAGACAAAAGTACTTTTATTTTAAACACCGCCAGAGGGCACTTTATTTAAAATTTAAATTTATTTACATCATAACTTTTTTATTTTGACAGATATCGCAAAGCTGGGGGCGCCATTTTATAGACAATAAAAACTTAAAGAACAAGGTACTCTTTATTTAAGTCAATAAACCTCACCGTTTAAGCACCAATAAACATCAAAGTTTTCATCAATTTCAATCAAATTATCTACATACATACAGGGTGTCCAGTAACTTAACCGACAAACTTAACCAAACGATTTTACAACAAAAAATAAGATTTTTTTTATATAAACATATGTCCTAAACGTCTTAGTTTTTAAACTACGGTGTTAAAAATTAAAAAAATATATATATTTTTTTAATATTTAACACACCGTAGTTTAAAAACGGTTGAGTTACTGGACACCTTGTATGTGGATGTGGGTAATTTGATTAAAATTTTAAGTTTTAGGTAAAGTGCCCTCTGGCGGTATTTAAAAAAGTACTTTGTCTAAAAATTTTAGAATATGCAAAGCTTGATTTGTGTGCCAAATATCAACTGGATTGGTTAAAAAATACATGCAATATGGCGAAAAACCAAAATAAAAATTGAACTTTGACGGCTTGTAACTCGAAAACGAATGACATTTAAAAAAATTATATAAAACTTTACCCTTATTTTGTCAAGTAGAATCACCCTCTTAAGTTTCGTGATCGATTTTGAATCACCCTGTATAGTTTAGACTCAAATATACTTAAATTTGATTTCACAACACTTAAATGGCAATGTAACTTTTTACTAAATTATGGTACATAGTTAAAAATATTGGGTGGTTTTGGCAGCCAAAGAACAAGTACGATTTTAGTAGGATTTTGCACAGGTAATAATTTTACCAAAGGCAACTATTCCACATATTGGCAATTTTAAATTCCCAAAAATCGGTTGTCTGCAAAGTTGGTTTACTGACGATAGTTGAACGTGACAACGTCGAAAGAATTATTACCCTTATCGCCGCAATTATCGTTTCTATAAACAATTGACACCACATTCACTTTTCTCTGCATGCTCACTCAAGTAAGAGAGAAACAGATGTCAAACGACGCGGAGATTGTGCCTCTTTGTCGCTCGTTCCGCGCTCTCGCTTGCACATCAAGCCTTAAATGGAAAGCGCAAAGTAACGGCACATGAGTCATGTTTTTGGTGCGTGCAGCCGGGTACGTCGAATTTTAAGACGATGTCACGCCAAAAAATTTTTTCGCTTCACTCTAAGTATTCTTCTTACAATGTTTTAGACTTGTACTGGAAGTCTTAAGATGTGCATGCAGGGAGATCGTTATGCACGGCATGACTTCTGCCGGAATTTTTGGCAATACAATAATTTGACAATAAATCGGCCAGTTCGACTTCCTAAATCTTTAAGCCGCATGAGCACCGTACATTGCTCAATAAATTTTAAGACATTGAACTTTTATTTGCTTTTAAAAAAGTGCAAGTGCTCAAAATCGTAAAGTAAAAATCTTTTATCTTGAAAAGTCTTATTAATTCGTATTGGATAATTTTAAGTTAAATTTTATTAAATAAATAACAGTTTAAAAAAACTAAAAACACGCTTTTATATGCAACCGAACTAAAAATTCGAAAATAATTTTTTATTACAAAGAGTTTGTATTACAGTAATAAAAGGTCAAACAATGAATCATAATTATTTACCTCAAAATAGAATTATAATAAAATTTAAGATAATAACAGAATAATTCACTTCAGAATACAAGCGTGGAGTGCTTAATATTTTAAATGTTATAATTATTTCATTTGTGAAATATCTATGAGGGAAAAGTTATGAAAAAATAGTAAAATGCACCCCACGCTTTTTACTCTAAAGTGAATTATTCTGTTATTATCTTAAATTTTATTATAATTCTATTTTGTACACTTTTTTAAATATTGGGTTTAAGGGAACGAATAAAAAAATACTTTTTTTCTGAACCAGACAAACCTTACATTATATTTGAACATGCCAGTTTAGTTTAAATTTTCTATACATTTTTTAAAATTATTTTTAAAACTGTAAATTAAAGTATTTTTTTATTTACCTTAACTATAAACTATGAGACCAGTTTTTCGAAAATACTGTTTTAAAAATTTGTCTTTTTGTAACACTCAAGAAACGCTTTGTTAAAAAAAAATATATATTTTGCGCTGTGCGAAAAGAAACCAATTTCTTGGTTAGCTCTCTTGCGTAAAAAAAAAAGAAAAACCGACTGCTTTATTTCTATGTTTTTTTATTTGATCAAAGACATTAAGTTGCTCTTATTATAAGAAAAGGGCAGATATTTTTGTAAAATTTTTAATTTAACGATAAAGTTTAGTCAAATTCTTCGATTTTCTCTTTTTATAGCAAATTCCAAAATAGATTTTTTTACAAAAGTGTTTTTTGAGGCCAATATTAGCTAGTATTTGTTGAAAGTCTTAGGTTTCAGTTTTTAGATAGAGACATTTTGCACCTCTTATTTTGCGATTCCGTTGTGGTTAACGTTATTCTGAGTCTGCGCAGTATCGCAAACATGATCCGTTATCGTTATTAACCATACCGGACTCCTTTAATTACGAATGAATACCGAAGAGCTTATCGTTATCGTTATCGTTATTGTTAAACTGCGTGGTTGTCGGATTGTAGAATTTTTATTATCAATTATTTAAGAAGGTTGACATTTTAATGCCGTATTAATTAAAATATCATTGATACATAGGCTCTAATTAGCGAAAAATCCGTAGCAGTAAGAAAAAATAAAATAGTGTAAAGAAATTAAAACGGACTTGCGTTTTTAAGGATGTTTTAAATCAGTAATCTATTTACATGTCACAATCTGGCACACTTGCTTTTTATTCTACTACCAAACCTAACCTTACTTTTTGTGTTTTGCTTATACTGTATTGTTACATCTACTTTGAAAAACAAAATCAAGAGAATTATTTGCATATATTTAAATATCAATATATAACTTAGGGAGAATAAAAGTAAGTACTGATTATTCATAAACTTTAAAATCGGTGAACTACAGGTAAAAATAAGGTTATGTGTCGAAAGCGCAGACGCAAGATAAATTATTCGAAGAGGCTGCAAAATCTTTGTCTAAAACTGCTGCTGTAATCGTTATGTTTAATAACGATAACCATAAGGAGGCCAAAAACGTCTGTTATTTTAAGAGGTGCAAAATGTCTCTAATAATATAATTTTCGAATCATAGTTGCGGGCCTGTACGTAATTGAGATAAAAATTACGTTTTCAAAAAAGTTGTTTTAATTAAGTACGTTTAACATCATATTCTTACCAAGTACGATTCTGAATACAAATAACTATTTATTTTGAAAACAATTTACTGCATGTAAGTATACAATAACTTAAGTAGTTTTCTTGTTTGTTTTAATAAACACAAGCATATAAGATAGTACCCGTAAGAGCGGTAGCTGCTTCTTCTTTATGTGTTTAAGAGCAAGAAAATGATGGTTTAAATTTCTTTAGAGCTCAATTTACATATCTGATTAGGTAATTGTTTATCTCTTTTTGTAACTACAGCAATTAACGTATCAAATAAATAGCTCTAATATTTGCATTTTTCTCACACATTTCTATGAGAGGGCTTTTGTCGGGTTATGTAATTTTTTAACTTACTATTTCTGTGACAACAATGTTGGGTCGAATACAGAAATCCTGTATTCAAATACGAATCCTAAATACTGTACAGGGTGTCCCACCGGGAACTGCTGCGATCGATTTCTCGAAAAGTACGCTTTGGAAAATTTTAAAATTTTGGTAACAATATAAAGTCAGTGGGGGACATAGCACTAAAACATTTTGACAGCTCTACCACTTCCGGTTATACCGAAAGTTAATGTTAACTTCCTTAATTTAAATGGAACACCCTACATATTAATTATTTTTTAAATTCTGCGTGAAATTCTAAACATAATTTATGTGTAATGTTCTATACCTAAGTCCAACCGTTTTTGGCTTATTTTAAATTTTATGTCATAAATGACATTTGTAAGCCATTACATAACCATCAATTTCTTCTAAACAAAAGCCTTTTATATAAGTTGAGGTTGGGACCTTGTAAAGAAAGAACTTTTTTAGTAGACTGTATCGATATTTTTACAGTTAATAAATACAGAGTGGTCAAAAATAAAGGTTAAAAATCATCACGACAAAAACCTTGAAAGTCTATTTTTTAAATGGAAACCCCTATCTTTTATTACCTTATCCTATTAGGCATTAAAAATAAGGGTAAGTTTGTATAAGGATGTCTGTTTCAAAAATTTATAGCTTTTGAAATAATAACGATTTAATATTTATCTATTCTAACAATGCGTTTAAGTACGGGGTAGTTGGCTGTGACGCCGCATTTTGTTGTCAAGGCCAACTAGAAGCAAAACTGTAAAAAATAAATAAAATATTAAAATATATAATTCATATAAAATTATCAAAATATTTTTTATTTCTCAGTAAGCATGTTTTACAATAATATTTTTTTCGTTGTTTATTTCCGAATCACTCTTTATTAAATGTGATATACCTAAATTTGTTTTTAATAGACCAAGCCAAGCACATACCATAATAGAGAATTATTGCACAACGAAATAAGGCCAGGCACTAATAATACCGGCTTTATTTTGACATCTGAGTTTGCGCAGTTGCATGATAGGATAAGGACTCCCTTTGTTTGACCTCCGGACAGTGCGGACGTGGGTAGAGGACTACAAAGTTCTTCCCGGAGTGGCGGTTAGAGGTGCCGTACGAACGTTTTTTACCTTCGGGGTTCAAGGAAAGATTCACGCTAAATTGACGGCATCTTTCTTCTGGATCTAAGCGCTGTGAGCGAAGATTCGTATAAGCTGATGGTATCCTGTTTGGTGGTGAACACGAGGTATTTCTCAAATGGCGGGAAATAGATGGGCGTGCCATGGGAACTGTCAGTAGTAAAAGTGAAGGTTATACGTAACACCAGTAGCAGATCTTGGTTTGACAGCCGACAATTTATGCATTGCATCGATTATTTTTGTTTTCTTTTTGGAATTTCTGGGAGCTACGAGCTCGATTATCCAGGTTTGTGGTAGATTGGACCTGAAGGGATCAAAACCAAGAAATAAAATAGAGAGAGATATAGAATAAAGATTGTGTCTGGCTTTCTTTATGTCGGTTTTAGGTCGTGCCTCATTTTGGTCTTATTTTAACTTCGGAACTGTTCGTCCAACCGAACGGCTGCCGACCACAAAATCGAAAGTTTTTAGTAGTAAAAATATTTAAAACCTTGCTTTTTTAAATGTTTCTCTGTAATTGTATTTAACAAATTGCTACAAGACAAAACAATAAAGAAAATCCACTAAAATTTTTCCCCCTTTTTTAGGTCAATGGTACTCTCAACATGATTTGCAATCAAAGTCGGTCTATATAGGGTCGCGACATTCGGCCATATTATTATTAAGTTGTAAATTATTTTATTTCAAATAAAAAACATTTGGAATTACATTTTTCAACAAATATGACTTCCAAAACAATGCAAAATGAAATGCGCAAAGTCTAGACGCCACTGGATTGATCATCAGCTTTGATTTTACCCAGTCTTGCCAACTTTTCTCCGTGGAGTGTCTTTCCTTGCGTCCCCGAACCGCCTAAAAGTTGAGGATATGTCGCAACCTTATAAATATAAACTAACCTTGATTTGAAATAACTCCAAATTATGGGTACAAGCACTATTTAAATAAGGCCGGTATAAATAATTCCCGAGCTTAATAAGGCAACTTGCGATAATTCTCTAATAAATAACTAACCGCAACTCAATTGGTTTATATGGTATTTAATTTTAAACACAGACTTCCAAATATTATTAAGAAGAAAAAAGGTATACTCTATTAATATTCACTTTAATTTTTTAAACTGAGACAATATTTACTGACCTCTTTATAGCTTGAACTGCTTTTAAAGGTCGGGCCTCACATTACCGCAACAAAAATGCTTTATATATTTTTAGAGGCATGAAAAGTTCTTTTGAATTTTTTCGAATTAATTTGCCCCACTTTCCTCTATCACCGTGAAATCGGGCACGGTACGGCTATGTGTGGCCCGACCTTAACACTTCCCAGTTAGCAAAGACAATTTCGTGCGATTAATCTGGGTAGGTAAGACAGTAAAGCCCGTGCTTAATAAAAATGCTTTGTATATGTTTGAGAGCTTGAAAAGTGCTTTTGAATTTTTCCGAATTAATTTGCCCCACTTTCCCCTATCTCCGTAACATCGTGCACGGTACGGTTATATGTGGCCCGACCTTAACACTTCCCAGTTAGCAAGGACAATTTCGTGCGATTAATCTGGGTAGGTAAGACAGTAATGTATGAATTAATAATATTCGCAAAAAGCACAAAAAATGCCAAAGGAAAATTATAATGACATTTAAATCACTAATTATCCTCGCCGATAATACGGTAAATTGACTGAGATTTAATATTTATTGTCCAGCCTTGAGAAAACAACGTGAGCGAGCTACTTTCATTTACCGTATTTTATGGTGCACATCTTGGATAGTGCAATTTTCAAGTCTTTTAAGTACTAAATTTACATAAGGAATTGCTTCCTAAGAATCTTCGATAACAAATATCTCTACATTAAATTATGACATTTCGTGACTGCGTATTTCGTCAGAAAAGCTCTTTTCAGCTTTTTTAAATCTTTTTGACATCCCACGAAGGCATATGTCTAAATACCAGAGTCGCGTTGGTGTCGGGTTATTAGATGTTTAACCCGTCGTTCCCCTGTTCCGTCAACGTTGTCCAAGCACTGAAACATGCAGTTATGCATTTCACAGCACCTTTTAGACAACGCGGTAGTGCCACCACGGTCGTTATTTTTAAATAACTACTACCTAAGTATGTCTCCCCCGCTGGGAATTAAACCGGCGACCTCTGGCTTCGAAGATCAAAGCTCTGTCCACTGCGCCACGGGGAGACAAACAAGACATTCCGACATAAATTTGCCCAATTTGCCCAATCTCACCAATGGTGCGAGTTATGTTGGCCTTAAGGGTGGCAATTGTTTGTGGTTTGTCCGCATATACTCGAAATTTGATGTAGCTCCACAAAAAAATCCAACGGAGTTAAATTGCAGGACCTAGTTGGGAATACCATAAATTTAACGAAGTGCACGGAACGTTTGGCGAACCGAACACTGGTTTTGATAATAAGTTTTAACGATTTCTACGCGTTGTTCAATCGTGTAGCGTTTTATAGTAAAATGTCACTACTGACTGAGTACTTCTCCAAAATTTAACGGCTGTATCATTTTTGCCTTGGTCAAACGCTGTTGTCAAACATCGAGCATTAAAAATGAAAAACCTTAAAGACATATTTTATGTGTTACTCTTTGTTTGACCTCCGGACAGTGCGAACGTGCGTAAAGGACTACAAAGTTCTTCCGGAGTGGCGGTTAGAGGTGCCGTACGGACGTTTTTACATTCGGGGATCAAGGAAAGAATCACGCTAAATTGACGGCATCTTTCTTCTGGATCTAAGCGCTGTGAGCGAAGATTCCTATAAGCTGATGGTATCCTGTTTAGTGGTGAACACGAGGTGTGTCTCAAATGGCGGGAAATAGATGGGCGTGCCATGGGAACTGTCAGTAGTGAAAGTGAAGGTTATACGTAATACCAATAGCAGATCTTGGTTTGACAGCCGACAATTTATGCATTGCATCGATTGTAGAATTATTTTTGTTTTTCTTTTGGAATTTCTGGGAGCTACGAGCTCGATTATCCAGATTTTTTGCCGACGAAGCCCTGGAAAGCATAGTCCGGAAGGGGAGAGTGGTCGATTGGACCTGAAGGGACCAAAACCAAGAAAAAAAATAAAAATAGAAATAGAATATTTTATGTGTTTTTGCAATAAAAATATCCATTAACGTTAAATAGTAAAATGTCAATTTTTGACTATCCCACTACTTTATTATAAAAATTCAATGTAAATCACCCTCATATGTTTTTAAACTTTTTTTACAGTGAAGAATCTGTTAAAGTTTTACCTTTAAGAATTACATCGAATGAATATTTATTGCAGCATCATTTCATTTATGTACTTAAGCTGAGGTGTGGAAATAACAACTATTGACCGATTGATATGCTCTATTATTATTAAATTTACCGCTAAACACTAGTAGTAGGTTATTAAAGTTTCATGAAGATTGACATGCAACATTTCTAGTAACAAATTAAACGCTGACCGGTACAAGTAATTATTTAAAATTCTCTTTTCCCTTAGCTTTGGGCGCGGCGCGTATAATTATTATTACATTCTCGGAATTTTCCAATTTTTTAAAAATTTGATAAATGTGTCGAATAAGACCAGACAGCAATTTAGGTACTATACTGTAATGCGATTTACCAACTGTTCTTACGTAATGTTACTTCTATAGAAAGGCAGACCCACATTTCTTGAAATTAATACCATACGATTAATAAAAATACTTAGAACTGAGCAAAAAATTCAAAAATATAATAATAAATATAGTGTTCCATTAAAAAAATGCAACATTGATGGAGTAATTCTTTTGTTTTTCATGCAATTGTTTTTTAAATTCTCCAAGCTAAAATATATCGATTGGCTATCTCTAATTTATTAAAAAATTAGGGAAAAGTCAAAAAATATGCCATTCTTCCTCTTAAATGAAATATCCTGTTCCTCTTAAATGAAATACCCTGTAAAGTGCCAAATCTAAACATTGTTTGATGGTTTAAAGTACATAAACAATGTAGTTCCAAGTTTATACTCTACTACATTCATTAGTGTACTTCGAAACAATGAAAATCAAATTACTTCTTAAAAAGTCAATCGTCACCACTCTGAATGCACCTTGCCCATCCATCTCTTAAATTTGCATCTTTTGTAATGCACAAGTCATCAGCATAAATAATATCGCTTGTAATTTTTTCGACAATGCATCATTTGTACTGGATGCACCCCAAGAGATAACATCACACTATTTATAAATGAGGCTTTCGCTGACTCACTGTAATTTTTTTGATCTTTTTGTATCAAAAAATAATCGAAATCTACTTTGGTGGCATTATTTTTTACACGCACTTAACTGCTGTGGATTTTTGATTGATATCTTTGTTAGTTAAAGTGATATAATGGAACGTATTAAAGGTTTCCACAGAAGTTCAGCTTGATTTTACAATAGGTTTGTTCGGGGTTTGATTCTGAACCGGTTCTGGGACTATTCGCATGCGCAGTGAAAAAAGCAGCGTTCGCGGTTAGTAAAATCCTGAATTTTTAGTAACACTTCTGTGTTCGCGGGTTACAATGAAATCAGTTCGTTACCGGTTCGTAACCTGATTAGCAGTCCTGGGATTTTTGTTGGAACTAAAAGTTCAGTTTGGAATTTCATGCGCATTGTCGACATGGTCAGCTGTTTTTAGTTTTTGTGGTACAGAAATAAACCGTTGTATTACAGTTTATTTATTTCTGCCACTTTTTATGCGGGTTAATATACCTGTTGAATATATTTTTTTATATTTTTGTGATTCTGAGCGTATATAAACAAAGGATTTTTAATTGTATTTCGTATAAATGTATGTATGTAATAAAATAAATAAAGATTTAATTAAAAAATATAAAAATATAGACAATATTACAAGATTTTACCATTTCTTGTTGTTTGAATTTTATTTTTAGTTAAATAGGCAGAGAATTCCTCGTCTTCCGCCGAGAGACCTCGAGTGGCTTTCGACAGTATAACAATTTACCTTTTTGTTTGAATTTATTTTTTTTGTGTAGTATCCAATTTAACCATGAAAACTCCTAACCAAAAGGCTAGGTTAGAATACATCCTCAGCTGAATAGAAAATCGTTCGCGGTAAATAAAAATTCCGGACTAACAAATAAGTAGACATGCGCTTTAAAACAATTCTAAACCAGTTCGGTTCTAGTTCAGAATCAGTTCATTACTAGACCCGCGAACAAAGCTATTGTATTGGCTATTGATGTGTACAATCGGCCCTGAAAATGGTTGTACAATTGGTTTGAGCTTCTATGGTGACCTTTAAAAGAATTTATCGAGATCAGGAGCGACGTGACCTATAGGCGATTTCCGGTGTTTCCCAAATTGATTTAAATAAAATGTATCCAATGTAAAAATGATCTGAATTTCTGATTTAAAACGTGCCGAAATCATGTTGCTTTTTCCATTTAAGTAACATGGGATTTTTGGACTTTTTTCTTTTATTTTTTTTCTCAGACGCATTTTTGATGCGAAATTTAATGCTGTACAAAAGAGTTCTCTTACGAATTTTTGATTGAGTCACTCCTTTAAGAGTTATTTACCGTCAAACATTGAGTTAAGATTGAGTTGTGGACATCCTCGGGAATTTAACACGAAACCGGAATTTTTTAAATAAAATACTCTGTATATTACATCACCGTTAAATGAATATTTTAAAGAGCTTTAAGAAAATACCACATTTGATATGTCTATCTTCTATAGTTTTGGAAATATGGACATTTAAATCTAAAAAATAGTAGATATAGTGTCTATTTTATCTTCGACACTAAACTTAGTGCTTATAGCTTAGAGCTGAAGATATTATGGAAATTTAACATAATTTTCATATTTAAATGGCCATATTTTTTAAACTATAAGAGATAAATAATCAAATGTGGGATTTCTCTTAAAGCTCGGACGGCCACGAGCTTGTTGCTGTTATGTGTTTATTCGATAAAAAATCGTGTTATCGAGAAAGATAATCAAGATATTTTAATCTTTTAGGATCTAAATAACACATTATTTTTATGAAAAAAAAAAGCAAATAATAGATTTTACAAGGCGTTATTTCTAGCGTGCACCAAAATAATATTAACCCTTGTAGCGGTCCATATCGGGTTGTAGAACGAAATTGTAAACCGTATTTTTAACACTAAAGAATTTAGTCCTGGGACAGTCCGATATTAGTTAAAATTTAAAGGTAATTCACTTAAATAAGAATAATTGTATACATTTTAAAGGTTACATTTTAAATTTAGATGTTGTGTTTCAAGAACAAGTCCATTTGACAGGGATGTTAGATAAAAAAACAAACCAAGCCTTATTTAACCATGATCCCACCAGATCGTAATAATGAAACCTTTTAAAATATAATTCTTAGCCTTTTACAAAATGAAGTCATACCTTGTTAATTTTAAATGGCAGAAAACAGGGAGCTAAAGAACTTTGGACTTCACAGCGGGTGTGCTTTTATGATTCTTAACGTTTTTTCCATGCGATATTTATTGCATAATGGTAAAGATACCTTTAGACATTTCAGAATATATATGAAGTTATGTTATCTTTATTTCTTTTATTTTTACTCCGCCAAGCTCATTGGAAGAAACGAGTAGGTTTCAGTTTTATAAAAACTCAAATTATTATAGTGCAAATGTGAAAAGAAAGATAAATGGTTTTTTCAAAAATAAAGCAATCAATGAATAATATAGTTTTACATCAATTTTTTCAATCTTATAATAGTACAATCCAGTGCCGTTCCATCGTTTTCTGTCACCCCGTGCAGAAAGACAAATTGCTGCCCTCTTCTAGCTCCTAGTGCAACAAATTATTGGCCCCTAAAAATTTTCGATGAGGCAAAAAGCCCCACTTGCACAATACATAACTCTATCATATGAAAGTGTTCCACGTGTAGATTTTCACTTTTTTTCTTCCCAATATATTTGAAGAGCAAAAAAATGGTCCCACCGTTTCAATCAAAAATCGCCCGTCATTTGGCAAAATGCAACCCTCTACTTTTGTCACCCCGTGCAAATGTCCCTGACATGGGCGCCGGGAGGGAGTGCAAGGGGGTGCACTTGCACCCCCTGGCTTGTCAAAAAGTATAAAAAGTAGTAAGTTTTGGCAAAAAGGTATTGATTTTAGGCTTTTATAATGTTTTGCACTCCTCTGGCTATTTGGACTGGAGCAAAGGACAAAAAGGATAGATACTTATATACACGGTGTTTTGTGGAAGGACCTTGTTTTTTGCTCTTCAATTTTTTTTTCTACTTTAATTTTTCTACTTTAATTTTTCTACTTTGCACCCCCTGGAAGTCATTCTGCCGGCGCCCATGGTCTCTGCTGCACCTTCGCCAGGAACGGTCCTGTTACAAGCAATGCTAAACATTACGTGTTACAATGTCTTAAAATAGGAAATATCCACGGGTCAGTAGAAAAAATTAAAATTCTTCTAGGATTTAGTTCATTTATAGTAAGGTTTGAAAAAAAAATGACAGGTGTTTTTGATGAGCACAGGTACCTGCCAAGCAAACTGAAGGTGTGGCTGATTTGGATGGCCATATTTCCAAAACTAATACAGTTAGATGTACCTTCTGGTACTTTCTTAAAGCTCTTCAAGATCTTTTAAATGGTAATATAATATACAGGCTGCCTCATTAAAAAAATATCCCTGTATATTATCACTAGTATCACCGGTAAAAAGATCTTTAAAAGAGCTTTAAGAAAACACCACATTAGGTACATCTAACTTTATTAGTTTTGGAAATATGGCCATCCAAATCAGCCACACCTTTTATTTTGCCTGGCAGGTACTTGTGCTCATCAAAAACGCCTGTATTTTTTTTAACTTTTCTATGAATAAACTAAATCCTAGGAAAAATTTTAGATTACAGCTTCAAGTTTTTTTTTATATTTTATTTAAACTTTCGAAAATATACAGGGTGATAATGTACCGGGCTGATGCTTGCCAGGTAATGATTGTCGTAGTAAGCATGCTATGACTCATCACTATACAAATTTCTACCCTTACAGGTCCAGCGTTACTCGAAGGGTTAACTTGCTCTGGGACTAATTTTTTTTTATCTTTGGACAATCCACGAAGGCTGAAAGTTTGTTAACACGGAACTTGAAAACTAGAAGATTTGGGGGAAGGAAAGACCTCCGCTGGCAGTAGGTTCCACAGTCTAGAAACTCTAGGGATAAAAGAACGAACGAAATGGGAAGTTCGGGGCCTGTCCAATTGAACCGTATAGGGATGCATACGCGCGGCACCACGAGTTTATCTGTTGGGAGCTGCAAGAGGAGGGACTGTACTGGATAATTCGTCGGAGCAGAAGCCGTAAAAGTATCTATAGAAGAGCGATAGATCTCCCACAGCTCGAAGATTGGCAAGAGAAGGAAGTTTTTGAGTAAGTAAAGGATCATTAATAAGACGAACAGCCCTTCTTTGAATGGCATCAAGAATGCTGAGGGTTGTAGGGAATGCCATGCCCCAGACATGAGAACAATATTCCAGAGAGGGTCGAATTTGGGACATATACAAAGTGTATAAATTGGAAGGAGAAAAATACTTTTGGCTCAGAAAAGAAATACAAGCTTTTTTGAAGCAGCGGTGGCTATAGATACAATGTGTTTATGCCAGTTACGGTTATTCTCAAATGTGACGCTCACAAGGTTAAATGTGTCCCCGATTTGCAAAACCTGGCCACTCATAAGCAAAGGATGAGTGTTTGATGATTTTTTTCGCGACAAGGTACATGACTGTGTTTTGGATGCATTAAATTGAACGAGATATTTGGCGCCCCAATCCAATATAAAATTGAGATCCTGTGAAAGAGATATCTGCATCGCTCTGCGTTTGCTTTCCAAGTCGGGTTGAGAGATTGGTTTGGGAACCTGAAAAGTGGAGTGAAGGGTACTATCGTCAGCATAACTATGAATGGGATTGGTTGTGGAAAAAGAAGATCGTTGATGTGAAGAAGAAACAAAGTTGGTGCTAGTACTGAACCCTGAGGCACTCCAGCATTAATTTCGTGAAAGCTTGAAGATTGGCCATCAACAATAACTGACTATAATTTATGTTTTAGAAATATACGTTTTATCCTCCAAAAATGTATTATACCTATATTTACCGTATTTCCCAGTTGATTTATAAAAACTTAAACCGTTTTTTTTTAAACAATTTTAATAATACTCGGTCCTGGCAATTATCAATTATTCTTAGCAAGTGTCCCTTGTAACTACAAAGAATTCGATATTTGCACAGCAGAAAAGATTGCAATCAAAAATACAATTTTATTCTGGGTACAGTGTCGGTGGGGAATTGGTGTCCAACGCCTTGTATGTAAATTAACCGTACAAGAGAGTAAAAAATACTGCAAGTGCCCATCACGTGACAATTGATTTGGTGATCGATTTTGAGATCGTTGTTCAAAAGGTACGTTGCACCCACCAAAGAGTGTATTCACCCAGGGTACGAGTATCAGTACAATACTTATCGTTGACATGAACAAAATTTGCTTGTAGTCATTGTAAAAATAAAACAATGATTGTGTTTTTATACATACAGTGTGTGATTTTTTGGTTAAAAAAACTTCCTTTGTCGAGTTGTACGTTTTAAATACCTTTAATTTACCAAATACCTTTAGACACTGTTACTAATTCAAAAATCATATATCGGGTATCAATTTAAAAATGTACTAGCCTTAATATGTCATCCCCAAGGCAGTATAGAAAATCTGTAAAAGGGCAAAACCCTTGTTTCTTGGGGAAACACTTTTTGCACTTGTTTTCAAACAGTGTATCACCTCTCTAGAGGTGGTGACAGCAACTCCTTAAATCTTAAAATCTAAACAGAGGTTTGTTTTAAAGGCCATTTAATTGCCTTTTTTAAAAATACATTATACCTGACTATTTTGTTTAGTACTTTTTAAAAAATGAGGAAAAAATAGATTACTTTTTAAGGCATCAAAGGCTACAATTAAAAATATGTTCTGTATTGGTTCAGCGAATTCATTTAATTGATGGTATTTATTTGGGTACACGCCAAATTGGATCGTTTTTCTAAAACAAAGTCCCACAAAAACAAAACAAAAATTTAAACAAGTAACTAAAAAAATAAAAATCAATGTTTTGGTGGCAAGTCTGCCACCGTTGTCAAGATAAATTTAAATAAAAACAAAAAATTAAAAGTTAACTATTATTATAATTTAAAAAATTTAACATGTAAGCTTTAGTTTTGACAATAAATGTCACTTTTTGACATTTAATGTCAAACCTTTTTTTAGAATATCCTAAAACTTAAGCTTAAATTTTAAAAATTGTAAACCTAAATAGGTAATTGATAACTTTTAATCTTTTTATTTTTATTTAATTTTATCTCGACGACGGTGCCAGAGTTGCCACTGAAACGTCGATTTTTAGTTTTCAAGTTGCTTGTTTTATTTTATTTTTTTTTTGTTTTTTGAGGGGTTTTTCTTTATTTTGTTTTAGATAAAACGATCCGATTTGGCGTGTACCCAATTGTGTACCATCAATTAAAGGCTACAATAACTTACAATAACAAATACTTTACTATATTACTTTTTTGTTAAATGTTTTTGTTCTCCTTAACCATTATTATTGTAAATTTATGCTTTATTACTGTCTGGTAAAAATTAAAAACAATTTTAAAAACTTATTCAGTTAAAGAATACCATAATTATTATGTTTTATTGCAACTCCTAATATCGTAACTAATTTTTTTTCAAGTGTATTATTTTTTTTAAAGGCAATTGAATAGCCTTTTCAACAAGGTATCACTCATTTCCTTTTTCTATTTATGATTTAAGGGGTTGGTGTCGCCACCTCTTTAGAGTTATGACAATTTAATAAAAAAAACCCCCAAAAATATACTGTGTAAAGGGGCCCACAGACGATCAATATTATTGGGCAAAATATTGTACAGTAATATTGCTAGTCGTCCCCAAACAGTTCAATATATTCGCGCAATGACTATATTTAATATATTGCACAATAACTAGTTTTGTTTTGTAACTACTGGTGAAAACATGGATAAGAAAAAAGTAGCTCCTTGAAACATGTTTGAAAATAAGAAAAAACCTTTATTTCTTTCTTTATTGCTTTTGAACCCATATTTGTGTAATTGCTTTTTTAAAACAAATACTCTTAGGTATTTAAAAACTGAAATAATTGTGCAATATTACCCACACACGGCACATTAAATCACTATTGCACAATACAAATCAAACTGTTTTTGATTGACACAATATATTAGTACAAGCTCTCAATATAAACCACAAACGGTTAATAATATTGTACAATATGAAATTTTGCGCAATAATATTGATCTTCTGTGGGCCGCTTAAGGCTATCGCAGCCATCCTTTGCTAAACTTACGTTTTTGTACTGTAGCACGCAAGTAGTCTACTAGAAACCTTCTGAGGATGCCAACCACTCGCGCTGGCGAAACGTCAAGGATACAAAATCTACAACGACGGCCGAATAGCCCAAAAGTTTTCTATTTCTATTTATATTTTTTTCTTGGTTTTGGTCCCTTCAGGTCCAATCCACCACTCTCCCCTTCCGGACTATGCTTTCCAGGGCTTCGTCGGCGCAAAATCTGGATAATAGAGCTCGTAGCTCCCAGAAATTCCAAAAAGAAAACAAATAATTCAACAATCGATGCAATGCATAAATTGTCGGCTGTCAAACCAAGATCTGCTACTGGTGTTACGTATAACCTTCACTTTCACTACTGACAGTTCCCATGGCACGCCCATCTATTTCCCGCCATTTGAGAAATACTTCGTGTTCACCACCAAACAGGATACCATCAGCTTATAGGAATCTTTGCTCACAGCGCTTAGATCCAGAAGAAAGATGCCGTCAATTTAGCGTGAATCGTTCCTTGCTCCCCGAAGGTAAAAACGTTCGTACGGCACCTCTAGCCGCCACTCCAGGAAAAACTTTGTAGTCCTCTACGCACGTCCGCACTGTTCGGAGGTCAAACAAAGAGTTCCCCAAAAAGTTTTGTCCCCCTAAAAATCAAAGTTTACGTGTTTTTCACTAAGCAAGGGTGGTATCTTGTTAAAATGGCACTTTGTATACCCACAAAGAAACCTTTATATTCTTTTTTATAAAAGACCTTTTATTTGTGTATTTTTATCGCATCAAAAGTAGGAAAGTTTTTTCGGAATATTTAAATATCTAAAAAATCTACTTGGCGTTTAAAAATAAAATATTTGTAACAATTAATTCTAATTAATATCGATAATCCTCTGCTTGTTTAACTTCTTAATACAAAACCTGTTCGTAAAGGATTTACTTTATTAACTATTTAATTAAATTCCATAATTTTCTCTTAGTACCTACTTAATTTATCTCTTACGTAATATCATTAACAAGTATTTGTTTTGAAATCTGTGCAAATGACCCATCCTTAGTAGAAATTTTATTTAAATAATTCTTGACAGGTTAATATTAGATGCATAGGGTGAATAAAAAAGTATATTTTTAATAGCGCACCAAAATTAAAAATTAAATATGATGTAAAGGAACACATCGCTCTAATCACAAACCTTGGTTCACTAAAACATGTGACAAAGCTAGAATTTTAAAAGTTCAGGCTCACAAGAAGTTTCTATAGGATCCTAGTCCAGAAAACCGACAGTCCAGCATTGAAGCAAGAAATCACTACCAGCAAACAATTTCAGAAGCCAAAGACTCCTTTGACCAGTATAAAAAACAAAGTGTTTTCTTGCTCAAATGGCAGCAAATCCTTCTGGTCCTTTGCCAAAAACATCAGTAGAAATTTCTGTACCAGTTCTTTCCACCATTAACTTTGGAAGATGAAATTATTTCTACATCTAAAGGAATGGCCGAACTATTTGCTAAACAATTTGCTGCCTATTCAACCCTTCATCCACCTGTCAATCATCAAATTCCAACTATTCCCCCAGTTCCTCACAAAATGCCCAATATTATTTTTAAGGTTAAACACATTAAGCGTATCCTTTCTTCTCTTAAGACCAAGAAATCGTCTGGGCTAGATGGAATACCAGCAATCGTTTTAAAAAATGTGCTCCTGAACTTGCACCTATTTTAACCAGGCTCTTTCGAATTTCTTATGACACGGGTATTTTTCCTGACAGCTGCACTTGTCCAGCCTATTTCCAAGAAAGGATCTAAATCTCTTCCATCCAACTATAGACCCATTTCACTACTCTCAATGCTTTGTAAAGTAATGGAAAAATCCATTAACTCGCAAATTCTTAGGTATTTAGAAAAACATAAAATTTTACATGACAGGCAATACGGATTTCGTCACAAGAGATCTACAGCAGATCTTCTTTCCTTCGTTTCACACAACTAGAACAAGTCTCTTGAGTTTCTAGGTGAGTCCCAGATCGTTGCTCTTGATATATCTAAAGCTTTCGACCAAGTCTGGCATGACGCACTTCTTAATAAACTTCCTCCTATGGTCTTCCCTCTAAACTCTGCTCTTGGCTCTCCAGTTATCTTTCTAATCGACGTATACAGTCATTGTCGATGGCCACTCTTCAAGCTTTCACGAAATTAATGCTGGAGTGCCTCAGGGTTCAGTACTAGCACCAACTTTGTTTCTTCTTCACATCAACGACCTTCTTTCTTCCACAACCAATCCCATTCATAGTTATGCTGACGATAGTACCCTTCACTCCACTTTTCAGGTTCCAAGCCAATCTCTCAACCCGACATGGAAGGCAAACGCGCAGAGCGATGCAGATATTTCTTTCACAGGATCTCAATTTGATATTGGATTGGGGCGCCAAAATCTTCGTTCAATTTAATGCATCCAAAACACAATCATGTTACTTGTCGCGAAAAAATCATCAAACACTCACCCTTTGCTTATGAGTGGCCAGGTTTTGCAGAGCGGGGACACGTTTAACCTTGTGGGCGTCACATTTGAAAATAACCTTAACTGAAATAAACACATTGTATCTATAGCCACCGCGGCTTCAAAAAAGCTTGATTTCTTTTCGAGCCAAAAAGTATTTTCTCTTTCCAATTTATACACTTTGTATGTGTCCCAAATTCGACCCTCTCTGGAATATTGTTCTCATGTCTGGGGAATGGCATCCCCTACAACCCTCCGCATTCTTGATGCCATTCAAAGAAGGGCTGTTCGTCTTATTAATGATCCTTTACTTACTCAAAGATTTCCTTCTCTTTCCCATCGTCGAGCTGTGGGAGATCTATCGCTCTTCTATAGATACTTTTACGGCTTCTGCTCCGACGAATTATCCAGTATAGTCCCTCCTCTTGCAGCTCCCAACAGAGAAACTCGGGGTGCCGCACGTATGCATCCCTATACGGTCCAATTGGACAGGCCCCGAACTTCCCATTTCGTTCGTTCTTTTATCCCTAGAGTTTCTAGACTGTGGAACCTACTGCCAGCGGAAGTCTTTCCTTCCCTCCCAAATCTTCAAGTTTTTAAGTCCCGTGGTAACAAACTTCCTCTTACCCTGCTTAAGACACCCACGGTACGTTAGTATTTAGGCTTTCAGCCTTCGTGGATTAAAAAGATCTTTAAATGAGCTTAAAGAAAATACCACATTAAGTACATCTAACTTTATTAGTTTCGGAAAATATGACCATCCAAATCAGGTATTTAGGTAATTTTTAAAGTACCGCCATTTTGTAATAGGTGAAGATATTGACTTCATATTCTAGGGTTATAAAGTACTCGTCAGAGCTTTAAAATGATGTATCACTCGACCCGCCTTCTCATTTAAGAATTTTGGGGTGGTGGCCCTGGTGGTTAAGGGGTTAAAGGCGACGTCAATTTTTTGTAAAAACGTTCCCCCCTCAATAAATATCTTGACGTGTTTCGGCGATTTTCTCAAATCTGTCTCGTTTCGAAGATAACTTGAGTGGAAAGTTTTCAAATGAATACCCTGTATATTGCAGAATGTCCTTGATTTAATAGTATGGTAGTAGGTATACTATTTTCAAAAGGTAAGTTCCTATGTATCGTAAATTAATTTAATAATTAAATGTTTTTATTTGGAACAACACATCGTGATTGCACTGCATACTAAAATAATAAACAGTACTATATGCAGTTAGCTTTATTAAATAACTCTTGAATTATTTGACCTAGAATATTTTAATTATTTAATAAATATCTCCAACTATTAAAGAAAATTAGCCAGTGTTTTGTGGTTATTAGAGACATTTTTGCACCTCTTAAAATAACAGACGTTTTTGGCCTCCTTATGGTTATCGTTATTAAACATAACGATTACGGCTGCAGTTTTAGACAGAGATTTTGCAGCCTCTTTTAAAAAATATATCTTGCGTCTGCGCTTTCGACACATAACCTTATTTTTGCCTTGGTTTCACCCATTTTAAAGTTAACGAAAAATCAGTATTTACTTTTTATTCTTCATAAGATATAAATTCATATTTAAATATATGTAAAACACTTCTGCTGATTTCGTTTTTTAAAGTAGATGCAAACAATACAGTATAAGCAAAACACAAAAAGTAAGGTTAGGTTTGGTAGTAGAATAAAAAGCAAGTGTGCCAGATTGTAACATCTAAATTAATTACTGATTTAGAATATCCGTAAAAGTGCAAGTCCGTCTTAATTTCTTAACACTATTTGATTTTTGTCACTGCTATAAATTTTTCGCTAATTAGAGCCCATGTATAAATGATATTTTAATTAATACGGCATTAAAATTTTAACCTTTTAAATAATTGATATTAAAATTTCTACAATCCGGTAACCACGCAGTTTAACAATAACGATAACGATAACGATAAGCTCTTCGGTTTTCATCCGTAATTAAAGGAGTCCGGTATGGTTAATAACGATAACGGATCATGTTTGCGTTACTGCGCAGTCTCAGAATAACGTTAACCACAAAGGAATTGCAAAATAAGGGGTGCAAAATGTCTCTATTACATTTTTTGTTTTTATCTTATTGGAAAAATGACGATTATGACTTATAGCTAATATACATTTAAAAATAAACTTTCCCCTACATATTCTAAGAGCACTTGTCTGATTAATTTATTTAAAAAAAATTAACAACAGCAGATGGTTGATTTTTGGTTTAAAATATATAAGAATATTTGAGGTCAAACGTGCCTTAGGCATAGAATTTTCCTGTCAGTAAAAGATTTATGAATTAAAGATTAATGAAAAGGACTGGAATATTAAAAACTGTGTTTTTTTTTTGAAATTAAGATAATACAGCGTGTTGTCGGATGTTCTTACCAAATGGAAAACTTTTAAATTACTAACTTTACGGAAAAAAGTGGCTCTTCCTAAAAGTTTTGCTTTGGTAAAAAAATATTTTTTTACGAAAATATTTGGGATGTTGGATGTACAGGGTAACTTAAAGAAGGACCTGATTCCAAAGCAATAAATGATGTCAGCTACATTTCCTTAACTAATAGTTGAAAAGACTTGCGTTAAAAACTTACAAACAAAAATGACCAAAAGAAGTACTGAAAAGTATTGTCAGTTTTTTTATCTTTGGACAAACCACAAAGGCTAAAAGCCTAAATACTGACGTACCGTGGATATCTTAAGCGAGGTAAGAGGGAGTTTGTTGACACGGGACTTAAATACTTGAAGATTTGGGGGGAAAGAAAGACCTCCGCGGGCAGCAGGTTCCACAATCTAGAAACTCTAGGGATAAAAGAACGAACAAAGTGGGAAGTTCGGGGCCTGTCCAGTTGGACCGTATATGGATGCATAGGCGCGGCACCACGAGTTTCCCTGTTGAGAACCGTGAATGGAGGCACTATACTGAACTATTCTTCAGAGCAGAAGCCATGGAAGTACCCATAAAAAGCGATAAATCCCCCACAGCCCGACAATGGGCAAAAGAGGGAAGCCTTTCTGTAAGTAAAGGATCATTAATGAGACGAATAGCTGAGGGTTGTGGGGGACGACATGCCCTAGATATGAAAACAATATTCCAAGGGAGGTCGGAATTGGGACACATATAAAGTGTATAAATTAAAAGGGGAAAAATACTTATTGGCTCGAAAGAGAAATCCAAGCTTTTGAAGCTGCCGTGGCTATAGATACAATGTGTTTATGCCAGACTTTCAAATTTGACTCCCACAAGACAAAAGTTTGTCTTTTCTCTGTAAAACTTGGCCGCTCATAAGTGGAGGATGAGTATTTGATGAGTCTTTTCGCCACAAGGAACATGATTGTCTTTTGGATGGACGAGATTTTTGGCGCTACAATCTAATATTAAATTAGGATCCTGCGAAAGAGATATCTGCATCGCTTTGCGTTTGTTTTCCCAATCAGGCTTAGTGATGGGTTTAGGAACCTAAAAACCTTAAAATTTCTTCTTCTCAAAATTGTTTATTTCTGCTAATTATATCCTTTATATTTATATCCTTTCCTTAAACCTAATAGTTTTTTAAGATAATAATACTAAAACGCCAGGTGCATTGAAAATAGCGAAAAAAAATGTTTTTCTCATTAATAACTTCAAAAACAACTAAGTTTGGAGATAGAAAATGATTAAAATAAAAAGCGAAATCAGTGTTAAGTTTAAATTTAACTCTTAAGATACTTATAAGGTCCACCCTGTATGCTGTTGAAAAAAATATTTTTCCACATTTATGTTTTATCTTTTTTTTTTAATTTAAAAATCTATATGTATACCTATTTTCAAAGTAATTTAGTAACAATTTACATATGTAAGTAACTTTTGAGTGGAACTAAAGAACAATAACCATTTTATAATCTGTCAAACATTGCGGTCAAAAAATATATAGAAAAGAATCATATATGGTCTACTTAAGTCGATAATAGGCAAAAAAACAAGCATATTTTGTAGCATGATATGGTTTTCATTTAGTAACAATTTGCTGCAACAAAGCTGTATACTTAACGATAAAAATGCAACGAGATTTTATTCTGCAAACCTTCACATTTAAATGTCGACATTTTAATATCCAGGCAAGGCATAGGATTGACAATATCATTTTCCTTTTTCTTTTATTTATACTACGTGTTTTTATTATGCTGGACATACGAAGATTTTACATATACACATTTCAAGATTTGAGATAAAAAGTTACCTAAATTGTAACTGACATTTGGGTAATTTTCTAGAAACCTGCGGCAACTCTGACTTTAACGAAATTTGGTATACGGGGTTTGGGCGCTGATCACGAATCCGAAACAATTTTTTGGCGGAAACGTTTCGTTCTCGAGATATTCATCATCAAATTTCAAATTTGAACTAAGCCTATTTTCACTATATTCCTTCTTCTTTTTGCACACAGATTCTTGATTTAAAGCTAAAGTGTCACAAAATATTTGATTTTCACCTTTTAAAACCCCGTTTTTCTACATTTTTAGCAGTTATTTTTGCATTAAATTGCGTGGCTTTTCTTTGATAATGCGGCAACCATACATACACATAGGGCTTCATGGCACACTGGGATTGAAATGATTCAAAGCATAGCTATGCAATTTAATGCAAGAAATAATGTAAAATACGTAAAAACGGGGTTTTAAAAGGTGAAAATCAAATATTGTGTGCCACTTTAGCTTTAAATCAAGAATTGTGTGCAAAAGAAGGAGGAGCATTGTAAAATAGGATTAGTTTAAATTTCAAGTCTGATGATGAATATCTCAAGAACGAAACGTTTCCGCCAAAAAATTCAGATTCGTGATCAGCGCCCAAAACCCCGTATACCAAATTTCGTCAAAATCGGAGTTGCCGCAGGTTTCTAGAAAATTACCGACATTTGTTGTATTTCGTCGATATTTCGCAGGAAAATGGGTATTTTAGCCAAATGGCTTCTGCCTGGGCAAATGGTGTATTTTCATTTTCAAATGCTATTTGCCTAGTCAAATAGCATTTGATTTTATTTAATCGCTCCGCAGAAATATTTGCTTTATTTAGTTGTAAATAAACGATCAAAAAACATTTTTTTGATCGTTTTATTCGTGTCAAAGTCGTTAAAAGCATACATATTTATACCGATAAGCAATAAGAAATAATCAAAATATGACGACAAAATGGCGTCTTTAAGAGGACGAAAAATTGAAATCTGATAGTTGACAGGCTTTCCTTAAAGACGGTGTTGAATGGATGTGTTATTTCACGTGATTAAAATAGGAAAAACTTCTTACTGCTTGCAATTTTCTTGCACTGCAAGGTCGCATCTCTCGGAACACTGTTCAACCTGAAGATGTAGATTTTTACATTTGCCAATGTATTTCTTTCAAAGCTAATTGAGATCACCAACCGCAGACCGGTCTCGAGCTATTTTGGTTCTCATCGGTACGGTGTAGGCGATAACAACAAGCTCCAAAAATTCCTGTAAGAAGCGAAGATGTTGAATAAACGTAATAGTTTATTGTCCATTACGCCATCTATCGGTAGAGTTTTTTCCTATTTCAATTTTGTGAAATTATTTGTCTTATTTTTCTGTCATATGATTGAATTTTTACACGAATCATATAATGTCACAAAATTTTTCTAGTGGGTTTTTCTAAACATGACGTTATTAGATTTTTATGAGCTAGTATCACGAAAAATAACGTCAAAAGACCTCACTTCAACGACGTCAAAAAACACATGTCATAATTTTGGTCTGATGACGTCTTATGACCAAAAATGACGTCATAATGACGTTAGCTTGTTGCTTGGGACATATTTGTTTTTATATGATAAAAAAATACATCCTAATTTATTTTGAAGGCGATTCAAACCTAATACCGAGTCTGGTTTTTCTTTTTTCTGTTTTTTAAAATATAATGGAATAACTACTGCTGTCTCAGTGAAATTCATGGTAAAAAAGCAACACCCCTAATAGAAAAGGGCCCGAAACACAACATTTATGTTGGTCAACAAAAAAATTGCTAGTCTAAATATTCAAAAGTAATTCCCTGTACCTCGACACTTCTCAAATTTGTTTCATAGTGTTCAATGGCGCGAAAAAGTTTCTGTTAATACGATTTTATGAATGTGTGTGTATTTCTAGTATAATGAGTGTTTTTTTAACTCTTTAAAATGGGTTTTAAGTCATCCTGTACAATAAGTGTTTTTCCTAATAATTTAAAGACATTTTTGAAATAATTACCAAATTACTATAACTGGTTTTTAACTTGTTTTTATTACAACTTTGGAATAATTAAAAAAAAGATAAGGTATTTTAGATATTAATAATAAATTAAAATAAAAATTGGTGTGCAACTTGTTGTGTATCATTATTTTTACTCGGTGCTGTTTATACAGGGTGTCTAGTTAGGGCCGGATTTAAATGAAGGCAGGCGGGGCAGGCCCCTTAAATTAATTTTCTTTTTTATACAAAATTTCATTTGCTTTTTAGGGGGTCTTCATGGGCTTATTGTCCCAGGGTCTCCACACCTCTAAATTCGGCCCTGTGTCCAATAACTTAACCGACAAACTACAAGAGGTGATTCTACAGTAAAAAATAGAAAAAAACTTTATATGAACATAAGTCTTAAACGTCTTTTATGCCAAGAAAAGATATTAATTGATTTATTAACGTGAAACCCGTACATCAAATAAAAAAAATCAATGGATCAAATTTGGTAATTTAAAAAAACGTTTTTAATTTAGAAAAATGCAGTGGCGTACCATTTTTTGGATTAAAAATATGTACTTTAAACCCTTATAGACGACACTGATACATTTTTTTTTCTGGTATGCCCAAAATGTGTTTTAATGCAAAGAGGGCGTCCCCAAATTTTGTAAAAATATCTAAAGTGGTATTAAAGATAACCCCGTAGTTCAAAAACTAAGACATTTAGGATATATGTTCATATAAAGTTTTTTTTTCTCATTTTCATTGTAGAATCAATCCTTTAAGTTTGTCGGTTGAGTTACTGTACCCTGTATGTTAACCCTTCCGTTAAAAAGTTTCATATTTTTGGGTTAGTAATTTTAAATTTCGCAAGTACATTTTTGTATTACAGACTATATGTTTGGTAAATTTGTGAATCAGTGCGATACATTGTTTTAATTTTGTTTAATTAAAACGATTCATTTTTCGTTACCTAATCTTCATATTCCTAATTGCGAGCTTTACACTTTCGTTTCACTAAATATGTTTTTAAAAATTAGTTTCTTGCATAATTTTTGCATCACTCAATTTTTAAGTTCAACAATGTGTATAAAATTATTAATAAATAATATTTTTAAGGGTAATTAAATTTAACACACTTGCAAGAAATTATTATAAATTAAACAATGTATATATTAAATTTAAAAGCTATAAAATAAATAGTTGCATGTCACTTGGTAATAAATAAACAACTTCTGCAAATTATTTTTATCGATTTATTTTAAATTATTACTAATTAACCATATAATTTTCTTTAAAATTTGCGGAAAATTATTTTTGAAGAAACCGTAGGTAAAAGATTCTTACCCTTTATTCTCCCTCTTTTTCCGCCCTTTGGTAGTTCCTTTAATAGTTCTGTAAAGTGTAATCATTTTCTGCAAAATAATAAAACAATCACACAACAAAACACAAAGGTCAAGTATAAGCAAAATTAAAGCTTAAAAAACACAATTGTTTTTAATTTCAGCTAAAAAAAAATGCACGCGCGAAAATTTGTAAGTACCGCGCGTGGTTTACGAAGCGTTAGTACCACCAATGGTACCGCGTGCCTGAAACCGTAAGTAAGTACTGAACAACATTAAGAGGCGCGCCAAGTTAAGTTTCATAATAGTAAAACACTTAAGAAAGGGGCGACTAATTTTTTATGTACCTATCTAGTATGTTAAATATTTATAAATAGTATGAATTTATTTAATTCATATAAAAATTTAATTTTCTGTTTTTTACATACCTGATATAACAGTTATGTACATTACCAACTATTTTGCTTGATAACTATATTTACTGGTATGTTTTAAATTATATTAAAAAAAAGAGTTAATTGGTATGGACATTACACCGATTTATGCATGTGTTACATACTATATTTTTTCTACGACCGTAATTTTTTTTTCCAAAATACCATTTTATACATGTTTTTTTATCTAAACTTATTAATTTTAATTTTTGCAGGACAGCCATTATATTGCAACAAAAATCATAGCCTCCCTATTTTTTTCAGAGACAATTATTCTCTTCATAACTCTGCACTTATGATTTAATTTTAGAAAATTGTATGTACTTACTTTTGTAGAAATAATACTAAAACAGTATAAACTCCTTTTTAATTTCTAAGTCATCAAAAGTCATTATTACTATTAATTTTCAATAATTTCTATTAAATTATTTGCAATCTGTCAAATTTTAAAACTAGTGATAAATGAACTAAAAGAAATAATGACGAAATCAAAGGTAACTTGACCGTTTCATTTATTTGATGTCGCGTTTACTGTTACATTACATAAATTAATATTTAGGCATTGAAACAAAACACTAATTCAGAGTGTGAAAGCTTTAAAGTGTTAAAAAAGTTATTTTTTAACACTTTATATACTGTACTAGAATAGAGTACTTTATCTTTTTCTGTTTTCATACTTAAATTCTGATTCCAGACATTTAAAAACACTTAAATTTTCATTTTTAGTTTTTAAAGTTTGCTTTTGACTGATTCACGTTGATGGGTAAATTTATAGAAGGAACAGTTTAAAAATGTAAATTCGGTGCTCTTTGATAAGAAAAAAATCACAAAAAGTTTAAAGCAAATAAATCGGCATGCTTGACTTCGCGGCCGCCTTTGCTATATTTCTTTTATGATATGCCGGTTGATGCAGCTGGTCATCGCACTATGGGATAGAAATTAATTTTTTGCTCAAAATTCTGAAACTTACCAATCTAACTTAAAATGAGGTGCTTTTTACTGGAAAAATATTTTAAATTATTACAAATGCTTTCTGGAAACCTAAAACTTATTATATGTTATTAAAAATTTACACCCCTTAACATTATTATTTTTTATTGTACAAAATAAACTAAAATGTCAGCTTGTTTGGTTAATTCGGTAGTATTCTAATCAGTAATCCGATGATTATTATCTCATATGATATACAGGGTACGACAATAGGTATGATTTTTTAAATGAAATACCCTGAATATTATATCACCATCAAAAATCTTTTAAAATGCTTTAAAAAAATACTACATTTGATGTGTCTATCTCAATTAGTTTCGAAATATGACCATCAAAATCTGAAAAATAACTTTAAATTATTCTTAGAAGCGTAATAGAGATACATCTTCTCCAACTTTTTTATTTTTAACGTATAAAATAAATAATATAACACTGTTTTGTTGGGTAGATTCTGTAGAATCCATATCTTTCATCAGAATGCTTTTATCTTTTAGGATATACAGTGCAGGACAAAACATATTAAATTTTAAAATGGAAAACCTTGTAAATTATAAAAAATCTTGTATCTGTCCTTACACTCAGAAGTAGCAAAAAGTAGGAAGGCAATTGTAAGTACAAAAACTGATAAAGAAAAAGGTAAAAAATCTTTGACAAAAGTAGCGAGACTCCATCGGAAACACAACAATAGCTCTTATTATTTAAACTCTTATACTTTTTTAGTAAACAAGGGTAATAATAAACTAAGGAAACTAAATGTTGTATATTTATGTTTACTTAAAATACATTTTCAAGTTTCTTATTACCCCAATAGAAGTCGTCATATCCTTTTATAATTTTGCGTACATGTAGTTTAAAGTATCTACTTTGAAATACACAGCATGAGCCATTAAAATTTTAAAGTTGCTTTTTGGCCAAAATATTGGATTTCTATCCCATAGTGTATCGGCGCGTCGCTGTAAAGGATAGCAGCGCCTTTGTATAAAATAGTCCGATTGCAGGCGGCCTTTTTTATGTTTTTGTATTATTTTCAAAGGGTACCGAATTTGCGCTTTTAAAATGTTCTTACTATAAATACGAGGGAGTTTATACATTCAGGAATGCTATAAGCTATATTTTATTATAATTAAACAAATAGTTTAGAAAAAATATAATTAAAGACCAACGAAGTCGGCACTGGTTCAGCTAGTATATAATATATTAATGCAATGTAACAAATTTTTCTTTTAAAACTTTCAAAATTTTATTTACAAGTGTAACAGAATAAATGAATGTCAATATTGAAGGAGGTGATTTTTTGGGCCTATTTCAAGAAGGAAACTTCATATGAAGGTATGTCCTAAACGTCTTAACTTTTGAGATACAGAGTGTTAAAATTTCAAAAAAATCTACTTTTTAAATTTCCTAACTATTCTTTACCCAATTTTGTTTTAATTTGACAGTACTATTAATGACATTAAGGGGGTAATTTATCACTATCTTAATTAAATTTAATAAGTCCAGTGGCGTCTCGAGAGGCAACTAAAGGAATATTTCCAACAAAAAAACGGTACGCCACTGACTGTGTAAATGTGTGTAAAATTTTTGTGCTTTCTTTAGATTAACCAAAAAAATACTGCTTTTATGTCCCTTTATTTTTTCCGTATCTTGTTTAGTTTAAGAGAAAAAAATTAAATTCACTTAATTGCCTATTTTTAGACTATAAAAGAAGCATTGCAGGATCTTTTTCTTTTAAAAATTAGGTTTTATAATTTTTAATTAGCAATTATGTAACAAAAATAATAAATACTTATTTAAATAAGGTTTATATGCAGTATACAGTTTTGACCAAAATAAGTGTTTTCAAAATTTTAATGGTTTTTAAAAATTTTAACACCCTGTATCTCAAAAGTTAAGATGTTTAGGACATATGTTCATATGAACTTTTCTTTCTAAAATACACTAAGGAATCATACCCTGTATTTTTAGCCAAATAATAAATTACACCCTGTATAAGCATTTTCGTAGTTATATCACTTCTTTATATTGCTTTAAAATACAGCAATATAATTGAATTTATTAATTTAATTGGCAAGTTACTAATTTAAAAATTCCACAATGTTTCTCTTATTGTTTACATTTGCCTGTATCCATTTTAGGAAGAAATAAACTATCTGATTTATGAACTCTTTACTGCAAAATATTTAGTACCTTTATTGTGATGTGAGTTATGCAATCAATCTTTATTTCCGTGTAGTACCTTTTCATGAGTACTACCATCATAAATTACCAATGGCACCTAACTCTTCAGCATCGTGTCGGGTACTTGCTTGCATTTCATTGCCTTCACCATTTGATAAACTTTTTTATTAAATTTTAAATAATATATCGTCGGTATAAAGGTAAAAGTCACTAAGAAACATATTTCTCAAAAATAAGTCAGCCATACGCAAGTTACTTGCGGTAATAGTTGTATCATATGAACAAGTCAAAACTGCCATGTTTGACTTTTAAAGTCCTAAAGTGAAATATCAAAGTTTGCTAATTGTAAGAAAAATGTTTGTGGTAACGGTAAAACTCTCTAAAGCTGTTTTTACAGTTTAAAAGCTTTCTTGCATACAATTTTCTTGCTGCAATTTTTTGATCTGCACACGCGCTCTTTGCAGCAATTTTTAAAAAGAGAAAAATGCGCGTGCGCAGATTGACAAATTGCAGCAAGAAAAGATTGAATGCAAGAAAACTATCAAACTGTAAAAACAGCTCAAGTAACTTAAAATGTAAATATACCGGGTGATGCATCGCCGAACGGGACATAGGAAATCCCATGTAATTTTAAAATGGGGTCAATTATTGGCTTCCCTAATTATTTTAGAGAAAAATTTATTGAAGTTTATTGAAGAGCATGCAAATCTACGTCCATGGTAAAAACTTTAGATTTTTGGTTAACCGTTTGCTAGTTAGATGCTAATATATTTTTAAAAATTGTTACATTATTATCGCCTCATATTTATGAACAACAATAAAAATACCAGTTAGCGTGACATAATGTTGTCATTTTGAAATTTAGTGCTTTATTATTATCAAAAAATCAAAATGACAACGTAATGTCACGCTAACTGGTATTTTTATTGTTTGTTCATAAATATGAGGCGATAAAAATGTAACAATTTTTAAAAATATATTAGCATCTAACTAGCAAATGGGTTAACCGAAAAATCTTAAGTTTTTACCATGTACGTAGATTTGCATGCTCTTCGACAAACTTCGGCACTGAACAACATGGCCAAAAATGGGAGATGTGATGTCATAACACGTCAAAGCAATATGGCCGAATGTCGCGACCCTATATAGACCGACTTTGGTTACTTAGTTTTACTTTTATACCGACGATATTATATATACGATTTTAACACGTCTAGATAACGCTAAATTAAACTTTTTAAAAAACTTTATTTTGAGATCTGTACATAAAAATGGGTACAATTTTATTGCATTATATGTGCACAGTTTGGTTATGGCAGTGGCGTAGCTAGACCAGCACAGACCCTGAGGCAAAAAAACTGAAAAAGTGGGACACAAAAAATTGCAAATGTCGAGAAGCAAGAAAAAAAAGGTCCTTATGTAATAAAATAACTTTATTTACATTTTTATATTACTTCGCAGACTTGGGGTACAAACTATAAGGAAGAAAAGAGCACACAAATTTGATACATTGATTTAAAAAAATCTTTTTAAGCTGGCAATGGCCGAACAGTACCGTAAAAAGAAGCAAGCAACTTTTAAAATATTTAAATTGCTATATTGCTAATTTGCTATATATTCACCGTTTTTTTCACAACTTTAAGAAAGAAAAAGATAATGTAGAAAATGACATTTCGTATACCACAATCTATACCCATTTTTTAATAAAAATGAATGTATTTAATTGGTTAAAAAACACTAAACTTACACATAGACACGTTGTGCCAGTTCAAAACTACAACATGTAACTTTTGCCAGTGCGTGGAAAAAACACGGTCTAAAGCGAGACCAAGGTGTCATCCTACCGTGAGGCACTTTAATGGATGTGTTCTCTGCTTAATTTGTATCTTCTAGCGTTTAACGCACTTAAACTTAATTGATAGTATCGAGCTGGGACGACGTGCATATTCTAATATATAAATATATACAATATTGGACGGACACAATTCCTAAATTTATGGACCTTCTTTTCCACTAAAAAATTACAATATTAACTTTGTTCGCGGGTCTAGTAATGAACCGATTCTGAACCAGAACCGAACTGGTTTAGAATTGTTTTAAAGCGCATGTGTAATTATTTATTAGTTCGGAATTTTTATTTACCGCGAACGATTTTCTATACAGCTGAGGATGTATTCTAACCTAGCCTTTTGGTTAGGATTTTTTATGGTTAAATTGGATACTACACAAAAAAAATTAAATTCAAACAAAAAGGTAAATTGTTATACTGTCGAAAGCCACTCGAGGTCTCTCGGCGGAAGACGAGGGATTCCCTGATTCCTCTCGTTTTTAACATAAGTATGTGTATTTAACTAAAGATAAAATTCAAACAACAAGAAATGGTAAAATCTTCTGATATTGTTCATATTTTTAAATTAAATCCTTATTTATCTTATTGCATACATACATTCATACGGAATACAATTAAAAATCCTTTGTTTATATACGCTCAGAATCACAAAAATATAAAAAAATATTCAACAGGTATATTAACCCGCATAAAAGTGGCAGAAACAAATAAACTGTAATACAACGGTTTATTTCTGTACCACAAAAACAGAAAACAGCTGACCATGTCGACAATGCGCATGATATTCCGAACTGAACTTTTAGTTCCAACAAAAATCCCAGGAGTGCTAATCAGGTTACGAACCGGTAATGAACTGGTTCCATTGTAACCCGCGAATACAGAACTGTTACTAAAAATTCAGGATTTTACTTACCGCGAACGCTGCTTTTTCACTGCGCATGGGAATAGTCCCAGAACCGGTTCAGAATCAAACCCGCGAACAAAGCTATTGTTAAATCATTTGTTGTTTCTTGTAAACCCTGAAACTAAGTTTTTTTCTTCAATGGCAAGGGATATCAGATTTATTACTGTTTATCAAAATGAGTATGTGAAAGAATGAGAACCTCGATGAATCGATGAAAATAAAAATAAAATTATTTTAAATTGATTTTTTTATAAATATTTTTCCAAAACTTGCTTTGTTTTGCAGAGAATGAATTAAAATAACACAACAATTATTAAAATACTTACAAACATCATTAACGAACACATCGGCGCTATACTATACACATAAATAAAATTAAATATAAAAAGTGAGGCAAAACCTATTTTACGAAAATATATAAGTTGGCACTCATAACAACAACTTAAGTCGGTATTAATATAAACTAATTTCATATTTTTTATCTATGTAACAAAAATAATGCGCATGAAAAATATTCTGGCAAAATTTATGCCAAAATGACTACCCAGCAAACACTATTTGCCGACAATGTACATTTTTCATATTGGCATTGATGGTAAAGCATTGGCAATTGGTGGCAATATTATGCCAACATCTTATACGCATTAAAAAGTCAACCCTAAATAAACACTTAATTGCCAATAAATTTTACATGCAGGCGAATTGCCGGCAAGCATACAAAAATGGCGGCATACCAATCCTGATTAAATAAAGCACGCGTTTTTGTTGCTGGCAAATAAATATTGGATTTTTAAAGGCAAACCTTCAATTCATACTTTTTAAACCATATATTAACATTGGTATTTAACTAACATTCGAGCAATTTTTTGATCTGTTTTATTTATAATGGCAGCTAAACAACATTATTTTATGTTTTTTACATAATATAAAGGAAATGGCTTTTTCATAACATTTTATTGTTAAAAATCATGCAAATAAAAATAAGGTCAAACAAAATGTTTATTACGTATTTTGGAGCGAATAAAAATAAAATAATGGTAAAATTAGCTACGTTAATTTCGACCGAAGGTGACCGCTTTGTGCATTTGTTTTCTACGTGGTTTTCTAGCTTTTTAGTTTCTTTTTAAAGAAAAGAGTTTAAGAGACATAATTAAATGTATTCATTACCTAATAGGTGTGTGTTGTGTGATTAATTGGTGATGGCTAGTCGAGAAGGCAAGATATTCAAGTAGACTGTTGGGAGCTGTAAACATTTTGTTTAAAACTTTATTAAAAGTTTTAAAGACGTGTTAATAAAAAATATTATATATATTTAATAGTTTTTTTGACATACCGATAGATGGCGTAATGGACAATAAACTACTACATTTCTGCAATATCTTCGCTTTTTATCGTCTAAACCGTACCCATTAGACAAAAATAATTCGATAGCGGTCTGCGGTAGGTGATCTCACTTAGCTTTGAAAGAAATATCTTCGGCTAGTGTAAAAATCTGCATCTCCAAGTTGGACAGTGTTCCGAGAGATGGTACTTTGCATTGCAAGGAAATTGCATGCAGTAAGGAGTTTTTCCTATTTTAATTTTCAAATGAAATATCGAATCATTTTAGCTTTTAAAAAAAGTATATGCGACAATTTTCGTCAATAAGACGTCAGCTTGCTGCTTGGGAGTATCTGGATTTGCCCACTTTCGTGTCTTTTGTTATCTTTTTGCCAATAACTTATTAATGATGGATGCCTTCATCTTAAACGCATTTTTTACCAATAACTTATTAATGACGGATGCCATCACTTTATCGGCAACACGCGGCCTAATAACGGCCAATTGCCCACTTTCGCGTCTTTTTGATACCTTTTTGCCAATGCCTTGCCATTAAAGAGTGTTGGCAATGCCAGTAAATTAAATGTACAACGCCGGCAAAACATGTTATATGGGTAATTTGTTCGTTGCTTCAAAAAACATAACTAGAAACTTAAACATCAGTTTGAGGAACCCCTTGCAAAATGGTGGATTGTGATTTACTCTTACTTCTGGGTTGTAGAACGGGAGTACCTTTTCGCTGGGGTTCCCCGGTAGGGCTAGGGGTGACAAAGCCCTGCATTTCTTTTAAAGAAACAGTCTGTAACGAAGAAGCACTATTTGTTCGGGCTGGCGCAATTTGCGTTCGATATTTTTCGGGATATTCCTCAGGCCCTCGGATATTTTCAACACCCTCTTCGTTTTCGTTGTCAGAAGGATACAGAAAAGTGTCGTAGTATCTATCTTTAGACCTGAAATAAATGTGAAGTTTTAACTTTGGCTTTAGAAAGCAAACCTAATTTTAATAGGCGCATTCGGGAGTACTTAGCTGCTAAACTGCTGGGTAAGCGAAGTGTCAAAACTGTCAAAATAAAGCCATCCTATTGGTTTAATTTGACAGTTTTGACACTCCGCTTACCCAGCGGCTAAGCGAGCTGAGTACTCTTGAATGCGCATATTATCTTCTTTGCTACCAAAGCTCTTAATCATGTTAGTCGTGTTAGTAAAAATAATCAACCATCTATATTAGTTCATGAGTTAGGAAACCTTCTACAACTCCCAAATAAATTGTGTTAAAAGGTTCCTTTACCTTTCTTACCTCTTTGAGTTCCTCCATAACATACAACAGAGAACCAAGAGTACTATTAGCAATAGGCAAAAGCCTGACATGCTCCAGAAAGCTATTTGAAGTGGTGTTCTTGGTTCCCACCAAAACTAAAAAGAATTTAAAATTGTTAAAAGGGTTTATAACGTTCAGAACCAGTACGGAGCTTCCCACAAATCAAAATAGTACTTTACCAGGTATTTTCATGGGCATAAAACCTATTTATTAAGGCTAAAGTGGACTAAGTAAGCCATTGCTATCCAAAAATGATTATTAGTAGACCTTGGCCTTGATAAATAACTTTTCACGACCGTTAAAAAAAGCTGTTGTTTTAATCGTTAACATGAAGTTAAAATACTCCATTCTAGTACACTACGTGTCAAAAACGTAACTTTTTTAACACTTCAAAGCTTTTTTCACACTTTGAATTAGTATTTTGTTTCAATGACTACTACTAAAACTTAAATATCAATTTATGCAATGTAAAAGTAAACGCGACATCAACTTAACCAAACGGTCAAGTTACCTTTGATTTCGTCATTATTTCTTTTAGTTCATGTGTCACTAGTTTTTGACAGTTTGCAAATAAATAGAAATTATTAAAAATTAATAGTAATAATGAATTTGGATGACTAAGAAATTGAAAAGGAATTTATACGGTATTAGTATTATTTGTACAAAAGTAAGTACATACAATATTTTAATATTAAATAATAAATGCATAGTTATGAAGAGGATAATTGTCTCTTGCAAAAAATAAGAAGGCTATGATTTTTTGTTGCAATATAATGGCTGTGCTGCAAGAATTTAAATTAATAAGTTTAGATAAATAAAAACTTACTTCAGTTGTTGGTGGATATGTAGGAACCACATGCCCTACAACCTGAGGAATATACATAGTCCAGAAAGCTGATTCAGTCTGTCTATAGTTCCACATTATTGAAGAATTATAAGTGGTATTTAAATTTAAGTATTTCAACATTCCATGTTTAGATTCTTCAAAATGCAACCCTAGAATCTGAGTGTGCGTTGGGTTTCCATATCTTGCAAAATCGGAGTAAGCTTTCATAAAGAAATGGCTCATGTTTCTATCGTTATTAGTCCATTGGTTTCTTATAAATCGTTCTTTTGCTGGTAACATTTCTATATCCAGAAAAGGTGCACCGCATAGAAGATAGTGTTCTGTATTATGAGGTACCTTTCTCCATTCTGGAAGTCTAAACGATTCTATGGTCGTATTAAGAACATACATGTAAACAGGAACGTTTTGCTCTACCAAAAGTTTCACAATTTTATCGTTAGGGGCGGTGTACAAAAAGTCTGTCAAAAGTTGAATGTATTTTTCACGAATCATTGTGGTATTATGCGGATCGGGCCAGTAAGTATACATGTACTTAATAGCATCAAAAGTACCGTGGGGATTAAGGGTGTAGTTGTATCGAAGGACCAACTCCCACACTTTTGTGTCAAAAAATTGTTGATCAATCTCGAAGTATGGTTCCAAACTTCTGTTTGATGCTAAAAAGAAAATTAAAATATCATCGGATTTATTTAAAATATTTTGCAATGCCTTTAGCATATGAATGTATAGTAAGAACATTTTAAAAACGCAAATTCGGTACCCTTTGAAAATAATACAAAAAACATAAAAAGGCCGCTTGCTATCGGACTATTTTATACAAAGGCGCCGCTATCCTTTACAGCGACGCGCCGATACACTATGGGATAGAAATCCAATATTTTGGACAAACAGCAACTCTGAAATTTTGATGGCTCATGCTGTGTATTTCAATGTAGACACTTCAAACTACATGTACGCAAAATTATAAAATGATATGACGACTTCTATTGGGGTAATAGGAAACTTGAAAATGTATTTTAAGTAAACATAAATATACAACATTTAATCTACTTAGTGTATTATTAGCCTTGTTTACTAAAAAAATAAAAAGTTTAAATAATAAGAGCTATTGTTGTGTTTCCGATGCAGTCTCGCGAAGTCGCGCTACTTTTGTCAAAGATTTTTTTACCTTTTTCTTTAGCAGTTTTTGTACTTACAATTGCCTTTCTACTTTTTGCTACTTCTGAGTGTAAGGACAGATACAAGATTTTTTTATAATTTACAAGGTTTTCCATTTTAAAATTTAATATGTTTTGTCCTACACTGTATATCCTAAAAGATAAAAGCATTCTGATGAAAGATATGGATTCTACAGAATCTACCCAACAAAACAGTGTTTTTTATTTATTTTATACGTTAAAAAAATAAAAAAAGTTAGGAAGATGTATCTCTATTACGCTTCTAAGAATAATTTAAAATTATTTTTCAGATTTGGATTGTCATATTTCCGAAACAAATTGGGATATACACATCAAATGTAGTATTTTTTAAAGCATTTTAAAATATTTTTTTCAAAAATCATACCTATTGTCGTACCCTGTATATCATTTGAGATAATAATCATTGGATTACTAATTAGAATACTACCGAATTAACCAAACAAGCTGAAATTTTAGTTTATTTTGTGAAATAAAAAATAATAATGTTAAGGGGGTGTAAATTTATAATAACATATAATAAGTTTTAGGTTTCCAAAAAGCATTTGTAATAATTTATAATATTTTTCCAGTAAAAGCTCCTCATTTTAAGTTAGATTGGTAAGTTTCAGAATTTTGACAAAAAAAATTAATTTCTATCCCATAGTGCGATGACCATTTGCATCAACCGGCATATCATAAAAGAAATATAGCAAAGGCGGCCGCGAAGACAAGCATGCCGATTTATTTGCTTTAAACTTTTAACACGCTTTTATTAGCTTGGGTTGTAACTATCTATCTATCTATCTATCTATGTAACGGAATTTTTGAGACTAATTTTTACCAACTTCCAGCGATTCAATTTCCTTATATCTTTAAAAATACGCCCTTTAGGGAAAAACGGGAACTTTCTTGTTCGAGGGGGATAAAGGGCTATCACACTATATAAGTCCTTTTATCGTATCGGGACTCCTTTTCAAGTTTTATCGGTATGCACATTTTATCAACTTAGTTTTATTATATATAGCCAACCGTGGCCACTTTGTTGGGCGTTAATTATATTTTTCTCTGACCTTTTTTTTCAATCATAATAAAATATAGCCTAAAGTATTTCTGCATAGTGTAGTTATCTAATTGTGAAAGAATTTTCATCATCGGTTCAGTATTTCCGAAAATTAGCCCTTTCAATTTCAATTCAAAAATCAACAATCGAAATATCTCTGGCGGCGGGCTCTTATATATTTAGAGAGCTAGGCTCTAGGATATTCGGGAAAGTTTAAGAATATTTTCTTTTTCACAACTAACGAAGTTCAAATACTCGACAACAGATGGCGCCACTACACTTAATTTCTAAGTTAAAGGGTTGAAAAAGCCCTTATATCTTTAAAAATACGCCCTTTAGGTTAAAACGGAAACTTTCTTGTTTGAGGGGGATGAAGGGCTTATTATATATAATGATTACTTACTAATAAAAGTAGCTGCTTCTTGCAAAGTGACACTACTCATATATCTTAACCCAGGATTAAACATTCTTTTTCTTATCAAACTTTCAACGCTTTCGTCAATAAAATGCCAATCTTTTTCGTACCATCCTTCATAGTATGGCATAGAAACATTCATTTCCATAACAGGTGCCCATGGAAAAAGACCAACTTCTGGAGGAAATTCAGCATTGCCTATTTCAAATGCGCTTCTGGAATTTGTAAGACAGTTTACCAACGTCCAGGAAGATTCTATACTACAACCCATTTGTCTTCCAAAAACCCTACTGGTATTTTGAGCACGATACCTATCAAATATCATTGCCCAATCTGCGACAGCTGAACCACTCTAAAAATAATATATTCAAAAATCCAGTTTAATATTTAGGATCTAAGATATCGGACTTACTTGAGCTATCACTTTTGTCACAATATTCCTTGTTTGAGGAGCTACCATAAGTAGTCCAGCTGATGCTGCTCCAGCTCCTGGTCCAAATAAGGTAATACTATCTCTATCCCCATTAAATTTTTCGGCATTTTCGTAAATCCACTGTAATGCCATGGCTTGATCCAAGATGCCATAGTTGCCCGGTGAGTTAACATCGCCTGTACTAAGAAAACCTAGAGCTCCTAGGCGGTAATTCAGGGTAACAACTATAACTTTGTAAAATGTTGCCATAATGTGACCGGGAAAGGAGTTTGAGGCGCCTCTAAGAAAGTCTCCCCCGTGAATGTACACCATAACAGGGTATTTTTGAGCTATTCCTTCATGCTAAAAAAACATTACCTTTTTATACATATAAAGGCGAAATTCCTATATCAGCACAATGAAAAAAACTAAATGACAAAACAGAAAACAGTCTGGTAAGAGTTCAAAGATACCGGGTAACACTGGTAAGAGAGAATAAAGTTACTTCCAATTTTTTTTTGTTACAAAAGTATAAAAAAATTGGACTGGATAATTAGCGCAAAGGTTTTTTTTTAAGGTTTAACCAGAAGTGCCATCAACTCTTTTATTTTAAACATAAGTGCCCACTTTTTTTTCTATATTAAAATCTTTATACATTTTTTTTAATGGCAGACGCAGATTACCTTTCAAAACCAAAGAAGCCAAGGACGGCCATTATTTCTGCTTTAAAATCTAACTTTGCAATATTTTATCTTTTCATTTTAATAAACACATTATTAGGTAAATGTCCACTTATAAAAATCTTACAATTATCAAATCCAAAATAAGTAACTTTAACTTGTTTAATATGGTAAATATGTAAAAAGTCCTTAAAAAATAACTTATCAGACAATAATGAGGTTCAGAATAATCACTAATACATACTAATACTTTTTCGTAGCTCGTTCTTTTTCTAACGCCATTAATTTTTTAGGAAAAACAAGTTAAAAAATATAATATGGTGCTTACAATATCTGGCGCAAAAACATTTAAGTAAAGGCAGTCTTCATCCATATCTCTGACACCCAAAGTGGCACCAGTGTATCTTGCGGGTTGTGGACACGCTGGCCCGAAATCAACTGCTTGAACTAGTTGCCACCCTCTGTGTAGTCTTGGCGGCTAAAAAAATAAATACTATAATATACAAGTCTTACCTAGAAACTTTATAAATAAAGAAAAAAAAAGTTCAAAAAAACTTTCAAGCCGCGTAATGCAACATGCAACGTAACAAGATTCGCTCGTTTAGCTGGTTGCGCGTAACAATACGCCGCTCTGCTCCACGCCACATAGCGCGCACCTATGGTATGGACTATGGACAGAGTTCATGGCGTTTTAAGGGTGTGGCGAATGATTTGCCTGTGATTTGGAGCTTGTCGGCTTTTTGGCATCAAAGGAGCACGCGAACATGCTGTTTAGTTTGGACGGATAATTTCCCCGAACATCATAGCATTCCCAGCCGCCGGAATTTTACGAGGATCGATGAGCGTCGATGTTCCGCCAACCGAACTTCAAGTTTCAAGGCTCTGCGAGTGCCGCGGCAAGCCACTGAACCTTGTAATTTTAATTAATTTATGGTAAATTAGCCTCTTAATATATCAAAAATATTGCCAAATTTTAAAAAATCAAGAAAATTATCACTCTGTATTTTGAAAACTGTGCATTTGCAGACCCAGGGCCGTACCTACCTAAAATTGTGGAATAAAGTGCGGAAATTTAAGTATCTATTTAAAAGCGAGGACCTTTTTTTTGTCTTCAAAAAATATAGAAGAGGACTTAATTCGGGTTAGTGGGATGGATTGATTTTAGAATGGTTATTGTTGTTTTCAAAGTGAGGACTTTTTAAATTTTTTGCTCTTTAAAAATGTGTATCCTTCAATACAGAAGAAACGGCTCTGTCCAGACCCATGTTTATAGAAACTTTTCTCATATTTTTTTAACACTTCGTCTATTTTTTTAACACCCTGTATCTATAAATGTGTACTAAAACATAATTTTATAACAGTTAATTACCGGACCGTTCCATGTTGTTAAATTTACGGTCCTAGTTTTTTGAAATGTAAATTTCTATTCTTTAAAATAAATCTACAAAATATTGTATAAATTAAATTTTATATTATAGTTGGTTTTTATCTACGAGTATAATCAAATGTTTATAATGAAAAGATTATTTAATCTTGTAAAAATGCATGTGTTAAAATAAAAATCCATAGAAGATTATTAGTAACTTTGCTAGCGCAAATATACAAGTATTAAATAGCCATGCAACATCTCATCAGCAACATTTAAAAAAATGAGATTTCTGCACCATAACTCTTATTAATTCTAGTTTTATTTTAATGGAGTATTTAATTCCTTATATAAATTAAATTATTGTAGCTATATTTTATTTAAAAACATAGATTAGTAGTTCAAAACCCCTTTCAGATTTTAAAAAAATTGAAAATCCAAAAAAAACTTACTAATTAAAAATAAATAGCTTAATATTATTTTCAAACAAAGGTATGGAATGAAAATATTATATACATGAAGCAGATGTGTTCTTTAAGAGCAATACACGTGAAATTAATCCACTAATATAGAGATGGCGCTCCTAGCTCAACATCTTAATGATTTTACTCAGCTTTAAACTTCTTTTCTTATCAAATAAATTGGAATAAAATTACCTTAAATCTTCCGTCATTTACTGGGGGCTGAGCATAAGGGATTCCCAAAAATACACTTGTCACCCCCATTTGCCTTTCAATAAATTCGGCTCCTGGTCTGTAAAGGGAATCAGGATCTGGGTTATCAAAAAGATACACTTGGAACCCTTGAACCTCTCCATGGGTAGTCTTGACGAAAATATCACGTCGTAATTCTTTGGTTTGTTCCCTCCTCTTTCCTTGAAGGTCTTCCCTCCAACCTCCCAGTATTCCTGGAAGAATAGGTTCAGCATTTCCTTGCTAAAAATAGAATGTGTTATAAGAATATGTATGAGTTTTGCTACAGGCTTAAATAAAACACATTTTTAATTTTGCCAATGCCTTTAAATCTGTTTAAATCTGTATCAGGATGAAGCTCGATATCTGTAGATAGATATTTTGGCAGGAATTATTGGCTGTTTTTTTTTAACATTTTAAGTTTTTGGAGTAATATATATATAAAAATATACAAAATCAGCTACAGTGCCGTATTATCCATTAGGCTGACTAGGCTACAGCCTAGGGCGCCATGAAAAAATAGGCGCCAGACAGGGGAGTAATAGGCGCTAGACAGGAGTTTGTTCTGGTTAGTGTTGGTCCCGCGTCTCATTTTTTGGATAAAACAAAAATTTAATCCGTTGTAATATACAGGGTGTTCGGAAAATGGGTTAGGAAATTTTAAGGGTTCATTCTGCAATGAAAAATAATGTTAGTAAGTCCTTTGACAAAATGTCGAAATCTCCTTGGTTACCAAGTTACAGGAGTTAAAAGTTCAATTTTTATTTTTGTTTTTCGTCATATTTCATTTATTTTTTAACTAATCTAGTTGACATTTGGTACACAAATTAAGCTTTGCAGATTCTAAAATTTAAAGATAAAAGTTACCTTTTTAATACCGCGAGAGGGCACTTTACCTGAAACTTAAAATCTATTTACATCATAACTTTTTATTTTGACAGATATTGCAAAGCTGGGGGCGCTATTTTATAGACAATCAAAAACTTAAAAAATAAGGTACTCTTTATTAAAGTGGATAAACCTCACCGTTTAGGCACTCAATAGACATCAAAGTTTTCATCAATTTCAATCAAATTACCTACATATATACAGGGTGTCCAGTAACTCAACTGACAAACTTTACGGGGCAATTCTACAACGGAAAATAAGAAAAAACTTCATATGAGCATATGTCCTAAGCCTCTTAGTTTGTGAACTACGAGGTGTAAAAATAAAAAAAAAATTAACACACTGTATTTCCAAAACTAAGACGTTTAGGACATAGGTTTATATAAAGTTTTTTTCTTATTTTCCGTTGTAGAATCGCCCTGTAAAGTTTGTCGGTTGAGTTACTGGACACCCTGTAGGTAATTTGATTAAAACTGATGAAAATTTTGATGTTGATTTTTTTGCTAAGGCCACAAAAACCTGATACATAATTTGTAGGAAAATCAGCAATTATCAAATGTATTGTTTTAAATGTTGAAGTAAAAATGCTTTGAAATAATATTAATATTTTTTAAATTCATTAATTTCAATATTTTAAATATGTGTTGAATAAACAGAAAAATAACGAAGGGTGACTTGTTAAACCCATAATTTATATATATATATATATATATATATATATATATATATATATATATATATATATATATATATATATATATATATATATTATAAAATTTAAAACTTTATAGTTAACTGTTCTAGTGGCAACGTCTTTCAGAATTTAAACTAACAATAAGTGAGTAACACCTCTTTAACCATTTGAAAACCATAAATGTTAGTGACCCTAAAAATTTGCATAAAAACCGTTAAAATTCAAAAATAACTTACCCTATCGTAGGAAAATCTGTCGTCTTGGCCTCTAATTCTAGGGTCCCCGGGGGTTCCATATAAATAATTATTTTGTTGTCCGTACCTTCGGCCTTTATAAACAAAAGTCCGGTAATCCTTATCACCTGGGTTTGGTATACTATAAGGTACTTGAGGTCCGTAAATATTATAAGGATTTTGCTGATTCGGCTGATATTGCTGGTATCCGTACTGGTCGTATTGTCCCAATATTATATCACTAACGAACACTATAACTAATAACAGCACAAGTTCGATCTGTTGTTGTCGTGACAGCGCCATATTTGATTGTATTTACAACGATTCGTTTACCTGAGTGACGTCATCAGGCAGGTAAAATAAACTCTCAGGTATACGTACCTGACGGCATACTCTCTCTTTTAACTGCACACGGTACCCGAGATACGATATACAATACAGTCGAGTTTTCTTAGTCATCGATTAATTGTCACACCTATTATGGTTTTGTTGAAAAATGAGTAATAATAATTCTTAAAGGGAAATTATTATCTGCTTATAGAGATATCAAATAGTTAACTGCCCTGATATCAATGCTATATTTAATGACACAGTTTTTCATGAAAATTATCTGTTTTCTTATCTTTCTATTTCGACATAGTTATGGTATTGAAACTGTTTAAAAGTCTCGCGGATTTACTACTTTCGTGAATGACTCGATTGTTTAACTCATTAACTTCTCTAATTAACGTTTAATTAATATAGCTTAATTGATCTCAGAAAATGACATGTTTTATAAAGACTTGATTTTTGTGCTTTAGAAATTAACTATCAGATTGAAATCGTTTGTTTAATATTTACTGAAGTTGAAGTCTGTAGAAACATTTTAGTACATAAGTAAATTATTGTCTGCTTTAGCGCCCAAATAATTAAATTATATTTTAAAAGCGGCGGCGGCAGGGCCATATTAACCGTTTGAGGCGCCCTAGGCTAGAATTCCGCAGCGCCTATTTTCTTATCAAAAATGTTTTGAAGAGCAAAAAAAGGTCCTTCTTTTGACGCCTATTTGCCTTAGTCACCCCAAAAATCCCCACTGAATCTAAAACATTTTTAATAAACTCTCCCGTCTAGCGTAATTTTAATAGAAATGTGCTCCGCCTTTCAGTTTTATATTTTTTATTTTTTATTATAAAGAAAATATATATATATATATATATATATATATATATATATATATATATATATATATATATATATATATATATATATATATATATAACATATATAATTACTTCTGCGTCGAAATTACATCCGTTCTTTAAAAAGATTATAATAACTATTTTATTTAAAGCAGCTATGAGTGCTTAAATAAAATTTACAATTTTGTTTCGACCGATGTCACTTTTTGATACACCAAAATTCCTTTCTTTACTTACCGGGACTAGAAAAAATATTTTTAGTTGAACAGGGCTAATAATGGAGCCATATAATATAAAGACATTATTTTTCTTTAAAGCAAACCTAATTGGAAATAGTCATGAGTGCCTGAATAGAAGCTGTAAATTTTTGTTTCGACCGATGTAACTTTTTGATACACCTAAATTAGTTTCTTTACATATTGAGACAAGAAAAAATATTTTTAGTTAAACAAGGCTAATGTTGGTCTAATATAGTTTAAAAGGCATTATTTTTCTTTAAAGAAAACCTAATTTGAAGTAGTCATGAGTGCCTAATTAGAAGCTGTAAATTTTGTTTCGACCGATGTCACTTTTTGATACACCAAAATTAGTTTCTTAACTTATTGAGAAAAGAGAAAAATATTTTTAGTTAAACAAGGCTACTGTTGGTGTAATATAGTTTAAAGACATTATTTTTCTTTAAAGCAAACCTAATTTAAAGTAGCTATGAGTGCCTGAATGGAAACTATAAATTTTTGTTTCGATCAATGTCACCTTTTGATTCACCAAAATTCGATTCTGTACTTACCGGGACAGGAAAAAATATTTTTAGTTAAACAAGGCTATTGTTGGTCTAATATAGTTTAAAGACATTATTTTTCTTTAAAGCAAACCTAATTTAAAGTAGCTATGAGCGTCTGAATGAAAACTATACATTTTTGTTTTGACCGATGTAACTTTTTGATACACCTAAATTAGTTTCTTTACTTATTGAGACAAGAAAAAATATTTTTAGTTAAACAAGGCTAATGTTGGTCTAATATAGTTTAAAGACATTATGTTTCTTTAAAGAAAATCTAATTTGAAGTAGTCATGAGTGCCTGAATAGAAGCTGTAAATTTTTGTTTCGACCGATGTCACTTTTTGATTCACCAAAATTCGATTCCGTACTTACCGGGACAAGAAAAAAGATTTTTAATTGAACAAGGCTATTGTTGGTCTAATATGGTAAAGATATTATTTTTCTTTCGTTTAAAATGTTATAACAACGAATTAAAAAAATTAAAAAACATTTTAACATAAAATTTGATTTTTGCATTAGTAGAATATCCTGAAGGCTTTTTTATCTTTGGACAAACCACGAAGGCTAAAAGCCTAAATACTAACGTACCGTGGATATCTTAAGCGAGGCAAGAGGGAGTTTGTTGACACGGGACTTAAATACTTAAAGATTTGAAGAAGAAAAGACCTCCATGGGTAGCAGGTTCGACATTCTAGAAACTTTGGGTATAAAAGAACGAACAAAGTGGGAAGTTCGGGGCCTGTCCAGTTGGACCGTATAGGGTAGCATACGCGCGGCTCCACGAGTTTCTGTGATGGGAACCGTGAGTGGAGGAACTATTCTGGACAATTGTTCTTTAAAGCAGAAGCCATGGAAGTACCTATAAAAAAGCGATAAATCTCCCACAGCCCGACGATGGGCAAGAAAGGGAAGGCTTTCTGTAAGTAAAGGATCATTAATGAGACGAATAGCTCTTCTTTGAATGGAATCAGGAATGCTAAGGGTTGTGGGGGACGCCATGCCCCAGATAGGAGAACAATATCCCAAGGGAGGTCGGATTTGGGACACACATAAAGTGTATAAATTAAAAGGGGAAAAATACTTTTGGCTCGAAAGAGAAATCCAAGCTTTTTAAAGTTGCCGTGGCTATAGATACAATGTGTTTATGCCAGTTAAGGGTACTTTCAAATGTGACGCCCACAAGATGGAGGGTGTCTTTGCTCTGTAAAACTTGGCCGCTAATAAGTAGAGGATGAGTATTTGATGACTCTTTTCGCGACAAGGAACATGATTGCGTTTTGGATGCATTAAAATGGACGAGATTTTTGGCGCCCCAATCCAATATTAAATTAGGATCCTGCGAAAGGTATATCTGCATGGCTCTGCGTTTGTTTTCCAAAAACTGATTGGGTATAGGTTAAAGTGACCATATTTTTAGTAATAGAAATCGGGACAAATGGGAAGATGGAAAATTATGTATTTGCCCCCTAAAATTTTTGTTTGAAGAGCAAAAAAACTTAACCTTTAAAATGTTTCATTGGGAAACAATAAATAAAAAAATCGGTCAACTTATTATTGATAAAGTTTATTTTATCTTACAAATTTTTTAAAGAGCAAAAAAAATCTTACCTTCCCGAAAGCCTTTTGTTACGTTATCAGTTTTACACATAAATCAATAAAATTTGTTGTGGTGCCTGTCCAGGAAGGTCTGTTCTTAAAATTTGTAAACTTTAAGAAACTAGGTACTGGTGATCCTTAGCAGCTGTTGAGCAGTGTACATCATCAATGCGGAATGCCACTTTATTTGTTTATTTGCAAAGTTAATTTATCCGTAGATAGCACTAAGTAGGTATATTTAATTTTTTTGTTTTTAAAAGAGTATTTGGTATGGGTATGGTCAGATTCCATTTTTTACGAGCTCTTCAATGAGCCCATACACGACATTGGTTTGCTTTGGGGGGTTGCAGCTAAGGAGTTGAAAAAATATTTCATTTTATTGCCAAAAAATGCGTACAATTTAAAATCAATTGACGTGTTTTAGCGTTTTTTCCTAAGTTACTGGTTAAAAAGATATTAATTTTATTCCGGATCTACCACATTCAAACAGACTTGTTTTTTTTATAGTTGTACCCTTATATCTTCTTTTTTCTTAATCTGTCACATGACTTTGTTAAGTCTTTTTATTGTCCGCGTTTTCTTTATGATATTATATCAAACTAGCTTTTTAGCGTCTTAATTAAATTCTTAATTAGCATTCTCAACACAAGATGTACGGTCAAAAATAGTAAAAAAGCGCACATTCTTGCCCCTCTGTTATTAAAAAACAAATGGGTGCGTTCCAAGCTTTGCGTATAATTTCCTATAAGCTTCGCTATAGCAAAATCCGCAAGCTTTTAGCTTTCAGTCCTGAAGCTGCTTGAACGCAGTCGATAAACATGTTATGAACCACATGTTTAAGGGCCCTTCTGATTGGCTAGATTCGAAAAGTGGGGGAGTTCATGCCATGTGCCCGCTGTAATTTGAATGAAGTGCCATTCCGTCTTTCTTTCTTAACGTGGAAGGTCTTTATCGGCGCTGGATTTTTTAGCGCCTTTCGATATTTTTGCATTGTGCGGACCAAAAAATGACGGAAGACAACTTAACTTTCGACGTGGACAACTTAGATTTTCATTTAGTGACTTTATTTGAAAAACTGGAAGTTATACGGAAAGATAAAATTAGTGGTTTGAATTTAAAAAAGTGTCCCTTCAAGCTGAACTTCGGACTTTGGAGTTTTGGAAATCTGTTATAACTGAATGTTTTGCCAGTTTTGTTTATATTTTTTTGGTATGTGGGGCAAATGCAGCTTCGAGAATGGGAAGTACGTCTCCCTCCAATATTTTTTTTTGCTCACTGCATTGCTTCTGGGTTTGCTATGATGTTTTTAACCCAGTTTTTGGACATATTTCTGGTAAATATAATTTTTTTAAGTTATAAAAGTGTATACTTTTTGAAGTACATACGGTATATCGGATAATACAAAGTTATATTTGAAGTTTATATATTTATCAAAAATGTTCACATAAATTTTGAAGACAAGAAAATAAATATCATATAACTAAAAACAAAATGAGACAAATTACTTTTGTTTTCTATCACTATATTTATCAACATTGTACGAAGCAGTTACAGTTTTCTCAAACTGAATCAGTTCAGTTTGAAAAATGTAGCAAAGCTTCGAAACTGCAGTCACAATGTTGATAAATATAGTGATAGAAAACTAGGCAATATGTACCTATTCTCACTTAAAATGGACTATCACAAAGTAACGAGACAACTCAATCCAGTATTTAACAAAAAACAGTTATCATTTATATTTTTAGTTTTTAAGATCTTTTCTCACGTAAAATATTTTTTAAAATACCTGAGGACATTCATAAAAAAGTATCATACAATAATGTAAAGCTAGGAATGTATGCAGTGGCGTACCTACAGGTATCAGGGCCCGGGAGGAAGGCAGGAGTTAGGGCCTCTATTCGATAACCAATGTATTTTCGAAAAGCAAAAAAATCACTTAAAATGAGCTCCCTTACAACATAATATGATGTACTTTGAATAAGGTCGGGGCCCCCTTTTCCTTCTTGCAACTCTTTTGACAACCAAAAAAAAAAAGGTCCTTGCCCCCCAATTGGACCCCTTCCGACTTAACATGATGCTACTTTGCTGAGATTGGGGCTCCCACTTTTACTTTTGGAACCAAAAGGAACATGTAAGCGGGACCCCATTTGGAGGCCTCTCTTAACTGGGGAGACCAGGGGCCGACTCACCCCTCCCGGTACGCTAGTGGATCGAATTCGACGCTCATCATTGGGATTTCGAAAACCGTAAGAGATACAGGATCGGTTAAATGGAGGCAAAGTTGCGCAATTTGATGCTCAATAAAATGCCGTTTTGCGTTTTAAAAATTCCGAGTACTTCCGAAGATATTCGAAAAAACCGGAATTTTCAATTTTGGTTTCTATTGTTTCCTGGCTATATTTGTTAAGATAACTTAAAATGAAAAACAGGTTTTCATGGCCACTTTTTCTGCTCTATAATTCAGTGTGATTAAATATTGAATCTGACGTTTCGGCTTCTGGCGACCATCATCAACTTAATTTTTTTAAATACGGACCTGATATTTTTTTCAATTTAATTAAATCCTTTCATCACTCTTAAAACACTATATATCGGCACTTTGATATTTGCCGACGTTTCGTACAGAAAATTCCATCACCAGAATATTGCATATTTATTTCACCATAATACGGCCCTGAACTACATTTTTAGGTAAGAAGGTAAAAAAGAATAAACTTATTACATATTCGTAATCTTTTTATTGCAACTCATTGATATCTAACAGCGGAAATTACTTTATTAACCGAAAATTTCATGAATATTAGACATAAGATACAAAAAGGTAGACAACAAATCAGCTTACATAAACAATTTGTAATACTATCTTGATGCCCATATTAAAATAAACATAATTTAATCACTATTATAAGTGTTCAAAGAGATAAATCCCTTCCGCCTCAATGACATTTTCTTTTGCTTTGCTCTCGTATCATTAATACAGCTCGAGTTAATTGTTCTTCGCAGGAATGGCGAGCGACCTCCCTTATCATACATTTGCCGTAGTACTTAAAGGTCGTGAGGTGCATCTTTAAATAAACGGCTCTCAAGATATTCCCTTTCAAAGGGAATGTAATCTAGGGGACTAAGATCTGGCCCTAGCGGGCCATCTTGCAAACCATTTATTAGGAAATATAATGGTAAAGGAATTGAGCTACTTCCCTTCCATTGTGGGGCAGGAGCCCTGTCTTGTTGCCACCCTATTTCTTGAAATACTGCCAAAGGCTTGACTATCTAGGGCGCTCATGACACCATTCTTGTAATCAAATTTAGATATCGTTCGGAAGTTAAGGTCCCTCCGTAAAACGAAAGGTCCAATAATTTTGTTCCTCCACATACCAATCCATACATTAAATGAAGTTCTCCATTGAATTGCACCTGCTGGTTAGTTTCTGTTAATAATTTCCGCTATTAGATATCAATGAGTTGCAATAAAACATTATGAATATGTAATAAGTTTATTTTTTTTTACGTTTTCCTAAAAATGTAGTTCAGGGCCGTATTATGGTTAATAAATATTCAATATTCTGGTGATGGAATTTTCTGTACGAAACGTCGGCAAATATTAAAGTGGCGATATATAGTGTTTTAAGAGTGATGAAAGGATTTAATTAAATTGAAAAAATATCAGGTCCGTATTTAAAAAATTAAGTTGATGATGGTCGCCAGGAAGCCGAAACGTCTGATTCAACATTTAATCACACTGAATTATAGAGCAGGAAAAAAGTGGCCATGAAACGTGTTTTCCATTTTAAGTTATCTTAACAAATATAGCCAGGAAACAATAGAAACCAAAATTGAAAATTCCGGTTTTTTCGAATATCTTCGGAAGTACTCGGAATTTTTTAAAACGCAAAACGGCATTTTATTGAGCATCAAATTGCGTAACTTTGCCTCCATTTAACCTGATCCTGCATCTCTTACGGTTTCCGAAATCCCAATGATGAGCGTCGAATTCGAGCCACCCTGTACGTATACCGATGTCAACAAATCTATTAGAAAAGCCATTAACTCCCAAAGTACTATACAAATCAAAATGATACTCTGGCATAGACATAGTTAGTATATAATTTTTAAATGGACAACATTACATTTTTTGATATGAGCAAAAATACAGGTACTTTACTCTTAAGCAAAAATTATATTTTTGGTCAAACCTCGTAGATGACCGATGCAATTTAATATCTAATGGTTGCTTTTTGTAGGTTTTGGACTATGTGCAGAACTTTTTACAAAGAATAGAGACATTTTGCACCTCTTAAAATAACAGACGTTTTTGGCCTCCTTATGGTTATCGTTATTAAACATAACGATTACGGCAGCAGTTTAAGACAGAGATTTTGCAGCCTCTTTAAAGAAATTTATCTTACGTCTGCGCTTTCGACACATAACCTTATTTTTTGCCTGTGGTTCACCGATTTTAAAGTTAACGAAAAATCAGTATTTACTTTTATTCTTCATAAGATATAAATTCATATTTAAATATATGCAAACACTTCTGTTGATTTCGTTTTTAAAGTAGATGCAAATAATACAGTATAAGCAAAATACAAAAAGTAAGGTTAAGTTTCGTAGTAGAATAAAAAGCAAGTGTGCCAGATTGTAACATCTAAATTAATTACTGATTTAGAATATCCGTAAAGTGCTATAGATTTTTCGCTAATTGGAGCCTTTGTATAAATAATATTTTAATTATTACGGCAATAAAATTTTAACCTTTTAAATAATTGCTATTATTTCTACAATCCGGCAACCCCGCAGTTTAACAATAACGATAACGATAACGATAAGCTCTTCGGTATTCATCCGTAATTAAAGGAGTCCGGTATGGTTAATATCGATAACGGATCATGTTTGCGTTACTGCGCAGTCTCAGAATAACGTTAACCACAACGGAATTGCAAAATAAGGGGTGCGAAATGCTCTAATAACTTTTTTTTCGTAAACTTAATAATAAAAAAGGTTTTTATATGCAGCCAACTTACGTAGACACACCGTATAAAAATAATTTTGTGCTGTTCTCTAGCATAAATAAAAATTAACTAAAAAAACATAGTTAAGAGATATCTGCTGCAGATGTCCCTGGATGGCGGTAATTAGGCACAATTTGTTTTCATCCAACAAGCCAACTCATTTATTCATTAAATTTTATTATACTGTTGGCCATGCCCAGTTTAAACCGAAAAAAGGTTTAATTATGATTATACTAGCAATTAAAAAAATAATTAAAATTTTTAAAATATATATTACAGCGTCGTAATATTATACTCTTTGTTCAAAGTATGAAATTTTTAAAACGCATAACATTTGCCATTTCTTTCTTTTTTTTTTTGTGACTTATTTAAGTGGGGAAAATGACCTAAAATGACATATCTTGTAAATTTTTGCCGATATTTTAAAAAAATAATAATGTGATTTAGTATAACAAATTTGTGATGTGCCTGTATTACTTATTCTTATTCATTACTTAAGCCAAGGTTCACCTAGTCCCAGCATAGAAGAACAATATAAGCAGACGATTTTTTATAATGTCTTAAAGTATGTCATTTTAGGCATGGTGTCAGATAAAATGACAACATAGGCTAAAATGGCATATACCTTTAGAGACGATTTCAAGGATTTTATAAGTAAACACATATACCTTTAATTCCTTAACTTTAAATTTAGGCATAAAATTTAATTCCCAACAACATTTGCTTATAGAATGTTGTCCTATTTTTAAAAATAAAGGTACTTTACTCTTTTTTATTTTTTTATGATTAGTTATAACCCGGATATAACCAATCGGAGTAAAATTTTGTATTTCTCAGTTTTAGGCCATGCGACCAGTTTTTCCAAAAGGACATTTAAAAATTCCAAAATTTTTGGTCCATTTGTTAATACCTGTCCAGGGACCTACTGTATAATTTTTTAAAATATTTTAAATAATCAACTAATACAATTTTCTTACTGTTTTTTTCTGCTTTATATATGCTAATATTACTATTTTTGTTTTTTTATACAGGAGCTCACATCAATCCTGCCGTTTCCATAGCAATGGGGGCAATTAAAAGAATATCACTTTTAAGGACCATTATGTTCATGGTGGCGCAATGTGGTGGGGCCATTGCTGGAGCAGCTTTTCTTTACGGGTTAGTTTATTTTTTATGTTTTTAAATAATCTGTGTAGCTAGTTTTAAAGATATTCAGCATAAAATTACTGCAGTGTTATACAAGGCATGCTTAATATCTTCTAAAATAAAAATACTTTATTAATTTAACACTAGAAAAAGTGTAACAACTGGGTGAAATAGGCTATACAGGATGATCAAACTTAAGTCGCCACTATTGCTAACTTTTTTATTATGGGAGATACACAGTCGGTTAAATTAGTGAAGTTGCAGTATGTTTTTCGCTGATTAACGTGCAGCAAACAAAAATAATTGAACATCGGGTTTTCGAATTATTGCAAAAAATGTACTTTTTAAATTGAAACACCCTGTATATTATATTACCATTGAAAGATATATCAAAAAAAAGCCCACATGTAATATATTCAGTTTTTAACAGTTTAAAAAAATAAATTAAGTTTGTTAATAGTACCAAGTGTCTAATTTTATTCGTTTTTGTGATATTATATTTTTTTCAAAATGCAGAGGTGCAATTAAATTAATTTTATTTTAACAATATAAACTCCTTAAACTTTAAAATTTGTAACAAGATTAGGAAAAGTCTGCCTTATCATACGTAGGTCATATTGAGATCATAAATTATACAGGGTGATCAAAAAATAATTTCAATTTTTTAGAAAGTCAAATTGCAATATCTCTCTTATTTTAAATGTATATATTTACTTTTTTAAAAACCCCATGGTTATCCAGCTACAGACCGTGTCGAATATGGTGGGCCACCCTGTATAAAACCCAAATTATCCACGACACTAAACTTGTGTGTGCATATGCATATGCAGCTTAGATCTGTCGAGAAAATGGAAATTTAACATAATTTTAACATTTGGGTAGTCATATTTCCAAAACTATAAGAGATAGACATATGAAATGTGTCATTTTCTTAAAGTTCTTTAAAATATTTATTTAATGGTGATGTAATATACAGAGTGTTTTATTTAAAAATGCCAATTTTCTATTAAATTCCCGAGAATGGCCATATTTCCGAAACTATTAAAAATTGGATATTATACATATGAACTTTTTTTTAAAGCTCTTTCATAGATTTTTAAATGATGGTGTAATATACAGGGTGTTCCATTTTAAAAAGAACGTTGTTTGCAATAATTCGAAAACCCGATGTTCAATATTGTTGTGTTGGCAGCACGTTAATCAGCGAAAAAATATTACAACTTCACTAATTTAACCGACTCCGTATCTCCAATAATAAGAAAGTTAGCAATAGTGCCGACTTAAGATTGATCACCCTGTATATTAGAAAAATACTTCAATATATTGAAGAAAAGAAACAATTTGAAGGTATAAATATCGAAATAGTAACCCAAGAACGCAGGCCCTATCGTAAGCAAAAAATATTCAACCCGACGACTACGTCATGCGTTACAGGTTTTATGGTACGCCAGAGACGAAATAAGAGGATGTTTTTAAAGTATGTGATACGTGTTTTCGCAATATTTTTATTTATTTATCTAAAAAATATGTAATCAGGCTCTGTCAGAGGCTATGTGCTTTCGAAAAGGTTTGTTTACTTTATCGCGGCATCGCTTTCAGAATGAAATAAATATGGTCTTACCTATACCTTTTGTACTTTAAGTCAAAAATTGCTTCAAAAATATTAGGCGCCACAGTTTTGCTCGTGATGTGCTATGTATGGAACATTATTTGTAACCAGACCATTTTAAATAAATTATACACTTATTAAGCTGGGTACACACGTACTTGGGTTTCAATGTACTTGATTTATTTTAAAGTAGTTATTCTATTTTACAGTACAAACTGCATTTAAGACTTGTTATTCAAACATCTTTGGTCGGTCGAACTGTTTACATTGCAAGCAAAATAATTAAACAATGTGCTTAATTTGATTAAAGTTTAGTATTATTTTGTTAGCCAGATTACACATAAGAGTTCAATGTCTTTCAGTTTTCTTTTTCTCGCATTGATTTTCGAAAAAAATCAAGCGTGTTGTTATTTATGGTTCCTTAGAACTCTTACAATTCTTTGAGAAGAAAAAACTATACAGAGTTTGTATTTATTAACGATAGATAAGGGAAAACACATATTTTAGTTTTTTTTTCATTTTTTCTATAAATTAAAAAAATACCGTATTGAATGTGGATTCTTTGATCTATTTCTATTTCTTTTGTACCTTTAAGTTTTTTCCAATTTTATTACTTTATAAAGCAATATTAATAAAGTGTGAAATAAAGTCCTGGTTTTTCGAAATGGGTGTATGTCATATTTTAGAATATTTTCACCTATAATGAGAAAATTGCGTAGGCATAAACAAAATTTTATAAATAGCCGCCATATAATGTGCTTCTTGCTTCCTTGGTGGTCTTCACTAGTCAAACAGAACCTTTTAAAAATCGCAAATGTTTATAATTATACGGGATGTCCCATGAAAAATCCGTTTTAACAGTAGGTAGTTAGTAGCATGTATTTTAGAACGGAAAATCTAGATGATTTTTACAAAATAATATCATGTTACTGGTCAAAACATAACTAGGTAACTGTTTTTGCTTTTTTATACCACAATGTCTTTGTTTGACCTCCGAACAGTGCGGACGTGCGTTGAGGACTACAAAGTTCTTCCCGTAGTGGCGGCTAGAGGTGTCGTACGAACGTTTTTACCTTCGGGGATCAAGAAAAGATTCACGCTAAATTGACGGCATCTTTCTTCTGGATCTAAGCGCTGTGAGCAAAGATTCCTATAAGCTGATGGTATCCTGTTTGGTGGTGAACACGAGGTATTTCTCAAATGGCGGGAAATAGATGGGCGTGCCATGGGAACTGTCAGTAGTGAAAGTGAAGGTTATACGTAACACCAGTAGCAGATCTTGGTTTGACAGTCGACAATTTATGCATTGCATCGAACGTTGAATTATTTGTTTTCTTTTTGGAATTTCTGGGAGCTAGAAGCTCGATTATCCAGATTTTCCGCCGACGAAGCCCTGGAAAGCATAGACCGGAAGGGGGAGAGTGGTGGATTGAACCTGAAGGGACCAAAACCAAGAAACAAAAATAGAAATAGAAAATAGAATGTTATTTAGGAATAAGAATTCTCGGCACTAAAAAGCTTTGCTTGCACTATTTTTATTAACACCGATAAACATCTACATCACTTAATTTAAATTGTTCATTAGAAATAAGTAGTTTTCTCTTAACAGTGTTTTTTTGCGACTTTTAATATGGAATTTAAAAATACATTACACAAGGGGTTTCTGAACAAATGCAAAAAATTTTAACAGGTGATTCTTTGTTCAAAATAAAAGGGTAGTTAGCTTTATAAACATAGAGTCAAAGGTTAAAAGTCAACTATTAGGGCTTGGTCCCGATACTAAGCAGAAGCGACCAGCGTAAAGCGGAGAATTTGAGAGCAGCGTCTTTGATCTTTATGCGAGAATAAAAATACTTGTTTTTTTTTAACTCAATCAATATTCCTGAGCAAAAAGACCTGTTACTGGCCGCTCGAAACAAAAAATATTATCTGCGGAGCGTTTATAATGTGTAATTATGTAAACACATAATATTGTAGTCACTACCGGCAACATGAAGAGATTTGATACTTTACATTTGACGCTTACGCTGGTTATCGTGGCCGAGGCCTACAAGGTACAAAAATGGCAAAAAATTTTCGTTTTCACTTTTTATCTTAAAAAATCGCTGAAAAAATAAAATTCTATGAAAATATTATTTATATTAATTATAATATATTGGCACTTTTTAGAATTAATGATGGTAAAAGACTATAAAAAAATAAAGGTACTTTTCCCTTCAGCAAAATTAATATTTTTGACAAACCTCGTATATCACTGCAAAAAAATAATCTCTGATGATTGCAATTTGGGTTTTACACCATGCAGAACTTATATAAAGAATAACTTTTTTCGTAAAATTAATAATAAAAAAGTTTACCATGTGATGCAAACTTAAGTAGACACGCAGTAAAAAAAAGGAGTATTATTCTTTTTAAATTTTAGCCATTGTTTTATGTGCTTATGCGAATTGGTTAAGTATCACCCTGTATAGTAACATAAAAACGTAACAGGTAAAGATGGGTCCACATTTATTTCATTATAAAAGCGATGCCGCCAAGTACACAAAAAATGGTAAAGTATTCAAACCCTTTTTGTGAACAATGATTTATTGCAGCAAAAAATATTTAACCCGACGACTTTCTAGTACCACGCCACGTGCCACCGGTTTTATAGTAGGACAGAGGCGAAATAATATGATGTTTTTTAAGTACGTCATACGTGTTTTAGCAATGTTTTTGTCATTATTTATCTTTAAATATGTAACCATGCTTTGTCCGAGGTTATGTGCATTTGAAAAGGTTTGTTTACTTTATCCTTTTTCGTGTACTTTGCACATGACTTAAATGTGGACCCATCTATAGTTTTTCTCTACTGTAGACTATGATGCTTCTTACTAAGATTAAAATAAGGATAATAAAATAATAATAAAACAGGTCAAAATCAACATAGTTTTAAATTAACCTTTAGTATGGAGATATCAATTTAAACAATATTTGTCTTTTAATTAAATCGTTATAGATGTGAGTTGAACTAGAAAATATCAATAGCTTTAACCTTTAACAACGTTTACTCTTTGTGACGACTGAAAATCCACTGGAGCCTACTTTTTCATTTTAAATTTGTTTCTAAAAATGTTTTTATATAGTTGATTTTTTTTAAATTTTTTTAACTTAAGAATTATTTAGTAAGTTACCAAAAAATTACAAATATCACTTTTAGTTAGGCCAAAGTTGATCGATAAGAAAGTAATTAAACGTGAAGATTTAATCAATATTAACAAATCTTTTAAATCAATATTCAGGAATAACAAAAAAAAATTATAATATTTTGCTAAAAGCTTAGACACAACCAGTGCCGTATTAACCATGAGGCTGACTAGGCTACAGCCTAGGGCGCCATGAAAAAATAGGCGCCAGACAGGGGAGTAATAGGCGCTAGACAGGGGATTTTTAAAAAAGTTGAGGTCGGTGGGGATTTTTGGTGACTAATTTCTCTGTCAATAAGGTGCTTTGGAATGAAATAGGAGCGAAAAGGAGGGAATAATGAATTTTTGGTCATCCCATTTGTGGTGGTGAAGTAAGGCGCGTGGCACTCAAAATAGGCGGTACGGAGAAAAGGGCCTTTTTTTGCTCTTCAAAAATGTTTTGGTGGAAAATAGGCGCTCCGGGAATTCTAGCCTAGGGCGCCTCAAACAGTTAATACGACCCTGGACACACCCTCTGCTAAAGTCAGACCTACAGACTGTCCACGGATGGGGTTTACAAGAGGAAAAATTGACAAAAAAATCATTTTGGAAAAAAAGTTAATCTTGATAAAATTTTTAGAATAAAAAATATCGATGATGATAAAAGTAATGAAGTAACACAAAAAGTTAAGATTTATTTAATAAAAAGTTAAAATTTCGATTTTTTCATGTTTTTTAATTATATAGCTAAGTGTAAACTGTTTACACTTGAGAACTGACAGAGATAGTACTGCCCGAAACGTCCATAAATTAATAAAGACAATGGAAGTCCGAAATTCTTCTTTTACTACTGAATCATTGTCTTCCACATTCAGACAGACGTTAATAATCTTTTCTTGGACAAATAAACTCTTTTTACCTTTTGAATACATCGCATCGGATCGAGTATAGTTATAGTTAGTATAAAAAATAATTTAAGAAAAAATATAGGTATTTACTAAAATGAAAATTTATTTGATGAAACCCTAATTTTTAAGGGTTTTGTTTTATTTATTGGCAAATAGCAACATTCGAGAAAACAAAAAGGTTTGTAATAGTTTGGTATTTGTGTAGGTATCGTAAAATTGTACTTGGCATCCTAAACCTAAAAACCATCTGTCAAGAAAGATCGGCTATCACCTGCCCCGTTTCAGCTGTTGTTAAAACATTCTTCTCTTCCTTTTGGTACTTCTCTTTCCATTCCATTGGCGTACCTATTTATATTTTTGCCGGTCTACAATTTACACCTTTTTCTGTTGACTACATAAAACAAGGTGCGTTTTTAATAACTTACAATGACTATATTTTCTAAACCAAGAAAAATATGAAAATAAAAACACAGTTTTTATAAAAGCCGGGCGGAATATAAATGACGTATTTTTCAAAACACCTTTATCAACGCATTAAGTTGCACCCCCAGTTACTTAAAAATCTTAAGTGGCAACAGCCCTTATGCGGCACCTCTGTGGAAAGCTTATGAAAATTGCTTTTGTCGGTCATAAAAAGACGTTGGGGTCAGGGGCGGTCATAGGGGGGCATGGCCCTCCCCCTTTTATGCCACATCCTTTGTATTTCATACATATGTAATGGCAAATATGGGCATTTAGGGCATTTAATAATGATATGGCCCCCCTCAGGGCTGGTCCGGGGGTGAGGGTGATATTTTTTTTGTAATTTTATAAAGAACAACAATAAAAATAGGGGAGGGAACTTTTTTTTTTGCTCTTTCAAAAATTTGAACCTCACACTTTTTCTCGGCGTATGGCCTCCCCTCAGAATGTCGATATGACCGCCCCTGGTTGGGGTAAAATCAAATACTACCCATTTCATATAACCATAATTGTGTTTGTGGTCAGTGATAAAATACACTACGTGTATATCGAATAGTTGAAGCTAGCTTGAGTTAAAGCGGCTTTTAAAAGTGGCTTGAAAAAAGCGATATAAACGCGCTTGAAAGTGACTTGAATCGTTCAAGTCAAGCCTGAAAATAAGTAGGGTTGACTTCACTGAAGCCGATTAGAAACACGATATAAACGATTCAAGCGGGCTTAACAACTGCCTAACTTCCGAAGAATGCTTCCTCGAACGTCATCAGTGTCAATTTCATATAAGATTTTGACATTTTTTTACAAAACATGAGTGGAAAAACAGTTGAAAAAACTTTAAAACACGCTCACACCAACAACAGCACACAAAACGGGACAAATTAAAAAGTTAGGTTTGTTTTTCATTTGATGTCTACTCTAAAGTTGGATGCAAAACTGCCGCATGCGTACGACGATGGCCTGAAATGTGCTTGACCTGGATTTTCAATCGACTTTCAAGCTACCGAAATAAACACGTAGACTTGGAAATTGCTTCAAAGCCGCTTTGTTTTCAAGCCAGCTTGAACTATTCGATGTAAACGTAGTAATAAGCAATTTATGTATGTGGAACCTCCTTCGTAAAAATAGAAAAACTTTATGTGTTTGTTGCATACCATATTTTTTCTATGATCGTATAGGTTTTATTGTTTCGATTTATGAATCTTCGGAGGTTATTATAATTAGAAATAATTTTCTGGTAAAATTACCCGCAATTGTTGAGCTATTAAGGATTACACTGTAATTCGGTATTTATTATTTATTTTTATTTTTTTATTGTACGCTTGTGTTTACACTGTTTCGCCGGTGTACGTTCGTTGCATGCACTGAGCCATCAAAGAAATTCGTGTTCCATATTTCGTATTTCATTTATCATTTGCTTTCGTGAACGTTGTCCACTGTAATATTTTTTTTGTCAATTGTTTCCAGCAGAGCCGTACTAAGTAGGAGGGGCAGTTGTCCCCCTCCCCCATCCCCAGAAGCCCAAAAAGACCTAACCCGCCTTATTTACTTACCTGGAGACCTTTTTTTTATTTTTGTTTGTTGGGTTTTTGCCCCCTCCTCCCCAAATCAATTTTCGCGTACGGCCCTGGTTTCTAGCCATTGAAAAATCCTCAAGAACAACCAAATAAATAAACTGCATTATGGCCGTGACCAGTAAAGAACCACGTAGTCACGAAAAAGGTACTGCCGTGAAAATTTCATTGGTATTGTAAAAACTCATTTCTCTACAGATTGTGCGGTACTTAATTTTATTATACAAAAGAAGCCCAGTAGAAAAAGGACCTTCTTCTACCTGAAGGCAATTTACCTGTATTTTTAATGGGGTCAGGATATACCCGACATCTGTTTGGTTTTAAGATTGTTGGTATCCTTAATAATAACGGGGAGAACTTTTTTACGTACCTACCTATGTATTTAGATTAATTTCAACGTTACCCAAAAATATAGAATATTTTTACACAAAAAATACAGTATTTTAATATGTTTCTTTTGATTTTTTACATATTGTATGCATATTCTTTTCTTAACGTTAAAAAAAAATAAATATGACTATATTTATTCCTAAAATCCAAAAATGAAATAATATACAGGGTCTTTTATTTAAAATAAGCAATTAATTTGCACTTCAAGGTAGCTAATAATAAATATTAATTTCTGGACACCCTGTATAATTTTTGTCAAAAAAATTAATGCAGGTGATGACACAGTTTATTTTCTAGCAATACAACATAATATACAGAGTCAAACCTAAGTAAGGTAGGAGATATTAAAATTTTGTTTTTGTCATGATTTTTTTAAAAATCCTAAATATCTTAAAAACCTTTAATTTTTGGTATAGGGATCGCAAATAAAACTTACCTTATTTTTATGTCCACAATCCAAAAATAAACTTATATACAGGGTGTCCCATTTTAAAAAACATAGGCTTGATATGGATCTTTTTTGGAGCACCCTGTTTAATTCCTTATATTTTTAAATTATGCTTCCAATATACCCACATCTCCCTGTAAAAATATATTTTTGAAAAATAATACCGTTTTCGTATTAGAGATCGAGACGTTTGTGGTGCGCCACCCTGTATACCACCCTAAAGAAAAGCCCTTTTCTAGGGTGTTTATCTGTGTAATAAATATTTATTTTATAACCAGGACAACTGTTAAAATAGTTTTTTATGGACCGGAGAACAAGTGCCTGAATATCTCAGACAATATGCGAAATTATCATCCCGCGCTGTTGCCACTGTTGCAGTTTTTCTTGGATTGTTTAAAACACTATTTTTTTCAAGGGCAAATACCAGTTATTAAAACATTTATATTCATGGCGGTAAAAAAACTAGCATTTGCATCTTCGGTATGGATTATTAGGATATTTTTAAACTCTTCTTGACTTCGATGGGAGTTAGGCAACAGCGCTTTACCACAAGTCGTATAGCAAACAAGTTCATCCCCTTTCAATTTGAAAACAATTGAGCTGGGGGCGAAAAAGTGAGACAATAAACAATATAGCACATACAACGGCGTGATTATGGTTAAGGTTGACATGTGACCCAGAGACAGAGGGGTGGCAATTGTCACTTTTTATTTATTAGTTGCGCCACTTGTTTCGCGCTTTGAGGACATACAGTGTCTATAAGGCCTTATGTAGTGAGTTTATTAAGAAACAAAAACACAAAAAAAATGAAGGTTCTATACAGAGTGTTACAAATTAGGATCTCAGAGAGATACAGGTTTGGTTAAATTGGGGCAAAGGTGCGCAATTTTATTTATTTTTTTTATCTTTGGACAATCCACGAAGGCTGAAAGTCTAAATACTAACGTACTGTGGGTGTCTTAAGCAGGGTAAGAGGAAGTTTGTTAACACGGGACTTAAAAACTTGAGTATTTGGGGGGAAGGAAAGACCTCCGCTGGCAGTAGGTTTCACAGTCTAGAAACTCTAGCGATAAAAGAGCGAACGAAATGGGAAGTTTAGGGCCTGTCCAATTGGACCGTATAGGGATGCTTACGTGCGGCACCACGAGTTTCTCTGTTGGGAACCGTGAGTGGAGGAACTATACTGGACAATTCTTCAGAGCAGAAGCCATGGAAGTACCTATAAAAAGCGATAAATCCCCCACAGTCCGACGATGGGCAAGAGAGGGAAGCCTTTCTGTAAGTGAAGGATCATTAATGAGACGAATAGCTCTTCTTTGAATAGAATCAAGAATGCTTAGGGTTGTGGGGGACGCCAATATTCCAAGGAAGGTCGGATTTGGGACACATTTAAAGTGTATAAATTAGAAGCGGAAAAATACTTTTTAGCTCCAAAGAGAAATCCAAGCTTTTTGAAGCTGCCGTGGCTATAGATACAATGTGTTTATGCCAGTTAAGGTTACTTTCAAATGTGACGCCCACAGGATTGAAGGTGTCTTTGCTCTGTAAAAATTGGCCGCTCATAAATAGAGGATGAGTATTTGATGACTGTTTCCGCGACAAGGAACATGATTGTGTTTTGGATGCATTAAAATGAACGAGATTTTTAGCGCCCCAATCCAATATTAAATTAAGATCCTGCGAAAGAGATAGCTGCATCGCTCTGCGTTTGTTTTCCAAGTCAGGTTTTGTGATGGGTTTAGGAACCTGAAAACTGGAGTGAAGGGTACTATCGTCGGCGAAACTATGAATGGAATTAGTTGTGGACGAGAGAAGGTCGTTGATGTGAAGAAGAAACAATGTTGGTGCCAGAACTAAACCCTGAGGGACGCCAGCATTTACTTGGTGAAAGCTTGAAGAATGGCCGTCCACAATAACTGATATACGTCGATCAGGTAGATAACTAGAGAGCCAAGTACAGAGTTTAGTTGAAAGGCCATAGGAGGGAAGTTTATTAAGAAGTGCGGCATGCCAGACCCGGTCAAAAGCTTTGGATATATCAAGAGCAACGATCTGGCACTCACCTAGAAACTCAAGAGACTTATTCCAACAGTGTGATACCAAGGAAAGAAGATCTGCTGTAGATCTTTCGTGGCGAAAACCATACTGCCTGTCATGTAAAATTTTGTGTTTTTCTAAGTACTTAAGAATTTGTGAATTAATTAATTTTTCCATTACTTTACAAAGAACTGAGAGAATTGAAATTGGTCTATAGTTAGATTTATTTATATTTTATTTTTTATATTATTTTATTTTTTTATATTATTTGTAAGCCGTTGTCAATTAAAACCAAGCTGCAACAAAACTCTCAGACAGTAAAAATCTGTGATTTGATCGCACGTGTGTGGTACCACCTGGCCTTTTTACCACTTGCCACCGGCGTAAAGGTTCGGCGTTTCCTTTATAAATGTATACCTACCTCTTAGAATCACCCTCATCTTTACTCCCTTTTCGTCCCTTTCCCTTAGCGCTTACATTTCTCTTGAGTTATCGAAAGTTTAGATAAATGCTTATCTACACGCATTTTATTTTATGATATTTTACAACACATCTATGCCATATATGACGTTAGTATTGGTAGTAGAGCAATATTTTAAAATTGCCAACCTGTGTATTTATATTTGTACTAGTTGCCTTAGTAACTTCTCAAAAAATTTACCCCCTATTTAGGATGGTGCAAGAAAAACTATTTTTAATGATGTCATGCACAAAATGTTCAATAATTACTTTGTATATTAACGAAGTATAGATGGGTCCACATTTTATTCATTCTGAAAGCAATACAAGCACACAAAAAATGATAAAGTAAACAAACCTTTTTGAATGCACAGAGCCTCGGACAGAGCCTGATTACATATTTTTAGATAAATATTAAAAAAACTTTGTTAAAACACGTACTTAAAAACATCCCCTTATTTCGCCTCTGTCCTACTATAAAACCGGTGGCACGTGGCGTGGTACTAGAAACTCGTCGGGTTGAATATTTTTTGCTGCAATAAATCATTGTTCAAAAAAGGGTTTGTTTACTTTATCATTTTTTGTGTACTTGGCGGCATCGCTTTCAGAATGAATTAAATGTGGACCCATTTTTTATTCTATACCAAATATATACCGGATGCTATTATCCGAAAGACGAACACATTGGTAAAAAAATAAAATTTGTGAAAAGAACTGGATTTTTACTTAGCCTCCCCCCACCTCAGTAAAACATTTAAGTGTCGAAAGCGAATCCTTAATTTGTAGTTCTTCGTAAATTTGATCAAATTTTAATTAAAAAATCAAAATTTTACCAAATTATCTACAGACTCTCCACGGACGAGGTTTACAAAAGGACAAATGAATAAAGAAATTATTTAAAAAAAATAGGTTCTTGATAAAATGTTTTGCTTGTAAAAAAAAGGTTTTCGAAGAGAACATGTTAATTATGTCTACAGAGCTCTTCAAACCTTCAAAAAACTTTAGACTTTGAGAAAACAAAAAAAAGAATAATTTTTGCGAGATTTCTATAGTTCTCGCCAGTAGAGAAGATGCCACAGCGTCATCACTACCATCTCACTTTCAATTATTCTCCTTTTTGTTGCTCGCACACGATGTAAACGACGCGTTTAGACAGTGATAGTTGATTGTCTTTATTTGTATGACGCTTGTGGCATCTTTGTAACTGGTTTTTAGTCTACTTTGACGATAAAATTTAATCAAACTTACAAAAAACTACATAGAAAATTAGCTTTTGAAAAATAGTTTCTTTCTTGGGAGGAGGAAAACAAAAAAACTTTTCTTCGCAAATTCAAAATTAAAAATTTTCTTTACCAAAGTGTTTCTCTTGACGCGAATAGCATCAGTATATAGGGTGTCTCTAAAAGATGCAGAAAAAAACTATCTCAAATTCCTGAGGCTATCATATATCTTTAGCTTAACTTACCTAAGTTTAAAAGTGGATGATTTTAAAGATACAGGCTGTCAAAAATGTATCCTGATTTTAGTTTTTTTATAAATAATTTTGTCATTAATAAACATATTGACTTAATATTTGTAATTTTTATTTAAATGTTACATAAAGAGTGGTTAAACAAAGTATTTTCGTTTTCGTTTTAAAAAACTAAAACCAGAAATGTTTTTTGATACTCTGTATCTCCAAAATCATTCACTATTGAACTAAGGTAAGTTGGGTTAGGGTTTTTCCGGACCTTTTAAAGACACCCTGTATATTTAGTATGAGTTCCATATTTAAGTTTTGAGATAAAATAGTTTTGGAAAATCCTAGTTGCGCGCCTAAATGCTTTTCACGAAAAGAAAATATTGATTTGGTGTACAGGGTTACCAAAAACTTTAAAAACATGATTTTTCTCCAGAAGTAACCTTTATTTATTTTATTTTTTGAACAATGTTTATTAAGTTTTTAAGAGCACTAGCGATTTTAATGCACACAATATTTTTTAAGACTGGGGAGTATCAAAAAGTATCATGAAACGGATTTTTTAAAATAAAATATGATAAAAGGCTCTAAAATTACAACAAATAATAATATTATAATTTGCTAACCAAACACTTTCGCCCCTCTCCCCATCCATACTTAACACAATTTTAATGCTGCAAACGAATTAATATTTTTTTAATGACAAACTTTATTCTAAATAAGTTTTCTAAATTACTTTTTACTTAAAAATGAAAAATAAGCGTATGTATGTAGTTTATTTTTAAAGGTAACTCTTGTGAATCCTGTATAAAAGAACCAAAATTTTCTTTTTGTAAATCATATTTTTTACAAGCAGAAATTTTGTTAATAAAATAAAACAAAAATATACTTTGTTCATAGTCACTTTAATTGAATGTTTAGCTGTGACAGCTGTTTCGTGAGTACAACTACATTTCAAACGTACTGACAAACTAAAAAACGTTTTTAGTTTGTCAGTACGTTTGAAAATGTAGTTGTACTACGAAACAGCTGTCACGGCTAAACATTCAATTAAAGTGACTATGAACAAAGTATATTTTTTGTTTTATTTTATTAATTTAAAATGTACGGTCACAAAGTAACGGACGAAACCATAAATTCTTTTTAGAAATTTTGTTATCAAAAATGACATTTTTCGGAATAATAAAATTTTGATTTGTCCCTCTTTTCTGTTCCTACCATACTTTAATTCAGTATTGCTGTTGGGGAACCAAAGGCTTGGGGTTCCATATAACAAACCAAAATACTTAGGTAAAAACAAAAAAACTCTATCATCTTAGAAAAAAAGTAATATGGAAATGTGCAAATTAAATAACTATTAAAGAAATCACCAAATTCTGCTAAAAACTTTTTAGGTACTTACATGTTAATATTAACTTTACCAACAAAGACACACTTTACAAATGCTTTATTAATAATATAGAATATTAAATACAGTTGCATTGTTTTATCATATTAAACAATGGTTAACATAAAAATTCAAAATTTTAAACTACCGTTACAGTTTTATTTTTTAGTGAATGTTTTGGAATGGGTGGTGCAAAACTGGGTATATCCCCAAACCACCAAGGAAGCTCTGGTGCTTGTGGTAATATGTCTGCTATAGAGTCGGGTCTAGGACGTGAATTTGACGGATTTTTAAATTTGCCATCATTGATATCATGAATATTCTTGCATTTTTCAAGCCAACAAGTATGAGTCTTCGGACAATGAGAATCTATATAACATTCTACGCTTGTACATTTACCCATAATATCTAAAGGATCTGCAAGAAGTCCTTTGGAACAAGAGCAATTTAAGACGTGTGTTTTTGTCTCACAAAAATTGCTTTTATGGCATAACGACTCCTCGCAAGGATCCCAACATTTCCTAGTTCTACAAACCATGTAAGAGGGACAGTCATAATCATCCAGGCAATCTGTTGATCTAGTCACAGTTAGTAGTCGAGAATTCATGGATTGAACGCACTCAGGAGGAGGGTTTTTACCTTTTTCTTTCGGTGCCAGACGAATTTTAAAACTTACTAACGTTTCCCATAGAAGAAATAACTTGTCACACATCCACGGGTTTGGATAAATATCTATTTCACGAACAATCACATTTTCTAGGTATCTTGGAGCCTCTTTAAAGAAATTGTTTCCCATTTTAAATTTTTCGACAGAACTTATGTCCATGTAATCAAAGTTTTCTATGTGATTGTGTCCTAGATCAATAACTTCCACCGGATATTGAAAGGAAATTGCAACCCGGCTGATGATATTGTGGCTTGCATCTACATATGTCAAATTTAGAAAAGACGCCGAATTTAAGGCGAAGGCTTCAAGCAAATTGTGGGATAAATTTAAACTTTTAATTGTTTTTGATAAGGTATTAATAGAAATTACTTGTAAAGAATTTCTGCTTAGATCTAGAGATTCCAGGTTTACCACCTGATTAAAGGCCTGAGAGTCAATAAATATGATTTTGTTCCAGCTTAAATCCAAGTGTTGCACCGAAACATTTTTGAAAACATCTTTTCGAACTTCCATTATTTGATTTAATCTTAAGTTTATAGTTATTAAATTTGGCATGTTTGTAAAGGCGTTTGTCGCCAACACTTTAATTTTACTATTCACTCCGTAGATATGTATGATACTTTCATCTGCAAAAAATGCACAAGTGGGTATAATGGCTGTTTCTTGTATTTTTACCAGCGAAACATGTCCTAGGGAATTAAAGTATCCTTTTGGGTGAAACTTGCACTTTTCATTAAAGTTTTCAGAACAACCTTCCACTGGAAAACCGTAATTTCGGAACTGGTTATCGCGGACGCAGTTTGGAGTAAAACACTGAGTCTTAGATACAAGAAACACAGAAAATATTAAAAATAATAAAAACATTGTTAATTTAGATTTACTAAATAACTAATAATTAACGCACTACCTAGATATCTGTTAAAGGAACTAAATTTTGCAGACTTGTTTCCTGGCGAGTCTGATAAATTTTTATCAAACTATTCGCTGTGCATCAAAATTACACATAAACAATATTCTCAAAACCCGTTTTAATTTTTTATTTCAATAAATCTGCCATCACAATTTTCATAAGACTCTTAAATTAGTTTATAAAAATCGTTTAATTTTTAGCAAGCCTTAAATTTAATTAAATTAATTAAATTAAACATATTCATTAACAAAAAATGTTTTCTAGTTTCTAATTTTAATATTGGTATTAACCACACTGTAATTAAACCACATTTTTTATTTTATTTTATTCTTTTTGGGATTATAATTAATTTAGTCTAATTATTTTCCGAAATGCATTTAATACTTTTTTTTTAATTAAATTGTATTTTTAAATGCATAATTTTAATGTTTTTTTTAATTTCAAAATAAAAATATAAGAATAAATGTAAGACTTCATTTTAATACTTTTTACGAATTGTTTACTTCAACTAGTTAAGTTCTTGGAGTTTTACAAAAATAGTACATTAATAACAAAAATTATAAAAACTGTCTTTAATAGTTTTAGAAATATGGCCATCCAAACCTTAAAACCAATATAAGCAAGGAAAGGATAATTTTTAATATATTTTCGGCAATAGGCGCAGTACTTACAGCCTAATTATTTATTTTTCATTTTTTAGTTCGATATATTAGTTTTCTGCGGACATGTGATATTGAAATGTTTCACGAACTATTTCGTAATCTAATCATTTCATTTAAAGCTTCACTGTTGCATGGGGTTTCAGAACGCAACTACTCCGAACAAGTTTCTGTCAGCCTTATGCTGAGAGTACGGCCGAAACTACACTCATGCGCAGATCGCGCACTAGCTCTTTCTCTGTTACTCTCCTACAGAAAATCTATAAAGGAATTTATTTATCCTGGCGATCCTAATCAGGATAACGGGATACTGTTTGCAGATTATTGCATTGTCATGGGTCCTTGATACGTGTGCAAAGTGTCAAAGAAATCGAATCGCTGGAAGTTGGTGAAAATTAAGCTTAAAGATTCCGTTACATACAAACATACATACATACATACAACCCAAGCTAATAAAAGCGTGTTAAAAGTGCCGCTTCCAACCAGGTTTCCCATCTTGTTATTATTGGTTAAGGGGAAGTGGAACATTCGGTAGTATGTTCTAACTTCTAACCGTCTTTCCGAGAAATATACCCATATAACATTTTTTGCCGGCGTTGTACATTTAATTTACTGGCATTGCCAACACTCTTTAATGGCAAGGCATTGGCAAAAAGGTATCAAAAAGACGCGAAAGTGGGCAATTGGCCGTTATTAGGCCACGTGTTGCAGATAATGTGATGGCATCCGTCAATAATAAGTTATGCCAAAAAATGCGTTTTGGATGATGGTATCCATCATTAATAAGTTATTGGCAAAAAAATGCGTTTAGGATAAGGGCATTTATCATTAAATAAGTATTGCAAGTTTTATAAGTTGAATGTCCCAAAAGTTAAATAACATATTTAGAATTTTGTAATCGAAAAAAATGAGAAAAAAGGCAGGAAAACTTAATCAAAAATTACATAATATAAATTTTTATACCGTAACGATAAACCAAAAAAAAAAGTATGTAATAAAATTTAAAAAAGATAGTAAATCAAAAGAAAACACTTTAAAATAGTAAGTATTTAAGGGACACTTACACTCAATTGTCAGATCCAAAACATAGGGAGAAATATTTTAGGAGTTAAATGTCAAAAAAAAACTATTTATTATATATAATTTTTTTATTAACACGTCTTTAAAACTTTTAATAGGGCAACTCCCTGATTTCATATAATTTTTAGGTGACTACAAATTTAAAAGGTTTTAAACAAAATGTTTACAGCTCCTAACAGTCTACTTGAATAACCCGCCTTCTTGACTAGCCATCACCAATTAATTACACAACACCACACACTAATTAGGTAAACAGATCAAAAAGTTGCTCGAATGTTAGTTAAATACCAATTTTAATAATATGGTTTAAAAAGTATAAATATGCGTTGAAGGTTTGCCTTCAAAAATCCAATATTTATTTGCCTGCAACAAAAACGCGTGCTTTATTTAATCAGGATTGGTATGCCGCCATTTTTGTATGCTTGCCGGCAATTCGCCTGCATGTAAAATTTATTGGCAATTGAGTGTTTATTTAGGGTTAACTTTTTAATGCGTATAAGATGTTGGCATAATATTGCCACCAATTGCCAATGCTTTACCATCAATGCCAATATGAAAAATGTATATTGCCGGCAAATAGTGTTTGCTGGGTATCTGATATTGGTAAATATTTTTGTGTAAAATATGCATTTAATGTAAGCTTCTTGAAAATTTTTTTGCATTAAATAAGGAAAATATGCAACTTGCATAAATGCTCTTCTTCAATCATCAGGCACAAATCTAAACATCTATGCACTGACTGAATTTTAAAATCCGCCGTCGAATTTAATGATGCGATAGCAAACACTCTGCCAGACCCCTGTAGAAACCCTGTGAGATACGCGAAGGGCGTATTCTCAACATCATTAAACTGCACTTGTTCGCATATGATACGGCCATTGAAACTTTTCAAACTCGATCGCATTTTTAATTCACTTTTTACCACTGTACTTACCCCTGATCAACCTGATTGGGGTGTAATTGTGCCCTGTCATTGACCCATCATAAAAGATACTTTAGGGGTGGAATAAAACATTCTTAGTTGTATTGTTGATGTATAATGTTTTGTTATAGAATTTTACTAAAACCAACCAAATAATGAATTTTTTTATGTTTTTTAAACATTAAATGAGAAATAAAATTAGCCAAAAATAAAAGGCAAAATATACGTGGTATACTGGATTTTTATAAACCAATTTTCGGTTTAACTCGGTCGGTTTGTTTGTCTGTCTGTCATTAGTCTCTTAAAACCAATGATCTAAAAATTAAAAGGATTGCTAATAGAAAATGATCCCCATATATTTTCAATAGACCTGCGCACGAAATTTTTACCCCACACCATACAACAAAAAATAGTCCCCAATATAAAATCGGTTTACTTTTTAGGGACTACTATGAAATACGAATACAGACTTAATATAAAATATTTAAATATGTATACCTAGAAACAAAATTACTTGGTATATTTTCTTTATAAATTAATCATATACAAAATGTTAAACCCGGTCCTGTTGTTTGTTTTTCGCTAGTCAAATTTTTTTTACTCCGCATGCCCACAAAGTGTACTGCGCAGTGCCCAGGTAGGGGGTTATTATGATTTTCGCTGCAATCATCCATATTTATTTTTCAGATCGTTGCTTAAAACTAGTAAGTCCCAAGGTTAGTTTATATTTATATGGTTGCGACACATCCTCAACTTTTAGGCGGTTCGAGGTCGGGGACGCAAGGAAGGGCACTTCACTGAGAAAAGTTGGTAAGACTGGGTAAAATCAAAGCTAATGATTAATCCAGTGGCGTCTAGAATTTGCGCATTTCATTTTGCATTGTTTTAAAAGTGATATTTGTTGAAAAATGTAATTCCAAATGTTTTTATCTAAAGTAAAAGAATTTACAACTTAATAATAATTAAAAACTGTAGTGTAAACGGCTGTTCTACTAATACAATAAACTGTATATCTTCGGCACTGAACAACATGGCCGAAAAATGGGAGATGTGACGTCATAACACGTCAAAGCAATATGGTCGAATGTCACGACCCTATATAGACCGATTTTGGTAAGTCCTAACAACGTGGGACTGGGCAGTTGGTAATATACAGGGTGTCTCTCTATTTATACACGAAATAACTTTGCTCCTCTTCAAATAGAATAAAAATGTTTATTCGAATACACTCTTTTACGGACAGTATTAGTTATTATACATACAAGGTGTCTCAAAAAATAATTTTCATCGTTAAGTACTTTTTTTTTAATAGATCACCCTATATATTTTATCAAATTTTCATTCTATATTAAATTCTACATCAAAAATGTATAACTCACTATACGTCAATTATTGCTGGTCTTTGAAAGAAAATAATTTTTAGTTTATAATTATTTGTAAATAATGTAACACAGTGACAGGTCATACAGGGTGATTAAAAATCGATCACGAAACTTAAGGGGTGATTCTACTTGACAAAGTAAGGGTAGAGCTTCATATAATTTTTTTCAAAATGTCATTCGTTTTCGAGTTACAAGTCGTCAAAGTTCAATTTTTATTTTGGATTCTTCGCCATATTGCATTTATTTTTTAACCAATCCAGTTGATATTTGGCACACAAATCGAGCTTTGCAGATTCTAAAATTTTAAGACCGAAGTATTTTTTAAATACCGCCAGAGGGCACTTTACCTAAAACTTAAAATTTATTTACATCATAACTTTTTATTTTGACAGATATCGCAAAGCTGGGGGCGTCATTTTATAGACAATCAAAAACTTAAAAATAAGGTACTCTTTATTAAAGTCGATCAACCTCACGTTTAGGCACCAATAGACATCAAAGTTTTCATCAATTTCAATCAAATTACCTACATACATACAGGGTGTCCAGTAACTCAACCGACAAACGATTCTACAACAAAAAATAAGAAAAAAACTTCATATAAACTATATGTCCTAAACGTTTTAGTTTTTGAATTACGGGTTGTTAAAAATTAAAAAAATTTGTTCCATTTAGAAAAGCAAAGTTGGTAAAACCGGATTTTTTTAATTGTTTTTAATAATGTTTTATAAATAATTCTGCCAGGGCCCACGTCTTTATGAGAGCCGGCCATCTCTTATCTTATCTGCATTTTTAAAATAATAAGCCTTTTTTCCAAACTTGGTCAAATTTTTAAATTTTAATCATTTTAGTTTTACTTGATATAAACACCTAAAAAACGATGATCCGTGAGTAAAAACTTAAAGTAAATTTCTCACCCCTGAGTGGGAATTGTGCACGTGCCACATATGTCCGAGAGATGCAATTGTCAAGGGATTATAGTGAATGGATATGCCCTAGATACACATATAAACGCACTATATCATCGTGAGAATATTTATCGGCTAACTTACAGTTTAAATCGCGTAATTAAGCTATTAAACTTATTTTCACATTCACATTATGTTCCCATTACTTTGCCGTCTCAATAGCTGTTAAGCCAATTCGATATAGTATGGAAATAAACGTAAATATTTTACATTTTTGAAGAAAATTAATTTAAAGAACTGTATAATTTGAAGAAATTATCTAAAACTAGTTGGATAACTTTATCAATTAATTTGTCAGAACAATGCTTTACCCTTTAATTGTCAACTTCGAATTTGACAGATTGAGATTGAAAAGTTTAATGCACTGTCTAAATGTAATTTTCAATTGCCAATTAAAATTGCAATGTAAATACTGTTTTAAAGTGTCAAAGCAGCTATAATAATCACCTGTGTTTCCAATTACAAATTTGTTATGTCTTTAAAGTTAAATGTCTAGGTAACTTAACTGTAAAACTTGAAAATTTATTTTTAAATGTGCCAGCAGATACTAACTACGTAAAAAGTAAGTAAACATATTAGTAGGTTCCAGTTAAAGTCCATTTTTCGGCCATGTTGTTCAGTGCCGGAGATATACAGTTTATTGTATTAGTAGAACATCCGTTTATACAACAGTTTTTACTTATTATTAAGTTGTAAATTCTTTTACTTTAAATGAAAAACATTTGGAATTACATCTTTCAACAAATATCACTTCCAAAACAATACAAAATGAAATGCGCAAATTCTAGACACCACTGGATTGATCATCAGCTTTGATTTTACCTAGTCTTGCCAACTTTTCTCCGTGAAGTACCCTTCCTTGCGTCCCCGACGTCGAACCGCCTAAAAGTTGAGGATATGTCGCAACCTTATAAATATAAACTAACCTTGGTTTTGCGCAAGTAATAACATTAGCAATCCATCGAGATCAGTGGCGCCATCTAAAAATAAAAAATAAGGGGACAAAAAATTTTACAGTCCTTCAGGATTTTTAGGGATTGTTCGACATTAAACATAAAAATGTGAAAATGCCTTGTGGCCCTATTTTTCGTTCGATTCGACGCAATAATTTTAAAGCCATTTTAAAGGAAGCAAGAAGATTAAAGGTGGGTATATATTTAAAATAATAACGAGGTATTTTTTCGAAATTATGGAGGTTTGACCACCACATGCCGAAAACCGACCGTTGATGTTTATCTTTTTAAATTATAACGATCTTGATTTAATTAACCAAAATATATAGGATGTTGCCAGTTTGGAGCTTAAAATTGCACGTAGGTATATAGCAGCTTTAATATTTTATTTATGAGCCGTTAAACCAGTCAAATATTTGAGGTAGAAAAACTTATTTAACTTAAGTAATTAATAGATTTTTACAGTTTCTTTTTTAATATTATATTCTTTTGGTTTTTATTGGTACTCTTTTAAATAAAAATTACTTATGTAAAATCCGAAAAAAAATCTTAATTAAATAACATTTATTTTTGAACTAACACATTTTACTAAATTAAATATTTTAAACAGTTTTTAAAAGTGTTTTAAAGAGTATCTCAAATCAATTTTTCATCTAATATAAATAATAATTATAATAATTCTTATTATTATTATTAAAAATAAATAAAACCAGTAAAGAAGTTTAAAAATGTTTAACTCAAAAGTTAGTTATTTAAATACTAAAAACTCCTCGTAAAATATTAAATATGTCTACAAGTGTTCTAAATAAAAATCTGTTGTCTTAAGACGGTGGTTTTTAAAGAGAAACCAACACATGTGGATAAACGGAATGTATTCTGTTTAAGCCCCTTATGGTATACATCTGCTGACATTTGATACCCACATACGTCATTAAAAAGCTAACTAAAATCTAGTGCTTTTTAAACAAAAAGTGACCTTAAAACTTTATTATAATACATTTTTTTAAATTGTGTTATTACAAGAGCTGTTTACTAATAATTACCAACATATATATCACAACAAATAACTTTAAACACCTTATAGTAAGAACATTTTAAAAGCGCAAATTCGGTACCCTTTGAAAATAATACAAAAAAACATAAAAAGGCCGCCTGCAATCGGACTATTTTATATACAAAGGCGCCGCTATCCTTTACAGCGACGCGCCGATACACTATAGGATAGAAATCCATTATTTTGGCCAAAAAGCAACTTTGAAATTTTAATGGCTCATGCTGTGTATTTCAAAGTAGATACTTCAAACTACATGTACGCAAAATTATAAAAGGATATGACGACTTTTATTGGGATAATAAGAAACTTGAGAATGTATTTTAAGTAAACATAAATATACAACATTTAATCTACCTAGTTTATTATTAGCCTTGTTTACTAAAAAAAGTAAAAGTGTTTAAATAGTAAGAGCTATTGTTGTGTTTCCGATGCAGTCTCGCGAAGTTTCGCTACTTTTGTCAAAGATTTTTTACCTTTTCCTTTATCAGTTTTTGTACTTACAATTGCCTTCCTACTTTTGCTACTTCTGAGTGTAAGGACAGATACAAGATTTTTATAATTTACAAGGTTTTCCATTTATAAATTAATATGTTTTGTCCTACACTGTATATCCTAAAAAATAAAAGCATTGTGATGAAAGATTTGGATTCTACAGAATCTACCCAACAAAACAGGGTTTTTATTTTTTTATACGTGAAAAAATAAAGAAAGTTGGGTAGATGTATCTCTATTACGCTTCTAAGAATAATTTAAAATTATTTTTCAGATGTGGATGGTCATATTTCCGAAACTAATTTTGATAGACACATCAAATGGAGTATTTTTTAAAGCATTTAAAAGATTTTTTTGATGGTGATATAATATTCAGGGTATTCCATTTAAGAAAATCATACCTATTGTCGTACCCGGTATATCATATGAGATAATAATCATCGGATTACTGATTAGAATACTATACCGAATTAACCAAACAAGCTGACATATTTTAGTTTATTTTGTACAATAAAAAATAATAATGTTAAGGGGGATGTAAATTTATAATAACATATAATAAGTTTTAGGTTTCCAAAAGCATTTGTAATAATTTATAATATTTTTCCAGTAAAAAGCACCTCATTTTAAGTTATATTGATAAGTTTCAGAAGTTTGACCAAAAAAATTAATTTTTATCCCATAGTGCGATGACCAGCTGCATCAACCGGCATATCATAAAAGAAATATGGCAAAGGCGGCCGCAAAGACAAGCATGCCGATTTATTTGCTTTAAACTTTTTTGTGATTTTTGTTTCTTATCAAAGAGCACCGAATTTACATTTTTAAATTGTTCCTTCTATACACACACATAACTTTTTTCGAAATATTAGAAATATTTTTTTACAGATATAGTTTAGTTCATTCGTGGACACCACTGTATATTAAATTGCTGTTTTATAACATTTTGAACTACACTCATCTAACTTTTTTCTATAATTAGATCTAAAATATATTAAACAAACCCATATAAATTATTACTTTATTAAACTTTGTTTGAACTTAACTTTCTAGCAAAGAAGATTATTTATTAATTTTATTAAGACGAAAAGTTGGTTTGGAAAGATGTTTGTTAAAAGTTTAATATCTTAAAGAGCAAAATTAATTTTATAAAAACGAAATGGCAAGATTTTGCCGAAGCTACCGCTACCGCTTTTTTGGTCTGGCGCCCCTTATATACACAGACAACTAAAAATAAAAGAAAAACTCGGGTTTCAAATGTTTTTATTATACTTATTTTCTGTTTGACACCAGATAATATAAAGTTGTGTTTGTAACACTACGTTTTTTTATTTTCTTAACATTTCACTGTTGCCACTGGACAAAAAAAACAATATAAAATGTTTTAATTTTTTATAAAATTACGCAATTAATAAAATATAATATCTGTGAAAAATAAATAAATAAATAAATTGTAAAAACATATTAATATAAAGTGTTAGGCCTTGGGCACGATAGCGACAGCATCGAGCGGGTGATTTAAAAAAAACAAGTTTTTTATTGTCGCATAAAGATCAAAGACAGCGCTCTCACAACGCTCGGGCACGATAACCAGCATCAGCGTTGAGCGGCTGATTTTAAAAAAACAAGTTCCTTTATTCTCGCATAAAGATCAAAGGCAGCGCTCTCACATTTCCCGCTCAACGCTGGCCGCTGACGCTGACGCTTAGTATCGTGTCAGAGGCCTTAAGGTTTGGGCACGATAACCAGCGTAAGCGTCGAGCGGCTGATTTAAATAAACAAGTTCTTTTATTCTCGCATAGAGATCAAAGACAGCGCTCTCACATTTGCCGCTCAACGCTCGCCGCTGACGCTTAGTATCGTGTCAGAGGCCTTATGAGCAAGATTGTAGCCTTTATTACTCAACCAGTTATCGCAAATGTAGTATGTATAAAATATTTTGGTTACAAAGGATGTGGCATGAAAGGGGGGCCATGGCCCCATGCCCCCTATGACCGCCCCTGTGTAAGACCAAAAAGCTAAACTAAGTATAAATATGTGTAACTAACTTAAAAAAGTTTCGGATTCGACTTTATAAAAATGTAAATCCGAATAAAGATGGGATTCTTTTTTATAATAGTCCTTAAGTTTTTGTTATATAGTTAGAAATATTTTTCTGACTTTTCTTATTTTTAGTATTTAAAAAGAAACAACTTAGGTACCTAAATAAGTAGGTACCCCCGAATTGATAAAACTGTAACTGTACTTGTAAAAATATTTTAAGACTTGTCTTATGTAGGCCATGTAACATGACCTACATAAATTGGGTCTCTGAAATATACATATACCCAAGAAAAGCAAAAACCTAAAAATATTAACGACCGGTCGTACTTCTTTCAGCTAAAAATGGTTTGCAGAAGGGCAATGACCCCAAATATATTGAGAAGGTTTTTATATCATAAAAGGTTTTTGTAAAGTTTTTGCACGAACATTAATTTTATAACTGTATCCTCAATAAAGCCCTTGGAGGAGAAGTAATATAAAGATAAGGTGAAAACGTTTTTTTGTCTTTAAAGTTTTGTAAGTCTGGAATAGGAAAATAAAAAGATCCTTTTATAGGCGAAGACCTCTTTTTTCACCCTCCTGGAAGTCATCCTGCCGGCGCCCATGCTATTTCCATGTGGCAACGCTAGGACTTTCAACTACTACATTTTTAGATCTACTCCAAACCTAACTTTGTTTAAAAGAAGAAAATTTAATTTATTTATCACTCTTTCCGCGGTCTTCGAGTAGTGCGGTACGTTTACGTAAGAACATAGACTTCCCGGGTAGGCGATTGAAGGCGTCGTACGAGCGTTGCTGTACCCTTGGGGATCGAGAAAAGATTCACGCTAAATTGGGGCTTCTTTCTTCTGGGGCTAAGCGCTGTGAGTGAAGATTCCTAAAGCCTGAGGTTTTTTCGTTTTGGTGTTGAACACATGGTGTCTTCGTATGGTCGAGGAGGTGCGCACGCCTTGCGGAAAAACGTCAGTAGTGAAAGTGACGGTTATGCGCGATACTAGTAGCAGCCGCTGGCTTGATAGTCACAATTTATGCATGTTCAGAAGTTTATCGCTGTTATTGATTTAAATATATAAATTTTTTAAACCGGAATTTCTGGGAGCGGAAAGCTCGACAATCCAGATTTTCCCACAACAATACAACTTTTTTTAAAGACTACAAAAAACCTAATTAAAATGTTTTAAAAAATGTAATCATGCAAGGGACGTGCATTGCCATATGACAAAAGCATTTTTTTTAATACAATTTATTAAAAAAAAAAGTTAGTGTTGCTGTCAAAAACAGGGAAATAAAAAACATCCAGAGTGGCTTTCCAGTGACGCAAATAGAGCGCTCCCGAGTAGCTCAGGAGCATTTCGTTCTACTTTATGGCGTTCCAGTGACGGAAAGTGTTATGCACTTGAGCAACTCCGTTTTTCTTTCCCCTTGCCCCTCATGCACCAACCCCTCTTTTGGTTTTTGTGCTTCAAACGTGTTTTTTTATGGTTAAGGATAGATTTTTTAAAATTATTTATTTAAAATGGAATTAGATATGAAAAAGAGATTATTATTAAAAAGCCAAGAAAGGTTAAAAACAACGAAATTTTAAAATTTCTTAAAAGTATCTCTCTTTCCTTGTCTAAGGATGCGTTCCAGTGACTAACTTTTAGAGCAGTTCAAGAGCTTCAAGCCCTGGAGCGTGACGCACAAAAATTTTCGTCACTGGAAAGCCACCCCGGAGAACCACCCGGTATGTCCATCCCAAATATTACAGGAAAAAACTCGAAAACTAAAATTTAAGCTCCATTTAATTATTGGGTCTATGATTTGACTTAAAATTATGAAAAATTAAATTTGACTTCAAGTGTAAAATAAAATATTGCTTTTACAAAAAATAAGTGATTTTGCTATTGTTAGCCCGAAATAACCGCTTATCAATTTTTCACACGAAATGTTTTTATTTCAGAGTAACGGTTCCGGGATACCATGGTTATCAAGAAAATCTGTCGTCAGCAGTCGGACATCCGACAAATATTTTTACATCGTGGGAAAGATTTGGAATTGAGTTTACTTTGACCTTTTTAGTTGTGTTTTCTTATTTTATATCAATGGATACTTACCGGAAATGGCTTGGCACTGGATCAATTACCATAGGAACTACTTATTGTGCTTGTTCATTTGTTTTTGTAAGTATTGATTGTGATTATATTTTATCAAAAAGCAATATACAGATGAGGCTTCCTATACATAAGTCGTTTTGTAAAATTTTGACTAGTCACTTTAGAAACAAGTAGCGAATATATATATATATATATATATATATATATATATATATATATATATATATATATAAATATTCTACTCCCTTTAACTTACAGTAGGGAATTTTTTCCTTGTGCTTCATAACATATATAGCCACCCCGCTACAATTGTTGCTCGTATTTACTGAATGCGATTTCAGTAGGGCATCAACGGCAGGATTTAATATCCTACCGCCAGACAATGAAACTTGTCTAATAAGTAGACGCTTGTTTTCTATGCTATTCACCACGACTCGATACAGCCTCACTGATATGTTCCTGTAAGGCAGGCGAAACCGGTCTGGGGAGAGTGGTGGATAGCATAGAAAAGCAGGATGTTTTCTTTTGACTGTCTTTAAAGGGAGTATAATATTTTCTTTAAAACACTAAGACAGTAAGGAGCCTCTATGCCAAAGAATTTAAAACTTTTATATATAAATATTAAATTTAGAACTTATATTATTTTGTCAATGCCCTTTGGCCATATACTTTTGTGAACAGGAACGGAAAGTATACAAAGTGTTTTTGAAATATGGTCCTAAACTGCTATGTTCCAAAGCACCAAGCTGACGTCATTATGACGTCATGTTTAAGTCATTTTTGGTCATAGGACGTCATCACACCAAAATTATGGCGTCATTTTAAGGTCATTTTAATGACGTGTTCTTGACGTGTTGAAGTGACGTCTTTTGACGTCATTTTTCGTTATACTAGCTCATAAAAATCTAATGACGTCATGTTTAGAAAACCCGCCAGAAAAATTTTGTGACATTATATAATTCGTATCAAAATTCAACCGAAATATCATATGACAGAAAAATAAGACTAATAATTTACAAAATTGAAATAGGATAAAACTGTACCGATAGATGGCGTAATGGACAATAAACTACTACGTTTATTCAACATCTTCGCTTTTTATTGCTTACACCGTACCGATGAGACCAAAATAGTTCGAGACCGGTCTGCGGTTGATGATCACAATTAGCTTTGAAAGAAATGTCTTCCGCTAGTGTAAAAATCTGCATCTCTTTGGACAGTGTCCCGAGAGATGCGACCTTGCAGTGCAAGGAAATTGCAAACAGTAAGGAGTTTTTTCCTATTTCAATTTTTAAATAAAATATCATATTATTTTAGCTCTTAAAAAAATGGTATATGCGTCAACTTTTCGTCATCTTAAAGACGTCATTATGACGTCACTAACGTGACATCTTTTGTCTGTGACTTGGGAGGTCATTTTAACGTCATTTTGTCGTCATCTTATGACGTCTTTGCTGACCAAATGTGACCAAAAATGACTAAAAAAATCCGCAAAATTTCCATTTTAAGATGGAGTGCTAGAGCTGGAACAAAATAAAAAAGTAAATATCCTAAATATCCTTTATCTAGTTTTGTTGTAATCTGGCAATGTTATTTAAAATATAAAATCTTTTTTTTTTAATTAAGCAAGTAAAAATGTAATTTTGATGTCACATATAAGAATATAATAAGAAAGACTTAATTAAATAACGTTTATATCTAGCCTAATTTTACTAAAGCAAGTGTTTTTATTTTTTTGTCGTTGAACACTCTGTATTTGGTGACCTATATTTATGTTTTTTTCTATTTTAATAAGAGAATCCTATCATAGTAGCTTGCCACCACAGTCCACAAACACTTTGTATATTTGAGGTTGTATATTGTTTTTAAATCTAAAGCCGAAAACGAAAATGAAAAAAATGTTTCTTTTTGTTTTTAAGATATTAAAAATGTGTCTCATTTTTAAACTTTAAATACAAAAGTTTAAAAAAATTATCCAAACCGTCCAAAAAATATATTTTTACGGATACAGAGAGCCAAAACTGCGTGGGTAAGAAAATTTTATTTTTTTTAAATAGAATACCCTGTATATCACCTTTACAAAGGTATTTTAAAAAGCTTTACAAAAATACCACATTTAATATATCTATCTTTAATAGTTTTGGAAATATGGCCATTTAAATCTGAGTATAATTTCCATTTCATCTACAGTTTCACCTTAGTGAATAGGTAGAATAATGGAAATTTTATTATATCTACTATTTTTTCATATTTTAGCGGTCATATTTCAAAAACTATTAAAGATAGATATATAAAAGTATAAAATGGCAAATGCGAAAGTTAATTCAAATTTAAGCAATAAAGCTAGGAAAATCATAATTATCTCAAATAAAACCATTATTTTTTACATTACTTCATTAAAACTAGGGTTAAACTCAGAAATTTTTTTTTCCGGGGGTGGATGGAGGGAAGTTTAATATTCCAGGGGAGGAGTCTGTTACCAAAAGAAAAAATATTACCACCAAAAAGTTGAAGAACAAAAAAAAAAGGTTTTTTACGTTTAAAAACCAAACAAACAAATACTTTAAGAAGTTAATTTAATGTTAGGGATTTTTGTTGCTCCGGGGAAATTATCCTCCCTGGGCAACCCTGAATTTAACGCTGATTAAAACGTGCTTAAACCATATTTTTATTATTTCAGATGCCCTATTTGAATCCAGCACGAGCTCCTAGGCCCATCATTTGTTCTCAACAAATGGGAAGCACATTGGTGGATTGGATAGGACCTATTCTTGGCGGTCTGGCGTCGGGTCTTTCCTACGAGTATATTTTCAATCCCAACCGAATAAAAAAATCAAAAAAGGAAACCGGAGATGAAGCATCCAGCATTCCATCTGACGATGATCTGAATTATGATGATTTGGATAAGCCTCAAGTTCCAAAGTTTCACGGGTCTACCTATAATACATACAGATCTACCACTGGCATAGAGACCAGAACCAACTATTGTCCTAGTTTATTTTCAGCACCCCCGCACGGCTTGAAAGGGTTGAATCAATTTATGGTGGAACTAAATCTCTTTGCAGAAGCCCTCCCTTAACAAGGGCCAATTTAAACAGATCCCAGTCAGTATATACAAAATCTAATACCGCAATAAATCGGGAACTGTTACCTAAACCAGGACCTCTCGTACCTGCTCAGTCTTTATATCCAATGCGTTTAAACCAACAAAACCATCTTCAAAATCAAAACGTTCATAACCAAATGCAGCAAAGGTCTGACCAAATCTATGGCGTAAGAGGCATCACTCCTGGAACTAGCTCTACGAGATCCGATAATTATGGAACCACTGAGAGACAACAGCCACCTCCATCTCGGGAAAATTATACAAATGAACGTCCGAGGAGGGATAATTATGCTACAACAGAAAGCACCTATGGAACACGGGTGAATCCACCTTCTAGCTCGGATAGTAGCGAAAATAATCCACCTCCCCAAGAACTAGAAGACCGGAATCGGTCTATGCTATGTTAGGTTCTCAAGGGAGGAATTTACAACAGAAACAAAACAGTGGTCCGTACCCCGAAGGTAGAAGTGTAGTGGGAGGTAGTACTCAAATCCGATCTAACCAAAATACTCAAATAATATCGACTAGTGGTTCCAATTCTAGTTCCTTTCATCATCAGCATTCTCCTAATCCCCAATATTAGTTTCATGTTTCCTAGAGTCAGATCCAAAACTAAAGATTGCACAATTATTATCAATGAACTGTTTATAGATTTGTTTGGTTTCTTTGTTTTAAAGTACCACCACATACAGGGTGTCTCACCGGGAACTGCTGCGATAGATTTCTCCAAAAGTAAGCTTTGAAACATTTTGAAAATTTGGTAACAATATAAAGCCAGTAGGGGATATACAACTAAAATATTTTGACAGCTCTATCAATTTTGGGTATACCAGAAGTTAATGTCAACTTTCCTATTTTAAATGGAACACCCTATATATTATTTATTTTTAAGATTCTGCTTAAAATTCTAAACATAATTTATGTATAATGTTCTATACCTAAGTCCAAACCGACTTATTTTAAATTTTATGTCAAAAATGACGTTTGCAACCCATTACATAACCATCACAATTAATAAATACAGAGTGGTCAAAAATAATCGTTAGAAATTATTACCACAAAAACCTTAAAGGTCAATTTTTTAAATGGAAATCCCGATCTTTTTTACCTCATCCTATTAAGCATCAAAATTAGCGAGAAGATTGTATAGGGATGTCTATTTTAAAAATTAATAGTTTTCAGAAATATTGATATTTTAATATTTATCTATTCTAACAATGCTTTTAAACTTACCCTTATTTTTAATGCCTAATATGATAAGGTAATAAAAGAAAAGGGTTTCCATTTAAAAAAATGACTTTTAAGACTTTTTGTGATGATTTTCAACCTTTATTTTTGACCACTCTGTATTTATTAATTGTGAAAATAGCGATACAGTCTAGTAAAGAAGTTCTTTCTTTACAAGGTCCAAACCCCAACTCATATTAAAGGCTTTTGTTTAGAAGAAATTGATGGTTATGTGGCTTGCAACCGTCATTTTTGACATAAAAATTAAAATGAGTCAAAAATGGTTGGAGGTATAGAACATTAGATATAAATTATGTTCAGAATTTTAAGCAAAACATAAAAAGTAATTAATATATAGGGTGTTCCATTTAAAATAAGAAAGTTAACATTAACTTCCGGTATAACCGGAAGTGGTAGAGCTGTCAAAATATTTTAGTTGTATGTCCCCCACTGATTTTATATTGTTACCAAAATTTTAAAATTTTCCAAAGCGTACTTTTCGAGAAATCGATCGCAGCAGTTCGATGGTACACCCTGTATTGCTCTGGACCTTATATTTGAAATGTAATGTTGTGTACAGTAAATTGCATCAAAATAACGATTTTTTTTCAAGCGATACTGTCAAAATATCAGAGTAACTAACCCAGTTATAAAATGGACTTCATGGTAACAACCCTTTTAAAATGTTTTTAGGGGCTTTGAATATGGAACTACTTTTTTAATTTTTGCTTTAGTTTAGATTTTTGTTACTATACCGGTTGAGCTAAATAACATAACACATAGGCAATATGAGGAAAAGAGACAATCTAAGTAAATCCGGCTTGTAAACATGCGTGACTAAATGTGCTTGTTTTGTTATTCTATTACTGGCCGATATACCAAAACTGCTTACTCATATAGTATAAATACAGTATTTAAATAAATTCAGTATATAAAGCAAATTTTATGCTCTCCGAAAATAATAAATTGATTTTTGGTAATGTTAATAATTAACACATGAAATTTCCCACATTAACAAAAGCCGTAAAAATAACCAACTTTCCGATATTCTTTAAATCATTTTAAGAAACTTTTCTATATACAACTTTTTCCCAAACAAATATTTAAGGTAGTTCAATGTCAAATGAGTGCTTAAGGTAATTTGACTACCGTGGTATTTATATATGGCAACGCTGCGTAAAAACAATAGAAATCATAAGCAAAAATCTACTGCACAGGCATCTTTAAATAAGTTATTGGTTTTAAATTGTTATGTTAATTTACTAATAAAATCTCTAAACCACCCTTATCATATCACCAAAAATATATTTCATTGAACAGGCAAAACAGTCACTGAAATTTTTTTAACAAATTTGTAAAGCAAGGTCAAGTAGCACATAAATTTAAGGATAAACATGGAAAGTTTCCGTCAACTAACGTAAATATGGATACATCGGGCTATTGTCGTCGAATTGTTCATTTAAAAACACTCGGGAAAAATATTTTCTAATTATTGCGAATATTATATACTCATTGGATCTTGTAACCGAAAAACGTATTGGAATGGCATCAATTTTTTTATGTCACATAGACCGTATTCGATAAACTTTTTCGGGCGCAGCATAACCTTTTGGCGGTGTTGCCACATGTCAGTCGCATACATATTTTTCTTAATTATTTATTAATTACTCCTATCACAAGCTCTGAAGGTCGAATTTTAATTAGCCAAAATGAAAGAATTGTTTTTCCTTCCGTTGATACAACTTTCATTGACATCTGAACATCAGTTTTTGTGAAGTAAAATAAAATCTGCGATTTCCCAGAAGAATCAATGTTAAAAGAAATTGTTTAATATTATTTATACATTTTTTCAGTTCTCTGTAGACCTTTCAAAATTTAACTGGTGGTTATTCTTATTAGAGACATTTTGCACCTCTTAAAATAACAGACGTTTTTTGGCCTCCTTATGGTTATCGTTATTAAACATAACGATTACGGCAGCAGTTTAAGACAGAGATTTTGCAGCCTCTTTTAAGAAATTTATCTTGCGTTTGCGCTTTTTCGACACATAACCTTATTTTTTGCCTGTGGTTCACCGATTTTAAAGTTAACGAAAAATCAGTATTTACTTTTATTCTTCATAAGATATAAATTGATATTTAAATATATGCAAACACTTCTGTTGATTTCGTTTTTAAAGTAGATGCAAACAATACAGTATAAGCAAAACACAAAAAGTAAGGTTAAGTTTGGTAGTAGAATAAAAAGCAAGTGTGCCAGATTGTAACATCTAAATTAATTACTGATTTAGAATATCCGTAAAAGTGCAAGTCCGTTTGAATTTCTTAACACTATTTGATTTTTATTACTGCTATAGATTTTTCGCTAATTAGAGCCTTTGTATAAATGATATTTTAATTAATACGGCAATAAAATTTTAACCTTTTAAATAATTGATATTAAAATTTCTACAATCCGGCAACCACGCAGTTTAACAATAACGATAACGATAAAGATAAGCTCTTCGGTATTCATCCTTAATTAAAGGAGTCCGGTATGATTAATAACGATAACGGATCATGTTTGCGTTACTGCGCAGTCTCAGAATAACGTTAACCACAACGGAATTGCAAAATAAGGGTGCAAAATGTCTCTATTATAAAGAACTAGTATGCTAAGTTTCATAATTTTGTGAACATTAATTACAGCGAATCGCGTCCTCTTAAGAAGAATGTTTTTAATCATCATGAATGATATTTTCACAGTATCGTTTAAAAAAATCGGATTTTTTTTGGGCCAGTCTAGTGTACAGACTAATTTATTTTAGTACAACTTTAAAGTTTCTTTGTGTACTGACCACATTGTTTAAAAAAGTAGAAACTTTTTTTCATTGACCATTATTTAATCAGTATGTTGTTGTAATTAAAAATGCCCTAAAATATTAATTTTTTATAATTTTATTATTTGGTGTAAATATGTTACTATAATAATTATTGTACAAAATAACTATTATTTTATTTTATTTTTAGAGAATAATGCATCCTGATGTGTTTATGAAAACATACACGTCGTGCCACCTCCGACGTGTTCAATTAAGTTTAAGTAAGTTTAACACCCTCTGGTAGGAATTAGACAAGGAAAGCACGACGTGTATGTATTTGTTGATATACGTATTGCTCATGTTGAAACAAATGTGTTTTGTTTATATACAAACCAGTGTGTGACTGACTGTTGTACATAAGATTTACTTTTTTTATTGTATATATTTTAAGTTATTTTTATATTTTGTAACATATCATGTATAGGAATATATTTGCTATTTTGGTTATAAACTTAGGTATTAAAAAAATAAATAAAATATATAGCCTCGGAAACAGAGTTTTATTTTAAACACCAAAAAACTATTCACACAACAGTCAAAGAAAGTATTCTAAATTGTTTCTATGAAGTGGTGTGTGTGTGGCTGAATGCCAGAGACCCTGTTCACTAGGCTGTCAGAGAAGATTTGCTAGTATTTAGGCTTGCTTAAATATAAAACATTGTAAATTGTAAGAAAAAAGTCAAACTCCCTTTCTTAAGGGTCTACAGGTGACTGAGATCGTGTTTTTAACATCTGCCAATATCCACATTCTTAAGCCGGCTGTCCATGAGAGCGGTTTTCCGCTCGCGGATGATAATTCAGCATTGTGATTGGTTAGTGCAAATTTAAAATGCTTTTTCGCCCAATCACAACGCTGAATTATCATCCGCGAGCGGAAAACCGCTCTCATGGACAGCCATTCTAGGTGAACTTTTCTACTCAATTTGTATGATGGTATCGCGTGGTCGTAAACGCGGAACGAAACTGAAATTCCTTAAAGGTAATTGGCTTACCTAAATTTTAACTAATTCAGCTGACTACATAAAGCAAGTGAAATTATGATATTTACAGTTCCGTTCTGGGTTTACGCACATGGGATGCTGGATTTACACGCAAAGTACCAAATAATACCAGTCCGTAGAACCCCACAAGTGAGATTTCAGCGTACCCTAAAAATTTTAGTACCTACCCTGACCAACAGATGGCGAAAGTAGTACGATGTCGCTTTGCTAATAGGATTACCATCAGAAATTGATAGCAGTCGCTGACGAGCAGTCGGTCCGATCAGTTAGAGTGAGGATATACGCAAAATTTAATAAAAATAAAATCCCCGATAAATGGACCCAGTATCCATAAGATTATTAAATTTATGATTTCAGAATAGGATATATCGATGCGTTTTTACAAAACATCGTAAGCGACATTCGCCAATTTTACGGGAAACGTTTTTTCTTCCCATCGCGTTATTTTTAAAGAAAAACCGAGATCTGAATGTTTTTATTTTAGATTTCTTCTTAATTTGAATTACAAAACAAACATATTTAACATTTAATGTCAAAATTTTCAGAATCTCCTAAAAAAAAGCTAAAATTTTAAAATTCTAAACCTAAATAATAGTTAATTTTTACATTTTTTATTTTTATTCAATTTATCTTGACAACGGTGGCAGACTTGCCACCAAAACGTCGATTTTTAGTTCTCTATTTACTTGCTTTATTTATTTTTTGGTACTTTTAATGTATGTTTTAGCGTGTACCCAAATAACTACCATTAATTAAATGAACCGCCGAACCAATATAGAACATATCTTCATCTGAAATAAAGGCGTGCACTAATGTATGTACAAAAAAATTCCCAACTTTGTTTTCAAAATAACTCAATGAAAAAAAAAAACGTTTCCCGTAAAACTGACGAATGTCGCTTACGATGTTTTGTCAAAAACCCATCGATATATCCTATTCTGAAATCATAAATTTAATAATCTTATGGATACTACCATTTATCGGGGATTTTATTTTTATTAAATTTTGCGTATATCCTCACTCTAACTGATCGGGCCGACTGCTCGTCAGCGACTGCTATCAATTTCTGATGGTAATCGTATTAGCAAAGCGACATCGTACTACTTTCGCCATCTGTTGGTCAGGGTAGGTACTAAAATTTTTTAGGTTACGCTGAAATCTCACTTGTGGGGTTCTATGGATTGGTATTCTTTGAAAGTACTGACAAGACCTATTCTTTTAAGACTTGATCAGTGACCAAACTGATAATTTTCATTCTTTTAAAACATATGGCGCTAACTTCATTCTGAATGTTTATTGATATTGGAAAAGGTATCTGTCACGTGATTAACTCTATCAGGGTGAAGGTATATGAACTGAGGGAAGTGAAACTGATCATTGCTCATGTCTCGAAAGATTACCAGTTGTGTTGAATGCAACGAGGTTATTTTTATAACAACGGCAGGTTGAATGACGCTTTTGTATTGAAACCTTTCGGCGTCTCTCTCTCTATCTCTCTATTTTTGTTTTCTTTGTTTTGGTCCCTTCAGGTACAATCCACCACTCTCCGCCTTCCGGACTATGCTTTCCAGGGCTTCGTCGGCGGAAAATCTGGATAATCGAGCTCGTAGCTCCCAGAAATTCCAAAAAGAAAACAAATAATTCAACAATCGATGCAATGCATAAATTGTCGGCTGTCAAACCAAGACCTGCTACTGGTGTTACGTATAACCTTCACTTTCACTACTGACAGTTTCCATGACACGCCCATCTATTTCCCGCCATTTGAGAAATACCTCGTGTTCACTAGCAAACAGGATACCATCAGCTTATAGGAATCTTCGCTCACAGCGCTTAGATCCAGAAGAAAGATGCCGTCAATTTAGCGTGAATCTTTCCTTGATCCCCGAAGGTAAAAAACGTTCGTACGACACCTCTAGCCGCCACTCCGGGAAGAACTTTGTAGTCCTCTACGCACGTCCGCACTGTCCGGAGGTCAAACAAAGAGTCCTTTCGGTGTCTCATGGTTGTTGAAACAGCGTCCATGAAGTAATTAAACCGACACACTATAACAACTCTTTAACAGATGGAGGCATCGACGTTGCCGGTAAAGATTTCGCATTAATGCAATTAGTGTATTCCTTTTACCTTTTAGAACCATTCTGAACCGTTCTCTGAACTGTCAATAGTGTCAAGAACGGTTCTACAATATGAAAAATGGTAAAAAATTGTAAAAGGAACACTTATGGTGTCGTTCCGGGCGGTTCTGGAGCATAAAAGGAATACAGCAAATGACACCACGGATGAAACCGATACGAAACTGACACCCAACCGTTGCAATACAACCGACTGCGCCAATTTGTCAAGAAACAACTTAATTTTAATTTTGTCATGACATCTTTATGCTGAAACTCGCAGCACGACTTTTCTATGCTCGACAAAAAATAGCAATTAATCGTGAATGGGTTTAAATATATTATGAAATTTAGATATTTTAAGCGATAAAATTAATAAAATTATGATTTTTAATAATGCAATTCATCAATTTGTTCCACTGAGTGAAAAAAACTGCTTCAACAACAAAGAAAACAATAATTTATTTTTTTCCTCAACTTAAATTATAAATAACTTTTGAAATAATTTTTTTGTAAAAATATTAAAAGACCTTTTTGTAGACATTAAATTCTCTTTAGAAATCTATGTTATATATAAAGGAATGTAGATAGATAGATATTTTGGGTGGAAGGTGCATCGGCGACTAGGGCCATTTAGCAATAAAGGAATATACGTTTATATTTTGGTTAGTTATAAAATTCCAAAATAAAAAAGATTAACCTAAAAAACATATTAATGTTTAAACCTTGATTATGGGAAATCAGCTGGCAATTTAATTTTCTAACTGCCTTTTCACATTAGCGAACCCGAAAAGCATATTCAGTAACAGCAGACGCGCTAGACTTCCAGCGGCTCTTCGGCTTTTCCGGAAAAGTGTCACATGTCACAATCGGGGGGGTCATGGTTAGTTCTGGTTAGTTAAATATTTTCTTTTTAATTTCCCTTTATTAAGGAATTAAAGAAAAATGGGTATGGAGTCTTATGAGACCTTTCACACGTTGAGAACCCAGAAAGTCGGCTCAACGTGTGAAAGGTCTCATAAGACTTCATACACTTCGATAGCGTCGGTCCGTCGCCCGGATTCCCGGCTTCCGCTAATGTGAAAAGGCAGTAAAGGTGTATGTGCAGATAATTTTTTACTTCGATAGTTGGGCAGCTTTGACGCAAAAATGAAATAACAAGTACGAAATCTAAATATAAAGATCTTTAAATATTATTAAGAGCTCAAACCTTCACAATATTTTTTTTGTCACCTGGAATATTGTTTTTGATCTATTTTTCAAGAGAAAAAACGGTTTTTGGCTTAGTGTAATGTATATGTGACGCCAAATTTGTCTAATTGTCAATTTTATATATTCGTGAAATAGCAGTAAATAAAACTGTCCCATTAGAGTGGTCATGGTTAGTTCTGGTTAGTTAAATCTTTTTTTTATTGAGGATTCAAAAAAAATTACATAAAATACATGAAATAGGCAATTACACAAAGTCGGCGTAACATATATGTATATTATTCCTAGAATTTCTATAAATATGAAATGGCGAATGCGCAAGTTAAGAATATCAAGTTCTACAATCTTAATCGAAAAATAGTATTAAATATCTTTTTTGTTTATTATACCGTATTTTTTTCGATTGGAGTATTGCTAATCAATTATTTTTTAAAGTAACTTTTTGGTTTGGCTAAATAAAGATTAGGACAGCAATATCACGGAATTTAAAAAATTGTAGCTAAATTACAAATTGTTTTAAAAATCATAATTTTTGCTAAAAATGCAAAAAAATAAAATCTGGTAGTTAGAGTGCCAAAAATATACAAAAAATTTCACATATATGTATTTTGTTTTAAAATGTTTTTATGTTGAGACATATTCATGCAGTTCTGCAAACCAACACATTAAAAATATAATATTTGCTAAATTAAGTAATTTACAACAAAAATCCTTAAATTTAAATCAACCGAACTCAAAAATTAGAAAATAATTTTCCATTAAAAAAAATATTGTCATTTCATAGTAAAAGCGTGGGGTGCATTTTACTATTTTTCATAACTTTTCCATCATAGATATTTTGCAAATATAATAATTATAACATTTTAATATATTTATCACCCCACGCTTTTTACTATGAAATGACAATTATTTTTTAATGGAAAAATTATTTCCTAATTTTTAGTTCGATTGCACATATAAAGCGTGTTTTTTTAGTTTTTAAACTATTAATTATTTTTCATTTTGGTTTCCTGCATCTCTTGCACAAAATGGCGAAAAGTTTTAATGAAGCAAGAAGTGGCTAAATGCAAAAATTTTTCCAACTGGATTGCAACTCACTAAAAATTTCTTCTTCATTAGTAGCAAAGTTTGAAATTTTGCCAACAGATGGCAATCCAGGCAATGTTGGACCGTTGCCAATATATTGCAACCCATAAAAATTTCTTCTTCATTTGACAGCAAAGCTTGAAATGTTGCCAACAGATGGCAACCTAGGTGTTGTTTTTATTTTTATAATATAATGGAATTTTTTTCCTGGCGATCAAAAAGAATGTTAATTTTTATTAATTGCACCATTATGTATTATGTATACATTACACATAATGTAATTTTTTATTATGGAATCCCTTGAACTAATGGTGCAGCTAACCCTATATTTTTATTGTTCATCAAATTGAGACACCCATGAGTTGCAACCTTATACCCAAATTGTGTAAAAAAACTAAAAATTTCTTCTTCATTTAATAGCAAAGTTTGAAATGTTGCCAACAGATGGCATCCTAGGTTGTTTTATAATATAATGGAATTTTTTTTTCCTGGCGATTCAAAAAAGATAACGGGATACTGTTTGCAGATTATTGCATTGTCATGTTTCCAATACGTGTGCAAAGTTTCAAAGAAATCGAATAGCTGGAAGTTGGTTAAAATTAGGCTCAAAGATTCCGTTACATAGCCAAATTATTAGTTACAACCCAAGTTAATAAAAGGAGGACTTTTTTTGCTTTTACTTACTTGTACTTTTTTCTAGGTATTTGTATTCCTATTCATATACCGAATTTCAGTTTTCGACCCAACTCTGCAATCAATAAGCATAACCAAAGACAAATGTAGTTTCACTATAGACACCCAAAACAATGCTACATTTTTGGCCATCAGCTTGGACGCTCGCTTCGTGGAATTTATGAAGCGGGTATCCATCAAGTACACACGTAAAGAGTATGTATAATTTGCCGCTTCATAAATTCAGCCAAGCCAGCGTCCAAACTAATGACCTAAAATTTATCATTGTTCCTGAAGTCTATAGTGAAACTACAATTGTCTTTGGCATAAGGTAGTAAATAAAACTTTTTCTAATGTAAATAATTAAGTATTTTATTTAACAAATAAGTCGTACATTTTTAAGGCCTATTTACATTGAATGCAATGCTATGGTATAATACTTTAAATTTTTAAATTAGAACACGTTCTAAATGTAACTGCAAAGTGCAAAAAGTGCACATCTTTAATAAAACCTTTCGGCAATTTTTTATTACATTGCATCTCATGTAAACCGACCTTTATTAATAAATAAAAACAATATAAATAAATATAACAACCTAATTAAAAATATATTTATTTGTCCATTCACTATAATTTCTGTTATATAACGCCTTAAGATTGACTTTATTTTATTTTACTTTTAAATTGTATTTATAAGTTTTTGTTCAAATAAAAGCAATATTAATTCAAGCATTTAATCGCAAATGAACAATTCATCCTTCTTTTTTCAAGATTTATTGATTTTATGCAACTTTTCGGTTTTTAAAGATAATTTAAAAATATGGTTATTTAAAAAGTATGTATAATGTACCTGCTTACGATCTATACAGGGTGTCCGGAAAGGTGAGGTCAAAAATGATAGGGTTATTAGAGTGAACAAAAATAAAGTTAGTACTTCATATAAAAAAAATACTGGATGGTATTTATTTGGGTACCTTTAAATCGAAATTTCTTCTTGTGCAACAGTTCAAAAGTTATGATTAAATAAAATAAATAATTTTTATACCAACTTTGAAGGTTAATATCTTCCTAACGAAGCGCGATAGAACTTTTTTTTATATGGAGTACTAACATTATTTTGGCTCACTCTATCACGCCTATCATTTTTGACCTCACCTTTCCGGATACCCTGTATAAGAAGTAAGTGTGTTGGAAAAGACGTTGTTTTTGAAAGTCTTTATTTGTATCTTATCTTTTTACAATTTTTTCTTAATTTTATTTAAAATATAGTGTCAACTTTCATTTTTATTACGAATCTTTGTCAGTACACCTATTATTTAAAGTATCCTTAAAAAAAATAAAGATTTTAAGGGGAGATGAAAGCTCCTTAATTTTAAAAATAATTTATATAGTCACAGCGTTTTCCCGTGCAGATAAAAAAACATGTTTGATGATATACAAAAATCAGTCAACAAATATACAGGGTGTTCATTTAAAAACTTTCCACTCAAGTTATCTTCGAAACGAGACAGATTTGAGAAAATCGCCGAAACACGTCAAGATATTTATTGAGGGGAAACGTTTTACAAAAAATTGGACAGCGCCTCTTTAACCCCTTAACCACCAGGGCCACCACCCCAAAATTCTTAAATGAGAAGGCGGGTCGAGTGATACATCATTTTAAAGCTCCTGACGAGTACTTTATAACCCTAGAATATGAAGTCAATATCTTCACCTATTACAAAATGGAGGTACTTTAATAATTACCTAAATACCTGATTTGGATGGTCATATTTCCGAAACTAATAAAGTTAGATGTACCTAATGTGGTGTTTTCTTAAAGCTGCTTTAAAGTTCTTGTTAATGGTGATACTGGTAGTAATATACAGTATAAAGTACTCGTCAGGAGCTTTAAAATGATGTATCACTCGACCCACCTTCTCATTGAAGAATTTTGGGGTGGTGGCCCTGGTGGTTAAGGGTTAAAGGGGCGCCGTCCAATTTTTTGTAAAAAACGTTCAACCTCAATAAATACCTTAACGTGTTTCGGCGATTTTCTCAAATCTGTCTCGTTTCGAAGATAACTTGAGTGGAAAGTTTTCAAATAAACACCCTGTATGTTTATGCATCTTCTGTTTTGTATAGTGGTAATATTTTAGGTTAACAAAATAGCTGATACTTAATACTAAAAACATTTAAGGTGTCAACCAGCGACTTTTACGCTTTTCATTAAAGCCGTTGAAAGGTAAAACCTACTAAGTAACATTTTAGCAGTGGTGTAGCTACTATGGGGCTAGACGGAGCAGTGCCCCAGGGCTCCCGGGCTAAAATACTGAAAACAATTACAGTGAAAAATAAAGGTTAAGACTTTTTTTGCATATGAAAATGGTTAAATAAAGTTGTTTTTATTACACAAAGAACTTTTTTGCTTCTCGACATTTGCAATTTTTGGGACCCTACATTAGATTTTTGCCCCAGGGCCCCTGGTGACCTAGCTACGCCACTGCATTTTAGTTTAATTTTAAGATCCGAATATTATATTCCTTTCTTTAAAAGAGTAAAGAAAATACAGTGTGGGCCAAATTAAACTTGCCCACTTTTTAACTAATATTAAGTTTTTATCTGTTGCGCCCATCGTTTTAGTTTTTGAGGGCTAATAGGTAGATATGTTTTCTTTAGGTTTGCCAATTATGGTTAAATAGATTTAAACAGAACCAGACTTACGGGACTTTTTCCAAAATGAAGCATTAAATTTTTATTTTTAATTAATTTATTGTTAAGTTTGGTCAGCATCCAACTCAGTAACCTTAACCTCATATTATTGATTTTCAAAAGACACTAAAAAAAAGTTTATTTTTTAAATCAAGAGAAATGCATGCTTTATGGGGAGCATTATTTATAAAAAAATAATTATTATTCCTAAATTCTCAAATTGTTGACAGATTTGCTTTCACTAAATTATTTCCCATAGTTTGTCCACAAGAAAAACGTATTAGCTTAATTGTAACTAAATTAGATTTCTTTTGCAACAAGGTTAAATACAGAATTTTTAAAAAGTCCCGTAAGTCCAGTCCTGCGCAAATCTGTTTGACCAAAATTGGCAAACATCGAAAAACATATCTACCTATTAGCCCTTTAAAAATAAAAAGATATGCGCAACAGATAAAAAGTTATTATTGGGTAAAAAGTGTGCAAGTTTAATTTTGGCCTACCTTGTATATCTCCACTCCAATGTTTTAAATAAGGTTAAGAAAACTTAATAGTTGCTTTAAAAAATTAATTTACAATTAATTGTTTTTTAGATAAAAACGGCGGCCTAAAAGTGTTTTTGTTGACACCTGGTAATATTAGAGACATTTTGCACCCCTTATTTTGCAATTCCGTTGTGGTTAACGTTATTCTGAGATTGCGCAGTAACGCAAACATGATACTTTATCGTTATTAACCATACCGGACTCCTTTAATTACGGATGAATACCGAAGAGCTTATCGTTATCGTTACCGTTATTATTAAACTGGGTGGTTGCCGGATTGTAGAAATTTTAATATCAATTATTTAAAAGGTTAAAATTTTAATGCGCTATTAATTAAAATATCATTTACACCTAGGCTCTAATTAGCGAAAAATCTATAGCAGTAATAAAAATCAAATAGTGTTAAGAAATTAAAACGGACTTGCAGTTTTACGGATATTCTAAATCAGTAAATAATTTAGATGTTACAATCTGGCACACTTGCTTTTTATTCTTCTACCAAACCTAACCTTACTTTTTGTGTTTTGCTTATATGTACTGTATTGTTTGCATCTACTTTAAAAACGAAATCAACAGAAGTGTTTGCATATATTTAAATATCAATTTATATCTTATGAAGAATAAAAGTAAATACTGATGTTTCGTTAACTTTCAAATGGGTGAACCACAGGCAAAAATAAGGTTATGTGTCGAAAGCACAGACGCAAGATATATTTCTTAAAAGAGGCTGCAAAATCTCTGTCTAAAATTGCTGCCGTAATCGTTATGTTTAATAACGATAACCATAAGGAGGCCAAAAAACGTCTGTTATTTTAAGAGGTGCAAAATGTCTCTATTGCTTTAAAAATGTATAGTTAAGGGGTTCAGACCTAACTTGACATCCATGACTAATCTATGACTATTAAACTTACAAGAATAAAAATGTTTATAAAATAAGTGATCCATTTAATAAAAAACAATTTTAATGGCATTATAGCCAATTTCACATAATAAATTTCCTTAAAATTAGTATTTATTCTACTTTGGCCATAACGTAACATAGACCCGATAAAAAATAAATGTTTTAATAATAAGAAATGACACAAATAGCGATAATTCCTAGTACTTTAATATTATGTTTTTCACAGTGGTTCCCAGGGCCGTATTAACTGTTTGAGGCGCCCTAGGCTAGAATTCCTGGAGCGCCTATTTTCCATCAAAAAATTTTTGAAGAGCAAAAAAAAAAAAGGTCCTTTTCTGCGTAGCGCCTATTTTGAGTACCAGGCGCCTTACTTCACTACCCGAAATAAAATTTGATGACAAAAAAATGTCATTCCCTCCTTTTCGGCGCCCATTTGCCTTTTTATTCCAAAGCACCTTATTCACTAAGAAAATAGTCACCAAAAATTCCCACTCGACCTAAACTTTTAAAAACTCCCCTGTCTAGCGCCTATTACTCCCTGTCTGGCGCCCTAAGCTGTAGCCTAGTCAGCCTAATGGATAATACGGCCCTGGTGGTTCCTCTCTATAACTTGCTTATCTTTTAAGATAGAAAAATGAAATTTGGTATATTGATACTTGACATAATTATACATTAATTAATTAATCTATTTAGTTGCTTTCTATGACTTTCGTTTTAACCGAAAATGACTGCTTCTTTTAAATTTAACGCTCGGGCACGATAAACAGCGTCAACGTTGAGCAGCTGATTTCAAAAAATAAGTTCTTTTATTCTCGCATAAATATCAAAGAAAGCGCTCTTACATTTCCCGCTCAACGCTGGCCGCTTACGCTTAGTATCGTGTCAGAGGCCTTAAACAATTTAATTGTTTAAATTTTAATCTAAAGTGTCAAATTGGGCCAAAAGTCGATTTTAACTCAAATAGACATGGAAAAATAAATGTGATCTTTTTTTGTTTTTACGATTTCTCCAGACGGAGTAAAGGTTTAAAAGATCCTATTTATGGCCATTCTATTCCAAACAAGTTGGTACCACATACATTTTGGAAAAGGATTTTTCAAAAAAAAGAAAATATCCAAAAATATCGTTGTTTTGTGGATGGTTGGTGAAAAGAAACCAAGGCCGATTGAAAAAGTCAATCTAGTTTTTGACCAGACTATTTTCACTACCCGATGGACTTAATTTAAACGAGGATACATATTAATAATAGTACATAAAAGAAAAAAATTAAAAGATAATACTAAATTTAAAAATAATATACTTGCATTTCACGCAGGAATTATTTTTTTCCGTCTTTGTTTTTGGACATAAATAGGATTTTTAAAAACTTTTACTCCATCCGGGGAATGTCAGAAAAAACCAAAAAAAACGATTAAATCTATTTTTTTATGGTACTTGACTTAAAATTAACCGTTTTAGCAGTTATTTCCGGTTAAACCGGAAGTAATAAACAAACTTTTTGCTGAAAGTGTAGTGTATCATATCTCAACAACTAATAGAGACATAATTTTAAAAATTTAGTATCTCACTATGATTGATCCCTCCAATTTAATGTAATAAAAATAAATGGGGTATTTTATTTAAACCAAATTTGATAAAAGTAGCTTTAGCGGTTTTAAAGATATTTAAAAATTGCAGTACTTTTTACTTACCCAGTATAAAACTTCATTCTTCTATCTTAAAAGATAAAAAAAAACTATGGAGAGTAACATCTGTGAGAAACACCCAGTATTTTGCTTGATTATCTATCTATCTTAGTCTAGTTTTGACCTACGAATGTAGGATTAGAAATATCTAATAAATAAATACTTATAAATTAATGTCATAAAGGCTATCGTCCTGTAGCTATTTGGAATATTTGTAGGTAGGTATAGTGTATTTCAATAATGTCAAAAAATAAAATAACGATATACAGTAAAATAAACCTATTTTAATCAATTTTATCTAGATTTCTCGTATTCTTTTTTTTTTATAGCTTTCAATGTGACCTTCGGTTTTTTTAAATAATCAAAATTCAAGTGCGTATTCACATTTTCCCAGTAACTGTAAAGGGGTAAGGGTTCATTAGTTAATTTGGGGTAATAATTAATATCAATAAATAAAATCGACCTACAGGTAATTTTGTTGATTCTAAGGCGAATTTTATTTATGTGAATGATTAAATTTAGTTATAGATTAAATTTTCTATGACAAAAAGGAAGTGAAAAATAAACCTCTTTAAATGATGTGTGTGTGTAACATAAAAATCGCAAATGTGATTTAATTATAAATTTTACAATACCAAATCGTTAATTTGCCAATGTGCACATCAGAGACAACAATGAGACTAATAACTGGTCCTAACAATTTGTCCATTGTATTTATCTCTTTCTGGTTTAACGCAAGTTCCAATGAATATGTCTTTGTCTTTCATCATGGCAGGCTATCGTAGATGGAGCAATCATCGCTTTGCCCTGGTTGCCAAGTTGTTTACAATTTCTGTATGTAAACTTTAATGTCCTTTTTGGCTCACATCTAATTAAGAGAAAGAAAATATACCATGAATCGAATATTTTTAACTTGACAACGTTGCCGCAGACAGTCACGCCGAAATGTTAATCGATATTTGTGTTTGATATTTTTCAATGGCCGATTTGTTTGGACAGTTTGTTTACATTTTCTGTGATTTATTGTGTTTCGTGGTTTTTACACTTAATTGGACTTTGAATATTGACTTTTATTTTTATTTTATTTAAATTTGTGCTTTTCATCAGATAATTTAAGGTAATATTGACATGGTTATCTGTAAGAAAAATCTTTATAAAAACCAAATAAATGACATTTTTAATAAGGTGTGTGTAATTATTGAACTAAACCCCAATATTTTATATTAATAGGAAACAAAAACAAGTACCTAACATTAAGGGCAAAAATAGCACAGCTATGTAATTTGAATTTGGCGGGCAAACGATAAAGTCGACTCACGCGCCATCTGCGTTTACCTGCCTTGAAGACAGACAAGGAAGGCCCAGCAGCTATCTCTCTCTCGGATAATTTGTTTACATTTAGTTGCTCGTCTCATTGTTGTCTCTGTGCACATTTCGGTTTTTCCTTTAGAACCAACAATATATTCTACTGAAACCAAAAATACGCAGCTAAATTAATTAAAACTTAAGATGTATAGTGCTTTAAATCTCAATCTGAGTATTTTCTTTAAAAATCATTCATCGGAGTTAATTCACTGCAAATCTTTCACAGGTGAAGCACCCATTTGGTTGCTATTTAACAAAAATATATATTTTTTGTTTAATTATGCACAGCCACAGATTAACACAGGTAACTTTGGGTTCAATGCTCATTGTTTTTTAAATTTATCCGGATGGGCTGTACTCTTGATGTATAGATCTCAGGAACATAAATGCCACTAGTAACAAAGTTGACCCAAAGAGATCGCCTAAAGCTGTCAAATAAGGAATGGCTGAATTGTCAGGATCAATTTTATATTTCCACATTGTATGAACCATCAGGTGGGCGATGTAGAGTAACATCATGATTTGCAAAAGGCTTACTGTCAGATATGATGCTATGAAAGGCAATTTTGCTACAAGCACTCCTTCGTTAGAGATCAAATCAGCTGAGAGTACAAAAATTATTTGGCCTGGTATTGACATGGCTAAGAGTATACGGGCAGTTTTGGCTGGATAAACTAAAAAGTAAAACAGGATTTTTAAAACTGGAACAAAAACTTCCCAGCAAACACTATTTGCCGGCAATGTACATTTTTCATATTGGCATTGATGGTAAAGCATTGGCAATTGGTGGCAATATAAAGCCAACATCTTATACGCATTAAAAAGTCAACCCTAAATAAACACTTAATTGCCAATAAATTTTAAATGCAGGCGAATTGCCGGCAAGCATACAAAAATGGCGGCATATCAATCCTGATTAAATAAAGGACGCGTTTTTGTTGCAGGCAAATAAATATTGGATTTTTGAAGGCAAACCTTCAATTCATACTTTTTAAACCATATTATTAACATTGGTATTTAACTAACATTAAAGCAATTTTTTTGATCTGTTTTATTTATAATGGCAGCTAAATAACATTATTTTATGTTTTTTACATAGGTAATATAAAGGAAATGGCCTTTTCATAACATTTTATTGTTAAAAATCATGCAAATAAAAATTAGGTCAAACAAAATGTTTATTACGTATTTTGGAGCGAATAAAAAATAAAATTAGGTACGTTAATTTCGACCGAAGGTGACCGCTTTGTGCATTTGTTTTCTACGTGGTTTTCTAGCTTTTTAGTTTCTTTTTAAAGAAAAGAGTTTTTAACAGACATAATTAAATGTATTCATTATCTAATAAGTATGTGTTGTGGGATTAATTGGTGATGGCTAGTCGAGAAGGCAAGATATTCAAGTAGACTGTTAGGAGCTGTAAATTTGTTTAAAACTTTATTAAAAGTTTTAAAGACGTGTTAATAAAAAATATTATATATATTTAATAGTTTTTTGACATACCGATAGATGGCGTAATGGACAATAAACTACTACGTTTCTGCAATATCTTCGCTTTTTATCGCCGTACCCATTAGACAAAAATAATTCGAGAGCGGTCTGCGGTAGGTGATCTCACTTAGCTTTGAAAGAAATATCTTCGGCTAGTGTAAAAATCTGCATCTCCAAGTTGGAGAGTGTTCCGAGAGATGCTACTTTGCATTGCAAGAAAATTGCATGCAGTAAGGAGTTTTTCCTATTTTAATTTTAAAATAAAATATCGTATCATTTTAGCTTTTAAAAAAGTATATGCGACAATTTTCGTCAATAAGACGTCAGCTTGCTGCTTGGGAGTATCTGCATTTGCCCACTTTCGTGACTTTTTGTTATCTTTTTGCCAATAACTTATTAATAATGGAAGCCATCACATTATCTGCAACACGTGGCCTAATAACGGCCAATTGCCACTTTCGCGTCTTTTTGATACCTTTTTGCCAATGCCTTGCCATTAAAGAGTATTGGCAATGCCAGTAAATTAAATGTACAACGCCGGCAAAAAATGTTATATGGGTAGAACAAGACATTTCAGCTTCCAGTGTTTTATAATTAAAAATAAATTACCTCCAGCGAATAACGCAGTCCATGGAGCAACCCATTGTTTTGTATGTGGAGGAATCACTCCTTTAAGCGAAGTTTTATGAAGCATGGTTGAAGTTCTGCTTGACTGGACAGAAACTAAGTTTCCACCAATACCGTTTATAATAGGTTGGAATGTTACATATCCTGGAAACTGGCTTACAGCTGAATCAAGAACCAGACCCCCAGCGCTAAAAACGTAAATAAAAATGTATTATAAGCTTTGGTTTGTGAGAGGGATCAGTAATAATAGATGATAAAAATATTACGATTTAGATAAGGTATAACTTATACAGAATCTTCGGGTTTATTTTGTCAAAAAGAAATGGTAGAAAAAATGGTCCGTTTCTAAATAGACTTACCCACTAATAAATAGAGCTGACAACACCGGAGTCCATCCTGTATACAACACCTTACGTGTGTATTCATTTTTCGTACAATAAGGATCCATCCTGGTAATATCAAGAATACGTAAATGCCCATAATGGCAAACATGACCCATTCATGTGTGTCTAAAAGAAAAACATTTTTGAAAGGTGTTTGCTTGGTACATAGATAAGATCATTTTAAAGTAGTAATGTATAATCTGTATTATTTAATTAACGAGTCACCTCTTTACTTCTTAACTTATTAAAAAACCTTAAACGCATCAATTTTTCTTCTTAAGGGGGACATTTTTGGGTCGAAATTTACTTGCTTGGAGATATCCCCTCTCCCCCACCAACACAAACGTCAAAAAGTCAAATCAAAAACGAGCTTTAGTGGTACCACACCTTAAAAGCCGGCTGTCCATGAGACGGTTTTCCGCTCGCGGATGGATAATTTAGCGTTGTAGATTGGTTAGTGCAAATTTAAAATGCTTTTCCCGCCAGTCACAACGCTGAATTATTATCCGCAAGCGGAAAACCGCTTTCCTGGACAGCCGGCTTAAAGGGTTTTAAAATTTTCTCTTAAATAGTTTTTAGAGTTTTTCAAAATCGGTTCAGTACTTTCCAAAAAACTTTAAGAGTTAAATACTAGAGCGGTTAATTTACATAATTGTTTTATTAAAGATAACTCAGTGACTTTTATTTTAAACTTATAACACAAAGTTGAGTTTTTTTTAAAATAAAACACCCTCTATATATTATCATCAGTTGAAAGGTCTCCTTAAAAGCTATAATATGCTACATTAATATATCTATTTCTTAATAGTTTCGGAAATATGGCCATCATTAGGATTCTTTTAGTGAAACACCCTGTATATTATATTATATTACCGTTGCAAAGATATTTTATAGAGGTGTATCAAAAATACCACATTTAAAATACTTGTCTTTTTTTATCTTTGGACAAACCACGAAGGCTAAAAGCCTACATACTAACGTACCGTGGGTGTCTTAAGCGATGTAAGAGGGAGTTTGTTGAGACGGGACTTAAATACTTGAAGATTTGGGGGGAAGGAAAGACCTCCGCGGGCAGCAGGTTCCACAACCTAGAAACTCTAGGGATAAAAGAACGAACAAAGTGGGAAGTTCGGGGCCTGTCCAGTTGGACCGTATAGGGATGCATACGCGCGGAACCACAAGTTTCTCTGTTGGGAACCGTGAGTGGAGGAACTATACTGAACAATTCTTCAGAGCAAAAGCCATGGAAGTACCTATAAAAAAGCGATAAATCCCCACAGCCCGACGATGTGCAAGAGAGGGAAGCCTTTCTGTAAGTGAAGGATCATTAATGAGACGAATAGGTCTTCTTTGAATAGAATCAAGAATGCTTAGGGTTGTGGGGGACGCCATGCCCCAGATAATCTTTTATAGTTTCGTAAATATGACCAATTAATTCTAAAAAATTTAGATATACGCACTAAGATTTAGAAGCTCATATTTTCGAAAGTGTTAAAGAAAATCATTTTAAATGTGGTAAATTCTTAAAGGTCATTAAAATGTCTCCTGACGATGGCTATATTTCCAAAACTATCAGAAACAAAATATATTAAATGTGTTATTTTTTTACTGCTTCCAAAAAGACCTTTCTATTGGTGATAAAATATACAGGGTGTTCCATTAAAAAACCCAACTTTGTTTTATACCTTTAAAGTATAATTTAATCGCAAAAATATAGGTCCGCCACCAAATTCTACGTAAAAATCCCTAAAACTTTAATTATTTTTTTCTATCGTCAATATCAAGCGAGTTACAAGTGCTTGGCCAAATTGACAAGATTTGAAAAACTCTGTATCTCCAAAACGAATCAGCTAACTATAATTCACCTTTACTACTAAATTCGTTTTAAAAATCAAAATAGAGATTGTGCAGTCACACACACACACATTTGTTCTATCTCTTTTAGTTTCGCTATACTATAATTTTGGAAAAACCATAAGAGATACAGGAAAATGTTAAATGCAGAAGTTGTTCAGTGAAATGCATTTTTTTAGTATTGTTATTGTATCTCTTATGGTTTTTCAAAATTATAGTATTTAATTTTATATGCAACACCCTGTACATAAACACACATTATGCATGTGCATTATTTATGCACATTTTGGTTCCCTGGACGGTAAAAATGCATTTTATTGTCATTAGGAAAATAATAATGTAATGCCATCATCTAAAAGGCATATTTTGCCAAAACCTTTTTAATGATGGATGCCATCATCCTAAATGCATTTTTTCAGCATCACTTATTAATGATGGATGCCATCACATTTATGCAACACGTGGCCCAATAACGGTCAGTTGCCCATTTTGATGTCTTTTGATACCTTTTTGCCAATGCCTTGCCGGCAAAAAATGTTATATGGGTAAAATGTCAAAAAAGGCACCATCCTGTACATACTGACTGACGACTTACCATGGATAGTAAAAGTAGTCGCGCCCAACTTGATAAAACTAGTAGTGACAACACGTCCCCGATGCTAGCAGCCATTGGTGTTGCTAAATTATCGGGATTTAGTTTAATTCTGTGTGATAAGAAGATAACCGATATAAGGACAAAATCTAAAACATGAAATAATAAGTATTTTTAGTACGTAGTTGTATTAAAAAAACTTAAGTAAATTAAAAAAATAAATATTACCCAGTGTAAAGCAAGATAAGGTTGCGGTTAACACAGAGGAAGCCGACAATAGGTAGGCATGTTTCCACTCGAAGTTTCCATTTAAAATAGCGGATGTAGAGACAGCAAAAATTGAAACTATACTTGAGGCTACAATGGCTTGTATCTAAAATAATATAAAATTTAAAAATTAATATAAAAATTTCATATTAAGAGGATGCCGTAGCACGTTAAATTAGCTAAAACGCGATTCGCTGCCCTTTTTAAATATTTGTTTTGAGAAAAGTTGTACATAGAAAAGTTTCTTAAAAGGATCCAAAGATTATCGGAAAGTTAATTGATTTTTGGTAATGGTAATAATTAACACATTAAATTTCCCAAAATTACAAAACCGTAAAAATAACCAACTTTCCGATAATCTTTGGATCATTTTAAGAAACTTTTCAATATACAACTTTTGTCTCAAACAAATATTTAAAAAACGGCAGCGAATCGCGTTTTAGCTCATTTAGCGTGCTACGGCATCCCTTAAGGAAAAATTAAACTTAGAAAAGCTTTTTTGTAAAATATTAAGGTTATTATTTACAAACCGGACGCCTTACCGATTTTAAGGAAATTTGGTATATGGGGGTTATTTGGGACGATGATAAAAAATTCATCATCTGACTTGATACCCAAAACTAACCTGAATTCACTATTTCTCCCCTTCTTTTTGCACTCAATTCTTGATTGAAAGCTAAATTGGAACTCAATATTTGATTTCCACCTCTAAAAACCCCATTTTTCTCTTTATTTACCTGTTTTTTCCGTAAACGCTTCACTTTCAAACATTTCGATCGCAGTAGCCTTGGCGCCGCCAAGGCTAATGCGATTTAAAGTAAAGCTTAACAAAATGGGTAAAATAAATAGAAAAATGGAGTTTTTAAAGGTGGAAATCAAATATTAGGTACCAATTTGGCAGAAAACAAAAGAATTGAATGCAAAAGAAGGAGAAAATAGTCAATTTAGGTTAGTTTGGTTATTAAGTCTGATGATGATAATCTCGAGAACGAAACGACTCCAACCAAAAATTCTTTTAGATTCGTGATCATCGGTGAGGCGTTCGGTTTGTAAATAATTACCAATATTAATCTTTTAATTTTTTTTTTTAATTTTAAATTTTCTTGTCTTTTTGCAGTTAAAAAAGTTTAAATTTATAATGCCTTAAAAAGTTTATCGCGTCAGACAGTATTAATATTCTGCCAATAATACAGGGTGTCCGGAAGTATATGTCCAAAATTTAGGAGCGTGTATAAGACGTAAAAATAACACTAGTCTTTTATATAAAAAAGTTACCAAGTTGCCCCATAACGGAAATATGGGGCTTAGAAGAGGGCCCCGAAATTAATTTTCAATCCGTAACTTTTAAGTGGACCTGTATATTTCAATCAAATTTTAGTATGTCGTATAAGCAATAAAAACACACAATTTCTTTGCATCTAGGAAGACAGGAAGGGACTTGCCACTACACTCGTGGGGCAACGATTTTGACACGTGTCACTTTTTTGCTCTAAAACCTATTTTTTTAGATAGACTAGACATTTTTTATATAAAAAAGGTACTTTACATTTATTTTAAATAAATCAACCGTTTTCCGGAAAAATCGCATTTTTATAGCAACTTTGCAAGGTAACACTTTACAACATTTTGGCTGCAGAAGTTTAGTAGCAAGTCCGTTAATGTCTTCCTAAATGCCGTCAAATACGTCTTATAGCAAGAATTGATGAGTCTTATTCATAGATAACCTACATTTAGATCCGCAGTGGTAAGAAGAATTTTTCGGATTTTTACGACCTCACGCGGTAAACAAATCGAGGGTGGACGAATATGCGCGCTTAAAAGCCGTGGCAAAATACAAACACTGGCACCCCGTGCCCTCCGTCCGCGGTCTGACCGTAACGCTCATTAGCTACCATACTTCGAACGGAAAATCAAGACTGCGTCGACAAATTCTTTCCGATGATGCGGATAGTCTGTTTGGCACCTCACCCTCGAGTTGCTTGCGCACAAACCCATTTTTTTGCACATTGGCAAGCCATCGAGATCAGTGGCCTTAGTTGCTTATATGACATACTAAAATTTGATTGAAATATACAGGTCCACTTAAAAGTTACGGGTTAAAAATTAAAATTTTGGAGGCTCCTTTTCTAAGCCCCATGATTTCGTTATTGGGCAACTTAGGAACCCTTTTTAATAAAAAAACTAGTGTTGTTTTGACGTCTCCTACACGCTCCTAAATTTTAGATAAATACTTACGGGACTCCCTGTATGTCACAAGATTAACTTAAATTTTAAATTTAAAAAGTGATTAATACGACTTACTTGAACTAGTCCAATATTTCCAACAATCATCCTAAACACCTCTTTTTTTCCTTTCATATTCCCAAATTCGCTTGGGTTGATAATCTAGATGCAAGGCACATGTCCAAGTTACCCTTCAGCCCCAGAAGTGCCGGTACTAACACATAAAGTGATCTTACTTCACGAAATACTTTGTACGACTGCAAAATAAAAAATCAGTAAAGATGGATCCACATTTAATTCATTCTGATAGCGATGCCGCCAAGAACACAAAAATGATAAAGTAAAGAAACCCTTTTGTGAACAATGATTTATTGCAGCAAAAAATATTTAATCCGACGAGTTTCTAGTACCACGCCACGTGCCACCGGTTTTATAGTAGGACAGAGGCGAAATAAGAGAATGTTTTGTAAGTAGGTGATACGTTTTAGCAATGTATTTTTTATTTATCTAAAAATATGTAATCAGGCTCTGTCCGAGGCTATGTGCATTCGAAAGGTTTGTTTTTGTAACTTTTTGAAAAGTTTTTGTACTTACTTCGACATTTCCAAGTACTATACCAGCACCAATAGTGCCAATACCGGCGATCATAAATGGTATAAATATTTGAATGGTAGAAAAATACCAGTTTTCTTTCTTTAGAATTGCTTCACATTCGCTGGCGCTAGAAAGAACAGATTCTATTGATTTCTGTTTGTCAAATCCTAAAAAAATATTTTGAAAAACTATTAGGAGCAAAAATATTTGTAAAACGAGGCTTGTTTTGTTGATATGTATATTGATTAGAAAGAAATAATACCATGAAAGTGTTTTTTTTCAAACCTGGTTCATTTACACATACTGGGTTAGTAAAAGAACTGCAACTTTAAAGTATCTTTTAAACCATTAGTCTAGTTAAGAAGTTGATTTCCTGCGAAAAATAGTTCCCAGTATCCCAAAAATATTGTTGATGGCTTAAACGATCCAGAATGGCATCTAGAAAAGCCGTATTTTGGATTTTTTCGAAAAAAAATACAATTGATATTAACAAAAAACTTTTGTCTCCCTCGTGGCGCAGAGCTTTGATCTTCGAAGCCAGAAGTCGCCAGTTCGATTCCCAGCGGAGGAGATATATTTAAATAGTAGTTATTTAAAAATAACGTCCGTAAAATTGCAAGTTTCAGTGCTTGGACAACATTGACAAAACAGGCGAAACGATGGAGAGGAAAGCAAAGCAAGAGCAAGGAGATTCGCAGAGCAAAAAAGTCCTAGGAGCAATTCTATGAGAAAATCTCAGAAACTTCCGTGTGCGCTAGGGTGCACAGAATCATGGCAAAAGATGGTTCTGATCAAGAACCCGGCTTGCTTAAAAGAGCTGACGGCTCAGCACAATGGAGGAGAGCCTGAAGCTACTAATAAGGACACATATTCCAGGCTCTTCAATAATCACCAACTCAACAATATATAAGTTTATAATCTTATAGTTTCGTGAAGTGTAATATTGCATACGTACCTGGTTTTTATCGGAATTCTTTTCTTGCTTAAAGTTAAAGTCTGGAGAAAAGCTGATTACTGTTGTTGTAGTAAGTTGGCCTGGTTCCGGTTCTGGGCTATCAGATTTTTCAGAAAAATACTGAGAGTCAAAACTTTCGGTTGAATGGTACGTTTCCGGATTTCTAATATTCATGGCTAAAATACTGTTAAGGAAAAAAAATGAGTCTAATAATTTTACCCTTTGGAAAATAGTTTTTATTTCAAACACAAAGCTATAGTAAAACGGAATACAGGAAAAATAAAAGTAAGTGATTTTATAAATATTATAATTAGTCGCGCAACTAGCTGCTAGTTTTGGGGGCTTAAGCATAGGCGTAACTATAGCCTTTAAACCTGGAGGGGGCCAAGGGGGACCTGCAGCCTGGCAACACCCTGGAAGGGGCCTGGGCGCCGTTAAAACGGTATATGTACACATATACCATTTAGGTAATTTTTTCAGGGGGCCTGGCAACACCTGCCCACTGGGACACCCTGTATAGTCGATTTTATGAGAAAAATTAAATAGTAAAAACTTTGCAAGCGGTGTCAATTTATTATATTTTTAATGATATAAACATAAGTAAGGATAGTTAAATACAGTTAAAAAATAAAATTAAAGTGTTAACTAAGCACTTAACGTGACAAAAGCTAATTATATATTACTTATAATATCAGTAAACTAATAACAAAGTTTTTACTTGTCTTTAATAACATGATCCCAATTAAAAAAATACATCGGAAGTCATTAAACAGAATTAAATGTTCTGCTGTTTTTCTATTATCTTAAAAACACTTTCTAAGAAGGAAATATGCATACTAATTTAAATTCATTGAGGTATAAAATGTAGATCAAGCAAAAAAATATATAATAACCATGGCACACTTAAAATTAATAGCTTGTGGACCTAGGTATGTATATAAAAATAAATCTTTTTTTTTTGCCGTAGATATCATAACAATAAATTTACAAATCACAAGTTGTTAATTTGCTTTAAATAAATTTACACATACTCATGGGCGCCGGCACATGCAGGATGGCTTTGAGGGGATGAAGAAAATTGTGACATTTTCTGAAATTTTACCCTAACCTCTTTTTATTTGAAGGGAAAAGTGCTATAGAAGGTCATGCAAAACTGCCACATTGGGGAAGTCATGGTTCCTTCTGGTTAGTTAAAACTATTTTTTTTAATTCGCTTATTAAATTACACGTGCTTGTGCCTTTTACTGTAGTTTGTGTTTTTTAGTGTATCTTTATCGATTTAATTAATACTAATAATAATACCCATATAACATTTTTTGCCGGCAAGGCATTGGCAAAAAGGTATCAAAAAAAAAAATTAAAATACTAAAAAAAATACATTTCACTGAACAACTTCTGCATTTAACTTTTTCTTGTATCTCTTATGGTTTTTCCAAAATTATAGTATTTAATTTTATATGGGACACCCTGTACATAAACACACATTATGCATGTGCATTATTTATGCACATTTTAGTTCCCTGGACGGTAAAAAATGCATTTTATTGTCATTAGGAAAATAATAATGTAATGCCATCATCTAAATGGCATATTTTTGCCAAAACCTTTTTAATGATGGATGCCATCATCCTAAATGCATTTTTTCAGCATAACTTATTAATGATGGATGCCATCACATTTTCTGCAACACGTGGCCCAATAACGGCCAATTGCCCATTTGATGTCTTTTTGGTACTTTTTGCCAATGCCTTGCTGGCAAAAAATGTTATATGGGTAATCTAAAAAGCAAAAATCAACGGTTTAAAAAAATTACCCGACTCCAAAACAATAATAAAACTCACTAAACAGTAAAAAATAATAATTCGGGTAATAATATAAATATACATACATATGTATGTGCTAGACTACCCAATGTTAATAACTAAATAAACAAAAGCTTTTAATACTTTAATACCATATTATGGTATTACCATTACTTTTTTTAGTTTTTTAAATATTTTTTTACTTTTTAGTTTTATTATTGTTTTGAAGTCAGGTTGATTTTTTAAAAACTGTTTACTTAAAACCTTTTTTAATGGAGCTCTCTAATCTGCATGTTTTTAGTTTTTGCCCTAACTCAAAAACTCAAAAAGGACCATATCAATTTCATTATATTTCTATAAATCCTGTATTTTTACTCAAAAAATATCGACTTTGTAGATATGGTTCGCAAAAACTTTAAAAACATAATTTTTCTTCGAGAATAAAGTACCTTTATTTTTCATTTCTAAGCAAAATGTCATTTTTTTAATAACATTAGCGATAATAGAGAATTATTGCAAGTTGCCTTATTAAGCCCAGGAATTATTAATACCGGCCTTATTTAAATAGTGCTTGTACCCATAATTTAGAGTTATTGCAAATCATGTTGACAGTACCATTAACCTAAAAAAGGGGAAAAAATTTTGGTTGTTTTTCTTTATTGTTTTGTGTTGTAGGGTTTTGTTTAACAAAATTAAAGAAATACATTTTAAAAAGCAAGGTTTTAAGTATTTTTACTACTAAAAACTTTTCGATTTTGTGCTCGGCAGCCGTTCGGTTTACACGAACAGATCCGAAGCTAAAATTAGACCAAAATAAGGCACGACATAAAACCGACATAAAATAAAGCCAGGCACTATCCCTATTAAGAGATTCCTTATACCACCATGCATCTGCGCAAGCTCAGATGTCAAAATATGGCCGGTATTATTAGTGCCTGGCCTTATTTTACTGTGCAATATTTCTCTAATAATAGATTAATTTATTTCTTTTATAAGAGTGTCAAAAAGTTATATGAAACTGATTTTGGTGTTATCTGGAATTAATTATTTTTGAATTTTTTAATAAAATAACGTAAAAATCTCGCAAGTAACAACAAATAATAATTTCATTTTTAACTTCCACGTCACAATTTTCTAGCTGTAAATGCGATTAAAGCATTTTTGCAAACCTTGTCTATAAAATAATTTTTTATAAATATAAATATTTTAGCAGCTCTATCACTTCCGGTTATACCGGAAGTTAATGTCAACTTCCTTATTTTAAATGGAACACCAACATAAATGATGTTTAGGATTTTACGCAGAACCTAAAAAAATTAATAATATATAGGGTGTTCCATAAAATAAGGAAGTTGACATTAACTTCCGGTATAACCGGAAGTGGTTAAGCTGTTAAAATATTTTACTTGTATGTCCCCCACTGGCTTTATAATGTTACCAAATTTTTAAATTTTTCCAAGGCGTACTTTTTGAGAAATCGATCGCGGCAGTTCCTGGTGGGACACCTTGTATAGTAGCCATTATGGTTGTCCATTAAATTGTTTTTAAAATAACAAAAAACTTTTTAATTTTGTTTACCGTTTATATAATTTACCCAATGTATAATCTATCTAGCCATTAAGAAATAAGAAGTATGATTTTTTCTGGTAAAGTGGTTTAAAAACTTAAAAGCTTAAATTATTTTTATATAAAGTTGAAAAATGTATTTATAGTTTAAGGAACATAACAAACTTTTCAGACGTCAATGACCCAATTTTAAATGATAAATTAATAAATTGGATTAACAAAGATGATTGATTAGTAAGAACAACAAAAGATGTCAAATACATGTTGCGTACTACATATTTTTATTTGTTCACCATTTTGTCAATAATGAGTGTTTCAAGCTTAGAGTAGCACTTTAAAATAAATATATATCGTCGGTATAAAGGTAAAACTAACTAAGTAACAATTTTATGTTTTGGAGATATCAGCAATTTTAAATAAAATTTGTTTGGAGAAAAAAAAGTCTTTTGCTATCATATTTTCTACAGGGTGATTCAAAAATCGTTCACGAAACTTAAGGGGTGATTCTACTTGACAAAATAAGGGAAGAGCTTTATAAACTTTTTTTTTTAATTTTTAACACCCCGTAGTTCACAAACTAAGACGTTTGGGACATATGTTTACCTATATGAATTTTTTCTTCTTATTTTCTGTTGTAGAATCGCCTCGTAAAGTTTGTCGGTTGAGTTACTGGACACCCTGTATGTATGTAGGTAATTTGATTGGAATTGATAAAAACTTTAAGTCTATTGGTGCCTAAACGGTAAGGTTTATCGACTTTAATAAAGAATACCTTATTTTTTAAGTTTTAGATTGTCTATAAAATGGCGCCCTCAGCTTTGCGATATCTTTCAAAATAAAAAAGTTATGATGTAAATAAATTTTAAGTTTTAGGTAAACGCCCTCTGACGGTATTTAAAAAAGTACTTTTGCCTTTAAATTTTAGAATCTGCAAAGCTCGATTTGTGTGCCAAATATCAACTGGATTGGTTAAAAAATAAATGCAATATGGCGAAAACCAAAATAAAAATTGAACTTTGACGGCTTCTAAGTCGAAAACGAATGAAATTTAAAAAAAATTATATGAAGCTCTAACCTTATTTTCTCAAGTAGAATCCCCCCTTAAGTTTCGTGATTAATTTTTGAATCAGCCTGTATTGCTATCAAAAGGAATAATTTAAAATATATAAAAGTTGCTTTTAATTTTAACAAAAAAAAAAATATCCAAAGAACATCAATAATAACAGTTTTCGTACCTAGTGAATTTTACGTCTTTTGTAATCCACTAATTTTACCGCAGCGTACATATATATAGTAATATAATTGCACATAAAAACACTAAAAAAATTGTAAGCTCACTAAACTTAAAAATAAATTAATAGTTTGACCTACTACACCACCGATTGCTATCCTGTCTTAACTTTTGCATCCAAAAACTCACTAAGTGACACATACAGATTATTATTTATTTATGATTTAAGTTACTTTGAGAGTTTTACCATTACAACAAAAGTTTTTAGTGAAATTTAATATTTTACTTACTTTCTAAGTCAAACATGGAAGTTTTGAGTTGTTCATATGATAGAACTATAACCGCCAAGTATCTTGGGTATGCTTAACTCATTTTTAAGAAAAAATGTTACTTAGTGACTTTTACCTTCATACCTACGATATGTATAATAATATCATCGTAACCATAAATAACAATACTTTTTTGACATTTCAAATAAAAAGTGAGGAGAAAGTATATTTCATAATAAAATCAGGTCTAACGCAAAGAAGGTACCAAGTCTGTTATTTTAAATTACTTTTAACATGAGGCAAAAAAAGGTTTTTTTTTAAATTTTAGGTACCTAATGAGGATTTTACTTTTACCACAAATTTACAGTTTAATGAACAGCAACCAATGGTGTCCTGTAACCAATGGTACTTTTAAGTTAAAGGGAGCAAACTTTTTAAAACACAGAATATGCCAATCAAACATATACTATATTCTGTATTTAAAAAAATGTAAAAAATAAAAGAGTACAATAAGTATATGATAAGCTTATGTAAACGTATGGCACCTTTACCATTTTAAATGAATCTATAAAATTTGTTTTATCGAGCTTATTTCTTACATGCCAAAAACAAGACATAAAACTACCTTCTCTGTAAAGCGGCCCACAGACGATCAATATTATTGCGCAATTTATTGTACAATATGATTGACCGTTTGTGATTTTTATTGAAAGCTTGTACAATATATTGTGTCAATCAATAACAGTTTTTATTGTGCAATAATGATTTATTGTGCCGTGTGTGGGTAATAATGCACAACTATTTCAGTTTTCAAATACGAAAGAGTATTTGTTTTACAAAAACAATTACACAAATATAAGTTCAAAAGCAATAGAGAAAGAAATAAAGGTTTTCTTATTTTCAAACATGTTTCAAGCAGCTACCTTTTCTTATCCATGTTTTAACCGGTAGTAACAAAACAAAACTAGTTATTGTGCAATATATTAAATATAGTCTTTGCATAAATATATTGCAGTGTTTGGGGACGACTAGCAATATTACTGTACAATATTTTGCCCAATAATATTGATCGTCTGTGGGCCCCTTAACGTTTTTTGATGTATTCCTTTAGGGTCTAGAACCGCCCGGAACAACACCAAAAGTTTTTGACAGTTTTGACACTCTTGACAGTTCAAGAACGGTTTCGGGCGGTTCTGGAGCATAAAAGAAATACACCAGTTAGTGTAGGCTAAATATATGGGTGGTGGAAGGGAGGATAACCATCTTTTATGGCGGACAAGTTGAAAAAGTGGCCATCGGAATGTAGCACGTTGGGATGGCGCCACCGTAGCCAGTGGAGGGATTTTGGTATTTCTTTCCTTTTTTATTTTGTATCTATCTGTCCTTTTTCATTTTGTATCTCACTCTAATAATTCATGCTCATTGGTTAAAAAAATCTCCTCTGGCTACTGTGGCGCCACCTTAAGTTGCTCCTTTCGACGGACACTTTTTAAAACATTCAGATGGTTATCCTCCCTCCACCATCCATAGCTAAATATTATAAATATTTTAACAATAAATTGTGTTAGTATATATCAACCCAAATTGACAACCTTTTAAAATCTAGGTAGGTATTCCCTTTATTTTTGGCTCATTTTAGGAAAAAATTGTTTTTCTATTGAGGTAAATGATTTTTTTTAAGACCTGAACTGAAACCAATTTTGGGTTGTTATGTTAAGAAAGAAAATGTTATGGATATGATTAAACTTAAGTTGGCAGTATAGATAAGTTCTTTACTATTGTAGATATAAGACCGGTATACAGTGGTCATTAAAACGGTTTGCAGTTCAATGACCAACAACTTTCCCATTTACCATCTTTCCATCGCTTATAGTTTTTATTATCCTAATATATTCCCTACTAATTTCGGACAAAGTATAAGCAGTAAGCTGGGTGCCGTAGATAAAAATAAAAAAAAAAATTAGATTTGGATGGTCATATTTCCAAAACCTATTAAAGATCGACATATCAAATATGTATGTATGTGGCTATCAGTATTTTCTATAGGCTCTTTAAAATATCTTTTACTTTAAAAAATGCTAGTTTACAAATAAACCCCAGAGGATGGCCATATTTACGAAACTATTAAAGGTTGGATATATTGCAGACTTTTTTAAAGCCTCTATTGGATCTTTTGAAAAGTAATAAAAATATACCTGTATATTAAAAAAACTCTTTCTATTTTGTTAATGTTAAACTTTTTAACTATAAAATAACTTTTAAACATTTTGACAAAATGACAAAAAAATTAAATAATTGTGGTAATTACAGTGAAAACTCTCTATTCAAGTGTAATAATAAAAATAAAATTGTAAAAATATGTGTTAAAAAAGATTGTTCCTACAATATTAATACAGGGTGGCCCACCATATTCGACACGGTCTGTAGCTGGATAACCAAGGGTTTTAAAAAAATGGAAATAAACATACTCTGAGTCGGATAAGACCACAGTATAAATTATTTTACTCTATACAGGATGTCTCAAAAAAGTGTGACGTATCAAAAGTTATATTTTTAAATGGAACACCCTATATTTTATGACGGTTTTAAATTCTACATAAAAAATAATTTAAGTTTGTTAATAGTACCAAGTGTCCTAATTTTATTCGTTTTGTGATATTTGATTTTTTTCAAAAATGCAGGGTGCAATTAAATGAATTTTATTTTGCAATAAAAATTCCTTAAATTTTAAAATTTGTTACCAGCGAAGTTAGAAAGGTCTGCCTTATCATACGTGGGTCATATCGAGATCATAGATTATACAGGGTGATCAAAAAACAATTTCAATTTTTTGAAAGTCCAAGTGCAATATCTCTCCTATTTTAAATGGAACACCCTGTATTTTTTGTACACCACATGATGAAAAAGGCAAATGCTCTTCCAAATGGTGTATAGGTTGCTATACCTATCTTTTACTTTTAGGTAAATTCCCGTTTTAACATATTTTTATTCCAAATGTCTATTTAAATGTAGAGTAGGCTGTGATATAGCTAAGCCTGTTTACTAAGCCGTTGTGCAAATGTAAATTTGTTCGAAAAAAGCAGAAAGGAGTAGAAGATTTTTGTATTATCTACACTCTTTTAAAATTCTGAAAGAAAATCATTGATTGCTTATAATGCTACTTCCAATATCACTTATTTTAGCTGAATGTAGTAATGATAGAACTTGTGTTTTTAAACAATCCACAATAACGCCTCTGGTCAGTTGTGACGACATTCTGTGACCTATAAATCGTTTCTTCCGGTATCACATAATCACTGTGTCAAATTTTTTAAAGCAACTAATTAGGTTATCAGATGGTTTCTCCTGGAATATTTTTCAGGATTAACATAGACTAAAATAAACCATTTTTTTCCACATCCCTACCAGTATTATACCATGTTGTTGTTGTGAAGAAGGGTTGTTATTTAAAATCACATTGAAATTTCTTTAAAACTGACTAAAACACTAGTAATTAATAAATGGTCGTTGTTATTTTCTTAAAAAAATATTAATGGCTGCTGTCAGCCAACTTTAATTTAAATAAACATTTGGACTAAAAATTTGTAAAACAGATTTTACTAAAAAGCACAAAAATAAGGTATAGGCAACCTATATACCATTGGAAAGACTATTTTATTTGTCATCATGTGACGTAAAAAAATACAGGGTGTTCCATTTAAAATAAGGGAGATATGGCTATTTGATTTTCTAAAAAATTGAAATTATTTTTGATTACCCTGTAAAATATTTGATCTTGATTTGACCTACGTATGATATAGCAGACTTTTTCTAATCTTGTTACACATTTTAAAGTTTAAAGTATTAAAAGTGTTAAAGTAAAATCAATTTAAATTTACCTCTGCATTTTAAAAAAAAATCAAATATCACAAAAACGAATAAAATTAGACACTTAGTACTATAAACAAACTTGAGTTATTTTTAAAGTAGAATCTAAAACCGTTATAAAATATAGGGTGTTCCATTGAAAAAATATAACTTTGACACGTCACACTTTTTGAGACACCCTGTATAGACTAAAATAATTTTATACTGTGGTCTTATCCGACCTGTATATGTTTCAGTATTTACTTTTTTTTAAACCTCATGGTTATCCAGCTACAGACCGTGTCGAATATGGTGGGCCACCCTGTATAATAACATAATAATGTGCCGAAACACTCACCTCAAAAAAAAAAGTAAAAAAAATGCAAAAGCGAATAAACACTATTAATCCATATTTCTAGGGTTCGATATTTGTAGACCATTTTTTTTCTTGATACGGGATACTTTTGGACAGCTTGTTTTAATGGGACATCTTTGAACCTTCGTTTATTTAGAGGTTTTTTCTTATTTGGCAAGGGAAAGTCGCCCTAGAGACCCACGCGTCCAAGTTTGACGCACCCCGTATTTTGCACGATTTGCTTGCATATTTTTTGTGTATGGTTAAATAGAATGGACATAAGTAAAAAACATAATGGTTGTACAATCCCCTAATCCCGTATATGAGAGAGATATAATCAAGGGTGGTGACCATTACTTTTTTATATATTTTTTGCGAGATAGATATAGTTTGTTCACCTACATTTTCACATAGCAAAAAATAATTTAAAATATTTTGTAGTTGTTGTTTATACAGGGTGGCCATGGGGTTTTAAAAAAATAAATACTGGAACATATACAGGTCGGATAAGACCACAGTATAAAATTATTTTAGTCTATGCAGGGTGTCTCAAAAAGTGTGACGTATCAAAGTTATATTTTTTAAATGGACCACTCTATATTTTATGACGGTTTTAGATTCTACCTTAAAAAATAATTCAAGTTTGTTTATAGTACTAAGTGTCTAATTTTATTCGTTTTTCGCTTTTGTCTAATTTTATTCTTTTGAAAAATGCAGAGGTAAAATTAAATTGATTTTACTTTAACACTTTAAACACGTAAAACTTTAAAATGTGTAACAAGATTGAAAAAAGTCTGCCATATCATACGTAGGTCAAATCAAGATCAAATATTGTACAGGGTGATCAAAAATAATTGCAATTTTTCAGAAAATCAAATAGCCATATCTCTCTTATTTTAAATGGAACACCCTGTATTTTTACGTCACATGATTACAAATAAAATACTCTTTCAAATGGTGTATAGGTTGCCTATACCTATCTTTTGTGCTTTTTAGTAAAATCTGATATTGCTATTTGACTTTCTAAAAAATTAAAATTATTTTTGGATCACCCTGTATAATCTATGTTCTCGATATGACCTACGTATGATAAGGCGGATTTTTCCTAATCTTGTATGAAATTTTGAAGTTTAAGGAGTTTATATTGGTAAAATAAAATTAATTTAATTGCACCCTGCATTTTGAAAAAAAAATCAAATATTACAAAAACGAATAAAATTAGACACTTGGTACTATTAACAAACTTAAATTATTTTTTTATGTAGAATCTAAAACCGTCATAAAATATAGGGTGTTTCATTTAAAAAAAAAAAAACTTTGATACGTCACACTTTTTTGAGACATCCTGTATAAAGTAAAATAATTTTATACTGTGGCCTTATCCGACATGTATATGTTTCAGTATTTACTTTTTTAAAAATCCTATAGTTATCCAGCTACAGACCGTTGTCGAATATGGTGGGCCACCCTGAATATAGAGTTTGGACACCCTGTATCGACTGTAGACTAATCAATGGTACCCGTAGAAAACACGGATTCTCTATGCTCAAATATTAAGTTTTGCCCAATCATACCTCCATAGGTTGTTTATAATGAAGATACAGGGTGTCAAAGTAAAAGCAATATTTTAAATTTATTTCCTTAATTTTTGGTATGTCATGGTAAGACAAGACAAGGGGTTCTGGATGCAATACTTTTTTCTATGTGGTTAAGAAGATAATTTTGGGTTAATAACAAAAGTATTTAAAATATTTCTTACCTCTTTCTAAGGCTGAATACCACCAAAATTTCAGCTGATATGATGATTGCCAAATTTACAAATATTTTGGATTCCGAATCAAGACTCTGCATCCAAATGGGTTTAAACTAGAAAAAGGAAAGATAATATTTAGTTATACAATTAAAGATATTATTTAAGTTTTTAGAATAGTCAGAATCTACAAGGTGGTCTCTAAGTAATGGGCCATTGCAACTTATATAAATTTAGCTTGGTACAAAAGTTAATAATAACTAAAACAAAAAGGTGTAAAAATTCAAAAAGTTATTTAAAGGTATTTCAATAATATCTTATACGTTTTCAATAATGTAATAGAACTCGGTATGTGATGTATGCACCATCCGAGTTAAATATTAATAATATTAATGATGGTATGCCTGGATTTAAAATGCGATTTTCTGAAAAAAGGTCCAAGATATCGATTTAAATGAAGTATACCTTTTTCGTACAAAAATGATAAAGGATTTAACGGTTAAACCAATATGTCAAATTTTTCATCTTTGTAAAAAATACATATCATAAACGAAAAAAAAATATCTCACCCTGTATAAATATGACTTACTGCGCAATTATTTGCCCATGGAAAAAAGCATTGGTATGAGTTAATTTTAATGTTTAAATATTATTATTATTGTGGCAACCGTTTAAAAGTTATAAATGAACCTTGTATATCAATAAATATCAACTTTTGTGCCAAGGTAAGTTACGTTAAATCGCTATATTTTATCCAAAAATGTTATTTTTGACAGCAGAAATAATGTCAAAAACATGACATGTGACATGTGAGGTGTCATTGTGTTCAAAATGTCATATTCTATCAAAATTGGTGTATTCCTTTTAGGGTCTAGAACCGCCAGAAACGGCACCAAAAGTGTTCCTTTTAATTGCAGTCTATTGTATTTTTGACAGTGTTGACACTCTTGACAGTTCAAGAACGATTTCGGGTGGTTCTAGAGCATAAAAGGAATACACCAAATAAGATCAAATATACCGGTAGTGCCATTTAAAATTTCAAAGTAGCAGTCATTTCCGGTTAAACCAAAAGTAATAAAAAAAAAAATTTAATACATCAACCAATTCACAATTATGTGAAATAACGACACACCATATTTGATTTTTCAGTCTTAAAAGGTAAATCAGTGTTAAGGGAAACTATCTTTAAGAAACACCCCGTATGAAAGTAAAAATTTTTTTTTTTTAAAGTACGTTCTAAAAAGTAAAATAATTATTTTTAGAGAAAGTACGAGTCCCAATAATTCTTTCTCATACTTAAAGAGGTTTAATTCAGACAACTGCCATATATTTATATAAATTATATTTTTATTATTTATTTGTTTAATTTAAATTCTACGTTTTTGCTAATTATTTTACACAAGTGTGTATCATCAAAATTACCTAAAATATTTGTAAACACGTCTGGCAGTTGCAAGAATATTTGCAACATTTTCTTATCAGTAATCTCTTAATTCCAAAATCAACTCTGTTTTATAACCTAGGAAATTTCTGGTTTTTATCTTAAAGAAAACAAAGAAATTTATTAGAAAAAATGTTTACAAACATATTTACAAAATAATCCTATAGCGTAGGCACCTAAACAGGTTAATTTTTAGTAAAAAAAATGTATAGGTATGCATACGCGCGGAACCACGAGTTTCTCTGTTGGGAACCGTGAGTGGAGGAACTATACTGGATGATTCTTCAGAGCAGAAGCCATGGAAGTACCTATAAAAAGCGATAAATTCCTCACAGCCCGACGATGGGCAAGAGAGGGAAGCCTTTCTGTAAGTGAAGAATCATTAATGAGACGAATAGCCCTCCTTTGAATAGAATCAAGAATGCTTAGGGTTGTGGGGGACGCCATGCCCCAGATATGAGAACAATATTACAAGGAAGGTCGGATTTGGGACACATATAAAGTGTATAAATTAGGAGCGGAAAAATACTTTTTGGCTCGAAAGAGAAATCCAAGCTTTTTGAAGCTGCCGTGGCTATAGATACAATGTGTTTATGCCAGTTAAGGTTAGTTTCAAATGTGACGCCCACAAGATTGAAGGTGTCTTTGCTCTGTAAAACTTGGCCGCTCATAAGTAGAGGATGAGTATTTGATGACTCTTTTCGCGACAAGGAACACGATTGTGTTTTGGATGCATTAAAATGGACGAGATTTTTGGCGCCCCAATCCAATATTAAATTAAGATCCTGCGAAAGAGATATCTGCATCGCTCTGCGTTTGTTTTCCAAGTCAGGTTTAGTGATGGGTTTAGGAACCTGAAAACTGGAGTGAAGGGTACTATCGTCGGCGAAACTATGAATGGAATTAGTTGTGGACGAGAAAAGGTCGTTGATGTGAAGAAGAAACAATGTTGGTGCCAGAACTGAGCCCTGAGGGACTCCAGCATTTACTTGGTGAAAGCTTGAAGAATAGCCCTCCACAATAACTGATATACGTCGATCAGATAGATAACTAGAGAGCCAAGTACAGAGTTTAGTTGAAAGACCATAGGAGGGAAGTTTATTAATAAGTGCGGCATGCCAGACCTGGTCAAAAGCTTTGGATATATCAAGAGCAACGATCTGGGACTCACCTAGAAACTCAAGAGACTTATTCCAGCAGTGTGATACGAAGGAAAGAAGATCTGCTGTAGATCTTTTGTGGCAAAATCCATATATCGAATAGTTGAAACTGACTTGAAAACAAAGTGGCTTTGAAGCGATTTCCAAATCTACGTAGTTATGTCGGTCCGGTGGCTTAAAAGTCGATTGGCTCGGCAAATAATTAATTTGTTTTAACAAGTAAGAACGCTGGGACCTCTCTCAAAGCGGCGGTAACAACTTGTAGCAGTATTTTCTTTAAGTTTTTATAATTTCTCTTATTTGATTTCAGCGACTATAAAAGTTATAAACGAAATGAACTCCAGTTTATGGGTTTAAATTAAATCTATTACTACTAGGCGGTTGTATGTACATATATCTATTAAAGAATATTTGAAGCATTTTTTCCCATACTATCTGTTTTAGGTTTTTTACTATGTTGTTTAGATAATAATAGTATAAATATTTTATAAAAATATTATTTGTCATTTTCTTCTTCTTTCTTATCAAAATATTAGGTTTTTATATTTGCAATAAATACTTGACATATTGCAGACAAGGTTTATAAAATACATAGATTATTGTTAATATTTTAATGTTACTTTATTTACCTAAGTCTTATTGTTAAGTATATTGCAAACAAAGTGTTTATGTGTGGAAAATGTTAAGTCTCAGGAAACATCTCAATGTCATAATATTGTTTAAGGAGATAAACTTTCTAATAAGGAGCGCTTGATCCCATTTAAGCCTATGTTCCCTAAATTTTGTGACGTAATCTTTTCCCAAATTTTTTGTTCATAATCGTACAGGAAGCTTTTTTGCGTTTTTGGTGTTATTTTTTGCTTCTTAGTCATTGGACTTTTATATGTGTTTAGTTTTTACCGTTTATAGTTGAATTAAGTAGTTATTAGTGGTGCAGTTGCAAAGAATTTTAAACCTGTCAACAGGGGTCACTGACCCTTGGATGCTTTTTAAAGGGAATTTACGTTTAAATTGTTATTAAATTAAATACTAATTTTTTATGTTTTCCTTAGGTAATTTTAATTTATTTTTATTTTGTCAGATAAAAAAATTTTATGGCAAAAAGGTGACGTCACAAACATAACCTATATTTTCGGACAAATACAAAAAATTAAGCGCTCCTTATTAGAAAGTTTATCTCTTTAAATATTTTTAAGTTTATTAACGTATTTATGTGTATACAAAAATATATAAGACTAAATTTACCAACAATAGTAAAAAAACTTTTATTTTTGCATTGGTTTCCATCTCACCTTAGACAGAAAAAACTTTTTAATTTGAGACTGAACTTCACTGTTAGATAAACTGACAATGTCATAAGTTAAATTACTACTTAATTTTTTCCATATAAGCTTTTCTGAGTGGCTTTCCAGTGACGCAAATAGAGCGCTCCCGAGTAGCTCAGGAACATTTCGTTCTACTTTATGGCGTTCCAGTGACGGAAAGTGTTATGCACCTGAACTACTTCATTTTTCTTTCCCCTTGCCCCTCGTGCACCAACCCCTCTTTTGGTTTTGTGCTTCAAACGTGTTTTTTATGGTTAAGGATGGATTTTTAAAACTATTTATTTAAAATGGAATTAGATATTAAAAGAGATTATTATTATTATAAAGCCAAAAAGGTTAAAAACAACGAAATTTTAAAATTTCTTAAAGTATCTCTCTTTCCTTGTCTAAGGATGCGTTCCAGTGACGAACTTTTTAGAGCAGTTTAGGAGCTTCAAGCCCTGGAGCGTGACGCTCAAAATTTTCGTCACTGGAAAGCTACCCTGGTATAAGTATAAGTATTTTAAAAGTAAAATGTTGCATGTACGATTTTCTATAATTTTATTGTGGAAATTAAAGCAAATTTTATTATTGTATGCAATACAAGTTTATTTTCTGTAAGTGGGTTATTTAATTGGATCCTTAAAAATGAATTTACTTTAAAAAATATATTAAAACACATTAAATTACATCTGATAAAATTTTCATAGTATACAGTGCGTTCCAATTAAAAGGAGGGAGTTTTATTCTGTTATTTGTACACTTATGTATGAAAAATGTTATGTTGTCGTTTACAAGGTTAGTTTATATTTATAAGGTTGCGACATATCCTCAACTTTTAGGCGGTTCGAGGTCAGGGGACGCAAGGGAAAGGCACTCCACGGAGAAAAGTTGACAAGACTGGGTAAAATCAAAGCTGATGATCAATCCAGTGGCGTCTAGAATTTGCGCATTTCATTTTGCATTATTTTGGTAGTGATATTTGTTTAAAGATGTAATTCCAAATGTTTTTATTTAAAGTAAAAGAATTTACAACTTTATAATAATTAAAAACTGTTGTATAAACGGATGTTCTACTAATACAATAAACTGCATATCTCCGGCACTGAACAACATGACCGAAAAATGGGAGATGTGACGTCATAACACGTCAAAGCAATATGGCCGAATGTCGTGACTTTATATAGACCGACTTTGGTCGTTAAAGGGGTTTAGTTGGTTTAATTTGAACCATTTCATTTAGTTAAAATAGGTACTAAAAGTATTATATTCATTAAAAATATAAACTTTTTAAATTTATCGTGTTGTTTTATTATAAATAATCGAAACCATAAAACATATTCAACATATATTGGCATTTTGATCCCCCTACTTTGTATTTTATCTAAAACAAGACATGATAAATTTACGAGTGCTAAGTTAGGTGACTAATCATGTATTATTATTTTGGTGAAAAATGTTTAAAAAAAGGCACAAAATATTCTTTTAAACTGCTAAAAAACTGGCAAAAACAAGAAAGAATCTAGCCCATCATTAAAAAGTCCCACAAGAGTGTTTTCGGCGGTAAAGGACTGATTTCTAAAACCCTTTTTTATACAGGCGTTTTTTCTTCTTGAGGTAATCCACGAAGGCTAAAAGCCCAAATACTAACGTATCAGGGGTGTCTTAAGCGAAGTAATAGGGAGTTTGTGGACACGGGACTTAAATATTTGAAGATTTGGGGGAAAGGTAAGACCTCTGCAGGCAGCAGTTTCCACATTCTAGAAACTCTAGGGATTAAAGAAAAAGCAACGTGGGAAGCTCGGGGCCTGTCCAGTTGGACCGCATAGGGATTTATACGTGCTGCACCACAAGGGAGTGTGAGTGGAGGAATAATACTGGACAATTCTTCAAAGCAAATACCATGAAAGTACCTATAAAAAAGCGATACATACCTCACAGCCCGACGATAGGCAAGAGAGAAAAGTCTTTCTGTAAGTGAAGGAACATTAATGAGGCAAACAGCTCTTCTTTAAATGGAATCAAGAATGCTAAGGGTTGTGGGGGACGTCATGCCCCAGATATGAGAACAATATTCCAAGGAGGGTTGGATTTGGGACACATGCAAGATGTATAAGTTAGAAGGGAAAATAAACTTTTGGCTTGAAAGAGAAATCCTAAAATTTTACATTTTTTCAGATTGAAAATTTTAGCCTAAACATTCACCTACTACTAATATTCTTTTTTTAAATTAATGACTATTATATCAGAAACAATTAAACTACAGCGTGTCTTCAAAAGTTCTTAGAAATTGAAAAAAAAATAAAAAAATATTTTTTGGAAATGAACAAAATTGCATATTTGGAAGTAATTTCTAAACATAAATTCTAAACATGTTTTCTTTATAACAACTTGTGATACAGGTGCTTCACTCTTGAGCAATAATTACATTTTTGGCCAAACCTCGTACATAACTGGCATAATTTCATATCTAATGATTGCAGCATTTTATGGTTTTGACCATGCAGAACTTTTTATAAAAATACATTTTTCGTAAAATTAATAATAAAAAAGTTTTCCATATGCCGCCAACTTGCGTAGGCACACTGTAAGGTATTAACAAAAACATAAAAATATATACTTTTATATGTATAAATAAACGTTATAAAATTAAGGGTAAATATAAAACATTTAACAGAAATATGTAGAAGGTAAACGCGGGAAGCATTGTTAGGTATTAATATTGGTTACAAATAACTTCCTTATAAGAGTATTAATTTACTTCCTATAAGAAACTAAAACTCTATAGAATTATAATATATTTTTACCGATATGGTAATGAATTATTAAGAATATTTGATTAAATCTAACATTTCTTTTTTAAGAGCTCATTTATTTTTATCCAACATTAACCAATAACTTTTTAACCACTTTTAATTCTCATATTCTCATTATCTCATTTAATTAAAATTATTCACTGCAAAATAATAATATAATTACTTTTTCCTTCTATTTATATCTTGTTAAAAATATGTATTTTTTTGTTTTAAAAAAACTTAATAATAATAAAGTTGAAATAGGTATATTGTTATTAAGAGCAAATGTAAAAAAATAGTACTATACATTTTTAAAAATCATCAATAAAATAATTTTTATTGTTTTAAAATATCCCAATTCAGTGCATGTAAAGCTAATTTTGATAATAAATTTTACGTCACAAAAAAAGTAACCTGTCTTCTTTTCCTCTAGCCTTCCGAAATATTGTTGATAACCACCAAAAACACCTTTTCCTGTGTGGCGCCTATTTTATTACACGGCGCCTATTTCATGACAAATAAAATTTATAACCATAAAAGAAGTAATTTTCTGTATGACGCCTATTTTATCAGACGGCGCCCTATCCTTCAGAATTATTATTAATAACCACAAAAGAAACCTTCCCTGTGTGGCGCCCATTTTTCACCCGACGCCTATTTCACAAACAAAATTGATGACCAAAAAAACGTCTTCCCTGTATGACGCCTATTTTAACACACGGCGCCCTGGGCTTCAGCCCATTGGGTACTTTTTAGTGGGTTGGTAGTGGGTACTAGACGCGACGTAAAATAAATATATCGGTGGTGCTATTTAAATTTTGAAAGTAGCACTTATTTCTGATTAAAAGTTATAGAAGATAAGTAAATAGATCGATCAATGCACATTTGTGTCGAACATCGACATACCAAATTTTATTTTTTTATCTTAAAATGAAAAAATGATAGAGGTACCACGTGTCAGAAACACCCGGCATATTGTTTTCTTTTGCCGGCCTTCCCTCTAAAACAAAATCCTGGTTACACCCAAGGAGATAAACTTTCTAATAAGGAGCGCCTAATTATTTATATTTGTCCGAACATATAGGTTATGTTTGTGACGTCAACTTTTTTCCATAATATTTTTTATCTGGCAAAATAAATCTTATACTTGCATAAAATAAAATAAAATAACTTAAAAAACATAAAAAATTAGTATCTTACCCTTAATAACGATTTAAACGTAAATTCTCTTTAAAAAATATCCAAGGGTCAGTGACCCCTGTTGACAGGTTTAAAATTCTTTGCAACTGCACCACTAATAACTACTTAATTCAACTATAAACGGTAAAAACTAAACACATATAAAAGTCCAATGCCTAAGAAGCAAAAAATAACACCAAAACCGCGAAAAAAGCTTCTAGTACGGTTGTAAACAAAGAATTTGGGAAAAGATTACGTCACAAAATTTAGGGAACATAGGCCTAAATGGGATCGAGCGCTCCTTATTAGAAAGTATATCTCCTGGGCCACACTCCATGCTTAAAGCTTGAAATTTTATTTTGTAATAAAATAAAACTTGAGATTTTCTACCTTGGTGATTTTGAGCCATATGCAGCAAACACTACTTATATGAAAAATATCTTTTTTTTTTACTATTTACTTGCTTTTACAAAATATAACTTAACTACCTCTAAAACTATTACTGTGTAAAGAATGCATTATGTTAGGTATGTTCTTATCTTAGAATTTTTTAAATGTGTAATTGTGTTTCACTGCAAAAAACCAATAAAATAAAAAATACAGGGTGATTTATAACTACTGTACAAAACTTATGTTGTTTTACAAAAAAAGTCTCATGAACATAGGTCCGGAGTTAGTCTCGTTCCGGAGATACAAGTTGTTAAAGTAATAATTTTTCATTAAAAAAATATTGTCATTTCATAGTAAAAGCGTAAGTGCATTTTTACTATTTTTTCATAACTTTTCCATCATAGTATATTGTAAATATAATAATTATAACATTTAATATATTAAGCACCCCACGCTTTTTACTATGAAATGACAATATTTTTTTTAATGAAAAATTATTTTCTAATTTTTTAGTTCGGTTGCATATAAAAGCGTGTTTTTTTAGTTTTTTTAAACTATTAATTATTTTTCATTTTTTAGTTCGTTATAGCTCGACTAACTTTGCTACTCTTGACAAAATGGCGAAAAAAATTTTTAGTGAACAAGAGTAGCAAAGTTCTGAAATGTTGCCAACAGATGGCAACCCACTAAAAAAATTTCTTCGCAATTGAGTAGCAAAGTTTGGAATGTTGCCAACAGATGGCAAAGAGTAAGCAAAGTTTGAAATGTTGCCAACAGATGGCAACCCACTAAAAATTTCTTCGCAATTGAGTAGCAAAGCTGAATGCAAGCTAACAGATGGCAACCCAGGTGTTGTTTTTATAATATAATGGAATTTTTTTTTCCTGGCGATCAAAACAAGATAACGGGATACTGTTTGCAGATTATTGCATTGTCATGGGTCACAATAAGTGTGCAAAGTTTCAAAGAAATCGAATAGCTGGAAGTTAGTTAAAATTAGGCTCAAAGATTCCGTTACATAGATAGCCAGATGGATAGATAGATAGTTACAACCTAAGTTAATAAAAGCGTGTTAAAAAAAGTTGGTATTTTATAAATATCTTAAATATAGGAATGCAAGATGTTTATCGAAGCAAAACTAGACATAGGTATGTAGAAACTTTTATTTATAAAACGGCATAAGGAAGCATCTTTTAAATTCTTGTACTGTACTTTTTAAAACATCCTGTATATCACTTCAACTTGTAAAGTAAATTTGATAACTAAAAGTGTTAGGTATGAATTTAAGGCTTTAAATAATTATATTAATGTTGGACATAACCTAATGATTTAAAAAACCGAGTACTTAAGCTTGATTTGAATAACTTTTTCATATTAAAAATGGAATCCAATTTTTTTGAAACATTAAAAATATGTTTAGCTAATTATTTTATTTAAAGAAAAAGCCCAAGACTAATTTTTGTTTTAATTAAACAACCACAACAATACATAGGTATAATACGTATCCATTTATTGCTTTTCGCGAGAATTGTTAAACAACGGATTTCGTGACCGTTAAAAATATGTTTTATAAAAATATATTTTTAGCATTACAAAAGAAAACTTTAAAAAACCACGAATATATAAAAAGGGACTAATTTACAATTGAATGTATTTTAGTTTAAAGACAGCTTTAACTTTGGAAATTAAAGACTAGGACTTAGCCCCCCCTCCCCAAATCAGGCGCGCCCTGCTTATACTTCGTTTTTGTGGTCACAACATAATTTTTTTACTCTTAATAAACTTTTATCCACAGATGTATTTATCAAAAACTCGTACAAGGATTAAAAAGAAAGGTAGCCTACTTTTTTGACTGATTTTTCTTGGAGTTTATTAAAAGTCAAAGGTTTTTTAATAATAGAAAACACTGGAATGCCATCGTTTTTTAAAATATCCGGGTAAAAATTTTCAACAAATATTAATTTTGTCAGTTAAAAATGCTACGTTAAAAACCTGAAACTTAAAAGGCTCAAATTGTCGGCAAAAACAAAGAAGAATATTCTATTTCTATTTCTATTTTTTTTCTTGGTTTTGGTCCTTCAGGTCCAATCCACCACTCTCCCCTTCCGACCTATGCTTTCCAGGGCTTCGTCGGCGATAAATCTGGATAATCGAGCTCGTAGCTCCCAGAAATTCCAAAAGAAAACAAATAATTCAACAATCTATGCAATGCATAAATTGTCGGCTGTCAAACCAAGATCTGCTACTGGTGTTACGTATAACCTTCACTTTCACTACTGACAGTTCCAATGGCACGCCCATCTATATCCCGCCATTTGAGAAATACCTCGTGTTCACCACCAAACAGGATACCATCAGCTTATAGGAATCTTCGCTCACAGCGCTTAGATCCAGAAGAAAGATGCCGTCAATTTAGCGTGAATCTTTCCTTGATCCCCGAAGGTAAAAAACGTTTGTACGACACCTCTATCCGCCACTCCGGGAAGAACTTTGTAGTCCTCTACGCACGTCCGCACTGTCCGGAGGTCAAACAAAGAGTCCCAAAGAAGAATAAATATTTATTAGAGTTTTTATTTGATTTATTTTTATCAATTCTTTTAAAATACTTTATCTTCTAAGGCTGAACATCTAAATATGATAACCCTAATAATTTTAGTGGATCACCCTATATATTTTTAAGATTTAAATTGTACAAGTAATTTCTCCTATAAAACCTTTTATATATTTATAAACTCTTTTTAATTCCAAAGAAAATGACCAAGCGACAGAACAATAAACACGTTAAAAGGATATTGTGCCTTAGTCTGGAATATATATATATATATATATATATATATATATATATATATATATATATATATATATATATATATATATATATATATATATATATATATATATCCTGAGACGTCAACTCTATCAGGTAAAAAAAAAAATATATTTATTTTTTTGTCGTTTTGTCGGTAAAATAATGTTCAATAGGATTCAGGCTTTTGGGAACTTGTCTTAGAGAGCTCTATTATGGAACTCTCTAGTCCTCTCTAGTGACAGTGAAGGTTATACGTGACACCAGTAGCAGTTCTTGATTTGACAGCTGTCAATTTATGCATTAAATCGATTTAAAGATTTTTTTTAATTTCTGGAAGCTACTGAGCTCGATTATCCAGATTTTCCGCTGACGACGCCCTGAAAGCATAGCCCGGAAGGGGGAGAGCTGGCGAAGTGGACCTGAAGGGACCAGAGCCAAGAACAAGAAATAGAATAGAATAGAATAATTTTATTGGCTGAGAATATAGTAAAAATTGTTATACCCAAGGTTATTTTATATTTATAACAAATACTTGCGACATATCCTCAACTTTTAGGCGGTTCGAGGTCGGGGACTCAAGGAAGGGCACTCCACGAAGAAAAGTTGGTTGGTAAAATCAAAGCTGATGATCAATCCAGTGGCGTCTAGAATTCCGCATTTCATTTTGCATTGTTTTGGAAGTGATATTTGTTAAAAGATGTATTTCCAAATGTTTTTTATTTAAAGTAAAAGAATTAACAACTTATTAATAATTAAAAAATGTTGTGTAAACGGTTGTTCTACTAATACAATAAACTGTATATCTCCGGCACTGAACAACATGGCCGAAAAAGGGGAGATGTGACGTCATAACACGTCAAAGCAATATGGCCGAATGTCGCGACCTTCTCAAATTGTTTATTACCCATATTTATTTTACTTTATGCTGTAGCTGCCTTTGATTTATTTATCTTTGCATATTATTATTTTGATATTATAGTGATTATTTATAATTGGATGCTTTTGGACTAACTATTTTATTAAATTTGTAGATAATTTTTTTTATTTTTTTGCTTAAAATATCCTCTTTGATTTTAGATGTAAGATCGAAAGGTATTATTTTATACAGTGAACTGTGACATAAAGTAACTTTTTTCACTTTGTTTAGTATGATATATTAACGGGTAATTGCTTACTGGCATTGTCAATAAACATTATGGTTTATTGCATGATCTCAACCACTGTGATAAATAAAAGTTAATTTATTACTGTCAAACTATAATTTACAATGGTATGTGATTTAATTTTTAATTTTAAATATTCCAGTACAATTTACCTTTAATTAGTAGCTATTAGCAAGTTTTTGATTAAAAAAAAACATTCCTGTAAATAATTTTTTTTAAGGATACAAATATTTCTTATTTATAATTCGTAATGAAAAATATGGTATTTTGTTATTATGCATTTCCTAAAAAATGTCCTATAATAATACAAAGTTGCGTCCAGACTTGCAACAATTCGCCAAACATTCCTCCAAAGTAACCAACCTATTTGCTCGCTCCTTTGATGAAAAAACCGACAAGCTCTGAATGACCGTAGAATCATTCGCCAAGCCGTTGAAACGAAGTGAATTTTGTCCTCGTCCGCGCTATGTTTTTTTATCTTTGGACAAACCACGAAGGCTTAAAGCCTAAATACTAACGTACCGTGGGTGTCTTAAGCGAGGTAAGAGGGAGCTTGTTCACACGGGACTTAAATACTTGAAGATTTGGGGGGAAGGAAAGACCTCCGCGGGCAGCAGGTTCCACATTCTAGAAACTCTAGGAATAAAAGAACGAACAAAGTGAGAAGTTCGGGACCTGTCCAGTTGGACCGTATAGGGATGCATACGCGCGGAACCACGAGTCTCTCTGTTGGGAACCGTGAGTGGAGGAACTATACTGTACAACTCTTCAGAGCAGAAACTATGGAAGTACCTATAAAAAAGCGATAAATCGATAAAAAATAAAAAAATATGTGAGGCTATGTCGCGCGGTATTCGACGCGGCGAATTGTTGCAAGTCTGGACGCGGCTTAACATAAATCTGGTAAATCACACATACCTTTTAACTTATAAGTTTGTTTAAAAATCGGTATTGAAAAAAAAACACCAGAATAAAGAGAATTTGCATTGAAATTTTCATTTTTTTTTATAACTACCATGTAAATTACCTAATAATAATAAAACCGTTTAAAAATATTTTGTGAATTTTTATACAGGGTGTTCAAAACGTTCGTTAACGCCCAAATATCGTATTTTGAACCTAATTGTGGCGAGCAGTGGTGCAGTGGCTAGCGTGTCGGCCTCTCACCGCGGCGATCCGGGTTCGAATCTCGGAGAAAAAAAATTGTACGAAACTCGAAACTCCAGGGTAAAATTATAATGTGAATTCAGTGTTGATATCGGCGATGTTGCTAGATCTTCAGTTTCGTAAAAATTATTTCAAAATTTTTAACTTTAAATAAGATACTTATTTTTTTGTTTTATTAATGAAGTTTCGCTGTTTATCGCTATACAATGGTATGGACCTTTATTTTTCTCTTTAAATATTAATAGCAGAAAACAATTTGGTTACAACATTTTACAATAAAAATAGGAGCAGATTTAAATTTTTTACCACTAAAAAATCATCTAATTTGGAAACAAGGTAAGTTGAGTTAAAATATGATATTTTAACCTTAGAAATTTGTGTTAGCATTTTTTAGAGACACTCTATAGGAGTGATGGCGAACCTTTCTGTATGAACGTGCCATTTTTGTACAAAAAGGACGGAATTAAAGGTAGAAAAAAATTACAACATGCTTGCGTGCCCAAAATTGAACCTCGCTTGCAAACTTAGGCACGCGTGCCAATTTGGGCACGCGTGCCAATGGTTCGCCATCAGTGTTCTATAGTATTGCAAAATGTAATACAAAACGTTGTGAATAATGCCAGTTTATAGGTGGTTCTGATAAAAACTACTCTATGAAGTTTTTATGAATTACATATATTAACTAAAACTGCTTAAAGATACGCAATTTTAAAAACTAATTTCAAAATATATTATTTTGCCTTCACGTTCATTGTGTAAAATACCTTTAAAAACATACTGGCATAAATATTTATTGTGTAAATTAGTAACAATATAGGAGGTTAATATTTACTAATAACCGGAATTTTGTAAATTATGCTATCATGTAAAAATATTTTTTTTATTTTATAATAGTTCCTTTTATTTACATATATGTATACAGGGTGTTTTTTTTTATATTTGGACAATCCACGAAGGCTAAAAGCTTAAATATTAACATACCGTGGGTGTCTTAAGCAGGGTAAGAGGAAGTTTGTTGACACGAGACTTAAATACTTGAAGATTTAAGGGGGAAGGAGAGACCTCCGCGGGCAGCAGGTTCCACAATCCAGTTGGACCGTATAGGGATGCATACGCGCAGAACCACGAGTTTCTCTGTTGGGAACCGTGAGTGGAGGAACAATACTGGACAATTCTTCAGAGCAGAAACCATGGAAGTACCTATAAAAAAGCGATAAATCCCCCACAGCCCGACGATGGGCAAGAGAGGGAAGCCTTTCTGTAAGTGAAGAGTCATTAAGGAGACGAATAGCTCTTCTTTGAATAGAATCAAGAATGTTTAGGGTTGTGAGGGACGCTATGCCCCAGATATGAGAACAATATTCCAAGGGAGGTCGGATTTGGGACACATATAAAGTGTATAAATTAGAAGCGGAAAAATACTTTTGGTTCGATAGAGAAATCCAAGCTTTTTGAAGCTGCCGTGGCTATAGATACAATGTGTTTATGCCAGTTAAGGTTACTTTCAAATGTGACACCCACAAGATTGAAGGTGTCTTTGCTTTGTAAAACTTGGTCGCTCATAAGTAGAGGATGAGTATTTGAAGACTCTTTTCGCGACAAGGAACATGATTGTGTTTGGGATGCATTAAAATGGACGAGATTTTTGTCGCCCCAATCCAATATTAAATTAAGATCCTGCGAAAGAGATATCTGCATCGCTCTGCGTTTGTTTTCCAAGTCAGGTTTAGTGATGGGTTTAGGAACCTGAAAACTGGAGTGAAGGGTACTAACGTCCGCGAAATTATGAATGGAATTAGTTGTGGACGAGAGAAGGTCGTTGATGTGAAGAAGAAACAATGTTGGTGCCAGAACTGAGCCCTGAGGGCTAAATTAAAAAAGTGGGACTTTTGTTTTTTGGTGTCAAAAAATTTCTGATAGGAACAAAAAAGCAACGCTAAGATAAGAAAAACAATGTTCTTTGAAAAGTGGGGACCTTTTTTGGTTAGTCTTCAAAACTTTTTTTTTTGGGCCTCCTAACTCATTGTGATACGGGGCCCCTCCAAGGCACGCTACGCCACTGTAAAAATACTTCCTTTTGTTTGTTTGGGTATGGAAAGTACATAATGTAGGTACATTAAACAAAACCAACACCCTTTAAGAGGAGTTTTAATTTTTTTTTTTTACTAAAAAAATCATATTTTTTAAACGAAAGGCGACTGACGTTCCAAAAGTCTTTTAATGTAAAATATTCAGAATAATTTAGGAACAGTGAAATGAGGAAATATAAAATAACTAAAAAACAATGTACCAATAACAATAAAAAACATAAGAAACCAATACGATCATACATACCTTGATTTTTCTTTGTTTTTTTGTTCAAGGAATTATGCGTAAATTCTATTGATTAATAAGTTATTTATTAGTCCATTGTTTTTTTTTTTTGATAACTGTTTCACTATTTTAAAATATTTATTTTTTAGAATAAGAAATAAAAACCAAATTATATGTAGCTGCATTTTTATACCGGGTGTCCAAGATACAGAGAATAAAGCTAATTTTTTTCTTCTTCACATCAACGACCTTCTCTCGTCCACAACTAATTCCATTCATAGTTTCGCCGACGATAGTTCCCTTTACTGCAGTTTTAGGTTCCTAAACCCATCACTAAACCTGACTTGGAAAATAAACGCAGAGCGATGCAGATATCTCTTTCGCAGGATCTTAATTTAATATTGGATTGGGGCGCCAAAAATCTCGTCCATTTTAATGCATCCAAAACACAATCATGTTCCTTGTCGCGAAAAGAGTCATCAAATACTCATCCTCTACTTATGAGCGCACGGTACGTTAGTATTTAGGCTTTAAGCCTTCGTGGTTTGTTCAAAGATAAAAAAAAAACTGTATATTTTTTTCTGGTGCGCTACTGTGTAATATTTTAATTTCCCAATTTTTATCTATTGCACCAACATATTGCAAGGTGATTTAATATCAAAAGCAGGTACAAAAATATATTGAAATTAAAATAATGAACAATAGCAGGTCATTTTGTTATATTTAGAGTTACGTAATTTTCATTAAAATTATATTGAAACTTGGAAAGTACTGTAAGTTTTCTCTTTGTTTTGGTTTTTATATCGTTTTTTACCGATACACCAAATATCAGGGCCGTTCAACCGAAACTAAATTCCTTTTAAATCTTATTTATTGTTTGTCTTTTACGTTCATAAATTGTTTACCATGCTTTAAAGGCGGATTTACTCACTTATTTTAAGTTTTACTTTACAGGTGTTAGTTTTAAACTTCTTTTTTATGGATTAATCGTTTTAGGACACTTCTGTGTGGTAAAGCACGCAAGGGGTTTGGCTGTCAATATTTGTCACTTTATATTTTTTTTCCTTAGTAAATATCAAAAAATGTTTACATTGTTAAAGAGAAAATATTAGATATTTTGGAAAACGAGCCTAAAAATATTACCTTTATTAAATAAAAACCTAGCTATTTTGCTTTTTTAAAATCAAAAAGCCTTTATTGAAATGCTTTATTGGCTTACTTTTTTGCCACTGTTTTTGTTTTTAGTAGAAATATTTTTAATGTTTAAAAATAATCCTTAATAGATATTTAAGGGGTTAATTGGTTTCAATGGGTACAGGGGCGCAATTAGCTTAAGACCCCCAAGAACCAGTGGCTAGTTGCTAAATGGGTAACAAAAACCATATTTTTTTTTTTTAATGTAAAAAATAAAATATTGTGTTTACCCTTTTTGGCACAGCAAAGACAAACGTAATAATTATTTTGTTTTTTTTTATCCTTGGACAATCCACGAAGGCTTAAAGCCTAAATACTAACGTACCGTGGGTGTATTAAGCAGGGTAAGAGGAAGTTCGTTAACACGGGACTTAAAAACTTGAAGATTTGGGGGGAAGGAAAGGCCTCCGCTGGCAGTAGGTTCCACAGTCTAGAAACTCTAGGGATAAAAGAACGAACGAAATGGGAAGTTCGGAGCCTGTCCAATTGAACTGTATAGGGATGCATACGCGCGGCACCACGAGTTTCTCTGTTGGGAGCTGCAAGAGGAGGGACTATACTGGATAATTCGTCGGAGCAGAAGCCGTAAAAGTATCTATAGAAGCGCGATAGATCTCCCACAGCTCGACGATGGGCAAAAGAAGGAAGTCTTTGAGTAAGTAAAGGATCATTAATAAGACGAACAGCCCTTCTTTGAATGGCATCAAGAATGCTGAGGGTTGTAGGGGATGCCATTCCCCAGACATGAGACCAATATTCCAGAGAGGGTCGAATTTGGGACACATACAACGTGTATAAGGAGCACACAAATAGGTTGGTTTGTTTGGATCGATGTTTGGCGAATTGTTGCAAGTCTGGACGCGACTTAAAATAAAAAATAATAAAAACAGAACTACTCACTTACTTTAAAGATTAACGTTCTATTTTTACGCACTGGCTGGTGTATTAATATTATCAAAAATAACGTATTATTTTACATCTATCATTTTAGATTAAAGGGAATTAACTTTAGGTTGCAATTGGGATTAAATATTTATTATTTTTAGCGAATTGACATATCATTTAGATATTTTTAACCCAGAAAAAGAAACAAAATCCTATTAAAGTTATAAGCGAGTTAGTTAGGTAATAGAGAATTATTGCATGTTGCCTTATTAAGCTCGGGTATTATTAATACCGGCCTTATTTAAATAGTGCTTGTACCCATAATTTAGAGTTATTGCAAATCATGTTGACAGTACCATTAAGCCCGTTCGGTTTACACGAATAGATCCGAAGTTAAAATAAGGCCAAAATAAGGCACGACCTAAAACCGACATAAATAAAGCCGGGCACTATACTTATTAGGGGAGTCCTTATCCTACCATGCATCTGCGCAAGCTCAGATGTCAAAATAACGCCGGTATTATTAATGCCTGGCCTTATTTCACTGTGCAATAATTCTCTATTATTTTAAAACCCTTTCTTATTTATTTGTACAACTTTTTTGTTTTTTTGGATTTAATACATTGACTTAATAAAAACTTACTACTGCTAATATGGTTTAGGACTATGTACACTAACTTTTATCAAGAATAAATATTTCTACAAATTAAAAATGAAAAGGTTTTCCATTTGTTGAACACACAATAAACCACAATATTTTCTAATTTTGATTATCTCAAATTTATGAGTTCGGCTATTAAATTAATTTTTATTTCCAATATGTGCATTTTTTATGACGTATTTTAATTGCATGTTGATTGAAAAACGTTTTAAAAGTTTACGTATCAGTCGCACTTATTTTTTAAAATACAATAAATAGCCATTAAAAATAATGTGAAGATACTTAACAATATTTCCAGTGGTGCACATATATATATATATATATATATATATATATATATATATATATATATCTATATATATATATATATATATATATATATATATATATATATATATATATATATATATATATATATATATATATATATATATATATATATATATATATACATAACCTGGTAGACACGACTACTTTGCTGGTTACTTTAAAATTACGGAGTCTCCAAATAAATGGATAACTCCGGGTCGCAATGAAGACGGTGACACGTTTCATCCTTATTGGGAATCATCACAACCGCTGTACATTGCTGACAACTCGACTATGTTTCTAGTCGCCTAAACATAATCCCCGTCGAAACCAAGGGAGTAAATTTAGACGGCCAGAGCCATCTCGTCTTAACCTAACGGTGCTCTGGCTGGTTATTTTGGAATTGCTTGGCGAGATGGCTCTGGCTGTCTAAATTTACTCCCTTGGTTTCGACGGGGATTATGTTTAGGCGACTAGAAACATAGTCGAGTTGTCAGCAATGTACAGCGGTTGTGATGGTTCCCAACAAGGATGAAACACGTGTCACCGTCTTCATTGCGACCCGGGGTTATCCATTTATTTGGAGACTCCGTAATTTTAAAGTAACCAGCCAAGTAGTCGTTTCTACCAGGTTATGTATTTGTTTTGTTTCTTTTTTGTCATTTAGGAGCCTCTATGACCTAGAATTTAAAACTTTTATAAATATATATATATATATATATATATATATATATATATATATATATATATTTGCTATAAACTGACACACAATTCCAATATTTTGAAAATTTAAAAGGTATGATGTATGAAAAAAAGTCGATTTTATTGGCCCAGCCTACAGTTTATAGTTTGCATATTTGGGTAACTATCTATTCCATATTTATCTACCTTTATCATTTTTTAGTTTTTTTTAAATCTTAAATTAAATGAAATAATGTAACTAAAAAATTTACAAAATAAAGGACAAATATATAATTGTTAATAATTACTACAAAAAGTTTTTATTTATTATTTTTTTGCAAATTATGTGTAAAAACAATATGGTATTCCATATTAGGTCACTTTCCTTTATACATACTAGGTATGTTAATGGTAAATTAGTAATTTTGTATCCAGAAAAGTTTCTGAGTATTATATTATAAGAAAACCTAACACAAAATAGGGTTTCTTGGTTTTTTTCCTGCTACAATTTAATATTATGTAAAATAGGTTATATAAAAAGAACTTATAAGTAATAAGTAAAATAGCAATTATTTAAATTTTAAAAGTACTATTATTATTTATTTTTATTAAGAAAATTTTACTTTCTTTAAAAAATAATTACTAAAACATTGGAAAATACCTTAACGATATTAATACTATTTTTACTTAAAAAGGGATTTAAAAGCTTACTTCAGTTTAAAAAAATTATATCTGTACTAGTAAAGATATTTTTATCTTAATGACCTTTCTTGGCACTTACCGTAAATAAACATTGAAAAAAGGGAAAAATACACCAAGTTATTTTTAATGTGGTTATGTAATATTAAATAAAATTAATTTGCTGAAACAGAAAAACATCTGGTAGCATTGAAAAGTACTTTTTTTAGTAAATTGATTAACCACAAGATAAAAGTTCTAAATGAAAGTAATAACAACGTTTCTGCCTATAAGAAATACAGTATCGCCTTCTAAGAACGTTTTTGAAAATTAAAATTTTAATTATTTGAAGATTTTTTCTGATTTATTAAGACTCTAGTACGCACACATTTTTTTTTTGTGATTTTAGGTATATTAATAAGATGAACGGCTCTTCTTTAAATTAAGCAACGAATACAATGTGTTGTTACAGGCCCGGCGATTCTCCAATCTTGAATACCGGAAGTCGCATTCGACATCCATGTAATCTCGCATAAAAACGGATTTTCAAGCATCCTTACGACAAGCGACACTGCTAAATGAGACTGAAGATTCGACCCCTGAAATCATTCTCTTACACTATGAGATCTTTATTTGTGCATAGGTTTTCTTGGTAGAAAAATGAAAATGCGGTTTTATGAAATTTTAACTCCACTTTTATGTAACACAAAGTTATGATTATTGAAAACTAAAATAGCTAAACGCAGTTACTTTTTGGTAAAAAGACTTTACATACATACAGTGTGTCCCAGGATAAGTGTTACAAGAGGACAAATGAACCAAAAATGTTGGAATTTTTAAATGCCCTTTTGGGAAAACCGGTTGCATGGTCCAAAATTGATAAACACAAAATTTTACTTCTATTGGTAATATACAGGGCGAGCTAAAAAACAGACTTTTAAAAAATAATTAACGGCTTGTATCTCAGGAACGAAAGAACTCCGGACATATGTTTATAGAAACTTTTCTTCATAAAATGACATAATAAATCAATCTTTAAAATTTGGTACCGTATTTAGGAAATAACCTTTATTTAAATTTGGAAACAACTCTTTAAGCCACCCTGTACATCCAACCATCAAATATTATTGTGAAAATGTTTTTTCTTATCAAGCAGGACTTTTTATAAAGAGACACTTTTTTCGTAAAGTTAATAATTTAAAAGTTTCCCAGTTGGTATGAGCTTCCGAAGACACGCTGTATGTAAAGTGTTAAATACGCCCAAGAGCTTTTGTGGAAACAAAACCGCTTTTTTATCTCTGGAAAATCCACGAAGGCTAAAAGCCCAAATACTAACGTACCGTGGGTGGTCTTAAGCGAGGTAAGAGGGAGTTTGGTGACACGGGACTTAAATACTAGACGATTTGGGGGAAAGAAAAGACCTCCGCGGGTAGCAGGTTCTACATTCTAAAAATTAAAGTGATAAAAGAACGAACAAAGTGGAAAGTTCGGGGCCTGTCCAGTTGGACCGTATAGGGATGCATACGCGGCACTTCGAGTTTCTCTGTTGAGAACCGTAAGTGGAGGAATTATACTGGACAACTCTTCAGAGCAGTAGTCATGGAAGTACCTATAAAAAGCTATAAATCCCCCACAGCCCGACTCAAGAGAGGCCTGTGCCTTTCTGTAAGTAAGGGATCATTAATGAGGCGAACAGCTCTGAATGGAATGAAACCGTTAATATTTATACATTGTACACGTAATACCTTATGTTTTGGTAACATAATTGTTATTTTTTTTAATGTGTTATTATTTATTTTTGCACTATTTGATAAGATTTTTTGATTCATTTGCATATGCACAAAACTGCAATTTAAAATCTATGGTTTGAGAATAAAATATTGTTTTGGCCTACGAGTAAATTATATATAGGGCCTTTTCCAAAAATAAAACAATGATAAAATAATACCAGAGGAAAACTATTTTAATTTTATAAAAATAAAAAGCTGGTTCTGACATATTCCAACTGAAAAATTATAATAAACTTCCCGTTTCTGATAAATATATATAATGGCAGCCTCTTTAAAACGTAAGTTTATAACGTATGTACCTGCAAAAGGCACTTTATTTTATTGATGCTTACAAACTGGGTCTCTTACTCAAAAAAAAAAAAAAAAAATTAAGCAAGTATTTTTTACAAGCAGGAATATAATTTCGCAAACTATTATAAACCCGAATAGAAACAGTAACCCTGTTCATGAATGTAAAACATCTAGTTTAGTTTTAACTTCAGATTTGTGTTCAGCGGCAAAAAATATGTCAGAAAATCTTTGTTCGATACCCAGCACAGAACACTTTTTTTTATTTTGTGACCTGCGTATATTTTCTTAAAACCTTTAAAAGTAATTTTTGTTTAAAAATCGTAAAATACATACCATTACAACATTTTTGACCAAAACTCTTTTAGTAAAAATGAAATCGAAGTAATATTTTTATTGCGATTTTATGAGCCCTAAAATTGGGAATATAATTTAGCATTTTCAAGGTCTGGTATCATCTTTTTTCAATATAATCGCATACTTACTAAATATGCAAACAAATAAAGAATTTTCATAATACCCATTTTGCAAAAATACTTTATAGGTACTCGCACATTTGTACACTTTTGTGGCGCAACTTTTTATAGCGAGATAACAAATAAACTTGCGCCACAAAAGTGTACAAGTGTAAAGTACCCTTAGTGTTATTTTAAATATACATGTTTTTTAAATAAATATAGATTATTTTTGATTGATTACTACACGTACTTTTAACTTTCAAAAAAGACGTAAAAGCCCGCAAAAAAGGGTTTTTTTAAACTACCTTGCGCTTAAGTGGTTTTGTTTTAGTTTATGCAAAAAATATATTGTTGTTTATGTAAAAATGGTGTGTATATATTTTTTTTAAATAGAAACATTTATCTTGGACTCAAGTGTTTACATACATTCCCTTATCAATAATTACACTTTACAGCTTTTAATTGTAACACTTATTTATAAACTAGATTGTGCCAATATTTAAATCTAAATATATATACCTGGGATCTCAAAATTAGCGAATATTTTTTCCATCAAAAAAAAATAAGCAAAATATTTTTAATTTAATTACCTAAAAATAAAAAAAAACTTTCTTAAAGTGGCAAATCTAAGATAGTGATATTGACAACCAAAATCCCAAAATGGATTTTGTTCTATATTTTATCTACAGTAAATTTTTTGCCGGTCCCTGTATAAAACTGTTTTAACCCTAAAGCATTCTCAAAACATGTCTTTTTTTTTTAAATAATACTTAATACTTAACTTATAATACTTAAGCGGTCAAGCAAAATTTAATTTATATAATTATATTTTAAAAACACCCTACTGCTCTTATGAAGCATTTTAAAGGTCATGTTAGAAACTTTTGGGCCTAGAAATCAAGGGTTCGGTAATTTTAGTGCACCCTGTATAAATGCTTAAATTTCATCTAATCTTAATTAATTGGTGGCATAATTATTACGTTATCAATTCATTGACTCACCAAGAGAGTGCAAACGAACTTTAAATTATTTTTGCAAGGTTTTCAATTTTAAATAACAATTTCTTTTACTAACCAAATTTGATTACCGAACCGTTGGTGAAATACCAATATAGTTAAAAATCAAAGAATAAAAAAAAATTACGAAAACATAACGACACATTACAACATTACCAAAAAAATATGTTTTTATTTTTTTAATAATAAACCAAAACAATTAATATCATTTAAGGATTATTAAAAAAAAAATAAAGAAAAACCCATTTGAATATTTCAGTTATATAAGGGCTCAGCAATTTAAATTATAAAATTCATAATAATAATAATTTTTAGTAAATATTTACAAATAAGTGTATATTTTTTAAATTTATACTAAAAAACATATTTTTTTCACTCCTTAACCAAAAACAAAGGGACTAAAAAAATTACATTTTTAATAATAAATATAAAAAAAAATAAAAACATCTGCTTTGTAAAAACCAGCATAAACAAACACTATTTCAAAAGCGAAATTTTATTAAATAATTGAATATAAAAAATATTGTTTTGGAAAATATTGTTTGTTGTTTTCAGTAAACTATTCGATAAAAGGAAAATATAATTTTTATAATAAAATTTTCCCAAAAATAAAAAATAAACACATTAACAACACGTTTTCACTTTATTTTTAAAACAAATGTTAAAAAACAAAAAACACCATTTTGAGTATAACTTTACAAAAATGAACGTTAAGGTACCTCATCAGTTATTTTAATTATTAAAAATTAAAAATAATTTTTTGCTCCTGAACTTATTAAAGTTTAACTAAACTCAATAATAAACAAAAAACAGAAAGCGATCAGACGCAATTTCAATTTTTGATAACAAAAAAAAATAAAAACACTTGTTTTAAAAGGCAGCATATATAAACTTTATTTATATTACTAATTAAATAATAATATATAACAAATAATTTTAAAAGATACTGTTTTGTTAGTAAACCACATATTAAAAAAACAAAGATATAATTTTTGTAATAAAAAAGTATGCGAAAATAGAAAAAAAAATAAAAAGTTAAATTAAAAAAAAGCTTTACTTACGGTTGATTAGATGAAAAGCGGTCCAGATTGCACGAGTAGGTAAGCCTGATGCACGTGTATTTACGGTATTTCCGTCAAACCAGCCAGGTGTTTCTGTCAAACTAGCTTCACCACACTTTACTCCCAACTAACTGGAGTAAAATTGTCTTTTAAATATCTCAGGTAAATCATTTTAACGTATCTCATTCGAGGAACACTGATGCCGACTGATTATAATGCAGGGTGGGATTGGCCCCGGAAAAATTATATCTTTGCTTTGGTTTAAAACTATTTGTATTTTAAAAGCAACCAAAGTATAGAAGGAACAGTTTAAAAATGTAAATTCGGTGCTCTTTGATAAGAAAAAAAATCACAAAAAAGTTTAAAGCAAATAAATTGACTTGCTTGTCTTCGCGGCCGCCTTTGCTATATTTCTTTTGTGATATGCCGGTTGATGCAGCTGGTCATCGCACTATGGGATAGAAATTAATTTTTTTGGTCAAAATTCTGAAACTTACCAATCTAACTTAAAATAAGGTGCTTTTTACTGGAAAAATATTATAAATTATTACAAATTCTTTTTGGGAACCTAAAACTTATTATATGTTATTATGAATTTACACCCTCCTTAACATTATTATTTTTTATTGTACAAAATAAACTAAAATGTCAGCTTGTTTGGTTAATTTGGTAGTATTCTAATCAGTAATTCGATGATTATTATCTCATATGATATACAGGGTACGACAATAGGTATGATTTTTTTAAATGGTATACCCTGAATATTATATCACCACCAAAAAATCTTTTAAAATGCTTTAAAAAAATACTACATTTGATGTGTCTATCTCAGTTTGTTTCGGAAATATGATCATCCAAATCTGACAAAATAATTTTAAATTATTCTTAGAAGCGTATTAGAGATACATCTTAACAACTTTTTTATTTTTTAACGTATAAAATAAATAAAAACACTGTTTTGTTGGGTAGATTCTGTAGACTCCATATCTTTCATCGAAATGCTTTTATCTTTTAGGATATACAGTGTAGGACAAAACATATTAAATTTTAAAATGGAAAACCTTGTAAATTATAAAAAATCTTGTATCTGTCCTTACACTCAGAAGTAGCAAAAAGTAGGAAGGCAATTGTAAGTACAAAAACTGATAAAGAAAAAGGTAAAAAATCATTGACAAAAGTAGCGAGACTTCGCGAGACTGCATCGGAAACACAACAATAGCTCTTATTATTTAAACTCTTTTACTTTTTTAGTAAACAAGGCTAATAATAAACTAGGTAGATTAAATGTTGTATATTTATGTTTTACTTAAAATACATTTTTAAGTTTCTTATAACCCCAATAGAAGTCGTCAAAACCTTTTATAATTTTGTGTAGTTTGGAGTATCTACTTGGAAATACACAGCATGAGCCATTAAAATTTCAAAGTTGCTTTTTGGCCAAAATAATGTATTTCTATCCCATAGTGTATCGGCGTGTCGCTGTAAAGGATAGCGGCGCCTTCGTATAAAATAGTCCGATTGCAGGCGGCCTTTTTTATGTTTTTTTGTATTATTTTCAAAGGGTACCGAATTTGCGCTTTTAAAATATTCTTACTATATCCTCCACTAATTTACCACAAAAGATATAAAATAAAATGAATTAAAAGATGGGTAGTGTTTCAAATGATTTTATACCTTATAAAACAAATAAACATAAAAATATCAGATTTAAGCTTTTTAATTGCTAGATTTATTTATTACCCAATCTGCCTTTGAATTTTTCATTTTGAATTTTCAACACGCATTGGGAATTACACATTTTTCAATAAAAATATTAAGTTAATTTCCAGAAAGCTTTTTAGAGCTTTGTGTGTTGTATATACAGGGTGTTATTTAATTGATGGCTAAAAATACAGGGTATGATTCCTTAGCTTTATTTAGGAAAAAAGTTTATATGAACATATTATGTCCTAAACGTCTTTACTTTTAAGCTACAGGGTGTCAAAGTTTTAAGAAAAATATCGTTTTCTTATCATAAATATATAAAACTGGCCAGCTTTAAATTGTATAAGAATTTCTGTCCCAAATCTACAAAATTAAAAATGCTTTGTTTTTACCACATAGGTATAATTAAATCAGTCTTTTTATTTAAAGTCGGATATTAAAAAAATATAGAGGGTTATTTAAAAGTAGTCCATTTTTATCAGTGTTTTAATTGAATTTGAAGCAGGGGCGTACATATCAACTTTCCGAGGGGGGCATGTCATCATTAAATGTCCATATTTGCAGTTAGGTGTGTTTAGGTACAAAAAAAAATTAATCCGTTTCAAAGGATGTGGCATGAAAGCGGCGGGGGCCATGGCCCTATGCCCCCTTATGACCGCCCCTGATTTGAAGAACCAAGAAACCTTAAAATAAGGAAATAAGGACCACTGTACCTGGTTTTAATAATAAGAATAAAGTTGATTAAAAAATTATACAGCATGTAGAAAAATTAATTAATTGGAGCAAAATGGACATACAGAATGTCTTTTTGTTTCGGAAAAAATTTAAGAGCTGTTTATGAGCTAATATAATAAATATATATATATATATATATATATATAAACATAGATCCAGAAATTCATTGTTTTCAAGATACAAAGTGTTAACCTTAAACAAGCACTATTAGTCACTCATTGTCCATTCACGACATTATTAAAAAAATATTTTTTAACCTTTTTTATTTTTTGATAACTTTTCTACGCATAAAACATTTCTCTGCATGTATTTACATACAATTACCGAGCTGGATTGCAAATTTCATTTTTCTAGGTCATCTGGAAGTGAGTTAGGTTTTCGATCTATATGTCAGTGGAAAATTGACGACTTTTGGTCCTTCATATCTTTTGGGCTTCTAGTTGTCCTTATGGATAAAAATAAACACACGTTTTATGTGTTTAAGTTAAATAGGTTTTGAGTTATGGAGAGGTAAAAAGTGGTACCAAGTGGTTCGTGTAAAACTAGATAAGTTTTCAAATAAGCAGAAATCAGGCAACAGTGTAGTAGATTTTTGGGAAACTTTTTTATTGACGTAAAACATTGATTTTACCCATACCGAAAAAAGACAGAAGGCTAAAAATATCTCGTCTCTCTTCGAAAGACCTCGAGTGGCTTTTGACAGCGTAACGATTTACCTTTTCGTTTGGATTTTTTTATGGTAGAGTATCTAATTTAACCACAAAAAGATACCAAGCACAAAGCTAGATTAGAAAACATTCTCAGCTGTAAAAGTTGTTCGCGGTAAATAAACCGAACTAATAAATCACTGGAAACAATTCCAAACCAGTTTGGTTCTAGTTCAGAATCAGTTCATTTCTTGACCCGCGAACAAAGCTAATAACATTGGCAAAAAATGTTTGTTTTTTCAATATAATTAAAGGGCCTCTACGCCCAAAAATTTAAACATTTAAGAAAATGTTATAAGTCCGCCACTGTTAAACATCCATCAATAAGTTCTATTATATACTACCGAATATATAATGTGATTTACATTAATCGAAACAATTAATTGATTTTACACTCATTGTAGTTCCCGATTTTTTTATTAAATGTTTTGTCCTTCTGATATACGAAGATCACATATTAATTAACTGTTAAATTATTTTAGTTTTGGGACAGGAGGTAAAAAAGTTTCCTGGTGTTACATAGAAAATGGATTAGGGATTATTGTTAGTGGTAATTTTTTAAGAAAACCGAGTTCCTTTAAATTAATATGCAAAGGATGTTTATTATGGCTTTTCCGTGCCTATTTTAAGTATTTTATTAGGTAAATGAAATGCTTGAGCAAAAAAGTAATACAAATAATCTAATAATGGTGCGGAAGATTTATTTAATAATGATGTTTTTATCATACAGAATAAAGTAAAAATAAGGAAGTTTAATTAAATTTTTGGTAAATTCATGCGAGGTGTACTTTTTAAAAGCAATTTGCTATAGCAATAAGACATAATTTTATTGAATGTTTATTATTTGCTGTAAATTTTAATGTAAATCTTTTTATTTGGACTATTAAATTCGGTCCTGAAAAATAGGTAACGTAATGAGATATTGAACGGAACTATTCAACTCGTCAAAAAGCGTAACAGTGTTGCGTACTTCCAGTTTGTACCAGGTGAATCAAATGAAGGGGCTTGTAAAATATTTATTATTATACAGGGAGTTTTTTAACTATGGAACGAGACTTTAAAAGTTGATTCCTTATGTCGTTTTATAAAAAAAAATATAAGTCAATAGAGACATTTTGCACCCCTTATTTTGCAATTCCGTTGTGGTTAACGTTATTCTGAGACTGCGCAGTAACGCAAACATGATCCGTTATCGTTATTAACCATACCGGACTCCTTTAATTACGGATGAATACCGAAGAGCTTATCGTTATCGTTATTGTTAAACTGCGTGTTTGCCGGATTGTAGAAATTTTAATATCAATTATTTAAAAGGTTAAAATTTTATTGCCGTATTAATTAAAATATCATTTATACAAAGGCTCTAATTAGCGAAAAATCTATAGCAGTAATAAAAATCAAATAGTGTTAAGAAATTCAAACGGATTTGCACTTTTACGGATATTCTAAATCAGTAATTAATTTAGATGTTACAATCTGGCACACTTGCTTTTTATTCTACTACCAAACCTAACCTTACTTTTGGGTTTTGCTTATACTGTATTGTTTGCATGTACTTTAAAAACGAAATCAACAGAAGTGTTTGCATATATTTAAATATCAATTTATATCTTATGAAGAATATAAGTAAATACGGATTTTTCGTTAACTTTAAAATCGGTGAGCCACAGGCAAAAATAAGGTTATGTGTCAAAAGCGCAGACGCAAGATAAATTTCTTAAAAGAGGCTGCAAAATCTCTGTCTAAAACTGCTGTCGTAATCGTTATGTTTAATAACGATATCCATAAGGAGGCCAAAAAGTCTGTTATTTTAAGAGGTGCAAAATGTCTCTATTATCCAGATTTGCTTTGTTTTAAAAATAAAGTCAAATTAAAAAAAAACGACGGTCTTGTATAAATACCGTAATTATTCTTAAATTAAACGCATTTTTAAGTTTAAATAATAAAGTGATTAGCTAATTATTGGAGTTATCAATTTCCAATAGTCTTAATAATGTTAATAATATTAGAATCATAATTTGGAGGTAGAATAACCATGAAAAAATAACGTAAACTTTATCTTGTGTTTTTGACAATATTTTTGAAATAGGTAGGATGATGGTATTGTTCTAAGTAACACACTAAATACGACGTGACCCAGTCAAGAACATATTCAGAGAGATAATGACCCAAGGAGAAATTTTTTTGTAAATTTTATGTAAAAAAAGCAACGCAATAACATTTATACGATATGGATCCCCATAAACTGGGGAAATTAATATTTTTTTCTAATTTTCGAGTACCTTCTTGAAAAGCATATCGCAAAAAAAATGTGGTTACTAAATTAAGTATCTATTGTGCAGAAAAACGATCGTTTTTAAGTTGTTATCATTTATGTGCCAAAAATTGAAATAAATGATTTTTCACTTTTTAACGCTCGATGTTTGACAACGGCGCATGACCAAGGCAAGAATAAATTATACAGCCGTTAAATTTTGGCGAAGTACTCAGTCAGTAGTGACATTTTACTATGGAACGCTACACGATTGAACAACGCGTAGAAATTGTTAAAACTTATTATCAAAATCAGTGTTCGGTTCGCCAAACGTTCCGTGCACTGTGTTTCACTTATGGAATTCCCACTTAGATCATGCGATTTAACTCAGTTGGATCTCTTCTTGTGGGGCTACATCAAATCTCGAGTATATGCGGACAAACCACAAAAGATTGCCGCCCCAAAGGCCGACTTAACTCGCACCATTGGTGAGATTGGACAAATTGGGCAAATTTGTGTAAGAATGTCATTGAAAATTGGAGCTCTAGGAATCGAATGACTTAGCGAAACCGCGGCGGTCATTTGGCTGATATAAATTTTAAAACTTAATGTCATCAAATATGTTTTAAAGCAAAATAAAGCCACTGCAATATAATTTTCATAATTTGTTTTATTTTGACTCAAAGATGGAGCACTGAAAATGGAAAACCTTTTAGTACTAAAGTATATTTTGATCTTTATATTCAGGCCAGAACACTAAGGCGTCTATAAAGCCTAAATAAAAATATCAAGGTTGTCGTCAAACCCTTTATTATGTCAAACACTCCTATTAATATATCCCCTCCTTTCTGACTAGTACCCATAATAGTACTATCCACATTTGATTAAATTCAATTGAATTTACTTCAAATTTTATAAGTATAAGCCATTGGTTTTTTTTTTCATGTGGTCCAATATTTTAACGTGATATGGTTAATATTATGACGATTTTAATTTATTTTTAACTTTTGTTAAGAAAAACTAAATATCTAAATAATCCTTTAGCTAATACAGAAAGCTAATTTGTGATTCTAGAGTCACTACGTTTATATCGAATAGTTGAAGCTAGCTTGAGTTAAAGCAGCTTTTAAAAGTTGCTTGAAAAAGCGATATAAACGCGCATGAAAGTGACTTGAATCGTTCAAGTCAAGCCTGAAGATAAGTAGGGTTAACTTCACTGAAGCCAATTAGAAGCACGATATAAACGATTCAAGCTGGCATACTAACTGCCTAACTTTAGATAAATGCTTCCTCGAACGTGATCAGTGTCAATTTTATATATGATTTTGACATTTTTATACAAAATATGAGTGGAAAAACAGATGAAAGAACTCTAAAACACGCTCACACCAACAACAGCGCACAAAACGGGACAAATTAAAAAGTGAGGTTTGTTTTTCATTTAGTGTCTACTGTGAAGTTGGATGCAAAACTGCCGCATGCGTACGACGATGGCCTGAAATGTGCTTGACCTCGATTTTTAATCGACTTTCAAGCCACCGAAATAAACACGTAGACTTGGAAATCGCTTTAAAGCCGCTTTGTTTTCAAGCCAGCTTGAACTATTCGATATAAACGCAGTAAGTGGCAAACATATACAGATTGAGCTAAATAACATAACTCATAGGCAATGTGAGGAAAAGACAATCTAACTAAATCTCGGCATGCGTGACTAATAGTGAATTGTTTTGTTATTCTATTAATCGCCGATGTACCAAAACTGCTTGCTCAAGCAGTATAAAAATTAAACAAAACTTTTTTAGCAGCAAAGCATTAAACCAATTTAAGGTATTTTCTGTTGCATTTTAATATATAATTATTTTTGAAAAAAGTAAGGTTGGTTTTAAAATAATTTCATCTTGCTTTTTAGTTACCAGGTAACTACTTCCAGCTTGCAACTTTTAACTTTGTCCTTAGAATGTCAATGTTTCAGTGAACTTTTTGCTCAACTATTAAAAATAGTAAATGTAAGTTTTTTATTAAATTATTGTTTAGTAATCTTATTTGTTTGCAAGAGCGGAACGAAATGCTAAAATATGCATTTATTTAAACGTATTATTCTTGTCACAGATACAGTGTCTTAAATTTAATTGCTAATAAAACGCTTTTAATTTTTTTTTATAGAAATAAACAATATAATGCACTTTTAAAACCGTTTTTATATAATGTTAGTTAAAAAGCAAGTTGACCCCGGGGTATATATATATATATATATATATATATATATATATATATATATATATATATATATATATATATATATATATATATATATATTTATTGGTATACATATATATATATATATACGAGCTGACCCTGTTCAGACCTATTGACTGACTCAAGAGTCAGTTCAATAACTGGCCGTTCGTCTGAAACAAAATAAAAGAAAAACCCCCAAAACAGGGTCAGCTCATATACCCCGGGACCAGGACTGAAGCGGTCTCGTTCTTTCCAGGCGTGCACCCAACAAAAAGACCATCCAATAAATGAATCCGCCTAACCAATATAGAGCATATCTTCAAGAGACAATAGCTTTATTGTCTCTTGAATTTTGTTGTCACAATATGCTTATATTATGACAACAAAATATAAAGGCGTGAAAGAGGTAAAAGGCCCATTCTCTAAAAATGACAGCTCTCCGAAAATAATTTATTTTTTGAAAAGAAAACAAACACTGTTGTTACCTAAACGTTTCTCAAACAACAAATTTTTATTATTTGAGGAGGGGGCGGTCAAAAGGTTTTATCAGAAAAAAATACACATTTTTTCTCTTCCCAGTATTGATGCAAAAAGGACAGGGCATCTTAATGCCACACTTATGCACAATCTTTAGAGCATACCCAAATTATGACAAATGGCAAGAGTTATTATTTACATACCTAGAGTTGATATCCGTCCCGATATATCGGGGCGGATCACCGTCATTAGGCCTTATGTCTTGACGTCCCGATTTCATAACGAAAAGTCCCGATTTAGGGTATGAAACAAAATATTTAAATTTCAGAATATCCCAAAACTAAAGCTAAAATTTTAAAATTTTGAACCTAGTTTTTTATTATTTGGAAAAAAACAAAATTTTGAGAAACAGTTTTATTTTTTTTTTTTTACTTTATTTGAAAAGATATTTTAAAACAAACCACACGTTTTTATTGTCTCTTTTTCGGTTCTATGAAATGATGAGTCACTAAATATAAGACCCGACGTTTCGTCTTTGAACCACCATTATCAACTTTGGTTTTTTAAATGAGCGAAATATTTGGTTTTAAACTTAATAAACTTGTACTTCAATTCTAAATTGACCGATACATCACACTTTACATTTATGCGACGTTTCGAACCGAAAACCATCATTCACTATTTCACCATTACAAATAGCGATTTTCCCCCAAAAATTTGGGGTAATTTCTGTTTGCAGGTAAGTATGCATCCGTGTTTTTGGGACAGGCTACGATAAAGTTGATAGAGGCGTATGATTAAATTAAATGCTTTATTTTATTACGTATAAGTAATCTTGTAAACGACCCTAATTCTTTTAACTTGCAAGTTGAATTATAAATAACTAAATGAATAAAAATACTAAGAATTAACAAAATTGGATGCCTTTTTACCTTTAAATGAAAATTTCCAAATCTTAATTTTTAATGGCAAATAAGTAAATGATGATTTATTTGGTTCAGAAACGTCGCAAGTGTAATATATCGCTGAATTTAGAATTAAAATACCAGTTAGTAAAGTTTAAAACCAAATATTTTGGCCATTTAAAAAAAAGTTGATGATGGTGACTCAAAGACAAAACGTCAGATTTTAAATTTAATGACATGATTTTAAAAACCAAAAAAGTGGCAAATATAATGTGTTATTTGTTTTAAAATATCCCTTTAAGTAAGCTGAGAAAAAGATAAAAAGTGTTTCGCACAAATTCGGTTTTTTTCCTAATAATTCCGGAACGGCTGCAAATTTTTAAATTTTTAAAACGGAATATTATTAAGCATAAAAATGCGCAACTTTGTCCCAATTTAACCAACCCTGTATCGCTTACTGTTTCTAAGATCCCAATAGTGTTCCTCAAATTTGTAACACCCTGTATATTTTTTAGGTCTTTTTAATTTCTACAATATTTATTTGTAAATTGTTCGATTGTGGGTTACTATATGACTACTGTTACCTAATTTGATTTTCGTAATAAAAATCTATAAATCAGGCTCTAATGATGTTTATTTACTGACCTACATTTTGACTATTGAGCACGGCTTTTAACTTGCTAAAAAATCATATTTGTTGCGTGTGATAAAAAGAAATTGATTTTGCGTTTGCTTACTGCAATATTATTAATTTTTTTAGGGCAAAGTCCTAAATCTGTGTCATTATACATTTTAGATTTGCTATAAAAAAATTAATATTTGCAAGTTTATTATACCAGTAGTACTTGTATTTAAGTTTATATTGCAATTCGGTAACTTAAAACGCGTTAATTTGCAGGGTGTAACGTTATTACAAAAATTTAGTAGCATCTGCATCATCTTAAATTACAAAAAAGTTTATAATATAATCATCACGAGTCAGAAACTGCTTTAATATCAAAAGTTTATTTTACATTTAGCGAAGACCCGTTAGGATATTAAGATAAGATTTGGTATTTAAAAATATTAGTACATGATATATTAAATACATACGAATAAGTATTTTACACTGATCTCGATGGATTGCCAATGTTATTACCTGCGCGAAACAAAAGTTACATTTCATGGGCGAAAAACGGGTTTGTACGCAAGCAAATCGAGGGTGAACGCGCCTGGCGCCAAACAGACTATCCGCATTATCGGGAAAGAATTTGTCGACGGCATCCAGATTTTCTGTTCGAAGTACGGTAGCTAATGAGCGTCACGGTCAGACCGCGGTCGCCGGGTATGGAGTGCCGGTGTTTGTATTTTGCCACGGCTTTAAAGTGCGCATGTTTGTCCACCCGTCCATTTGTTTACTGCGCGAGGTCGTTAAAATCCGAAAAATGCTTCTTGCCACTGCGGATCTAAATGTAGGTTATCTATGTACCTGCGCGAAACAAAAGTTACATTTCATGGGCGAAAAAACGGGTTTGTACGCAAGCAAATCGAGGGTGAACGCGCCTGGCGCCAAACAGACTATCCGCATTATCGGAAAGAATTTGTCGACGGCATCCAGATTTTCTGTTCGAAGTACGGTAGCTAATGAGCGTCACGGTCAGACCGCGGTCGAAGGGTACGGGGTGCCGGTGTTTGTATTTTGCCACGGCTTTATAGTGCGCATGTTCATCAACCCGTCCATTTGTTTACTGCGCGAGGTCGTACAAATTCGAAAAATGCTTCTTGCCACTGCGAATCAAATGTAGGTTGAATGAAGTATCTGCGCAAAATAAAAGTTACATTTCTTGGGCGAAAAAACGGGTTTGTACGCAAGCATATCGATTGTGAATGCGCCTGGCACCAAACAGACTATCCGCATTATCAGAAAGAATTTGTCGACGACGTCCTGGTTTTCTGTTCGGAGTAAGGTAGCCGGGGTGCCGGTGTTTGTATTTTTGCCACGGCTATTAAGTGCGCATGTTCGTCCACCCGTCCATTTGTTTACTGCGCAAGGTCGTAAAAATCCGAAAAATGGTTCCTGCCACTGTCGATCTAAATGTAGATTATCTATGGTATTATATCCGAAGCGTTCGTGGCAGCAAGTCCCCAATTTGCTTAGCAAAACAGAATAGACGCCAATGGTTTTGAAAAAAGTAAAATAGCTTTCGTAGGGCCAGTATATAAAATTCTGCTTTTTTAAATTAATTAATGGTAATTTTGTTTTATTAGTAGCAACTTTTAATCAAATATTTATTTAAATATTAGGGGTAAATGAAATACTTAAAATAAACGCTGTTTTAATAATCTATACTTATATATAATAATAGCTCTTAATTAAGATGTCAACTAACACCTATGTCAACATAGAGCGCATGACATTTCTTTGAATTAAAGTTATTGAAATTTTGAATACCCGTTTAGTTTGGATGACAATGCATGGTTAGCTGTCATTCTAAATCCAACATGGCCGGGCATCCAAGATGGCGGGCTAGTTATTTTTATACACTTCTACAATATGCGTATCAAATTAAAGGGCTTGCTAGGAGTAACCTAAAAAAGTGAAGTCACTCTCTAAATTCAATATGGTGGGCTTAGTTTTTCACGCTGTCCTACAATATGGGTATCAAATAAAAGGACTTGCCGAGAATAAAAATGTAAATTAAACTTTGTTGCTGCAATCCATCCAAATTTTTGGTGGACTGGAGCATTTGGAGCTGAATACAAATGCCTTATCGTACAGCCAGACTGTTCGAAATTCACCGGCAAACGATCTTGCAACAATGATGCGTTGAATGAGATAAACAGACTAAGAAACAAGTCCTACGATAACTAAAAAGTAAAAATAAATTTAAAACTAACTTTTTAAAACAAGTTTTTACTAAAATGCACTAAAAATATAAAATAAACATTTTTATTAAAACTTTTACTATGAACATAATATAATCTCTTTACACAATTTATATGGCATTAAAGCTTGTCACGAGGTTTACCTCTGTTGATAAATAAATTTAAAGCTTGTAATTTTTTTTTGTTTAGAACCAAGTGAATTAAATACTGTTACCGAGTTATTAATTTACTGCAAAACATCGTCTTCAAATTAAAGGTTCATCTTTCCTTATACTTGAAGATAAACACATGGATCTTTAGAATATCTGACATTTACACTTATTCATACTTTAGAACAAGAATGCAATTTTTATTTATATTTGGTTAGTATCAAGAAATTATCATTTAACCAAATATTTTACCGGAACAATAAATATTTGTTAACATTAAATAAAACATTGTAAAGGCTTTGTCTATAGAAAAGTAAAAATAAATAAAATGATTTGATCTGTTATCTTGCACCATGACCTTCTTAACCTAATTGTATCGCATTATGTATGACTTAAATGACATAAAATTATGTATGTTGGTTTCTTAAATATTATTAAATACCTTTGAATGAGTTACAGAAAACATAACCAATAACCAGTATTCATTATTTTCTTGTATTGAATTCTATGATGTAATAATTTCATTATTCCTTAAACAGTTAGTTTTTAAAATTCAGTATATTCATAGACCCAAGTTTTTGATTTTATATTTTTAGGTTCGCTTTTAGGGTAGGAGTATATAGTTAGACCCATATTTATTTCATTCTAAAAGCGATGCCCCAAGTACACAAAAATGATAAAGCATATAAACCCTTTTGTGAACAATGATATAGTGCAGCAAAAATATTCAACCCGACGACTACGCCACGCGTTACAGGTTTTATGGTACGCCAGAGACGAAATAAGAGGATGTTTTTTAAGTACGTGGTACGTGTTTTCGCAATATTTTTATTTATTTATCTAAAAAATATGTTATCAGGCTCTGTCAGAGGCTATGTGCTTTCGAAAAAGTTTGTTTACATAATCATTTTTTGTGTACTTGGCGGCATCGCTTTCAGAATGAAATAAATATGGTCTTAACTATACTAACTTTTTTAAATTAATCGAATTTTGATTACTATTATTTTTTAAATTTCTTAGAAGAAAATTTTATTGTTTAAGCTGCTTGTCGCTTATTCTTTAAATATTGCTAGAACTACAGTATACAAAGGGGTAAATAAACAAGTCACATTTCTGATAAAAATCAATTTAGTTATCCCAGTTTAAAAAAAAAGAGGAATATCTTGCTTTTGCTTCATAAGTGTATTAATTGTATCATTACCTCGAGATGTTTTCGCAATTTTGATTAAAAGTTAGTTATTAAAGAAATTTCGGAGGGCTATTTAAAAGTAGTGCATTTGTGTCAATTTTTCCATATAAATTAAGATATTCTTACTTAGAACATTTCGAAAACCATTAAAATTGAAACTATTGTGCCTAATAATGATAGCAATATTAAATGCACTAAAATAAACAAACGCATTGTACAGGTTGTTTAAAAATTAAGTAGGACACTGAGCAACTGCAAATTTTATAAGAATTTCTGAAAAGAAGAAATTTAAAAAGTTGTGTTTTTTTACTTGAGTGTATTAACTTAATTAGTTGCTGGAGACAGTTTTGCAATTTTCATTAAAAGTTGGTTATTAAAGAAATTGTAGCGAGTTATTCAAAGGTAATTTTTTTAAGCTAAATTAGGGTAATTTTATTAACAATCAAGACAACCCTTAAAATAAGGACCACTGAGGACCACTGTACCTGGGTAAAATAATGAGAATAAAGATAATTAAAAAAATTTGCAGTATGTTCAAAAGTTAATTGGAGCAAAATGGGTACCTGTAATTTTTAAGATTTTTTTTTGTTGCTGAAAATATTTAAGGACCCATTTATGAGAGTATTCTTTTTTTTATCGGTTTTTTAATATTATCTTAAATATTCCTTCACCGATTTTTATAAAAATCTCAGATAATTTATTAAGCTCCAACCTAATATAGTTTATTAAGTCCAGTCAAGGATTGACTCGACATTTGAAAATCCACTCTTGGACCATCAAAAAATTAATAAAAAGCTTGCAACAAGTAAACTATAATTTTTAAGATACGCAAGATGGTTTAAAGAAAACGTTAACTCCCTGTTTAAAATTTTAGACAACGAACAACCACCCTACATGTAGCCATCTAATAAAACATAATTACATTAAAGGTTTTATTTCATAACTACCCTTCCGAAAACTGTCGACAGTAAAGCTCTAAAAAGAAGGGAGATGGAATTAACTGAGGTCCGAAAAAACAATAACAGAAATGCCATAATAAAAGCCATGCACCAGCCAGCAACGTCCCTTCGGTGTAAAAGCCCTTGCGGTTGAAAAAATATGCGATAAAGTGGAAACATAACATCGACGCACTTCTTTAACAAATAACGGCTTTTTGTCATCTAAATTTGATGGAGTTGCGCACCACCGTCCAATTTTCCAGGCTGTCCCTTAATTTATCAGTAGGTACACCTCGCCAGTGTCGAATAGGTGCCAGTGTGCCAGCAATGACAATTTTCTAAAACTTGGCGAACGGTCTTTGGTGAGTTTTTCCCTTTTTGCCCAAATATTAATATGTTTTAATTTTATTAGAATATTTGTGTGCTTTTACCCTCGCTAGCAGCATGATTCATCCGAAAGCTTAAAACTTTCCTCGAAAGCGCTTTTATGAACAGGGATTTTAAGGTTAACTGCCAAAGCAAAGGAAACACACGATTGTCGTGGGGTGAAAGTGCAGTTTTTACTTGAAAATACATATTTAAATTTAGTAAACATATGTAGGACATGTGTCATGTTATAGATTTGTAGTTTTATAGCATAAGATAAAATAATCGATATTAGAAAACATATAATTTTAGGTTTAATGTATCTAACGTCATAGTTAAACAGAGTAAAACTGCACAAAATTCGGTTGCACTGAGCAGAATCCGGATTTAAATGGACATTATTTATGCATGAACTGATGCACGTGTTCTACCTGTCTTCCTTCTATGCACCGGCAAGTCTGTCGCTCACACTCTTCTTTTCTTGTTTACGTTTTTTGCATCCCTAGTTCACTTTTTCTTTCCATTTATTCTCTACTTAAATATTTGTTACATGAAACACATTAAGTATCAAAGCTAGTAAAACCCTAATTCATTTTAAGCCAATTTATTTTTAATTAAGAATTCAATTAAAAACTTGGTAAATTACTTATTATATTAATTAAAAAAAAATAGGGTGGCTATAATTTTTATTTTTATCGGGACGTGCGAGATGTGAAAATCCGAGGCATTTTCCGTAATATCCCGGTCATATATGGGGGTAGGGGGATAAAGCGAAAGAAAAGGACGGGGAGGTAGGTAGAAGGCCAAATCTAATTAATCGCTAAGGCAACGGAGAAGGAAAAGAATTAGTATTTTTGGCTAGGCGTGTCTCGTGTCTGTCACTTGTGTCTTAAAATGAAAGTTGCGCGACTGGCCATTTTTCTGACCAGTGGTCTTGCCAGTGTGGGAGGATTATTGATCCGTTTGGCCCATGCTAGAAACACACGCACTCACACACATATACGTACTACTTACTAAAGGCCTACTATGCCTTTGGCCGGTCGGTCAACTCTGGCTGTGGATAAACTTCCCCTTCGTAAGATGTAGCCAGTGGAGCAATAAGCGATATACATAAGCGCCAGCCAGGGTGTCAAAAGAAACTTGTTTTAACTTCTGTTGATTATATCGCGAAAATTGTTGAATTGCAGAAAGGATATATGTTACAATTCTTTAACAAATAAAGATTAAATGTTGAGAAAAATGGAATCGTTAATTACATTGGCGATTTTGTTTAAAAAGCTTGCAAATATGCTTTGGGTTAGACAAATAAGGTATTGATGAATTATGTGCTTTCATAAATCCACGTAGGTGCTTTTTGATGTATACATTTTAAATAAAATATTTTATCATGATTTTTAAAAATATAAGCATACAACTACCCTATCGGTAAAAACTTAAATATTTTTTATTTATAACAACATATTTTTGGGGCACAAGCCAGATAGCATAATTTTGATCTTAGTCCCTGGGGTTAGGTTAAGCAGGCATAGTCCATTTAAACTTTCGAACTTGCAGATAATCTTAAGTAATGTTTTCAAAAATGTTTTAAAAAGCATAAAAGAGTTTAATTTTATTTAATTTAAGTGTGTTTTTAAGATAATTGGTAATTTCGAAAGACTGCGTCTGCATAAAACTAAAATTTTTGTTCGAAATCGAAATATTTTTATCTGGCGAGTACCTCAAATTATGTAAAAACATATTAATTTAATAATTAAAAATTACTACTTTAATTTAAAAGGTGGTTTTTTAGCAAAAACATCAAAATACATATATTTTTTAATAACAAAATAGGTGTTAGAAATTATGTATTTACCATTGTTTTGTTGGTTGGTACAATAATTCTAATACGAATTCTCAATTTTTTTTTGCTAGTACGTTATGATTGTGATTTTTAGACTTTATTTCGTATTATAAAAATTAATTACCTATTTTAAAAAAAAGATGAATACCACTACTTAACATTATGCCTGGCAAAACTGTTTTAGAATGATACTTTTTAGTAGACAGCAGTCTTTTGTTTCCTATCAGAAATGCTTTAACTTATTAATCTTTTGTTTTAATATAAATACGCTAAATGTTAACTTTGTCTCTTTGTTCTTTAAGTCCTTTTTACAGTCGGCAAGTCCTTTCTGCAACTTGCAAGAAACGTGTGGTAGGCAGGCGCAGTACGCGAACAGCTGATTTTTGACAGCGTATTCTGTAACTTTATTGCGACTTGCAACTTTACCAGTTGGACCGATTTTTCTTGCAGTTGCAACTGCAAGTCTGGGAAAAATTTGGTTATTTTAGTGGTACCAACCCCACCCAAAGTTACTAGTTGAGTAACCACCACCTTCTTGCTTTTTTCTTGAATTTTTATCCCCCAGGAGGGTAGCGGCAGCAGTAATGAGGCAAATTGTGACCGCGGTGGCTTTTTTCGTTCGTTTTTTTTTCATTTTTAACAGCTATTATCAATATCGGTCAATAGCTAGGTTAGGTTCTAACTTTATTTTTGCACGTTGGTACCTTGCCCTATTTTTGCAATATTAAAAAGCGAATTGCCGAGTGTAAAACGAATCTGCAATTAACTTGCAGCAAGTTTATTGTTGAAAGAAAGTTGCTGCAATAAAATTGCTGAAAGAACTTGCCGACTGTAAAACGGACTTTATAGTTGTAACTAATCTTGCTAAAATTTTTAGTTTTAATATAATACTTTGTTAGTTTTTAGTACCTCCCTATATGTAGCTGTAAATACCGCATTGTTAAGACAAAAAGTCTCTTGTCTTTTACAAATAATAGTTCTTAGCCGTTTATCAGTCATCTTTATTCTGATAAATTTTAACATTATTACTATTAACCCTCTTATTTGAGCCATTTTTTGTTGTTAAGACGGTTCAAAACAGTTTAAAAACATTACATTTTCTTGTTAAACTGTGACGTCATGTACGTCGCGTATTTAACCGTGTTTGAATACATCCCGGACAATGGTTTAAAAACAATATAGTTATTTTGTCGGGCGGGTGTTTGCATCGTACTCATTAAAAACTTTGTTTCGGTCATTTTTAGTAAACTTTTTACGTGGTTTAAACAAAAGTAGATATTAATCCTAAAAATAAAAACCATAAACATAACCTTAAAGTTATTGGGCTGTGACGCAAGCAAGAAACTTTGACTTTGGTTACTACAATCAATTTTTATAATTTGTAAAAAATAACAGTTATACAAGAACAAGAATTCAAATAGCAAGTTTTACATTACACAACGGAGTAAAAAAACATAGGGTAAGCTCCATTAATTTATTCCTTAATAAATGGGAATGATTTAATGTCTATTAGTAGCTTTGAGCTGGCCTAATGCTGCGTCAAGACTTGCAACAATTCGCCGTGCCAAATACACAGAATTCACGTCGTTTTAAGGGCTTTGGGAATGATTTCGCGGTGATTCAAAGCTTGTCGGTTTTTTGCATTAAAGAAGCTCGCAAATAGGTTTGTTTGTTTGGACGAATGTTTGGCGAATTGTTGCAAGTCTGGACGCAGCTTAATATTCCGGATAAAGTTTACATCGATGCATCATAATGATATAGGCAAGTTCTTTAGACTGGAAGCCTAATAAAAAGTAATATAAAACTCGTCGGTGCTTAAGCTTAACAATTTTTCTATATTATACAGGGTGGGACAAATTAAACTTGCACACTTTTTAACTAATAATAACTTTTTATCTGTTGCGCCCATCTTTTTCACTTTTAAGGGACTAATCAGTAGATATGTTTCCTCTAGGTTTGCCAATTTTGGTCAAATAGGTTTAAACAAGACTGGACTTACGGGACTTTTTCCAAAATGATGCATTAAATTTCGTAAAAAAATATCAACAATTAGGCTAATACGTTTATTTTTAACTTATTTACTGTTAAGTTTGGTCAGCATCCAACTCAGTAACCATGGTAACCTCACATTTCGGATTTTAAAAGAACACTTAAAAAGTTTTTTTTATCGAGTGAAATGCATGCTTTATGGGAAGCAATAATTATTAAAAATAACTATAATTCCTTAGTCCTCAAACTGTTAACAGATTTGCTTTTACTAAATAATTTCTCATAGTTTGCTTTCAAGAAAAACGTGTTACCTTAGTTGTAGCTTAATCAGATTTCTTTTGCAACGAGGTTAAATACAGTATTTTGGAAAAAAATGATATTATTATACATCTTCCTCTTGCATCAGTTTATCTAATAAAAAAACGCATCAGAATTCGCTAAGAATAGTAACGTCAATATCGAATTTTAAATGTAAGTTATTTTTTTAAACACTCTGTATATGTTTTTGTAAATTATTATACAAATAAACCTTCTTTTTGAATCACTGTATCTATTAAAACAAACCGCATCAAAATCCGTTGAGAATAGTAACATCAATATCGAATTTTAAATGTAAACAATTTTTTAATCACTCTCTAGATGTTTTTTTTTTAAATATTATTATACATATAAACCTTCCTCTTAAATCACCTTATCTATTAAAAAACGCATCAAAATCACTGATCTCGATGGATTGCCAATGTTATAACCTGCGCGAAACAAAAGTTACATTTCATGGGTGAAAAAACCGGTTTGTGCGCAAGCCAGTTGAGGGTAAACGCACCCGGCCCCAAACAAACTATCCGCATTATGGGAAAGAATTTGTTGACGGCGTCCTGCTTTTCTATTCGAAGTACGGTAGTTAATGAGCGTTACGGTCAGACCGCGGACGAAGGGTACGGGGTGCCGGTGTTTGTATTTTGCCACGGCTTTTAAGTGCACATGTTCGTCCACCCACTGCGCTAGGTCGTAAAAATCCGAAAAATGCTGTATGCCACTGCGAATCTAAATGTACGTTATCTATGATCAAAATCCGTAGATAATAGTAACGTCAATATCGAATTTTAGTTATAGTTTATCCAAGAAGCCGTGCCCACTTCGTTGGGCGTTAATATCTAAACTTTTTGTTTAATCATAGTAAAATATAGCCTATAACACTCCTGAATAGTGTAGCTTTCGGATTGTAAAAGAATTTTTATGATAGGTTCAGTACTTCCGAAGATTAGCGGCTACAAACAAACAAACTTACAAGGTCACAAACTTTACCTCTTTATATATTAGTATAGATAAAGGTAGTTTTGTGTTAGTCCATTATCACACTGGTGTAGTTTTTGGAGCCCCTGTATAAAACAAACAAATTTCTTAACGTGAATCTTGTTTTTTAGGATGCAAAAGTAGTTGCCATAAACGACTTTCTTGAACATTTATTTTTGGTCCATTTGTCCTATCGTAAAGTCCGTCCGTGGACATAGTGTTTTTAAAGAAAACAGTTTTTATCCGGTGAACAGATAAAGATTTTTATTCGCATCTTAGAGTATTAAAATTATTTAATACAATTTCTCAATAATCAAATGCCTAAACCCAACTCGTGTAATTAATACTACTACAATGAACAAGTCATTATAATGGGCTATATGAATAAAAAGAAGCAAATTACTATACTTACAAAATTTAAAGTATGGTTATTTTAGGCAAATGGCTTCTACTTAGGCAAATGTCTTCTACCTGGGCAAATGATGTATTTTCATTTTCAAGTGCCATTTGCCTAGGCAAATGCTATTTGCCTAGTTAAATAGCATTTGATTAAATGGAAAGGGGGTCTTGCTACACTTCATTTTTAAGCTCCTAACTAGTACGTGTTAACCCAAGAATAAAAAGTATATAACTTCACCTAATACAAATTGGCGTTACCTAAAAATTTAAAGATTTTTTATCGGTAATATAATATACATGGTGCTTCATTAAAAAAGTATTATCATTAAAAAGATCTTTAAATGAGCTTTAGGAAAACACCACAGGTACATCCAACATTATTAGTTTCGGAAAGATGGCCATCTAAATCCGGTGTTTAGGTAATGTTTAAAGTTCGGCTATTGTGTATTAGGTAAATGTATTGACTATATATTCTAGGGTTATAAAGTGTTCGTCAGGAGCTACAAAATGATGTGCCCTGCTTTCCATTTACCTTTTTTTTCCAAGATGGCCGCCATCTTAAAATTTAAGGCTGTCAGTTTCACTCTGAAATATAGTTTTTATGCACCAATTTTACGTCCCAAAGTTTTACTTATTTAAATTGATCCGTTCAAAAAATAAAAGGGATGGGGGAACATTAAAGAAATGCACTCTATATACACATATTAGAAATTGAAATGTTCAAAAATGGATCACTGTATGTTCTTTTAGAATTGGCATTTGTTAAGTGATCCTGAAAGTGATAAAAACTGAAATTGATAATTTTTCAAAAGACTATTGCTTTTGTAATCAGCAATCTATCCTATTGTTTTAATTACTGGTAATACAACCAAAAAACCTCTAATATAACTAAGGCAAATAAAAAGCTGATGTTAAGAAAAAAGAAACAATGCATTTGCATTTATAAAACAAAAGTAAAGTTAAAATATTGTTGGCATTTTTATAAACACAGTAATAAATTAATTACGATTTGGTTATTTTAATTTAAAATTTTTCTATTAATTGTTAGCTCTGTTTCCGTTCAATTTTTATTGCAGGCAATTTAAATAACTACCTTAATAATATTTGGTATTATCACGTACCATTAAAATATTATCTTTTTTTTAATGTATTACCGGTATTTATAATATGATTATACAAACTATTATTTTATATCATTAATTGATCAAATAAAAAATTTGCAAATTGACTTGAATAGCTTTCAACTGATATTTGACGAAACTCTTTGATTCTACAAGCTAACGCACCATATTTAAACACAAAATATATAATTATTTATTTGCAAAGATCAATCCAAGGATAATTCAAAAGCATTGATTTTTAGATAAAAGAATAATTAAAATAAACCACTTATCACTTAAAAACGTTTAAACATACACCAACCGAAACGTTACCAAATAAAACAATGAAAGTTTCATAAATTTTATAAGAATATTTATTTTTGTAAAATAGGTTTACAACTGCCCTGTTGCTTGAGGTTAAAAGTATGAGAAACCCATTTCTTTTTATGATCATAATTTCACATCAATCACAAATGCATGATAAACAACAAGAGCTACCAGAGTGGCTTTTCAGTGACGCAAATAGAGCGCTCCCGAGTAGCTCAGGAGCATTTCGTTCTACTTTATTGCATTCCAGTGATGGAAAGTGTTATGCACCTGAACTACTCCGTGTTTCTTTCCCCTTGCCCCACATGCACCAGCCCCTATTTTGGTTTTTATGCTTCAAACGTGGTTTTTATGGTTAAGGATGCATTTTTAAAAATTATTTGTTTAAAATGGAATTAGATATTAAAAGGAGATTATTATTATAAAGCCAAGAAAGGTTAAAATAAACGAAATTTTAAAAAATTTAAAGTTATCTCTCTTTCCTTATCTAAGGATGCGTTCCAGTGACCTGAGCCCTGGAACGTGACGCACAAAAATTTTCGTCACTGGAAAGCTACCCTTTACGTGTTTATGATCTGCTACCACCGATTTGGATGAATTTACTATGAGTATTAAGGTCGCGTCACACTTAACCGCACCGAGCCCGATTTCACGGTGATAGAGGAAAGTAAAAAAAAAAAAGCTTAGTCTATTGTTTTATGTATCTCTTTGTTTAAATAAAATATATTTTCCTACTTATCTCTGTTCCTTTATTTTCAAACTTTTAATGTACCCAGTTTAGGTAAAATCAGGCCACACCTAACTGCAGCCAAGTTAAAAACATTGAGGAGCAAAAAGGTCCTCACCTTTCATGTGAGGTCTTTTAGACGTAGGCGAAGTTATCCGCGAGGCCCTCGAGAAAAAGAAACTTTAAGTGTCAATTCAGCTCTTCCCCCCTTTAAACACTTTAAACACAATCCTATTCTGTGTTTTCCACGCTATTTACACATAATACAGTTATGCAGAGGCCGCTTTCATGACAGATATCAATTACGGGCCTAAAAATCTGAAAAAAACAGACCGCACCCTTTCTTTTCTATGTTTTTTCCGTATCTCACATTCCATACCTTCAACTTGCCGCGAGGTCCTCCCAGGCGCGAGGCCGTAGGCGACCGCCTACACCGCCTACGCCTTACTACGCTACTGTTTCTGTCAGACATAAATATCATGCAATAAATGTCAGATGTAAACCTATCATTAGTCTTCCATTACAGCAAGATCGGAAAATTTCTGCATCTGTAAATATTCTGTTTTCCCAAAAAAGAAACCGTTTTAAGCAATGTTGCCAACCAACTAACCAGCTGTCTTTTGTTCGTTGCGCTGTAAAATGCTTTTAACCTGCAGAATGGCAGCCAATATTAGATAGTTGTCTTACTGTTTACCGAGGATTTCTTAGGAAATCGCTTTTCAGTTTAGGGCTAATAGTGGATTTAAAAGGTTGTTTCCTGATTACTTCTACAAAAATTTAATCCTATTTTATAAGTTATTTTCTGACGACCGCTTCCTGGTCTTTTTTTTCCGAAAAATGTTTTCTTATTATTTTTCGTTTATGTAAAGCACAGTGCTTCTTGGGACTTTGTTAAACATTTTTGTACCTAACATGTGTGCTAAATCTTATAAATTACTATGTGTTTTTAAGTTAACTTCAGCATTTTATTAAAACCAGTTAGTCAGGCATTGTAAATACATAGGGTGGTCCCTAAGTAATGGGCCAAAATTCTACCGAAGAATTGCAACCTTAAAATATTGCGATTTAACCGAATTTACCTTAGTACAAAAGTTGATATTAGAGACATTTTGAACTCCTTATTTTGCAATTCCGTTGTGGCTAACGTTATTCTGAGACTGCGCAGTAACGCAAACATAATCCGTTATCGTTATTAACCATACCGGACTCCTTTAATTACGGATGAATACCGAAGAGCTTATCGTTATCGTTATCGTTATTGTTAAACTGCGTGGTTGCCGGATTTTAGAAATTTTATTGTCAATTATTTAAAAGGTTAAAATTTTATTGCCGTATTAATTAAAATATCATTTATACAAAGGCTCTAATTAGCGAAAAATCTATAGCAGTAATAAAAATCAAATAGTGTTAAGAAATTAAAACGGACTTGCACTTTTACGGATATTCTAAATCAGTAATTAATTTAAATGTTACAATCTGGCACACTTGCTTTTTATTCTACTACCAAACCTAACCTTACCTTTTGTGTTTTGCTTATACTGTACTGTTTGCATCTACTTTAAAAAACGAAATCAACAGAAGTGTTTGCATTTATTTAAATATGAATTTATATCTTATGAAGAATAAAAGTAAATACTGATTTTTCGTTAACTTTAAAATGGGTGAACCACAGGCAAAAATAAGGTTATGTGTCGAAAGCGCAGACGCAAGATATATTTCTTAAAAGAAGCTGCAAAATCTCTGTCTAAAACTGCTGCCGTAATCGTTATGTTTAATAACGATAACCATAAGGAGGCCAGAAACGTTTGTTATTTTAAGAGGTGCAAAATGTCTCTATTGTTTTACTAAGAAAGAGCTTAGTAAAATAAAAAGGAACTAAACAAAACTTAATGTTAAATTGACTTAAACTGATTGAGAAAATTAGCAGTAATATGTTTTTAGGGGTGCGATATTGAAATTATTACAATTGGTGCTATAAGAGGCTATGTTATGTATAAGGTATTTTCTTAAAACCCTTTTATTAATCTTTGTTAATGGTAATAATGGTAATAATATATACAGAGTAGGACAAAAAGTATCACTATTTTTAATCAAAGACCCTGTATTTTATATCACCATTAAAAAGGTATTTAAAAGAGCTTTAAGAAAATACAACTGTAAGTATATTTAACTTTATGAGCTTCGGAAATATGACTATCCAAATTAAGTATTTAGGCAATTTCTAAAGTTTCACCATGTTAATAAGTGTTAATGGTAATGAGTTCATATTATAGAGTGATAAGGTACTCGGCAAGAGTTTAAAATAATATGGTGCAAGACCCCTTCTTCCACTTGATTTTTTATGTAAAAAAAAATGCAAATCCTGCTTAAATGCTATCAGTGATTCAAATTAAGAAATACACTGTTGCCTCATGGTCAAACAGCTGATAAAAAATTGTCTTATTGATGTCCCGACAGGCATTTTTCTTGATCATTAATATTCTACTGCTCATCAACAAGCTTTAAAAGACCTTTTGAACTTTTTATTGTTTGCTTTAAATTCAAGTTTATAAACTGTAAAATTTACTGCCTAGGGGAAATTTCCTTGTTCTTGAAAACATTCCTAATTAAAAGACTTCCTCTTACCCCTTGCCTACTCCAGTGGTTGTACTTCAACTTTAAGGCTTATAGGACTATCAAGTTACAACACACTTATTTAAAAATTTAAAGTACCTATATTTTGTTATACAATTAAAACATTTTTTTTCTCTTTCGAGCCAAAAAGTATTTTTCCGCTTCTAATTTATACACTTTATATGTGTCCCAAATCCGACCTCCCTTGGAATATTGTTTTCATATCTGGGGCATGGCGTCCCCCACAACCCTAAGCATTCTTGATTTTATTCAAAGAAGAGCTATTCGTCTCATTAATGATCCTTCACTTACAGAAACGCTTCCCTCTCTTGCCCATCGTCGGGCTGTGGGGATTTATTGCTTTTTATAGGTACTTCCATGGCTTCTGCTCTGAAGAATTGTCCAGTATAGTTCCTCCACTCACGGTTCCCAACAGAGAAACTCGTGGTTCCGCGCGTATGCATCCCCATACTGTCCAACTGGACAGGCCCCGAACTTCTCACTTTGTTTGTTCTTTTATACCTAGAGTTTCTAGATTGTGGAACCTGCTGCCCGTGGAGGTCTTTCCTTCCCCCAAATCTTCAAATATTTAAGTCCCGTGTCAACAAACTCCCTCTTACCTCGCTTAAGACACCCACGGTACGTTAGTATATAGGCTTTAAGCCTTCGTGGATTGTCCAAAGATAAAAAAATATATATATAAAAACGCTGTTATGCCAGTCCCACAATAAATTTGAATGTTATTTTTTTCTTTTCACAAAAATCTATAATTTATAAATACTTTTTAATCCTAAAATGTTTAATTACACAAATATTTCTATGGGCGTATAATAATTTAAATCCTAAAATAATTGTAATTTAACTGAAATGATGCTTTATTTAATTGTTCATTTATTTCGTGAATTATTTTTTTAAATTCGATTAGAAATAAACGCCAATAAGAATTTTTAATATGTCTCCCAATTTAATAAAAAACTGAGATAGGGCTCTTTTATCATCCGATATTTTCTAAAGATAAATTAAATCCTACATAACTTCACGTTATATTCAGCTCCTAAATTTTTATGAATTTATTCTTATATACCTAATGCATTTAACTTCAAGTTTTTTAAAAATATTTGAATCTATTACTTAAAAAACTGGTCTCACTAAGTATGGCTTTTTGTAGTAAAATATTAAAATTTTTCCTTAATTATTTTATTATTAGTATTTATATCTAAAATAATTAAAAATATATCGGAAAAAGTCACGCAGTTTTATCAAATAAATAAAGCATAAAACAAAATATTATTGCTGCCCAAATGAGCAAAATGAATTAAAATATTTTTTTATGGAAGGTTATATCGTATTCTGAAAGTTGTCCGCAAAAAAGATTTGTTTTCTGTAGCATTGCTAATAAAAAGATTTCTTTATGATATACAGGGAGACCCAAAATTGCAAAGATGGTATTTTTTGCAAATAAAAAAATCTTTACAGTTTCCAACTTATTTACTTTAGAAAAAAATGTATTCAATCGGAAATAAGTTTTAACTAAACATATGTAATATTGACACATAGAGGAAATACAAATGATTTTTAAAGCATTTTTACGCTTAATATTCCCTTGCAGTCAAGTGATAAGAAAACTTACTGACATTTTTTATTAATTTTTCTTGCGTTTAAATTAGGCCGTTAAGGAAAATTAGGGTATTTTATTTTAACTGTTACACACTTATACACTTCTTTTTTTTTTATAAAACTGTGAAAAATCGTTGTTAATTTTACAAAGTGTTCGTATTTGATTTTTGCATATTTTTTTAACGATAGTTTAACGATTTTTTTCTGTCTTTGGATAAAAAATAAAAATTATTTACAAAAATATCTTTTACAGGCTTGATTTAACAATTTTATAGGATTTACTTTGTGGTTATGTGCTGTTTTGTATAGATTTTGATCCCAACTACATTTTGTTTTTAAAAATGCCTATTTGTGAAATTAACGACGAAATTTGTCATCAAATAATGTTTTTTACTTTTTTAAAGACACTTTTTAATGGCTTTGTATGTTTAAAGAGGTTAATTTTCTATATATATATATATATATATATCAATTTACAGAATATAATTTAATTAATGACTAAAAATACAGGATATGATTCCTAAGCCTATTTTAGAAAGAAAAGTTTATATAAAAATATGTCCTAAACCTCTTAACTTTTAAGCTAAGGGTGTTTAAGAGTTTCAGTTTAAGAAATAATTGTTTTTATATAATTACTTTAAAACTGTTCTAGATATTCTGATAAAATTTAGTCCCACCAGTGGCGTCCAAACGGGATAAGTACTGAATATTTTTCAAAGAAAAAAGTTACGCCATTGCTTTTTCCAAAAACAAAAATTATTTTTTGAATCCCCATTTACTTGACAACAAACTTGACTTCTAGATTTTTTCGTCCGATGCACCGTTTTCGCGTAAAAAATAAAAAATAAAACACACCGGGCTATTAGTTTAAAATAATTTTGTTCTATTAAAAATGCATTAAAAACGGTTTTTATTTTTTACGCGAAAACTGTGCATCACAACAAAGAAAACTAAGAAGGTCAAATTTGTTGTAAAAATAAATAGAATTTTAAAAATAGTTTTTATTTTTAAAAAAGCTATGGCGTACCTTTTTTTTAATCCCCAGTTTACATCTCGTTCGAAAGCCACTGGTGAAAGTAATTAATGACATTTTACATCAAAAAATGTCTATTGGTGATTAGTAGGTGCGACTTAAATTTTATGAACATATCTTATAGCCTGGGGTTGGGTTAGTATTATTTACGTTAATTTTTAGAAAAAAAAGGTTTTTAATTTTTCTTTTACCCAATATTTGCAATTTACCTTACGATATTTTTATCTTGTAAGTAAAGTTTACTTTTTATCTACAAATTAAGACGATAGAAAATTGATCAGATGAAAAATAGTAATTTATGCAACAAGTGCATAAAGTGATACTTTTTTACAAATGGGAAGTTTGACAGCATGAGCCGTTAGGCGAGTGTGGCAATCCCATAAGTAAAAAGACACTTTATGCATGTGTTACATACTATATTTTTTCCACGACCGTATAAAAATTTCCCAAAATACCATTTTATACAGGTTTTATTTTATCTAAACTTATTAATTTTAATTTTTGCAGCACAGCCATTATATTGCAACAAAAATCATGGCCTCCATATTTTTAAGATACAATTATCCTCTTCATAACTATGCAATTATTATTTAATTTTAGAAAATTGTATGTACTTACTTTTTGTAGAAATAATACTAAAACAGTATTAATTTCTTTTCAATTTCTTAGTCATCCAAATTCATAATTGCTATTAATTTACAATAATTTCTATTAAATTTATTTGCAACCTGTCAAATTTTAAAACTAGTGACACGTGAACTAAAAGAAATAATGACGAAATTATAGGTAACTTGACCGCTTGGTTCAATTGATGTCGCGTTTATTGTTACATTGCACAAATTAATATTTAAGTTTATTGTAGTAGGCATTGAAACAAAACACTAATTCAAAGTATGAAAAAAGCTTCAAAGTGTTAAAAAAGTTACTTTTTTAACACTTTATGTAGTGTACTAGAATGGAGTACTTTAACTTCATGTTAACGATTTAAAAACAGCATTTTCGTGGAAAAAAAAATATTTATGTAACTCGATCTTATAATTTGCTTACTGAAAATGAGTAAATTTGTATCTTAATTTTTTTTAGCAACAGTACATCGTTAAACAAATTAGTAAATAATAAACTTTGTTGGCTATTGCTAAAAATATATTCCATGATATTTAACCACCTATATTTTTATAATTATGTTAGATACACATAAAATTAAAAATGTACGTACCTTAAAGTATTTAGTGGCAATCTAAGTATATCATTTTCTTCACCGTTTTTACTTGAACTATGCTAATAAATACATGTTAAACACATCAAAAAAAAAAACAAGCCAGAAAATTAAATAAAAAAAAGAAAGAGATAAAAAAGTTGTTTAGTTTTGTTTTTAAATTACACCACACTTTGCTTTACACTACAAAAGAACGCGTACTATAGCCAATAAAAACTAGAAACGCTCGGAAACGACAAGCAACATTAAGCCGGCTTTCTAAACAACTGGTACCTTAAGCGGTACCGTGGAGACATGTTTCGAACCTATTTGAAGTATAGTAAAAAAAAACGTTTTTATGACTTTAGTAGACTCGTGTTCGTGTTCAAAGAAATGTAAAAGATATCTTTAAAAGGCAAAAAATTAATAAAACGTTAATACACTCAAAAAGTACATTTATAGCTTTGTTCGCGGGTCTAGTAATGAACTGATTCTGAACCAGAACCGAACTGGTTTAGAACTGTTTTAAAGCGCATGTCTAGTTATTTATTAGTTCGGAATTTTTATTTACCGCGAACGATTTTCTATACAGCTGAGAATGTATTCTAACCTAGCCTTTTGGTTAGGATTTTTCATGGTTAAATTGGAAACTACACAAAAAAAAATTAAATTCAAACAAAAAGGTAAATTGTTATACTGTCGAAAGCCACTCAAGGTCTCTCGGTGGAAGACAAGGGATTCCCTGCCTCCTCTCGTTTTTAACATAAGTATGTGTATTTAACTAAAGATAAAATTCAAACAAAAAAAAATGCTAAAATCTTGTAATATTGTCTATATCTTTTAATTAAATCTTTATTTATCTTATTGCCTACATACATTCATACGGAATACAATTAAAAATCCTTGTTTATATACGCTCAGAAACACAAAAATATAAAAAAATATTCAACAGGTATATTAACCCACATAAAAAGTGGCAGAAACAAATAAACTGTAATACAACGGTTTATTTCTGTACCACAAAAACAGAAAACAGCTGAGCATGTCGACAATGCGCATGAAATTCCGTACTGAATTTTTAGTTCCAACAAAATCCCAGAACTGCTAATCAGGTTACGAACCGGTAACGAAGTGATTCCATTGTAACCCGCGAACACAGAACTGTTACTAAAAATTCAGGATTTTACTAACCGCGAACGCTGCTTTTTACACTGCGCATGCGAATAGTCCCAGAACCGGTTCAGAATCGAACCCGCGAACAAAGCTATTACGAATAATAAATTTAACCAAGAAATAACCAACACATTTTGTAGCTTCTATTATGAAATTTTTATTATTATTTTAACTTCTAGAGCTCATTGGTCTTGCTAAAAGGTAATATTGAAACTTTTATTATACAGAATGTTTCATTGCGGTAAAAAAATATTCCTGAGCCAATTTTATGAAAAAAGATTATATAAACCAAAGTCGGTCTATATAGGGTAGCGACATTCGACTATATTGCTTCGACATGTTATGACGTCACATCTCCCATTTTTCGGCCATGTTGTTCAGTTTCGGAGATATACAGTTTATTGTATTAGTAGAACAACCGTTTACACAACAGTTTTTAATTGTTATAAAGTTGTAAATTCTTTCACTTTAAATAAGAGACATTTGGAATTACATCTATAAACAAATATCACTTCCAAAACAATGCAAAATGAAATGCGCAAATTCTAGACGCCACTGGAGTGATCATCAGCTTTGATTTTACCCAGTCTTGCCAACTTTTCTCCGTGGAGTGCCCTTCCTTGCGTCCCCGACTTCGAACCGCCTAAAAGTTGAGGATGTGTCGCAACCGTATAAATATAAACTAACCTTGACATAAACATAGTTTTGAAAATGCTTTGTTTCTAAGATCTATGATATTTAACTTTAAAAAGAAAATCGGGTTTTTAATAACATCTCAAATATGCTCCATCCCATTTTAATAAAATTTGGCTGTGACATTTGCTAAAATAGAAAGTTAATTAAAGTTAAACGAATTTTAATTTGTGAGATCAGTGGCGGCGTGGGTCATATCTTAGCTAACATTATTGACAACAAAATGTACGTTACTGGCTTTTTTTGCAACTTTTTTATTTTTTTCAGATGAAACACCTAAAAATATTTTTTTGTGTTTTCATATTTTTAAGTAGCTTGCTTAGTTTTCCAGAAAAAATAAAATTTGCTAAACTACATAATAATGGACCATACAAGAAACATTAGGGCATTTTTTTTTCTTTTAAAGATTACGTGTTATAACTTCTTATTAGCAATTATGTAATACCAATTACATTGTGCTTAATTAAATAATGTTTATATCTAGTCTAACAAAATTTACTAAAAAATGTGTTTTAAAAATTTTTAGGTTTCTTGAAAAGTTTAACACCCTATATCTTGAGAACAAAATATTTGAGGACACATGTTTATATACTTTTTTTAATAAGAAAAACTCAGAAATATGTCCTTAAATTTTCTTACCGCAATTTGAAAACCCTGCATATACGTAAAATACATGGGGCATGTGACATGTGCCATTTTTTGTATTTTTATTTTATTTCTTTTACTTACAAATCTGAATTTTAACAAAAAATTATCTTTAAGGCCTTGGGCACGATAACCAGCGTCAGCGTCGAGCGGCTGATTTAAATCGGTTCTTTTATTTTCGCATAGATCAAAGACAGCGCTCTCAAATTTTCCGCTTAACGCTGGCCGCTGACGCTTAGTATCGTGGCCGAGGACTTAAGAATAAGGACGATACCTGGTTTTAGTTCTTTTTTTTTTAATAGCATTTTTACACGTAACATTTTGTTGCCGATGTTGTGGATTGAGTGTTGCTGCTGCTGTTTATAAATTGTTATAAACTTAATGCTGGCATTCCTAACTTTAAAGTTTATCATTAGTATCAAACTGAAATCTGTCACTGACAGGGCCGGATCAAGCACTGTTTTTATTAAAGCAAAGAACTAATATTGCGCTCATCACCTTTAATCTGTGCCCCCTCCCCCGATATATAATTAGGACAAAAAAATAAAACCACTAACCTTCATCTAAAAAGCAACCACAACAAATGTTTTAATTAACTTTTACTTTCTTTGTACCTTCACTTTGCGCCCTCCCGATCTGGCGCTGATGCGGTCGCTTTACGGATTCGGTTGATCAAATCTTATTTTAATGAAGCTAGAAAATTATAAATTTTAAGCTACATATGGACTCTTATTATGCTGATTATGCTGATATTTGTATTGCTAGCAGTGGCGGATCCATGACAGGGGTCACAGTGGTCAAGACCCTCTCGCCCAAGACAGATAAATAAGCAATAAACTGATTATATGAAAGAAAGCATAGGCGTACTTAAGTACAGAGAGTAAAGTAAAGTAAAGTAATCTTTATTCATCACTTAAGCCATTACAAAAAAAAGAAATAGCTTTACGGACTTCTCATACAAACATACACTAAGTCTAGATTTAAAAATATATAAATAAAATAAAATAAGCACAATAAAAGATTAAAAGACTAATTTGCTACACACTTAAATAATAAGAGATTTTTTAAATGCAAACTACAAAAATAAAGCACAAAAACAATGGGAATGTGTAACTTGAATACTTTTACTATATGGGCGATTCTCTGTAAACTCGTAATCGGCTTGTCCAAATTAATTTTTAACACGCTTTATTAACTTGGGTTGTAACTATCTATCTATCTATCTATCTATCTATGTAACGGAATCTTTGAGCCTAATTTTAACCAACTTCCAGCTATTCGATTTCTTTGAAACTTTGCACACGTGTCAAGGACCGATGAAGATGCAATAATTCAAAAACAGTATCCCGTTATCTTTTTTGAATCGCCAGGAAAAAAATTCCATTATATTATAAAAACAACACCTAGGATGCCATCTGTTGGCAACATTTCAAACTTTGCTATTAAATGAAGAAGAAATTTTTTAGTTTTTACACAATTTGGTTAGTTGCACCATGAGTGTTCAATTTTTATGAACACTAAAAATATAGGGTTAGTTGCACCATTACTTCAAGGATTCCATAATAAAATTACATTATGTGTAATGTATACATAATACATAATGTGCAATTAATAAAAATTAACATTCTTTTTTGGATCGCCAGGAAAAAAATTTTCCTTTATATTATAAAAATATAAAAACAACACCTAGGTTGCCACCTGTTGGAAACATTTCAAACTTTGCTATTAAATGAAGAAGAAATTTTTAGTGGGTTGCAATATATTGGCAACGGTCCAAACATTGCCTGGATTGCCATCTGTTGGCAAAATTTCAAACTTTGCTACTTAATGAAGAAGAAATTTTTAGTGAGTTGCAATCTGTTGGAAAAATTTTAAAATTTGCCACTCTTGTTCATTAAAAAATTTTTTCGCCATTTTGTCAAGAGTAGCAGAAACTAAAAAATGAAAAATAATTAATAGTTTAAAAAACTAAAAAACACGCTTTTATATGCAACCGAACTAAAAATTAGAAAATAATTTTTCATTAAAAAAATATTGTCATTTCATAGTAAAAAGCGTGAGGTGATAAATATATTAAATGTTATAATTATTATATTTGCAAATATCTATGATGGAAAAGTTATGAAAAAATAGTAAAATGCACCCCACGCTTTTTACTATGAAATGACAATATTTTTTTAATGAAAAATTATTTTCTAATTTTTAGTTCGGTTGCATATAAAAGCGTGTTTTTTAGTTTTTTTAAACTATTAATTATTTCTAAAAAGTTTCACAGGAAAAGAAAATATATTTTTGCACATCTTTGTTAGATTCCCATAATTATTCTTTAAAGCATTACTTGTGTGCAGTAAAGTCTTCCAATTTTGTTTTATTGGTCTGTCTTGTATATGTGATTTGAAAAGTGTATCTTATTTTTACGTATTTTTTCTTTTGAATAAGTAACCATTTTATGCAGCATGTTGCCGTCAAATTAAAATTTCAAGCTTCCTACTCAGCTTTTGTTCTGGTTAGTTCTGGTTAGTAGGTAGATTGCCATCTGTAACCACTGGTTCCATTATTCACTTCTGTTGTAGATGCTAGGCTACTTCATCATCACGATTCATTTTTAGTTGGTTCATTTTTCGACTGCCTCCACTTCTTTTTTTATATTCTTTAAATTCACTTCCAATATCACTTAAGTCATAATTATAATTGTCAATAATCTAACTACTTTCTCTATGTCGCCTTTCAATCTTTTTTAGTTCTTTTTAACTTCAATATTCTCTTTTAATGGACATGTTTTTTTTATTGCGCACACAACAACAGGGGTCGCCGACAACCCCAAACACCTAACCCTCAGGTAATAAACTTCTGCGGCATACGTAATTTGCTGTGGTAATAATAACAGCCAAGCTACCACAGTAGGTGTAGCAGCAAGAATATAATACAACTTTTGCAAGAAATATCTCTAAAATATTAGAGAATTATTGCAAGTTGCCTTATTAAGCTCGGGAATTATTAATACCGGCCTTATTTAAACAGTGCTTGTACCCATAATTTAGAGTTATTGCAAATCATGTTGACAGTGTTAATGGCACTGTGCCCCCTAAAAAAAGGGGAAAAATTTTAATTGTTTTTCTTTATTGTTTTGTGTTGTGGGGTTTTGTTTTACACAATTAACGAAATACATTTGAAAAAGCAAGGTTTTAAGTATTTTTACTTCTAAAAACTTTTCGATTTTGTGCTCGGCAGCCGTTCGGTTTGCACGAACACTTCCTAAAACGGACATAAATAAAGCCAGGCACTATCCTTATTAAAGGAGTCCTTATCCCACCATGCATCTGCGCATACTTAGATGACAAAATAAGGCCGGTATTATTAGTGCCTGGCCTTATTTTTACTTTGCAATATTTCTCTATTATTCGGTGGGGTTACGAGCAACCCCGTGTTGTCGTTAAAGGGTTAAACGTAATAATGTGTTTAACTTATCAACATAAATATTAATGACAACGAACGGAAATGTCAAGTTTATAACTTTTAAGTAAAAATAAACTATAGAGATTTATTTGCTAAACTATGTGTAAAATGGCATTTGTCGAGTTTTCTTTTAAAAATAGAGGTTATTTCCATTTTTAACGTTATTTTTAATATTTTCTGTTGACCCGATGAAAATCTAATATACACTTTATATGCCCAACCAAGCTGAAGTGTTCGTGTCAAATTTTTCTTTCGTGATTGACCGAATTACTATAAATTTTTCATATATTCCTATGTTTTTATGGCAAGTTCTGGTTATATCTTAGCGATCTTATTTTTTATAGATATTTTTTTCGTAACTACATATTTTGACTTATATAGAATATTTTAAAGTAAATATTTTACCGACTTCCAATTTTCATCTAAATTTTTTACTTGTTTTTTAATAGCAAAACCCCAAAGAAGTTAAAATAATTAATTTAGATATATTTTTGTTTGCAAAAATAAATGTATATCTGTTCAAAATTACTTACCTATTAGGACCATAGAAACAACAGATCAAGATTTAAAAACATATTGAATTACATTTTTTTTAATTTGTAAAACTAACTTCCTAAACTGTTAGTTTGCAAATGATGATATATATGACTTATATCAAATTTTACCCCGTCGCGTCGTCGGCAAAACCACCGCGAACATGTTTTAACCCGCTTAAGATGCATAAAAAGTAACGTAATATTCATAAAATAGGCAAACAGTATTTGGGATTTGAATACCAGAATATAGGTATTTGAATATCAGTATTCAAATACCGGTATTCGAATACCAGTACTCGAATACCAGTATTCGAACATCGGCATTCGAATACCAATATTCGAATACCAAAATATTCAAAAACGATATTCAGAATAAAGAATACCGAATACTGACCAAAAGAGTATTCCGTCGAATACCGAATACCAAACACATAAATCTATTCGAATAGTATTCGAATACCGCACAAATGTATTCTGAATAGTATTCAGAATACCGAGTATTTCGAATACTACCCAACTCTGATAACAATATGCCGCAGAATTCTGGGTAGTCAGGGGTCAGCGAATTTTAAATTAAAAAAATCAGCATGCTGGCTAACATTTGAAGCTCCCTGCCCTGTTCGTCCCCTCCATTCGCGTTGTCCGTTATGTTTTTCATTCGTAATTATGCTTTCTGATAGCAATGTTGCCTTTATCTGATGATCAATATTTCCCCTCCTTTTAAGAATATGTTGCCTTTTTATTTAAAATTTGTGCGTGCTATACTAGTCTTTCTTTCCCTTTGTTATTTCCATAGGTAAATACAGGTGGTTTTTATTAGGACACAAACTGTTCCTTATCTCTTTTATTAAATATTACTAAAAATAAAATCGATTTAATGTGGGGTTATTCAGTGGCGCAGGTTTTACAATCATTAACATAACATATAGAAGGAACAGTTTAAAAATGTAAATTCGGTGCTCATTGATAAGAAAAAAATCACAAAAACTTTTAAGCTAAATAAATCGGCATGCTTGTCTTCGCGGCCGCCTTTGTCTATATTCCTTTAATGACATGTCGATTGATGCAGGTGGCTATCGCACTATGGGATAGAACTTAATTTTTTGGTCAAAATTCTCAAAGTTACCAATCTAACCTAAAATTGTTTACTGGAAAAATATCAGAAAAAAATATGCATTATTACAAATGGTTTTTGGGAACCTAAAACTTATTATATGTTATTATAAATTTACACCGCCCTTAACATTATTCTTTTTTATTGTACAAAATAAACTAAAATGTCAGCTTGTTTGGTTAATTCGGTAGTATTCTAATCAGTAATCCGATGATTATTATCTCATATGATATACAGGGTACGAAAATAGGTATAATTTTTTTTGTAATGGAATACCCTGAATATTATATCACCACCAAAAATCTTTTAAAAAGCTTTAAAAAAATACTACATTTAATGTGTCTATCTCAATTAGTTTCGGAAATATGACCATTCAAATCTGAAAAATAATTTTAAAATATTCTTAGAAGCGTAATAGAGTTATATCTTCCCAACTTTCTTTATTTTTTAACGTATAAAATAAATAAAAAACACTGTTTTGTTAGGTAGATTCTGTAGAATCCATATCTTTCATCAGAATGCTTTTATCTTCTAAGATATACAGTGTAGGACAAAACATATTAATTTTTTAAATGGAAAACCTTGTAAATTATAAAAAATATTTTATCTGTACTTACACTCAGAAGTAGCAAAAAGTAGCAAGGGAATTGTACGTACAAAAGCTGATAAAGAAAAAGGTAAAAAAATCTTTGACAAAAGTAGCGAGACTTCGCGAGACTGCATCGGAAACACAACAATAGCTCTTATTATTTAAATTCTTTTACTTTTTTTTAGTAAACAAGGCTAATAATAAACTTTGTATATTTATGTTCACTTAAAATACATCTTCAAGTTTCTTATTACCCAATAGAAGTCGTCAAAACCTTTATAATCTACTTTAAAATACACAGCATGAGCCATTAAAATTTCAAAGTTGCTTTTTGGCCAAAATAATGGATTTCTATCCCATAGTGTATCGGCGCGTCGCTGTAAAGAATAGCGGCGCCTTTCTATAAAATAGTCCGATTGCAGGCGGCCTTTTTTATGTTTCTTTGTATTATTTTCAAAGGGTACCGAATTTGCGCTGTTAAAATGTTCTCACTAATACCTGCTGTAATTTTTAAATTTAATAAAATATCGTCGGTATAAAAGGTACAGATGGGTCCACATTTAATTCATTCTAAATGCTATAGCCACGGCAGCTTCAAAAAGCTTGGATTCTGTTTCAAGACAAAAGTATTTTTCTCCTTCTAATTTATACACTTTATATATGTCCCAAATCCGACCTCCCTTGGAATATTCTTCTCATATCTGGGGCATGGCGTCCCCCACAACAATGCTTAGGAAGCATTCTTGATTCTATTCAAAGAAGAGCTATTTGTCTCATTAATGATCCTTTACTTACAGAAACGTTTTAGTCTCTGCCCGTCGTCGGGCTGGAGGAATTTATCGCTTTTTATAGGACTTCACGGCTTTTGCTCTGAAGAATTTCCAGTATAGTTCACTCACGATTCCCCAACAGAGAAACTCGTGGTTCCGCGCGTATGCATCCCTATACGGTCCAACTGGACCAAGCCCCGAACTTCCCACTTTGTTCGTTCTTTTATCCCTAGAGTTTATAGAATGTGGAACCTGCTGCCCGCGGAGGTCTTTCCTTCCCCCAAATCTTTAAGTATTTAAGTCCCGTGTCAAACAAAGCTTCCTCTTACCTCGCTTAAGACACCCACAGTACGTTAGTATTTAGGCTTTTAGCCTTCGTGGTTTGTCCAAAGATGAACTAAAATGTGCATAAATAATGCACATGCATAATGTGTGTTTATGTACAGGGTGTCCCATATAAAATTAAATACTATAATTTTGGAGGAACCATAAGAGATACAAGGAAAAGTTAAATGCAAGAAGTTGTTCAGTAAAATGTATTTTTTAGTATTTTATTGTATCTTTTATGGTTTCGCCAAAATTATAGAATTTAATTTTATATGGGACACCCTGTACATAAAAAACACATTATGCATGTGCATTATTTATGCATTTTAGTTCTCTAAACGATAAAAAATGAATTTTATTGTCATTAGGAAAAAAATAATGTAATGCCATCATATAAAAGGCATATTTTTGCCAAAACCTTTTAAATCGTGGATGTCATCACCCTAAATGCATTTTATTCAGCATAACTTATTAATAATGGATGCCATAATCCTAAACGCATTTTTTTCATCATAACTTATTAATGATGGATGCCATCACATTTTCTGCAACACGTGGCCCAATAAGGGCCAATTGCCTATATTGATGTCTTTTGATACCTTTTTGCAAATGCCTTGCCGGCAAAAAATGTTATATGGGTTTGCTTATAAAAACTATTGAAAACCGCTGAAATATAGTTAAACTTAACCTAACTTTAATAATTATTTCTTTTATTGTTTAATATTGTTTTTCTTATTGATTAACAAACAAAAATGAAACTGAAAGATACATTAGACTACCTACGAAGAGTTTGTCAAAGCTCTTCGTAAGTTAAAAAATATGTATGTACATGTTTTGAGAAAAAAACTCGATCGTTTCATAGAACTAAATCTAAAGTATTACAAAAAAGTATGCATGTATTGAGGGTAAAACAAACTTTAAAATTCTCAAGAAAAAGAAAAAAAGTACAAGATAAGTAATTCATAAACACAGACCTATTTCTTCAATCATATTAATTAGATTTTTTTTAAAATAGTTGGCCCAATAGCCACAGCGATACTGGTGTTGACCGATCAATCTTTAATACACATAAACAGGTTGGTCAATGCTTAAGATCGACGGAAGATAAAATCCCATTACAAACCGAGGAAGTGTACAAAATGTCTTGATCCTGTTAATGTGGTGAAGCTAGAATTAAGGAGCATGACCATATTAAAAGAGACAAAATATTCAGTCAGCAGTTGCTGAACACCAACATTGTAGAAGTCACAATATTAATGTAACGGAAACTAAGATTATTGCGCCAGGCCAAGGTTTCTATAAAAGAAATGTTCGAAAATCTATTGAAATTCACAAACACCCTAACTGCCTTTTCATATTAGTGAAAGACGGAAATACGGGCGACGGACCAACGCTATCAAAGTGTATGGAGTCAAATGAAACCTTTCATACGCAGAGAACGCGGAAAAGTTAGCTTAAAGGCTTCGTTTAATTTTTTATCTCTCTGTCCGTCAAAACCGGCTTAGTGTGTAAAGGCGCAAATATTTTCAATAGAAACAATGGTTACAGTCTACATCACAGGGACACGCCTTGGTGAAAAGGATAAGGGTATATAAAATTTTGCCTTGAGATCTAAAGCTCATTCAGTGTTTCAATCTCGCAGAGTACACATCCCTGGAGATTCCTTGTGCAATAGATATCGAAACGTCGGTAAACGATTTTATTTTGATGCGGTCCAAACCCAAGAACCAATATTTCTTTTTAATCTTAATTTTAATCTCAGGCACGTAGAGACTCTTGGTGATAATAATTACTTAACGATAATAAGAGTTGCGTCAATATTTTAAGTGGACCTAATTAACTTTGGAGTTTTTAATTTAACTAATGATAAAACAAGTATTTACATATTATTCCTTTTGTAAAAATGCGTAAACCATATACGTATGTATTGTTTTTATTTAAATATTTATTACAAATAATTGAAAAGTGCCAAGTCATTCTTGCCAGATAGTAAGGATTCATTCAGGATATAGTCTACTCAACAAGTTCAAAAACCTGTTAAATAGAAATAAAGGTTTTAAAAATATGTGCTATTGCTGATTCGATTTAAATTGACGTCTAAAAACATGTTTTTAAGGGCACATAAAAATTGGGATTGTTATTAACAAAATAAGTCTGGAATAAGTTTCTAGGTCGTAGGAGATCGTTGCTCTTGATATATCCAAAGCTTTTGACCAGGTCTGGCATGCCGCACTTCTTAATAAACTTCCCTCCTATGGTCTTTCAACTAAACTCTATACTTGGCTCTGTAGTTATCTATCTGATCGACGTATATCAGTTATTGTGGACGGCCATTCTTCAAGCTTTCACCAAGTTAATGCTGGAGTGCCTTAGGGCTCAGTTCTGGCACAAACATTGTTTCTTCTTCACATCAACGACTTTCTCTCGTCCACAACTAATTCCATTCATAGTTTCGCCGACGATAGTAATAATAATAATAATAATAATAATAATATATTTCATACGTCAGCCATACAAAAATGGATGTACACGTCATATGTTTAAAAACTCCAAAAAAATTAAAAAATATTTAAAATTTAAAAATATATAAAAAAATATACATAGGAATATAGTATATAAAACAAGAACATTTACATTTAATAATACATTATACAAATAAAAACACTTTAAAAAATACCTACAATATATCTGACATGTATTCATTAACCGAATAGTAACACTTTTGTTGGAGAAATTTTTTTATATGGTATTTAAACTTATTAAAAGGTAAATCTTTTATTTCATTCGGTAATTTATTAAACATTTTTTACCACTATATTCGGGGATTTTTCATAAATACTTAATCTATGATTTTCCAAACTAAAAGATGAAGCATTTCGGGTGGAGTAACTATGAAAACAAGAATTTTTTTGAAACTTCTCTGAATTTTCCCTGACATACAATAGGGTTTTGTATATATATAAACAAGGCAATGATAATATATTTTTATTAATTAATGTAGGTTTACAACTCGTCCTAGAATTAAGTCGAAAGATAAGCCTAATGATTCTTTTCTGATTTATAAATACTCTCTCACTATCCACGCAGTTGCCCCACAAAACAATATTGTAGTTAAGATGACAGTACCCTTCACTTCAGTTTTCAGGTTCCTAAACCCATCACTTAACCTGATTTGGAAAACAAACGCAGAGCGATGCAGATATCTCTTTCGCAGGATCTTAATTTAATATTGGTGTGATGGGCGTGCCATGGGAACTGTCAGTAGTGAAAGTGAAGGTTATAGGTAACCCCAGTAGCAGATCTTGGTTTGACAGCCGACAATTTATGCATTGCATCGATTGTTGAATTATTTTGTTTTCTTTTTGGAATTTCTGATAGCTACGAGCTCGATTATCCAGATTTTTGCCGACGAAGCCCTGAAGAGCATAGTCAGGAAGGCGGATAGTGGTGGATTGGACCTGAAGGGACCAAAACCAAGAAAAAAAGAAAATAGAAATAAAAATAAAATAAGTTATGGGCGCGCTCTTCACTGCTTTACTCCGGTGATCGACACTGCCGATACAACCGGAGCAATCACAAGCGCGTCCGTATTTACTACTTATGTGGAATGTTGCATGATACATTTTTAGTGTATTATTGGTAGACGACCGCTTGACATAACACAAATAATTTTATAGGTTATTAATACCGCTGCCAATGGTATTTGTCTTACATGATGTCTCGGTGCGTTTTATTTTATTATATTGTTGTTGCGTTTTTTTTTAGTTGCTAATTATATATAATTAAAATTAAATCCGTCGAAATTTAACAAGTTTAATCTATGTTAATAAAATGAAAAAAAAAAATATTTACTTTATTTACGGCTTTTATTTCTGTTTAATACGTTTTTTAAACTTGTAACTAATCAGAACTAACTAGTCTATTATGTCTATAGCAGATATTTTTCTTTTGTTTAAAATAATTTAAAAAAACCTCTTGAGTTTGCTCAAAAACACCAAAAACACCCCATTCACAGATAAAGAATTGTGCCAAGTGGTAATTATAACAAAAACGACTGCTTAAATCGACTATATATATATATTTATATATATATATATATATATATATATATATATATATATATACAGGGTGATTCACGGTCGATGGTAGGTTAGACGTTTATGGAAAACGAAACGCAGGATTTTCTGAAAATTTAGCATCTTACATTCTCTTACCTGTTCTATCGATCTAAAATATTTTTAGCATTGCGACGTTGCCGCTTCTATCAAAAAGTCCTAGAAACTTTCTTTTTTAAATGGAACACCCCCTATATTAACAAGTTTTTGTATTCACCCTTTTATTATATAGTAATACTTTTTTGTTAATATTGCCCTATACCTATCTTTATCGGTTTTCGAGATAAAAAATAATTTGTGTTAAATATGGGCCAAAACATGGCCCTAATTTAACTTTAGTAAACTAGTGCTCTCAATTCATGAAAAATTAATGTTTTGGTGGTAGTTTGGACAGACAAGAAGTATTTAATTTACACCGGGAAATCGACTCCATATCATACAGGGCGTGCTAAAATTACTATTATTTCCGTTATTCTTAAAAGGGGTCAAAAAATCATTTTTTCAAATGAAACCCCTGTATATATACTCAATAAAATAAAAGATTGAAGAAGAACACTTTAAGATGACATATCATATCCCATATACCTAAATCATCAAGATTTCTTAATAATACCGCTTTTTTGTAAAAAAATATTTTTAGAGAATTTAATTTTAAGTAACCATGGAAATATCAAGCTTATGACAGTTTGGTGACTTTTATAAGTAACTTTTGAAGAGTTATTGACGGTGTTTAAAATAATCTTCCAAAATGAACGCAAATACTAATTATTCAAACGAAGTTCTTATAAAATTATTTATTATACACGGAGAGTGTGATCAAATCATTTGCCAGAAGTTGCAAAAATTTAACCAAATGTATCCTGAATTAACACCAATGAACGAAAGGAAGTTTGTACGACTACAAAATAATTCAATTAACATGTGAAAGTACAGAAAATAACATAATTAAGACGAATAAAAATAACAAAATTGTAAACAAAATAGCAATTTTTTAAAATAAATGCTGGAAATGTTGTCCATTACATTCTAAACATTTTAAAATATGCTTTTGTACACGACTCGTGCTTGCTTTTTCAATTTGATGGGGATTCAGATCTTCAATACACCACACTACATGTACACCCTTCCTTTAAAAACGGCCCAAAAAAAAGTCAAGCGGCGTGAGATCGGGTGATCCCGGTGGCCAATCCCATGGCCCCAAGCGCCTAAACCAACGATCGTCAAACATTTCGTAAAGTTCCCTGGAAACTTCCTGGGTGCAATGAGTTGGCAATCCGTGCAGTTGAAACCACGAATTCCTATATTCCTCTAAAGACAAATTATCGACAAAAACGGTAACAGTCTTCCTTAGTATTTCGAGATATCCCTCAGCATTAAGTGTGTCATCATAAATAAAAAAGCTAATTTTATTCTTCTTGAAAATACAGAAACCATTTAGTTAAAATTTTTCTTGAAACCATTTTTTTGTCACGTTTCATTTTGGAAGATTATTTTAAAGACTGTCAATAAGTGTTTATAAGCTATAAAAGTCACCAAACTGTCATAGGCTTGATATTTCCATGGTTACTTAAAATTAAATTATTTAAAAAATAATTTTTCACAAAAAAGCGGCTTTATTAAGAAAACTTGATGATTTAGGTATAGGGACATGATATGTCATCTTAAAACGTTCTTTTCCATTTTTTATTTTATTGAGTAATATACAGGGGTTTCATTTGAAAAAATGATCTTTTGACCCCTTTTAGAAATAACGGAAATAATAGTAATTTTAGCACGCCCTGTATGATATGGAGTCGATTTCTTGATGTAAATTAAATACATCGTGTCTGTCTAAACTACCACTAAAACATCAACTTTTCGTGAATTGAGCGCACTTATTTACTAAAGTTTAATTAGGGCCATGTTTTGGACCATATTTAACACTAATTATTTTTTATCTCAAAAATCGATAGAGATAGGTATAGGGCAATATTAACAAAAAAGTATTATAATAAAAGGGCGAATATAAAAACTTGTTAATATAGGGGGTGTTCCATTTAAAAAATAAAGTTTCTAGGACATTTTGATAGAAGCGGCAACGTCGCAATGCTGAAAATATTTTAGATCGATAGAACAGGTAAGAATATGTAAGATGCTAAATTTTCAGAAAAATTCTACGTTCCGTATTCCATAAACGTCTAACCTACCATCGACCGTGAATCACCCTGTATATATATATATATATATATATGTATATATATATATATATATATATGCAGGGATGAAACTCACAGAATAAGAATTATTTAGGCCTATACAGGGTGTCTCAAATTGTCTAATTTTATTACGTTTTTCGCTTTTGTCTAATTTTATTCTTTTGAAAAATGCAGGTAAATTAAATTGATTTTACTTTAACACTTTAAACTTTAAAATATGTAACAAGATTAGAAAAAGTCTGCCATATCCACGTAGGTCAATTAAGATCAAATATTGTACAGGGTGATCAAAAATAATTTCAATTTTCAGAAAATGAAATAGCGATATCTCTCTTATTTTAAATGAACACCCTGTGTTTTTCTACGTCACATGATGACAAATAAATACTCTTTCAAATGGTTTAGGTTGCCTATACCTATCTTTTGTGCTTTTTAGTAAAATCTGTTTTACAAGTTCTTTAGTCTAAATGTTTATTTAAATTAAAGTTGGCTGTGACATAGCAGCCATTAATATTTTATTAAGAAAATAACAACGACCATTTATTGATTACTAGTGTTTTAGTCAGTTTTAAAGAAATTTCAATGATTTTAAATAAAAACCCTTCTTCTACAACAACAAGATGTTGATGTGAGATGAGTTAATCCTGAAAATATTCCAGGAGAAACCATCTGATAACCCTAATAGTTGCTTTATAAAATTGTACACAGTGATTATGGATAATGGAAGAAACGAGTTATAGGTCGCAGAATGTCGTCATAACTGACCAGAGGCGTTATTAGGATTGCTTGAAACACGAGTTTTATCATTACCACATTCAGCTGAAATAAGTGTTATTGGAAGTAGGCATTATAAGCAACTAATAATTTTTTTCTGCGAATTTTAAAAATAGTGGCAGATAATACAAAATCTCTTAATTCTTGTGCTTTTTTCCAACAAATTTACATATTTGCAATAACGGCTTAGTAAATAGGCATAGCTATATCACTGCCTACTTAAAATTAATTTAATTGCACCCCTACATTTTGAAAAAAATCAAATATCAAAAAAGGAATAAAATTGACACTTGGTACTATAAACAAGCCTAAATTATTTTTATGTAGAATCTAAAACCGTCATAAAATATAGGTTGCTTCCATTTAAAAAATATAATCTTTGATACGTCACACTTTTTGAGACATCCTGTATCAGAGTAAAATAATTTTATACTGTGGCCTTATCCGACCTGTATAGTGTTTCAGCACTTACTTCTTTTAAAAACACCATGGTTATCCAGCTACAGACCGTGGCGAATATGGTGGGCCACCCTGTAAGTATGTCCGAATATATTCTGTATAGCATACAATTGCCCTAACTCTTAACAAAATTTCTGTCACATTTTTGTGCTTATTAATTTTTCAAATACTATTGCTATAAAAGGTATCTACATTATTTCTGTAGTTTTCTACGCTTGAAACGTATTTAATTATTAAATTATTACAATAGCTGCATGGGTAAGTACAGATAAAATAAATAAATCGATAAAATGAAAATTGATTAAAGATAAGGTTTTATGTTTGATGTGAATTTAAACCAATCAAAAATGAGCTTTTCTTTGAAACTACGTCATGTTAAATAAATTTACGTTTCCCCATAAATAATAAAACGCTATATTTTCATAAAGATAAAGCAAAAGCACTGATAATGAGATCCTAGAATAAAAATTGTCCAACTCATTAATTACTTATGTATCTTTTTTTAATATTACTTGTAAATCATTTAGTTAAAAAAAACTAAGAAGTGCTGATCAAAAAATGTTCACTTTGTAAAAAAAACTTTTTTTTTATAAAAAATTGTACTGGTGGCTAGCCACATCAATTTCATTTTGTATCCAAAGCTTTCGCATAAGACAAACGTGAAGTTTTCCAACCTCAAAATCATATGACAATTTTTGCGTCTTTTTTCTTGGAAGTGAGTCCTGCACGCTCCGACAGTGTTAATATTTTTTATTCCTGCACGGTCTGATTCTGTTTATAAATGAACGAAAGAAAACTTTGACACAATTCTTAAAAGGGTTTATAAAGTGCTGTATTAGTCTCAGGTTTAATTAAGGAATAAAAAAAAATAACTAGTCAGAACTAACCATGACCCCCACCTATACTCTAGTTATCGGTTTTCGGTGTTTTGTTTTTGAATATTACATGATGATTTTCTCTCAAATTTTAATTAATTTTAGTTCATTAATTAAATCTGAGACTAATACACACTTTAAAATTTCACTGAAGAATTGTGTCAATCCTTTCTTTCGTTCATTCATAAAAGAATCAGACCGTGCAGGTTTAAAAAAATACTTAAAACCTTTTAAAACCTTTAAAAAAATACATTAAATAATTTAAACAATTAAATTAATTACAAACATAGTGAAATTAACTTATTAAAATAAAATCTAAATCATTTAAAAAAGAACTATAGATTTTTGACGCAAGAAGCATGCGAAATTGGTTTCGCTAGCCGCCAGTTTTTGGGCTGTAGCGGAGACTGTAGCTAAAGCAGCTCAGAGGCGGTCATAAGGGGGAAAAAGGGGCCATGCCTTCCCCCTTCCTTTTATGCCACATCCTTAGTAACCTACTATTTTTTACCTCAACACATAAAATTTCAAATATTGGCATTTAAAAATGGTGTTCCCCCTCGAAAAGTTAATATGACCGCCCCTGTAGCAGCTCATTTAGGTCAACAGCCTCCAAGCGGTACACCAAAGAATGTGTGTTTACCTTTCTGTCCTAAATTGAAAATATATTCTGTATTGGTTCGGCGGATTCATTAAATAGATGATATTTATTTGGGTACACGCCAAGCCAGATTAAAATACCAAAAACACAAAAAAATAAAATAAGTCACTAAAAACTAAAAATCGACGTTTTGGTGGCAAGTCTGCTACTAAACATTTAAAAATTAACTATTGTTTAGGTTTAAAATGTAAAAAATACCTTTTTTAGGAAATCCTGAAATACCTTTGACATTAAATGTTAAATATATTTGATGCTGCGTTTCAAGATAAAATGAAATAAAAATAATTTTTTAAAAGTTAACGAATAATTAGGTCTTTTTTTTAAATTTAAGCTTTAATCTTTAGGATATTCTAAAAATCTTTTGACATTAAATGACAAATTTTATGTCCTCAGTGACATACATTACTGATTATTATTTATAATACAAAAAGGTGATGAGTTAGTTGACTTTTAGTTTTCCTGAAGATACCTCAGGATCAAACAAAGGTAACCATGTGTTATTTAAATGAACTAATTTTGATGCCACACATTTATCTTTATTTAATAGTTATGTACGCACTTTTTCAAATTTTGCGATTTTTAGTTTTACAGGTTTTCTTTGCTAAAATATAGATGGGCCCATATTTAATTCATTCTGAAAGCGATGCCGCCAATTACACAAAAAATGATAAAGTAAACAAACCTTTTCGAACGCACATAGCCTCGGACAGAGCCTGATTACATATTCTTTAGATAAATAATACAAAATACATTTGCTAAAACACGTATCACCTACTTACAAAACATTCTCTTATTTCGCCTCTGCCTACTATAAAACCGGTGGCACGTGGCGTGGTACTAGAAACTCGTCGGGTTAAATATTTTTGCTGCAATAAATCATTGTTCAGAAAAAGGGTTTTTTACTTTATCATTTTTTATGTAGCACTTAGCTGGCATCGCTTTCAAGAATGGTCGAATTTGGACCCATCTTTACTTGTCCTACAAAGTTTCACCTCTCTAAAATTTATTACACTCACAAGGTATTTAATAATTTTTTTTTAACTTTTTATTTATGTTGTATGGTTTTGTTTTTATTAATTAAAATCTTATAGTATTTTCTGTTTAAAAATGGTAAGAAAATAAAATTTATTTCCTATTGGATGAATTTTATTTGATAGGCCGGTAATGTATGGTAAAAATAAATCTGTAATAGGTCTATTATGATCATGTCCTAGGTTTGGTTTCCAAATTCAAGAAAACAGTTTTTCTATAAAATCAAAAGGAAAATTGTTTTAAACTAAAAAATCTTTTAAACAATATTTTTCAGTGTTTATATATATTTTGATTAGAAGAAATCCATCTAAAATTCTATAAAACAGACCCCTAACCCCTCTTCCTTTTCTTTGTAACCACGATCGGACGATTCAAAGGTCAATGAATACCAGAGCCGTAAGAACCCCACAAGTGAGACTTTCGGCGTACCCTGTAAACTTTTTAGTACCTACCCTGACCAACAGATGGCGAAAGTGAGTAACGATGTCGCTTTGCTGCATACGATTACCATCAGAAATTGATAGCAGTCGCTGACGAGCAGTCGGCCCGATTAGTTAAAGGAGGATATACGCAAAATTTAATAAAAATAAAACCCCCGATAATTTTCAATAAGTTACTTTTGAAAACAAAGTTGGTAATTTTTTGTACATACATTAGTGCACGGCTTTATTTCAGATAAGGATATGTTCTATATTGGTTCGGCGGTTCATTTAATTAATGGTAGTTATTTGGGTACACGCCAATAAAATAAATTAAAAGTGCACCAAAAAAAAGCAAGTAAATAGAGAACTAAAATAGACGTCTTGGTGGCAAGTCTGCCACCGTTGTCAAGAGAGATAAACTGATTACAAACAAAAAACTTAAAATTAACTATTATTTGGGTTTAGAACTTTTAAAACTTTTAGCTTTTTAGGATATTCCTGAAAGTTTTGACAATTAAATGCTTACAATATGTCTTGTCTTGTAATTCAACTTGGAAGAAATTTAAAATAAAAACATCTCAGACTCCCAGCTCTTCCTTAAAAAAACAACTACGATGGGAAGAAAAAATCGCTTCCCTGTAAGGTGGCGGACGTCGCTTACGATTGCCTTTGTATATATATATTCTGAAATCATAAATTTAGTAACCGCATTAGTGCAAAGCTGACATCGTACTACTTTCGCCATCTGTTGGTCCAGGGTAGAAGTAGTAAAAATCTTTTAGGGCACGCTAAAATCCCACCTGTGGGAGTCCTATGGACTAGTGTTCTTTGTTTGGGTTCCAACTGCCGTATAATCAGAGTGGCGCTCATTAGGGATTTCTCTTTAGGAGCATATCGTTTTTTAGCTACCTTTCCCTCAACCCACCCCCGAAAGTAAAATCTTTAAATTTCAGCTAAGTATACAACAATAATATTTGTAACGGTGAAACTTGGAAATCTACGGTAAAGCCTGAGGCTTTGTGGTGACCTAAATATTTTTCAATACTCTTAAATATTTGTCGTATTCACGAAATCAATCAAGTAAGGCGTCTGGCAGACTCCTAGAGACTGTATAACCATTTTTTTTTTTTTTTGTAAATATGCGTACAAAAAAAAAGTTTATATACACTAAGAAAGAGATTTATCTTACTTTTAAAAAGCCTACAACATGGTGAAATTCTTTAAACCCGCCAGTTGTAAATTCGGGAACAACTTGTTTTTAAAATAAATGTATGGACCAGGTCGCCAATCTCTTTACACGGACAACGTTATTTAAAATTAGTGTCAATAGCTTTGTTCGCGGGTCTAGTATGAACCGATTCTGAACCAGAACCGAACTGGTTTAGAATTGTTTTAAAGCGCATGTCTAGTTATTTATTAGTTCGGAATTTTTATTTACCGCGAACGATTTTCTATACAGCTGAGAATGTATTCTAACCTAGCCTTTTGGTTAGGATTTTTTATGGTTAAATTGGATACTACACAAAAAAAATAAATTCAAACAAAAAGGTAAATTGTTATACTGTCGAAAGCCACTCGAGGTCTCTCGGCGGAAGACGAGGGATTCCCTGCCTCCTCTCGTTTTTACACATAAGTATGTGTATTTAACTAAAGATAAAATTCAAACAACAAGAAATGGTAAACTCTTCTAATATTGTCTATATTTTTTAATTAAATCTTTATTTATTTTATTGCATACATACATTCATACGGAATACAATTAAAAATCCTTTGTTTATATACGCTCAGAATCACAAAAATATAAAAAAATATTCAACAGGTATATTAACCTGCATAAAAGTGGCAGAAACAAATAAACTGTAATACAACAGGTTTGATTTCTGTACCACAAAAACAGAAAACAGCTGACCATGTCGACAATGCGCATGAAATTCCGAACTGAACTTTTAGTTCCAACAAAAATCCAGGACTGCTAATCAGGTTACGAGACCGGTAACGAACTGATTCCATTGTAACCCGCGAACACAGAACTGTTACTAAAAATTCAGGATTTTACTAACCGCGAACGCTGCTTTTTCACTGCGCATGCAGAATAGTCCCAGAACCGGTTCAGAATCAAACCCGCGAACAAAGCTGAGCGCCGAGCACCCTTTTTCCGTTTCCTTAAAAATAAAAAGAGGGAAAAATCAATTCGATAAAAAAATTTAGGACCTTGGATTCAGTGATCATAAACAAAAATTATTAATAAGGTAGCCAAGTTTGCCCTAGTCATTTATAGATCTATTATCAAATTATTTCATTAAAAATTAACGGCCATATTAGATTCGAACTGCTACAGTGTCGTCGCAAAAATGATAGGTCTTTACAAAAGACACACGCAAATGTTTTTAAACCATAGACTTCTCGGATCTACAGGGCAAAAGCTAAAATCAGAGAATGTTTAGAGAGGATCTCAAAAATACAGGGGTGTAATTCTCACCCTATGAAGCTGAAAAATACAGGGTATGATTCCTTAGCTTATTTTAGTAGGAAAAAAGGAATTATTAATATTTTTATTTTTTTTTATCTTTGGACAAACCAGACGAAGGCTATGCCCGAAACACCAACGTACCGCGGGTGTGTCTTAAGCGAAGGTAGGGAGTTTGTTGGACACGGGACTTGGGGGCCACTTGAAGATTTGGGGGAAGGAAAGACCTCCGCGGGCAGCAAGTTCCACAAACCTAGAAAAACCTAGGGACAAAAAAACGAACAAAGCGAGAAGGTCCGGGGCCTCGTCCAGCTGGGAACCCGCATAGGAAGGCATACGCGCACAACAACGAGTTTCTCTGTTGGGAACCGTAAGTAAAGGAACTATACTGGACAATTCCTCTCGTGAGCAGAAGCCATGGAACTACATATAAAAAAGCGATGAATCCCCCACAACCCGACCATGTGCAAGAGAGGGAAGCCTTTCTGTAAGTGAAGGATCATTAATGAGACGAATAGCTCTTCTTTGAATAGAATCAAGAATGCTTAGGGTTGTGGGGGACGCCATGCCCCAGATATGAGAACAATATTCCGCGGGAGGTCGGATTTGGGACACATATAAAGTGTATAAATTAGAAGGGGAAAAATACTTTTGGCACGATAGAGAAATCCAAGCTTTTTGAAGCTGCTGTGGCTATAGATACAATGTGTTTATGCCAGTTAGTTACTTTCAAATGTGACGCCCACAAGATTGAAGGTGTCTTTGCTCTGTAAAACTTGGCCGCTCATAAGTAGAGGATGAGTATTTGATGACTCTTTTCGCGACAAGGAACATGATTGTGTTTTGGATGCATTAAAGTGGACGAGATTTTTGAGCGCTCCAATCCAATATTAAATTAAGATCCTGCGAAAGAGATATCTGCATCGCTCTGCGTTTTTATTTTTTAACTCTATTTAAAGAAGAGCTATTCGTCTCATTAATGATCCTTCACTGACAGAAAGGCTTCCCTCTCTTGCACATCGTCGGGCTGTGGGGATTTATCGCTTTTATAGGTACTTCCATGGCATCTGCTCTGAAGAATTGTCCAGTATAGTTCCTCCACTTATGGTTCCCAACAGAGAAACTCGTGGTTCCGCGCGTATGCATCCCTATACGGTCCAACTGGACAAGCCCCTGAACTTCCCACTTTGTTCGTTCTTTTATCCCTAGAGTTTCTAGGTTGGTGGAACCTGCTGCCCGCGGAGGTCCTTCCTTCCCCCCCAAATCTTCAAGTATTTAAGTCCTGTGTCAACAAACTCCCTCTTACCTCCGCTTAAGACACCCACGGTACGTTAGTATTTTAGGCTTTTTAGCCTTCGTGGTTCGTCCAGGGATAAAAAAAAATGAAAGAACTTTTTGCTTAGAATAATGCAGGAAATCACCCCTTAAAATTACGAACCTTATTTCTCTAACACCCTGTAGCCTAGGTGGCCAAAGAAAGTCAATTTTGCAATTTTTTTGTAGAAAAATTATTTAAAATATTTCGAGATATCGCATGTTTCTTGAGGCGCCCCGCCGTAAAAAATCTTCATACACGGTACCCACTGGCGTTCATTACAAAATCTAAAAAACAAAAAACCTAAAAGATTATTAATTTAGATACTATAAATTATAGTATCTAGTTAAATACCTACTAGATTAGAGTCTATAATCTAAAAACTTTTCATAACCGATTTTAAAATTATCGATTTGTAGCAAAGTGGCGTATTATTGCGCAATATTATTGTACAATATTATTGACCGTTTGTAGTTTATATTGAGAGCTTGTTCAATATTTTTTTATTGGTGGTAAAATATACAGGGTGTTTTAATATAAAAAACAACTTTGCAATATTATCGCGCAATCATATTTGTACAATCATATTGTACAATCATATTGATACAGATCAGGTTGTCGATTATATTGTACAATCAGGTTGTACAATCATATTGTACAATAATATTGAAGTATATATTGAGAGCTTGTATAATATATTGTGTCAATCAAAAACAGTTTGATTTTATTGTGCAATAGCGATTTATTGTGCCGTGTGTGGGTAATATTGCACAATTATTTCAGTTTTCAAATACGAAAAGTATTTTGTTTTACAAAAACAATTTTACAAATATGGGTTCAAACGCAATAGAAAAAGAAATAAAGGTTTTTTTTTTCTTATTTTAAAACATGTTTTAAGCAGCTACTTTTTTCTTATCGATGATTTAACCGGTAGTTACAAAACAAAACTAGTTATTGTGCAATATATTAAATATAGTCTTTGCATAAATATATTGGACTGTTTGGGGACGACTAGCAACATTACTGTACAATATTTTGCCCAATAATATTGATCGTTTGTAGGCCCCTTTACTGATTGTCTGCTTATCGCCGACCCTTTCACGTTTTCGGCTGCGGCTTGCGGTTTTTGCAAACCTAAGTTAATTTTTTAAAAACGAAAGATGCCATAAACAAAGCTGTCATAACCCTTGAATATCTAAGCTACACGGGTGATTTACAAAATTTTGCATTTTCAGGTAGCCTTCGAATCTCAGTTGATAAAAGGATTAAACACTTTTTTTTATGTAGAATGTCGTAAAGTAGTCAATACTTGAAAAGGCGAACATTGTAATATTTAAAATTATTTTTGTTTTTATTTACAAGTTCAACTTATTAGTTAAGTAAGCTCAACTTCGTTTGGAAATTGTTAATTTATTGCCCAAACTTTAGTTAGCGATACATGAATAGAAACTGCGTTGTAACACGTTGTAATTTATATCAATAAAAACTTAGGGAAAAAAATTAGTTTAAGGATACCTAAATGATTTAGAATTGATAGGGTTACTAGCAAAGAACATACAATTTTATTTATAAAATAATGTTTTACTAAAAGAAAAAACTTATTACTTTCGAAGTAACCTCTTTACATATTTCCTAATTGCTGTAAAAAAATTAAGTTTTGCTTCATAAAGTAATTTTATGAAAAAAGTTTACACAAAAATAGGTCCGAAATGAATGGTTTTAAGATATAGTGACGGGTGTAAATAATATAAAATGGTTCTTTTGAGTTTTTAAGTGTATTTTCAATAAAATTGTTGTACATTTCACTTTGAATTTTTAGCAAAAACAGCCAATGTCAAGTTTTTTTCCAATTTACAAAAAAACTAATGCTTATAGAACCTTCAAATACAGCGTGTGTCTTTGGAAGTTCTTACCAAATGGGAAACTTTTTAATTATTAACTTTACGCCTCTTCAAAAAAAATCCCGCTTGATGAGAAAATACATTTCCACAATGTTTGAAGGTTTGATGTACAGGGTGGCTTGAAAATACAGGTTATTTCCTAACTACGGTACCAAACCCTAAAGGGTGATTTCTTATGTCATTTTATGAAGAAAAGTTCCTATAAACATATGTCCGGAGTTGCTTTGTTTCTAAGATACAGGGCGTTAATTATTATTTTTAAAGTTTGTTTTTTTTTAATATCTTAAATACGAAGCTAGATACAAAAAGGATAGATTTCACTAAAAGGTATATTTTAAGTTGCTTTATAGAAAAAAATATGAAAACTACATACAGTGGGTAAAACAGCCAATATTATTGAGAGAAAAATGTACGCCAGTGTTGTTTGTATATATTTTTCCTATGAACCAACTAAAAATACAACTTTTTAGTGTAGTACATTTTTTGTATCTGGCTTCGTATTTAAGATATTAAAAGACAGACTTTCAAAAAATAATATACGCCCTATATCTCAAAAACGAAGGAGCTCCGGACATATGTTTATAGGAATTTTTCTTCATAAACAGATCTAACAAATCACCCTTTTTAAGTTTTGTACCGTAGTTAGGAAATACCCTGTATAATAATTTGGTAAAAAGTAACATATAATTATTTTTATGGAAATTAATTTTTTCATCAAGCACTTTTTATGAAGAGGCACATTTTTTCGTAAAGTTATTAATTAAAAAGTTTTATATTTGGTAAGAACTTCCGAAGACACGCTGTATATCTCTAAATGCGTGAAATACAGATTAAGTTAAATTTTCTTGCTAAACGCATTCGTCGGAGTGGTTCAAACCGTATTCGAAAATGGCAATATATATCTCTCTATCTCTATTTTTTTCTTGGTTTTGGTCCCTTCAGGTCCAATCCACCACTCTCCCCCTTCCGGACTATGCTTCCAGGGCTTCGTCGGCAAAAATCTGAATAATCGAGCTCGTAGCTCCCAGAAATTCCAAAAAGAAAACAAAAATAATTCAACAATCGATGCAATGCATAAATTGTCGGCTGTCAAACCAAGACCTGCTACTGGTGTTACGTATAACCTTCACTTTCACTACTGACAGTTCCCATAGCACGCCCATCTATTTCCCGCCATTTAAGAAATACCTCGTGTTCACCACCAAACAGGATACCATCAGCTTATAGGAATCTTCGCTCACAGCGCTTAGATCCAGAAGAAAGATGCCGTCAATTTAGCGTGAATCTTTCCTTGATCCCCGAAGGTAAAAAACGTTCGTACGGCACCCTAACCGCCACTCCGGGAAGAACTTTGTAGTCCTCTACGCACGTCCGCACTGTCCGGAGGTCAAAAAAGAGTCTGGCAATATAAATTTTAGAATCAAGAAAATGTAGGTTTTCAAACCGTTGAATCACAGCCCAATAAGCTTTTAGGTTATGATTATAATTTTTATTTTTTAGGGTTAATATGTACTTTAGTTTACACCGGATATAAAAAATTTTCACTTGCCATTCACATTCATATTAAAAGTTTACAAAAATGACCGAAACAAAGTTTTCAATGAGTTCAATGCATATGCCCGCCTGACAAGGATAACTATATTGTTTTTAAACCATTGTCCGAGATGTATTCAAACACGTGTTAAATACGTGACGTATATGACGTCACTGTTTAGCAAGAAAATGTAATGTTTTTAAAATGTTTTGAACCGTATTAACAACAAAAATGGCTTTAATTATAAAATGTAATACAAAAACGTATATAGAATTTGCCATATAGGTTTGACAGAGTTTTTTTTTAAATATTCTTAAAATATTGAAAATTTGACATTGGCTGTTTAAAAAAGAAAAAAACTTCAATTTTAATTATACTTATCAATAATACTGAAATGATGCGAGTCTAAGGCGGCTCATATTACTTTATAAGAATAATTACCCGCCCCTGAAACATTGTCTTTTTCCTTCGTCATTAGAAATAAAGATGTGATTGCGCCAGGGTTGAAATACGGAGTGGGGGTGCCTTTTCACTGGTTGAAATGAGCAGGAGGGAGGGGTAGTTTTAGCCATGGGATTTCGGCCCTTTTATTATTACTGTGCGTGGTGACCGCCGAAGGGCACACTATATGTGTTTGTGCCTTGAATGTTTTTGAAATGTGCGGCCGTTTGTGATTTAGCCCAAATACCTTGTTGAGTTTTGTGTACATAATTTTGCAGGTTAAGTGAAAGAATATTTAAATTTGTTTTGCAGTGTAAGTCGAATTAATTGTGAAATTAAAGTTTGAAATTATTAATAATTTCTGCAAATTTTTGCTACGAGAAGTAGAATATTAAAATAAATACATACGGTGTGGTCCACTATATGTGCAATAAATGGAAAACTTTTTTTTATTTGCAATTTGTCAAAAATTTTTATTCTTTATAAAAGTTGGTGCATGGTCTCAAACTCTATAAGCAGTAGTTAGCTTTATTAAAAGTTTTATGGTATACAGGGTAGGTCAAAAAGATTAAAAACTTCTTAAGAGTAAAGTACTCTTATTTTTAAAAATACCAAAAAATGTAAAATAGAAAAGTTATTTAAATCTAAAAGTTATGCCTAAATACCAAGTCTATGCCTCTCTATTCAAGTGTTATTGTATTTATTTTTAAGTTTTTTAAGGTATCTGTGTTTACACTTGCATAAAAATTTGAAGCAAAAATTTTACGAGGTAACTAAGAAATTTTTATATGCATTTTATTATTAATAGTATATTTGCCTTAATAAAAAGCATATTTGTATAATTTTAGGGCCTATTAAATATCCTTGCAACAAACTTGAAGTTAGCGGTTAGCTAAAAATATAAATGCAGTTCAATCTATACAAATTCGCTTCGATTTGATTAAATTTGTTTAAAAAGTCAGTTGGTTAGAACCGCTTTAAAGAAATATTGAATCAGAATAATAAAAATCTGTATCATACAGGGTTAATTAAAAATTTCCAAAAAAATTTAAAAATTTAAATAGAAGGCCATGACTTGGTATTTAGGCACAACTTTTGATTCTAAATAACTTTTTTATTTAACATTTTGTTTGTATTCTTAAAAATTAAGGTACTTTACTGCTAAGCAGTTTTTGCTTCTTTGACCTACTCTGTATATCATTTAACTTTTAATAAAACTAACTACTGCTAATACAGTTTTGAATCATGCACCAACTTTTATAAAGAATCAAATTTTCTGACAAATTACAAATAAAAAGTTTTCCATTTGTTGCACATCCAATGAACCACACTGTATATGCTATAAAATTTATTCCTAATTTAGCCGATAAATTTTATTATTTTATTTTTAATTTGAATAATAAAAAAAACACTTTTAACTTAAATGTACTTTCGGGGGTATAACAAATTCTCCGTATTTCTATATCATACTAGCTGACCCGGCAAACGTTGTTTTGCCATATAAATAATTTTTAAGATGTTAAGGGTGGACAACCCTTATCACTAAGGGGTATGAAAAATAGATGTTGGCCGATTCTCAGACCTACTCAATATGCTCACAAAATTTCATGAGAATCGGTCAAGCCGTTTCGGAGGAGTACGGGAACGAACATTGTGACACGAGAATTTTATATACAGGGTGTTCATTTAAAACTTTCCACCCAAGTTATCTTCGAAACGAGACATATTTGAGAAAATCGCCGAAACACGTCAAGATATTTATTGAGGGGGAACGTTTTTTACAAAAATTGGACGGCGCCCCTTTAACCCCTTAACCACCAGGGCCACCACCCCAAAATTCTTAAATGAGAAGGCAGGTCGAGTGATACATCATTTTAAAGCTCCTGACGAGTACTTTATAACCCTAGAATATGAAGTCAATATCTTCACCTATTACAAAATGGCGGTACTTTAAAAATTACCTAAATACCTGATTTGGATGGTCATATTTCCGAAACTAATAAAGTTAGATGTACTTAATGTGGTATTTTCTTAAATGTATGTAAATGTACTTTTCTTCAACCTCTATATATTACTACCAGTATCACCATTAAAAAGGCGTTTAAAAGAGCTTTAAGAAAACACCATTAGGTACATCTAACTTTATTAGTTTCGAAATATGGCCATCCAAATAGGTATTTAGGTAATTTTTAAAGTACCGCCATTTTGTAATAGGTGAAGATATTGACTTCATATTCTAGGGTTATAAAGTAACTCGTCAGGAGCTTTAAAATGATGTATCACTCGACCCGCCTTCTCATTTAAGAATTTTGGGGGTGGTGGCCCTGGCGGTTAAGGGGTTAAAGGGGCGCCGTCCAATTTTTTGTAATAAACGTTCACCCTCAATAAATATCTTGACGAGTTTCGGCGATTTTCTCAAATCTGTCTCTGTTTCGAAGATAACTTGAGTGGAAAGTTTTTAAATGAACACCCTGTATAAGATTTAAACCCTATATTTGTTATTTGCTTTGCACATTTTGTAATATATATTTTTTTAAAGCCAACCCTATTCTGGAAATAACAAAATATTTTTATTATTTATGAAAAGTTGATACTATAGTAATTTCTTTCAAAATTTTTATTTTTTTGATACTTTATTATTTAAAAATAAATTAGGGTAACACAAAAGATCAGTGTCAAAATTGGTTTAAAATATTTTTAAATAAACAATTATTATGTACCATGTTTGATATAATGGCTTGGTCAAATGTGTATTATTTTTGTAAAGCCTTATTAAGTTGCTTTTTAATTTCTTTTTTAAATTACACAATTATTAAATATACTGGTAATAATAGTATTTTTTTTTATAAAAATCTGTGTAAAAACTTTCCATACAACCTAATTTAAAGAAAAGTCTTTATTATTTTATACTAAATACATTTTAAATATTGTAACTTTTACGATGTACAGGGTGGGCCAAATTAAACTCGCACACTCTTTAATAATAATAACTTTTAACTGTTGCGCCTATCTTTTTTATTTTTAAAGGGCAAATAGGCATAGATGGGTCCACACTTAATTCATTCTGAAAGCGATGCCGCCAAGTACACAAAAATGATAAAGTAAACAAACCCTTTTAGAACAATGATTTTTGCAGCAAAAAATATTTAACCCGACGCAGTTTCTAGTTCCACGCTACGTGCCACCGGTTTTATAGCAGGCCAGAGGCGAAATATGAGAATGTTTTTAATTACGAGATACGTGTTTAAGCAATGTTTTTTGTTTATCTAAAAATTATTTATTAGGCTCTGTCAGAAGCTATGTGCCCCAAAAGGTTTGTTTAAGACCTCAATTAGGAAACACCCTGTATATCTTCCTTGGTTTTCCAACTGTAGCAGCGGTGGGGCATCTTTTGTAAAATTATTCTTAAAAACTATTTAGAAAATTACAGTATCTTAAAAACAAATAGTTTATTAGGTAAATAAAAATGTAATATTAAAATATTTTTTTGGGTTACATGTCCGACTTGCGTAAAGGAACTTTTAGTCCAGATTCTACGGTAAAGACTGAGTCGCTCGATCCTTTAGAATTTCAATATTCTTAAAAACTAAAAACTCCGTTTTTAAACCCAAAATTTCATTTAAATTACGGCAAATTGAAATATAAGTACTTAGTTAAGGCGTTGAGAGTTAGGAGCGACGATCCTGACAATTCAAAATGTACTTACTTTAACGAGCATTTTCAATGGCATACAACTTAATTATCAGAGCCAAAGCAGGCTAATAAATAAGTTTGTTTTATACCCTTGAAAATACACGTAAAGTACATTTTTGAATTGTGAGATGGTCCGGTCTGGCTCTCAACGCCTCATAGTTTTGTTGATAACCTATACAATATTTAAAAAACACATCATATCTTTATTTACTAGATTTTTTAGAGCTGTTACTGTCCATGATCAGTATTTACAAGAGGATACATCAATAAACAAATATTTTTTAAAGGCACTGTTGATAAAAGTGTTTGCTTGCAAAACAAATATGATTCGCAAAGAGACAATTTTTATTTTGTATACAATTCGTTCGCAAAACTAAAGTAACTTTATTTTTAATTTCTGAGCTGTCATTTAAGAAATGTATGTATTTGTACGATGTACGATTAATAATAAAAAAAAACTGATCTTATGAAATTTGCGCGATGAATCAAGGGAGCACAAACGTTCTGTAGCATATTTTTATCTATTAATGCAACAGAAGCACAAATGCGAGCTACAACATTTGTAGAATCTACAACGGGCTCAAGATACCATTTTTCCTTAAGATAGCCCCAAAAAAATAAATCCAAGGAATTGAGATCCGGGAATCTAGGTGGCCATGGTATAGGGCTCTTACATTCCACCGATAAAGAAATATTACTCTTCAATTAAATAAATTATTTGAAAATATATTAATTTACCTATCAGAAAATGTTTCGTTTAGGAATCTTCTCACTTGTAGGTGATAATGTGCAGCTTAATAACGAAGAAGAATCGGACATTTTTTACTCTCACTTTTGGACTTGTAATAACCCCTGAATACAATCCTAAAAACACGGGCGTCAATTTTGAGACACCCTGTATATGTAGGCATAAACTCGAAAAATTATTGCTTAAGACAAATAATGACCTATATTAAAAAAAAAAAACTATTAAAATATTTTTTTGAGAATTCAGAGTTTTTCATTTAAAATTAATAATTACCTCTTTAAAAAAATATTTTGCTATTATTTTCAATTATTAGTCGTTGTTGGTCCTTGGCAAGAAGTTACTAAGCTAATGCTTATAGGTTAGGAAACACCACCTGTATATAGTTACCGCATATAATATTTCGTTACGGATAAACGTAGATTTGTGATTATAATATTAAAGTTCCCCAGAATTCAAAAAATCGTCTTGTTTATGATTTAGGATTTTGTATTTGTGAAAGCCAATAATTCCACTATTTTATTATACAGATTCAGCCGGTTAAATATACATATGTAATTTGTGTTCCAGGCAATGCATGGAAAGGAGACAGTCTAACGCGATTACCGGCATTACTGGCCGATAATACCTTTAAAATAGCTAATGAGATATATGTACCTAACAAGAGAATATCTATGTTATACCAGCCAAAAGAATTTTTAATTTAAATAAATCATCAATTTTAGGCGAAGAACCAATTCTAAAATGGTATTTACCAATCGGTTATGTTGACGTTTAAACAATGTATTAGATTTGTTCCAGCAGGCTGTCAGAAATGTTTCAACCGTTCGGATTCTGCGCACGTCAAATTTGTCGTTCCAGCAGTGTCATGTTTGTAACATTACACGATTGTTTGTTGTTCCAGCAGTAGTTTTAAGATGTTGAAACTGTTTGAAAAGTTTGCAAACTTTCTTTAAACATTACTGACAAATTTTTAACATAACCTTTCTAGTATTGACGTAAAGCAGTATGCACGCCTTGTTTATTTTTCGTTTCAGCAGAAAACTGTTGCCAACATTTCAGACTAATGTTTGTGACAATTTCTGCGTTTAACGATTGTTGCTAACATGTTTCCAACATTCTGCTGAAACAAACCTATTAGGTTTGTTCCAGCAGGCTGTCAGAAATGTTTGCAACCGTTCGGATTCTACGCACGTCAAATTTGTTGTTCCAGCAGTGCCATGTTTCTAACATTATACAATTGTTTGTTGTTCCAGCAGTAGTTTTAGGATGTTAGAAACATGTTGGAAACTGTTTGAAAAGTTTGCAAACTTTCTTCAAACAATGCTGACAATTTTTAACATAACCTTTCTTGTATTGACGTATATGCAGTATGCACGCCTTGTTTTTTTTCGTTCCAGCAGAAAACTATTGCCAACATTTCTGACTAGTGTTTGCAACAAGTTCTGCAATTTACGATTGTTGCTAACATGTTTCCAGCATACATGTTTCCAACATTCTGCTGGAACAAACCTATTATACGTCATAGTTGTCACCAATTATTACAGCGGTTATAATTGGTTAAACGCCTCTAAAATTGACGAATAATAAAATAATTTTGGGATACGTATTTGTCGTTAAAAACATGTCTAAACAAAACCTTGTATCATGCAATTTAATGGCGTCAGCTGAAAACATAAACTACCCCATAATTAAAAAGTATCGATTTTCTTGGAAAACTAATAAAAACGGTTTTAATTACAAATGCGGGTGTTAATAAAAGTTTCTATTATTAGTCGCCCCCTGCAAGTGCACTTTTCTACTCGATATTTGCCATTTCTCCTGGAAACTGGCTAAATAGCAGAACAGTTAAGGAGGGCGCTGACCATAGGCGTCCAGAACCAAAGCATTATTATGGCAACGAAGATAATTTAAAAAAATAAATTAACGTGTTTTTATTTAATCCTTAACTCTATGCTTATGAGTTATTTAAAAAAATATACATAACATATTTAGTTTTTAATTATCTTTAAAACGTGATCCATTTACTATCTAAGAGTATGTAGAAAAAAAACTACATTATTTATAATTATTTTATATGATTTTTAACACCTTCTGTTTATTATTTTTATTTATTGTTTATTATTTTCCACCGATCGGTGATGCATCTTTATGGCTTAAAAAAATGGGCTAAATGGGATTTTTTGAAAAAGTACGTATTTGGGCTTTTTTTTCTCTAACATAGTTCTATTTTTTAGTGTAAAAAATATGCTTAGGTGATATTATTCTCTTTGTTCTATCGTTTTATACCTACAAGGTTAATAAAAGTACCACAACTTTTAAATATCTTTAAAACCGCTAGAGCTACATTTACCAAATTTGATATCTCTCTCTCTCTCTATTTTTTTCTTGGTTTTGGTCCCTTCAGGTCCCATCCACCACTCTCCTCTTTCCGGACTATGCTTTCCAGGGCTTCGTCGGTGGAAAATCTGGATAAGCTCGTGAGCGCCCAGAAATTCCAAAGAAAAGAAACAATTTAACAATCGATGCAATGCATAAATTGTCGGCTGTCAAACCAAGATCTGCTACTGGTGTTACGTATAACCTTCACTTTCACTACTGACAGTTCTCATGGCACGCCCATCTATTTCCCGCTATTTGAGAAATACCTCGTGTTCACCACCAAACAGGATATCTTATAGGAATCTTCGCTCACAGCGCTTAGATCCAGAAGAAAGATGCCGTCAATTTAGCGTGAATCTTTTCTTGATCCCCGAAGGTAAAAAACGTTCGTACGACACCTCTACCCGCCACTCCGGGAAGAACTTTGTAGTCCTCTACGCACGTCCGCACTGTCCGGAGGTCAAACAAAGAGTCCAAATTTGGTATCTGAGGTGTTTTAGACATGTGGAATTAAATAGGTATCGGCACTGTTGTCAGCTTTTCTGGTTTTGTGCTTCAACGTATTTTTATGTCTCTATTATTTGCCGAGATATGATACACTACACTTTCAGCAAAATGTAATTAGCTCTTAAATACCTTTAAACCACTTAAGCTGGGTTTACAAAATTTGGGTTTGGGTTTTTCGGCATGCCTAATTGATCAGTGATATCAGCCTTGTTGCCAAATTTTAATGAAAATACGTGGTTGTCATATATCGGTAACTGGTAAAGACTAAATATGTTAAAATTTGAAATCTTGTTGGCACTCTCCTTTTATTGAAATTAAAATTAATAGGCCATTTAATACTACATTTTGGCGCATGTGGCAAAGATTCTGGCAGAATTGGACAGTGATACTGTTATATCACTGTCCAATTCTTGACCCTTAAAAACCTTTAAATGCAGAAATTTGCTAACGCACTTTAAGCAGTTTTCGATATAATATGTAAGCACATCTGAAGTCTTTACCTAAAATGTAGGTGTTGTCATATCTTAGCAGCTAGTAAAAATAAAATTTTTAAAATTTGTTGGACTTATTAAATTTGGACTGCGCCTTTTATTGCAATGAAAATAAATAAGACATTTCATTTAAAAACATAATTTTATTAAAGTACCGCCATTTTGTAGTAAGTAAAGTTATTGACTTTATGTTCTGGGGTGATAAAGTACACGTCAGGAGCTTTAAAATAATGTGCCGCATGACCCCTTTTTTCATTAAATTTTCCTTTTCAAAATCGCACCCAGCTGTCACTTTGGCATTTATATTTGTCATTTTCTGTCTAAAATTTGGGTTATGTTGTCTCATTAAACTCTAAATTTTCATGTAAAAATGCCAAACCTTTCAAAAGTTAAGAGGAGATCCTAAATTTTGACAGGCACTGTAGATTTTACATGCTATTTAAATTAATGACTTTGAATGAAATTTAAATAGCATGTAAAATATATGACCGGACCGTGAGCAAACCGAGACCTGAGCGCCTACTGAGTATTAACCTTAAAGGTTAGATTGATCGAAGAAACACTTTCTCTACATGTATAGTAAGAACATTTTAAAAGCGCAAATTCGGTACCCTTTGAAAATAATACAAAAACATAAAAAAGGCCGCCTGCAATCGGAATATTTTATACAAAGGCGCCGCCTTTACAGCGACGCGCCGATACACTATGGGATAGAAATCCATTATTTTGGGCAAAAAGCAACTTTGAAATTTTAATGGCTCATGCTGTGTATTTCAAAGCAGATACTCCAAACTACATGTACGCAAAATTATAAAGGATATGACGACTTCTATTGGGGTAATAAGAAACTTGAAAATGTATTTTAAGTCAACATAAATATACAACATTTAATCTACTTAGTTTATTATTAGCGTTTTTTACTAAAAAAGTAAAAAGAGTTTAAATAATAAGAGCTATTGTTATGTTTCGATGTAGTCTCGCGAAGTCTCGCTACTTTTGTCAAAGATTTTTGCCTTTTTTCTTTATCAGTTTTTGTACTAACAATTGCCTTCCTACTTTTTGCTACTTTGAGTGTAAGGACAGATACAAGATTTTTCATAATTTACAAGGTTTTCCATTTTAAAATTTAATATGTTTTGTCCTACACTGTATATCCTAAAAGATAAAAGCATTCTGATGAAAGATATGGATTCTACAGAATCTACCCAACAAAACAGTTTTTTTTTATTTATTTTATACGTTAAAAATAAAAAAGTTGGAGAAGATGTATCTCTATTACGCTTCTAAGAATAATATCAAATTATTTTTCAGATTTGGATGGTCATATTTCCGAAACTAATTGAGATAGACACATCAAATATAGTATTTTTTAAAGCATTTTAAAGATTTTGGTGGTGATATAATATTCAGGGTATTCAATATAAAAAAATCATACCTATTGTCGTAACCTGTATATCATATGAGATAATAATTATCGGATTACTGATTAGAATACTACCGAATTAACCAAACAATCTGACATTTTAGTTTATTTTGTACAATAAAAAATAATAATGTTAAGGGGGTGTAAATTTATAATAACATATAAGTTTTAGGTTTCCAAAAAGCATTGGTAATAATTTATAATTTCTATCCCATAGTTCGATGACCAGGTGCATCAACCGGCATATCATAAAAGAAATAGAGCAAAGGCGGTCGCGAAGACAAGCAAGTCGATTTATTTGCTTTAAACTTTTTGTGATTTTTTTCTTATCAAAGAGCACCGAATTTACATTTTTAAACTGTTCCTCCTATACTTTTACTAATCAAGTTGCAAGCAAAAAGCTAAACATCTCTAATATTACCCTAAAAACCTAACATAGCCCGGATTTATTTATTTTGGTCAGTCCCCTTGTGTCCAGCTATAATACACGGCTATGCCAAGGATATTCTGAAATGAGGAAACACAGCATGAATCATACTTCCTTGCGATAGTCCTCTCTCACAAATATTTAATGATTTTACCATTAGCAAGACTTTTCTTTCCGCCTATCTGCGAATCATTGACAACTGCAAAAATATAGATGTACTGAGTGAGTAGTTGATGTATTTTGATATTATTCCTATCTTAAAAACAACTATTTTATGTGAGGCCTAGTTTTAAAGTCTACAATCTCAATTTATACTTTTAATTGAGTAAGTAAAAGTAAGTTCTTTTAACACTTCGAATCTGTTTTCACACTTTGAATTAGTGTTTTGTTTCAATACCTACTACGATAAACTTGAATATCAATTTATGCAATGTAACAGTAAACTCGACATCAACTGAACCAAACGGTCAAGTTACCTTTGATTTCGTCATTATTTCTTTTAGTTTATGTGTCACTAGTTTTAAAATTTGACAGTTTGCAAATTAATTTAATAGAAATTATTGAAACTTAATAGTAATATTGAATTTGGATGACTAAGGAATTGAAAAGGAATTTATACTATTTTAGTATTATTTCTACAAAAAGTAAGTACATACAATTTTCTAAAATTAAATAGTAAATGCATAGTTATGAAGAGAATAATTGTCTTATTAAAAATAAGGGTATAATTCTTTTAGTGCAATATAATAAGCTAGTGCTGCAAAAATTAAAATTAATAAGTTTACATAAATGAAACATGTATAAAATGGTATTTTGGGATAACTTTTATACGGTCGTAGAAAAAATATAGTATGTAACACATGCATAATGCATGCATGAAAGTGTTATTTTTTAGTCATGGGATTGCTTTTGCACTTGTTACATAAATTACTATTTAGGCCATGACTACATCCATAACGAAAGTAGTGTTCAAACTTAAAAAAATGCATTACATACAGTGTGTCTAATAAAGTTGGAACCATACTGGAAAACCTTTTATTATTCATTTTAAAAACAAAAGTGTTATGTATAGGTTTTTTGTTCATTTTTTTAACACGCTTTTATTAGCTTGGGTTGTATGTATGTATGTATGTAACGGAATTTTTAAGCTTAATTTTCACCAATTTTCAGCGATTCGATTTCTTTAAAACTTTGCACACGTATCAAGGACCCATGACAATGCAATAATTTGCAAACAGTATCCCGTTATCCTGATTAGGATCGCCAGGATAAATAAATTCCCTTTATAGATTTTCTGTAGGAGAGTAACAGAGAAAGAGCTAGTGCGCGATTTGCGCATGCGTGCAGTTTTGGACGTACTCTCAGCATAAGACTGACAGAAACTTGTTCGGAGTAGTTGCGTTCTGAAACCCCATGCAACAGTGAAGCTTTAAATGAAATGATAAGATTACGAAATAGTTCGTGAAACATTTCAATATCACATGTCCGCAGAAAACTAATTGATATATCGAACTAAAAATGAAAAATAAATAATAGTTAAAAAAACTAAAAACACGCTCTTATATGCATCCGAACTAAAAATTAGAAAATAATTTTTCATTACAAAGTTTGTATTACAGTAATAAAAGGTCAAACAATGAATCATAATTATATACCTCAAAATAGAATTATAATAAAATTTAAGATAATAACAGAATAATTCACTTCAGAGTAAAAAGCGTGGGGTGCATTTTACTATTTTTTTCATAACTTTTCCCTCATAGATATTTACAAATGAAATAATTATAACATTTAATATATTAAGCACCCCACGCTTTTACTCTGAAGTGAATTATTCTGTTATTATCTTAAATTTTATTATAATTCTATTTTTGAGGTATATAATTATGATTCATTGTTTGACCTTTTATTACTGTAATACAAACTTTGTAATGAAAATTATTTTCTAATTTTTAGTTCGGTTGCATATAAAAGCGTGTTTTTTAGTTTTTTTTAAACTATTATATACATTAGATATAACACAACAATCTAATTTTTGAATATTGTACACTTTGAAACTAGCACCCTCGTATTCTTTATTTTTCTTCGACTTTAAGTAACATTTTTTAAAGTCATTAAAATTATATACTGCCCATGAATGTCTAACGTCTAAAAACTTAAGAGAATTACAAAAAATGCATTTTTTTGTAAATACCTATACATAATTACCCGTGATCTATAAAATGGTAGATTTGCATTTAAGAATTTTTTATTAATTTAATTAAAAATCTTATAAATATTTTTTATTATAGTTTTATATTATCTGAAGAAAGTTTTTATAGAGAGAATTTAAAGAAATCTTTTAAAAATATAATTTATTATCTAAAACTAGGGGAATTTTCGGAGTCTTTGTCATCATGTCCTCTATAAATTAAATAACATTTTACCTTTAAATTGACCAATAAAACGACAGAGTGATTTTAAATCAATTTAGAAATTCAATTTTACGACCCTTCCTTCAATTTTAAAATACGTTTTCTTCGTATTTTGAGCCAGCATATTTTTTTGCCGGACCTTTTTTATTTTATTTAAGCTCCGTTCAAAATATATAAAGTTTTCCATTCGATATCGATTTGATTTAGATAATGCGATAACTGTAAAGTTGGTCCATCAACGACGTTAATAAACTCGAAGAGATGTGATTTTTTACCTTTTATAGTGTTACTGCTTGCCTAAAAGCTTGATAAGCTCCGAAAATAAATTGGGCAAAATTACTTCCAATTTTGGTCAATTCTAAACCAGTTTATGTAATATTTATATAAAATTTAACAATTAAATGTTGTTTTTAATTATACAGGGTGTTTCTAAGATGGTTTGCGCTCTAGTGCAGAATATTTTGGCCGCCTCTAGAAGAGAATGTCTTTTAGTAAATTGAGGAATGACATTTACTGCTCACCCTCTAAATTTCTCCGCCGGATATCGCTCAACTTAAAAAAACTGACGCCGCCACTGCTAACTACAAAAATGGTTTTGAAGAAGCAAAGAGTACTGTTTCTTAATGGCGCAAAGTATAATTGTTTAACAAAAACTCCTTTTGGATGGAATTAAAACCTTTATAAATAAAAATGTATAAAACAAATTTGTGCTGTTTTAACAATTAATAGGTGGATTATCTTTGTCAGCTTATTTTAATAAAGATTATTACTTTGACGTCAGAAATGGTAGCGTTTAAGCTGTCGAAAAATTAATACACCTATAAACCTATTAATAAAAAACGATAAAATAATCTATTGGTGTTTTCTAAAAAGAGTACAATTTTTATAGTAATGCTAAATTTTTAGCTTTCTGCAAATTAATTGTACTTAACAGAAAGTATTAAACTTTATAAAAAAATAGGTGCGGTTTAATGACACTTCTTGTCAAAATGTTTAAGCAATCAAGTAAAATATCGTTGATTTGTTAAACTGCTTTTTAAATTAAGTTATATTGTGATAAGAGAAATTGACGCCATTACACTAATAATGATGGAAACTTTTTATTAAAACAATAATTTTGTTGTAATAAATTGTAACATATGTTCTGATGTTTTTTTTTGTATATATGTTTTTGAGGACGTATATGTAAACTTGGCATGTCCTTATAAAACTGTATGCAGAATATATTTTTAAAATTAAAAGCATTTAATGATACAAACTTTAATATTATTTTTCTTGTTTTAGGGACCTATACGAATATTGCATGTCGCCTACAAGGAAGAAAGATGACATCTGTCACAATACCCTCAAGCACTGGTCCACTACATGGAGGTTATTCTTCAGTACAGGAAGAAATATCAAACAGCGAATCAGATTTCGAGCTAGCCAGAAGCTCAAAGAGGTGTTTAAGTTTACCTGCTACTTCGGATTCCTGCAAGAAACGCAGAAAACAGTCTACCCCAATAAGAATCTATAACTCGGAGCCGGAATCCACTGTAGAAGAAACTTCCATTATTGGACCAAATTATTTTTAAAGCAAAGCCCGCAGGATCGAGTTCACCTGAAAATATCGATTTAAGGTGTCCCGTGTGCCAATTAGGATTTGATACAGAGGAACAAATTCAAAACCATATATCTTGCGAACATCATTCTGGCGAATTTAAACGCGAACCTGATGATGATAGAAGGACAAATACACCCTCGACGCCTTTCGTGGACACCCCCTATGCTTGACTGTGCCAAGGTCTGAAATGCAGTGGACAGGGGAGTTACACAGCAAAGACTGGATAAATCCTAATGTGCAGGGTATACCATTTAGCACTACCAATCCTGTATTTATGGCAATGTCCCAGTTCAGTCAGCCTGACAACCTGCAGATAAAGCCTATTCGAATCTTTAATCCCGACGCCTATTGCGACCTATGCAACAAAGAATTTTGTAACAAGTATTTTCTAAAAACTCATAAAGCCAATAAACATGGAATTTACACAGACATTACAACTAACGAACAGCAACTGCCAAATACTGTCAACATTCCATCATTTACGACAAATATAAATATGAAGCTACCTACCTCCGTGCCAAGTGTAGAAGTACCAGTAAAAAATGAACCGAAACCTTCAACGACTATTATAAATCCATATAGTGTAGTTTTTCCTTGTTCGTTTTCTAATAAATTTTCTAAACAGACTCTGCCGGTTTTGCCCGATAGTGAACCGAACGAAGTCCAAAATCCTGTTTCAGTTCCAACGTCTAACGGTCCCTCGTCTTCTAGTGAAAGTGATAAGCTGGTACCAGAAGACCAAGCGACCGAAATATGTTCTAGTCCTAGTAATACACAAACCGAATCTACCTCAGCTAAAAATGATTCCGACGGAAACATATTATATTATGATTCTGTTAAAATGTCTCCTAGTCAGTCTAGTCGAGAGTTAGATCTCTCAAATCGCCTTAAAAAAATAGGCGTAATGAATCCTAAAGCTTTTTGTGAAATATGCAACAAAGAATATTGCAACAAATATTTTTTACGTACGCATAAAATGAAACGTCATGGAATCTACATTCCCGATGATAGAGATCCCAAGATGGATGGGGTAAGCAACAACTCATGGCCATCTAGTGTACAAACTAGTCCTTTAAACCTGATTGTCACTGAACAGTCGCCCTTACACGACCGTAGAACTACCTCACCCAACGATATCAGCTGCGAGATATGTGGTATTAGATTTCAAAATGCCAGCTTGTCTCAGTTGCACAATTTTACTGTTCATGGTAAAATGGCCCCAAAGAGCCAGATAACCACTTAGAAAGTACTTTTGGTATATCTAGTGATGAACCAAAGAAATCATCAGACATTAGCAAAACAACAAGAAAAATCTATAAACGCTGAAGCTATAAGTGAAGATCTCCAGAAATTACAAACTATGATTTTGCAGTTAAATGATTTAGATGTTACGAAAGTATCAACTACTTGTAATTCGTGTAACAAAGAGTTTGAGAATCGTTTTTATTTACACGCTCATATGGTGACAGAACATGGAATGCTTCTTGAAGATCCTACAGATTTTGAAAAAGTCGAGACTCTGAAAATAGTAACAACAACACTCTCTGTGATTTGTGCGGCAAGGATGTTCAAAATGCGGAGGAAATGAAGAAGCATATTTTAGAAGCTCATTCAAATATTTCCTCAGCTTCTGATAGTAATAAGGAAGAGTATAGTAACGAGCTAGCCTCCCCAGACAAGGTAGCTAACAGAATGTTTATGTCCGCCAGTAGTATTCCTGAACGAAGACTTTCAGTAAATGTTACTCCAACCAGTAGCTACTGTGAAATTTGTAACAAAGAACTTTGTAACAAATATTTTATGAAGACTCATATGCAGAGAATGCACGGTATTGAGATTGAAAATGGAGCGCAAATCGGTGGCGTGGTATGTGATATTTGCAACAAAGAATTGTGTAGCAAATATTTTCTACGGGTTCATAAGCATAATACACATGGTATTGTCGAATATGGTGCCAGTCTTTTACAACCCAGAAAAACTGAAGGAGAAGCTCCTTCACAACAATCAATTTCAACTCCAGAACCTGATCCGGCACTAAAACCTGGAGATCTAGCCGATTTGAGTCACAGATACTTTACCCATTTTACAGAAGTATGCCCGATTTGCAGTAGAAGATTTAGGAGTACGAAATGGCTGGAAAGCTCATTTGATAAGCGATCACGGCCAAGCAGGTGTGGAGAAATGGTCTGAACTTGAGCAGCAATTACAGCAGACCTTTGGACAAAATTCAAAATCTTCCAAAACTATCAAAACTGAGCGAACAAGCCCAAGCTTGAAAATTCCTAATGGAGGTAATGATTTAACGCCAAAAAATGTGGGAATACAAAAATGTGTTGTCCAGTATTTTTGGATCCGATGACATAAACGCCAAATCTTATCAATGTTCCTATTGTCCATTTACTTCACCCCTACTACCATTATTGTTTATTCACGAAAGGTCTCACACCATTAATGAAAATGTTCCTCTTAAATGTCCAGTATGTCCTCAGTCATTTTTGGAAAGGGAATTATTTCAACGTCACATGTACACACAACATCCATTCTTACCACTTCCGCCTTTGTTTAATGGTCATTCGGATATAAACAAAGAACTACAATCTCAAGAACATTTGGAACAAGAAGAACGATTTCAAGCTTGTGTTAAAGTGGAAGACGGCATAGATCAAAACAAATATCAACCTTCGAAACCAAAACAAGGAATACCACAAATCAGTGTAGCCGAATTGCCGATGGAAGTAAGTCAGTCCCTTAAAGATGTTGCTAAGAAATCGCAGCTACCCGCCACCTACGCACTGCCACAACATAGTCCTCCTGATGCTGGACACGAAGAAAACTCTTTGGGAACTCCTGGGTATGTGATGCAAGCTTTTTTATTAGAGGACTCTGCCTCCGAACGTAGAGTCGTGCCATCTGTTGTTTTCCTACCTATGCTTCAAAAACAACCTGCTCCTTTGACTGTTACTTTTACCCTTACCCCGGCCTAACCAGACCCTATCTATCTAGTCTAATCAAATAAGATTTTTAAGTCATAAATATACACTTGTCACTTTTTAAAGTGTGCCTTTTAAATAATACTTAATCTTTAATTCTTTTTGTCGCTGTATGCAATATCCACAAAAACTTTTACAAAATGAGGTCATTTTTTTTAAGAAAAGATTCGCATATTCGTTTTTTTTTTAATTTTGATGAAACTAAAGCCATTTTTAGTGATGTTAAAAAACATATTTAAAAAACCCTCTTGTATGACAGATTTTTGCTGTTACTCCATATCTAATTGCATATTCTTGAAGATAAGGTACCTACGTGGTAAACTAAATAGAAACTGACAGTTATTAGGTTTGTTCCAGCAAAATGTTGGAAACCTGTTAGCAACAATCGTAAATCGCAGAAATTGTTACAAACATTAGTCAGGAATGTTGGCAACAGTTTTCTGCTGGAACGAAAAATAAACAAGACGTGCATACTGCTTATACGTCAATACAAAATAGGTTACGTTAAAAATTTGTGGGTAATGTTTGAAGAAAGTTTGCAAACTTTTCAAACTGTTTCCAACATCTTTAAACTACTGTTGGAACAACAAACAAATTGTATACTGTTGCAAACATGGCACTGCTGGAACGACAAATTTGACGTGCGCAGAATCCGAATGGTTGCAAACATTTCTAAAGCGGCCCACAGACGATCAATATTATTACGCAAAATTTCATATTGTACAATATTATTGACCGTTTATGGTTTATATTGAGAGCTTGTACAATATATTGTGTCAATCAAAAACAGTTTGATTTTTTATTGTGCAATAGTGATTTATTGTGCGTATGTGGGTAATATTGCACAATTATTTCAGTTTTTAAATACGAAAGAGTAAGCAATTACACAAATATGGGTTCAAAAGCAATAGAGGAAGAAATAAAGGTTTTTTCTTATTTTCAAACATGTTTTAAGCAGCTACTTTTTGTTATCCATATTTTAACCAGTAGTTACAAAACAAAACTAGTTATTGTGCAATATATTAAATATAGTCATTGCGCGAACATATTGCACTGTTTGGGGACGACTAGCAATATTACTTTACAATATTTTGCCCAATAATATTGATCGTCTACTGGAACAAACCTATTATTGTTTTTATTGGAAACTGCCGAGCCAAATCTGCTGCAAAACTAACCAGAAATGCTTTCTACACGGAAATAAAGCTGATTTAAAATTTCACTTTAAATTGTGGCATATAGTGTATTTATTCGGTTCGAGCTATTGTTTGGAATTACACTTTTAGTGGGATTTAATTTATTATCAATATCAAAATAAATCTTAAACCTATAAACCGAAGCCAAACACTAATCATAAATTGTGTACAAAATATATTTTTTTATTGTAAAATATACCTTTTCAAAAATAGATTTAACGCAATGAACTGGGGATCTCCAATTTTAAATTACTGTTTTGTAACATGATACGTTTACGTAGCTTACTACTTAGTAGATCCTAAATTGACTGATAACGGGTTAAAGTTTTGGATGGCGTCAAATAAAATTTATAAAATAATACATTTTTGGCTACCGCTGCCGCTGTAATAAAGATCTTACTTGATCAGACTTATCTCGCGTAGTTTTCATGTAGATGTGTTATATTTTTAGAAACAAATTGATGGCGATTCCACAACACCTGTGATTTTTATTATTTTATTTTTTACATATAATTATTGTATAATCATAAAATATATTATAAAGTAAGTGTATTCCTATATTTGCAAAGTCACCTCGTATATTACGAGGAACATATGAGCACATATTTTTATGCAAATACAGAAAGACTGAGTGAAATTTTATATATGATCTGTTGATTTTCACTTAAAATATATCGAGATAAATGATGTTTTGTACGATAGAAAGCTTTAGGTGATGTTTAAAGAAGTTCCTATTTTATATCTCGATATAAAAATACTATATTAGTTCACAAAAGAGTATGTATGTATTAAGTTTATAGATGTAGCTTGCTCAACAGTCAGTTTAAAAACAAGAGACACCTTTATTACCTTAAGCGTAGCTACTTTGAAAAATATCAAATAATTTTAAGTTCTTTATATGGCACTGGCTAAACGACCGCCGGCGGTTTTGCCTGTATTTTAACAAAAAACCGCCGTCCGGTGATTTTTATATCTACGTATATGAAAACCGCCCCAAATTATAATGAATTTGTTATTACCGGCGGTTTTCACTTATTTTATCGATAAAAACAGCCATCCGGCGGTTTTTCTTATAAAAACTATTGAAAACCGTCGAATTATAGGTATAGTTAACCTAACTTTAATATCTGTTTGTTACAATTATATTTACTGAATGCGATTTCGGTAGGGCATCAACGGCAGGATTTAATATCCTACCGCTGGACAATGAAACTTGTCTAATAAGTAGACGCTGGTTTTCTATGCTATTCACCACGACTCGATACAGCCTCACTGATGAGTTCCTGTAAGGCAGGCGAAACCGGTCTGGGGAGAGAGTCGTGGTGGATAGCATAGAAAAGCAGGATGTTTTCTTTTAACTGTCTTTAAAGGGAGTAAAATACTTTGTATAATAGACCAAGACAGTAGGGAATTTTTTTCCTTGTGCTTTACAATATATATATACCGAACGCCGGTTTTTATCGATAAAATAAGTAAAAACCGCTGGTAAAAACAAATAAATTATAATTTTCGGCGGTTTTCTCCTTATAATTGAGCAAAACCGCCGGCGGTCGTTTTGCCAGTGCCTTTTATATCCGTGGCTATTTTTTCAAAAGAAACAACCTATGAAAAGCTCAGCTACGTATAGTTAACCAAAATCAAAATTTGTACGCTTCATTCTATTTTGTTGTATGTTGTGTGTTTAGGAAAAAAGTTGTCTCTATCAAATATCTTATATGTTACATAGTCCAAACGACTCAGTTAACAACGCTAATAATTTTTGTACAAAAAGTATATTTTTTAATAACTTAAAAAATAGAAAGGCTCTGGATTGGTTGGCTAGATTAAATAAAATCTAATTCCCTAATTGTTAACAACAAAGTAGGTACCTTAAATACGCTATAGTTATCCTTAAAATATCTTAAACAAAAAACAAAGTTTCTTTTTAAATAATTTAATATCTGTGATCCCAAAAAAACGTAATGTTAAGGCAACCCTAACATAGACCATATTAATATTGATTTTTATTCTTTATAGCTATATCAGCAGCTAAAATAATTTTTATTCGTTTGTAAGTATATTACATGTGTTTGTTTCGCTTCAAGACACACGTATTAAAAAAAATACAACAAAATTGTGAAGTAACATATGGCAAGGTATTGTCCACCACTGTACACACAGGTTGGTTCAAAAATAATAGTAATGACATTTGTTTGGATATAAAGTTTAGCTAAAAGTTTGCGAAAATGCTCGCGTCGGTATTTTTTATAAAAATTGTTTTTTTTACAATCAAGTGGTATAGATTTGGCATCACGGACTACCACTTTACCCAAAACTATTTTGCCCAATTATTTTGTGGTGTCGCGAGACATTTGGAACATATTTATTAATATATATCCTATATTAAAACTAACGGGTTTTTAAGTTTTTCATTATTTTTATTATTATAGAACGAACTCGGTAAAACCAAAGACAATTATAGTTTCACTATAGACACCCAGAACAATGCTAAATTTTTGGTTATCAGCTTAGACGCTCGCTTCGTGGAATTTATGAAGCGGCTATCCACACGTAAACAGTACGTATAATTTGCCGCTTCATAAATTCAGCCTAGCCAGCGTCCAAACCGATGCCCAAAAATTTAGCATTGTTTTGAGAGTCTGTAGTGAAACTACAATTATCTTTGGTAAAACTAAAATAATAATAATAAAAATTATTTTTTAAGTTTTCATTTTCTGTCGAGAATGTTATACTAAAAATAGTATTTTCGTTTAAATCTGATTTCAAAAAGTTTAAGTCCAAAGTCAAAATAATTTAATTTAAAGTTTTAAAAAATATGTTCTTGAGCCAAGTATTTTTACCAATAACTAATATTTTTTGAAATTTAAAATACATGCGTTAAATGAAAAAAGTGACCAAGGCAACTAACGACAATTTTTTTTTAGAAATGTTTATTCACCTATTTAAAATATTTATAAGTGACAGGACAAAATAAACAAATATGTTAAAAAATACAAAGCCGTGTGCAAACTCAAAAATAGTAATTTATGTAACAAGTGCATAAAGTGATACTTTTTATGAATTGGAAGTTTGACAGCACGAGCCGTTAGGCGAGTGCGGCAATCCCATAAGTAAAAAAGACACTTTATGCATGTGTTACATACTATATTTTTTCCACGACCGTATAAAGATTTTCCAAAATACCATTTTATACATGTCTAATTTATCCAAACTGATTCATTTTAATTTTTGCAGCTCAGCCATTATACTGTAGTAAAAAATCATAGCCTCCTTATTTTTTAAGAGACAATGATCCTCTTTATAACTATGCATTTATTATTTAATTTTAGAAAATTGTATGTACTTACTTTTTGTAGAAATAATACTAAAACAGTATAAATTCCTTTTCAATTTCTAAGTCATCCAAATTCATTATTACTATTAATTTTTAATAATTTCTATTTAATTTATTTGCAAAATGTCAAATTTTAAAACTAGTGACACATGAACTAAAAAACATAATGACGAAATCAAAGGTAACTTGACCGTTTGGTTCAGTTGATGTCGCGTTTACTGTTACATTGCATAAATTGATATTTAAGTGTATTGTAGTAGGCATTGAAACAAAACACTTATTCGAAGTGTTAAAAAAGTTACTTTTTTTGACACTTTATGTACTGTACTAGAATGGATTACTTTAACTTCATCTTAACGATTAAAAAATCAGCTTTTTTTTAAACGGTCGTGGAAAAACATTTTTTTGTTTTTGTCAATATGTCATAAATGTCATAATTATCATTTAGAATGCAGGTATAAAAAAATTATAGGACTTTATTTTGTTCCTTCTAATAACTTACGTCATCAACGGTCCCGTTAAAATATAGGGTGCGGCATAAGAAGTTATGCATTTCTTTTTCGGAATTCTAAAATTTAAACATGCGAAGTCGCCTTAGGAGGGATAAAAACATCTTGCTGTAAGTTTTCAAAAAAAATTGAGACAAAACATTTTTTAAGTTGTTATAAATATGGTAAAAGCGTAATGATTTTTTTAATTTTCGCCTAAAATGTATAGGCAATTACTTTTTGCTTTAAAAAAGACAATCAAAAATAGGAAGATTTTTGCTTTTTCAAAAAATCGATTGCTGTAATTGGAAATCAGAACCTTTTAGAAAGCCACTCTGTATATTTAACATACAAATATTGTTGCGAAAATATTTTTTTTGCCAAACAAGACTTTTTATAAACTGGCACTTTTTTCTTGAAGTTTAAATAAGTTAATAATAAAAAGTTTTCCGTTCCGAAGACACGTTGTTTACGTGCGGTATATAAAAGTAACTAAACGAAGTACAAAAAGAAAGCCTTTTTACCTTTTAAAGAATAAATTCTATTTTATCGTCGGTATAAAGGTAAAACTAACTAAGTAACAATTTAATGTTTTGGAGATTTAAATTTTTGTGTACCTACTTTGATGTTATCGTGTTAATGTAAAAAAAGGTTATTAGACGAAAATATAACTGAGTCATTTTTTCAGTCCACAATAACTCAGGGTTTAGCTGAAACAAGTACAATCAGCCTCATTGGTCCAAGTAGGCTTTAAAAAATGCCTAACCGGACCATACTTTCCTTCTTTCGAGTTCCTGACTAGTAGTATTTAGAAGTAGGACAATATCTCTTTCTAACAGCCTTTACAAAATTCTTCTCGATTATTGAATCTAAAAATAACGAATTTAATTCGGTAACAACTTCAGGTTAACAAATAACAAAAAGGAACATTTGTATTAAGGGGTATGTCAAAGAAGTCGAGAAAATTACTATCAGTTTTTTAATTAAAAATCAAATACTTTGCTACACAGAAATTTGTAGTGATTGGTTATTTATCAAAGAAAAAGTAAAATTAAAACAATCTAGAATGTATTATTTTTTTAAATAATATAAAATTTGATAACAGGAAAATACATTATTATTTTGTACAAATTTTTTATACATTGATTAATTTTAATATTTAAACTAAGAAATGATGAAGGTAGCTATATATGGAATAAGTACCCCAAATATGGAAAACTATAAACAGTAGACTAGGCAAAACAATCGACTTTTATTATTTTTTTTTTTTTAATAGAGCGAAAACACTGTTTGTGGTGACAATCGTAAAGATTTGGGCTTAAGATTAATATTTAGAGGTCCCACTTCTTAAATTTAGTATAGCAGTATTTTTTAAAAACCTTAAAAAGTAATTGGAAACAAAACGTTGCTACAGCGACGACTGGCATGCAGAGTTGGGTCGAATACTGAAATTTGGTATTCGAATACGAATACGAATACCGTAAAAAAGTATTTAAATACCGAATATTTTCGAATACCTACCAAAAAAGTATTCGAATACTCGGTATTCATGAATACCACGATTGGGTATTCATGAATACTGGAGAGCAAAAAAACTTCTTTCTCTTGACAAAGCAACTCATTCTTATTTGTCTACGTTTTTCCATAACAAAAATGCAGTGGCGTACCTTGTTCTTGCTTAAAAACTAATCATTTCAAGCATACAAAACGTCTCCCAAATTTTCCAAAAATACCTTTTCTTTTTTTTAAACTATTGAGTTCACTTTTGGAATGGGGATACATGTACATACTATTTACGATTTACCAGATAGTCATGATTTAAACTGACATAATAAAATTTATTATACACATTCTTTGTGTGTAAAATGGAGATAAATACATATTAGTCTAACCTAATATATAGAAAACATAGTTGCAATGTCACTTTTTATATGTTGTACCAAGTTACTTGTTTTTTTAATAGCAAAACCCCAAAGAAGTTAAAATAATTTATTTAGATATATTTTTGTTTGCAAAAATAAATGTATATCTGTTCAAAATTACTTACCTATTAGGACCATAGAAACAACAGAACAAGATTTAAAAAACATATTGAATTACATTTTTTTAATTTGTAAAACTAACTTCCTAAACTGTTAGTTTGCAAATGATAATATATATGACTTATATCAAATTTAACCCCGTCGTCGGCAAAACCACCGCGAACATGTTTTAACCCGCTTAAGATGCATAAAAAGTAACGTAATATTCATAAAATAAGCAAACAGTATTTAAATTTAGGATTTGAATACCAGAATATAGGTATTTAAATATCAGTATTTAAATACCGGTATTCGAATACCAGTACTCGAATACCAGTATTCGAATACCAGTACTCAATTACCAGTATTCGAATATCGGTTTTCGAATACCAGTATTCGAATACGAGAATATTCAAAAACGATATTCAGAATAAAGAATACCGAATACTGACCAAAAAAGTATTCCGTCGAATACCGAATACCAAACACCTAAATCTATTCGAATAGTATTCGAATACCGCACAAATGTATTCTGAATAGTATTCAGAATACCGAGTATTCGAATACTACCCAACTCTGCTGGCATGTTACCACTTCTACTTGCGAATGGGCACTAAAAAAAAAGAGACAAACCCCTCTAACTGCGTGTGTGAGTTTTCGTTTAAGAGAAATGCCGGTATTCTATATTAGGAATGCTATTCCATATTTGGTCACTTTTTTCTAATAATAAGAACTTGTTTAAACCAATGCATCGTGGACTTCAAGGGCATAAATTTTTAATAATTACTATCTAATAATAAAAGTATTTTGAGCCGTATTTACCTAAATATGACTTAATATATGTAACAGATAAAAGTATGAATTATAAAATTGTAACTTATGAAAATTCAGGATTTACCTTTAATTTAACATGCATAATACACTTGAAAAAACGTCTTTCATATTAGTTTTTGCCACCTTGACTGTATGTATATTTGGTAAAAATAATTACCAATATAACCTAAAAAATCGATGGTCTTCTTGTTGAGTACACGCCTGAAAGAATGGTACCGCTTCGGTCCTGGTCCCGGGGTATACAGAGCTGATCTAGTTCAGCCCTATTGATCCCTATGAACTGGCCGGTCGCCTGAAACAGAATAAAAGACAAACCCCCAAAAAGTTTATATAGGTGAAACTTGTAGAACATTAGCTAAACGCATAAAAGAACACAGATCATACATTAAAAACACAGAATTTCATAAATCAAAAATCTGCCAACACGCATTTGATAACAATCATAGAATAAACTGGGGAGCTTCGAGTATTTTAGCAAAGGAAACTTGTTCTAAAAAACGCAAAATCAAAGAAAGTGCGTATATATTATTAAATAAAGATAATTGTGTAGCATCAATTTCAGGTAATTTAAATAACACTTGGTTGCCTTTGCTCGATACTGAAGTATCTTCAGAAAAACTAAAAATCAACTAACTTATTACCTTTTTTGTCTTACAAATAATAAATACACCAGTTACTCATGTCACTCATGACACATATGTCAAACTATTTTCAGTTTGAGATACAAAAGTAATCTAAATTTTAATCATTTCTAATTTAAATATTAGTAAATATTTTATTTTTATTTTTTAACTTAATTTTTTAATCTTGACAACGGTGGCAGACTTGCCACCGAAACGTCGTTTTTTAATTAGAATTTTTGGGGGTTTTTTCTTTTATTTTGTTTCAGGCGACCGGCCAGTTCATAGGGGTCAATAGGGCTGAACAGGTTCAGCTCGTATACCCCGGGACCAGGACCAAAGCGGTAACATTCTTTCCAGGCGTGTACTCAACAAGAAGACCATCCAATAAATGTTAAATATTTTATTCGTTATTTATTTACATGTATTATTTGAAACTGATCTGATATCTGCAAGAATGTGAAAGATACAAAAAATATATCTCGGACTTCTAAATTACCCTCTTAAAACTTGTGTAAGCTGTAAGATATACAGTACGATCTAATATACATAAAATGTATGTTTCTGTCTGAAAAGTCTATTTTCACTTTATAAAATGGAAATATATTTTTGTTCATTCGCAGAAAACGGTTATAGGGTTAAAAGAGTCTATAAAACAAATAAAATCTGCCAAAATTGGTATTCTTACAGTCTGTTGCCTGTTGAAAAACAAAGTTCTATCTTAAAAATTAACATATTTAAATTGGTTTGGCAACAAAACACAATTTGATGTGCAAAATCATTGTTAAAATTGTTTTGAAAAATCACCTTTTAAGTGGACTACACGACTTTTACTTGTATTAAGATATTTTGCATGCAAAAATTATATTTATTTAGTTTTTTTTAAATATATTATATTTGTAAGTATTTATATTTATTATATATGCCTAAAAAATTTACCAGTTGGTAAGTGTTGAAAAAAATGTAGTGCTTTGTAAAACTATCTAAAATATTCTTTCTCTTTGCCATAGCTCAACATATATTTAATTATTTCTAATCATGTTTTTGTTTCTGGTTATCTAAGAAAATTACGTCGACATGACTTTTTAAAGTCATTGTAAGATTAATAACTTATAAGGTTTGTTGCAGCAGAATGTTGAAAACATGTTAGCAACAATCGTAAAACGCAGAAATTGTTACAAACATTAGTCAGAAATGTTGGCAACAGTTTTCTGCTGGAACGAAAAATAAACAAGGCGTGCATACTGGTTATACGTCAATATAAGAAAGGTTATGTTAAAAATTGTCAGTAATCTTTGAAGAAAGTTTGCAAACTTTTCAAACAGTTTCCAACATGTTTTCAACATCTTAAAACTACTGCTGGAACAACAAACAATTGTATAATGTTAGAAACATGGCACTGCTGAAACGACAAATTTGACGTGCGCAGAATCCGAACGGTTGCATACATTTCTGACAGCCTGCTGGAACAAACTTATAATTAGTAAATATAGTTCCATTAACAATTATTAGTTAACTAATTTTTGCAAATTTAAATGTTTTTTTAACACTTGCCAAACCTATTAAGTAAAATTTAACGTCAGCAAAAAAGCAGATGCGAAACTTTTGCTCAACTGGAAAATATGGTTTTCCTAATAATGGAATCTTGTTATTTTAAATTAATTATTCGAAAGCGTCTACTTTATTTAAACATTACTACTAGTATCGGTTCTTTCGAACATGTAGAAATATGATGAGGCTTATTTTATAAAACAAAAAAATCAAAATTAATTTTTAAGGATAATTTTGCCTCGTTTATGTCAGCCTATTTCTGTATTATTAATATTATTAAGTAAAAATTTAACCATGCGGTTTTAACATATTGACGGTCAACTAAAAGCTTGAAACAATACATTTGCACATTTACCCATTTATGAAATATTTCCAAAATAATTTAAGATTTGAAAAAGACAAAAATTGTCTTTCTAACTTGATATCAAAATTGAAATCCAGAAACCCAGAAACCAAAATAGGATAGTTTATGCATCTTGTCGCAAAATGGTATATACACCTTTAGAGTTGTAGCTTGTTTTTATGACACTCCTAAGTTTTTCTTGGTAAAATTTCACTCATTATTACGAAAAATATCCTTTAACATACCTAAATGTGAAAAGCTCAATTTTTATCCGATACAACAAAGATAATTAGTCCCTTTCCCACTTTTAGCAAAACTAGATATACTAGATATAAAAATAATGCAGTTTTGACAACACAAAATCGCAAATAGTAAATTGGACAATTACCTTGCAACAAAGCAGTATTCAGTATCTTCGAGTTTTTCCTCTTTATTATCTCTTTAGCCCCCAGTTTTACTACCAAACATCAAATAATCTATAAAGTTGGCACATTTTAATTATTGTTGTATGAGAAAAAATATAATAACATATCAGTATTTACCTCCCTCACCCCTTCATTGAAAGCAATATTGCAAATTAAAAATAATTCATTTTTTCTTAAGCAATGTCTACGACAGAGGTAGTCTTCATAATTTTACCCCGTCCCACGAATACCAATTTTTTAAGGTGACGTCATTAAATTAGCAATTGATAACATAGGCATTAATTTTGTAAAAAATATAATTTGTCTAATTTCAAACCATAAATTTATTTATTGAATTGATTTCTTGGCTTTCTGATAAAGTGTTTATAGTGATATTTACTTTTAAAAAAGTTTTTAGTAGACTAAAAACCAGTTACAAAGATGCCACAAGCGTTATACAAACAAAGACGGCAATCAACTATCGCTGTCTAAACGAGTCGTTTACATCGTGTACGAGCAACAAAAAGGAGAATAATTGAAAGTGAGACAGAAGTGGTGACGCCGTGGCATCTTCTCTACTGGCGAGAACTTTATCCACTTTTTAAAAAGTTCGTTATTGCACTTAAAAAAAAAAGGTTTCGGTTATTAAAAATTAACTAAAGCTTAAGCAATACCATTACAAATCCAATTCCACCAACTTAACTCTTCAAATATTATATATAATGAAATATAATAATGAAAATAAATTTTTATTTTTGCAATAACTATCAAATTATACCGTCAATGTGTTACCCGTGGTATATTTTATATTATTAGTATTAACATAATCTAAACTAAAGAACAAATACAGGGTAATACAAAATAAGAGAACTAAAGTGGTATTTACACAACGCGCTTTTAGTTCCAGTCTTAGTGGAATCAATTACTTAATTCTGGTATATTTGACAATATTATAAACATAAAGATGGTTTGTAATGGTTTTAACCTTACAGAAGTGTATACTGCTCTTATTTAAATTGCCCTGTACAGTTTTTTAAAAGCATTTAACGCATAGCTTATTAATTCGTGTAGTCCTAGCAAATTTCATATATTTCGACTTTTTCAACAATTATCAGGTCTTCGTCAAAATTTCGATCTTTAAAATTGACCTAGAGTGATCCATATAGCTTTCATGTTTATTTTTTGAACATAGACGACAGTATTTTTATTTGAAAAAATGACCAAAATATTGTTTTACCACTTTATAGGTTGTCACTCTACGTCAATATTTTACCTTTACAGGGTGTCATAAAAATGTTAGACAGAATAGGAAAGTAACAAATTGTAGGTAAACATTTAGCTTTTGAGTACACATCCTGTTCAGGTTGGTGCATTTTTAGCATGTTCTGAGTGTTCTATGACAATTTTCTATTATATTAAGTAAAATACAAAAAACGGATGCACGTTGGGTTTAAATTTATTTGAAAACAGGCGTTAAAAATGTGCCATTGGTAAATTATCAGAAAGTTAAACAACATATTGTTTAAATTATTGTATAGTACAAACTGACTACCTTTTGCTAATTACTAGTTATAATATACTATAAGCTGTGTGCCTTTGGTAATTGCAAATGACCTGCTGATTTCAAAAAGCCTAGGTGCTATGAAATATATCTATATTATTTAAAAATGAGTACAAATACAAAATCATGTAAAATGTTAATTTGATAGCGTGTGCTTATCTCAATATTGGTACCTTAGCAAAAACGTTCCAATTTATTTAAACTCTTAGGTCCTTCCAAATCGTTTATAATATAAAGGTGAAAAAGTTGTGTTTGTAATTAACAACAGAAATTGATTTTTAATTTTGCAATTTTGACTTAGATAATATAAGTTAGCAAGCATTACGTTAATTAAACATAGGAGGGAAACCGCCTCCCCCGGAGCAAAACAAAATTTCCTCCGGAAGAAATTTAAAATAAATTACTAAAACCGTATTAATAGAGACATTTTGCACCTCCTAAAATAACAGACGTTTTTGGCTTCCTTATGGTTATCGTTATTAAACATAACGATTACGGCAGCAGTTTTAGACAGAGATTTTGCAGCCTCTTTTAAGAAATATATTTTGCGTCTGCGCTTTCGACACATAACCTTATTTTTGCCTGTGGTTCACCCATTTTAAAGTTAACGAAAAATCAGTATTTACTTTTATTCTTCATAAGATATAAATTAATATTTAAATATATGCAAACACTTCTGTTGATTTCGTTTTTAATGTAGATGCAAACAATACAGTATAAGCAAAACACAAAAAGTAAGGTTAGGTTTGGTAGTAGAATAAAAAGGAAGTGTGCCAGATTGTAACATCTAAATTAATTACTAATTTAGAATATCCGTAAAAGTGCAAGTCCGTTTTAATTTCTTAACACTATTTGATTTGTATTACTGCTACAGATTTTTCGCTCATTAGAGCCTAGGTATAAATGGTATTTTAATTAATACGGCAATAAAATGTCAACCTTCTTAAATAATTGATATTAAAAATTCTACAATCCGGCAACCACGCAGTTAAACAATAACGATAACGATAACGATAAGCTCTTCGGTATTCATCCGTAATTAAAGGAGTCCGGTATGGTTAATATAGTTTGCGTTACTGCGCAGACTCAGAATAACGTTAACCACAACGGAATTGCAAAATAAGAGGTGCAAAATATCTTTAAAAGATGTTTAGTTTAAACTTTTTCCCACAAAATATAGTCACATAACAATATTTGTGCGGTGCAGGTATACAACATCCTGTCTGAACCTTTGTTAAAATTTTTATAAAAGGGGACTTTTGAGGTTAATTTAAAATTAAAATTATATGCACAAAAGTTGGGGCTACCTTTAAAATATAATAAAAGTTGAACAGATGCATAAATGTACCAAAAAATTTAGGGTTTTTGTGTAGAACGTGCTCAGTCGGACAGGCAAAACACACATTTTAAAAGGAGGGTACGTTGACCACGCGCCCTTGGCAGCTGTTTACAGAATTTAGGAAACATAAGGGACAAGGAAGGGCAAAAAATTCTAAAGGAATCAAAGTCATTTGCATGCATGTTTAAAAATGCGATGTATTTTCTGATTTATATGCTTGTTGTTTAGATTGTTTTACACGGCTGGATCAATTATTTTTTAATCAAATTTTTAAAAGTAACGTTTTTAAATTTACCGTACTTAGAATAACTATTAGATATATATTTTTAATAAACCACGTAACTCATTATTCAATTTAGATTAATACTTTGTTATGCAGATCTTTTTTAATTACAAAATGCATATGCATTTAAAAATGTGAGTCACAACTACCCAAATTGTACAAATCACATTAATGAAAAAATATAAAAGCAACTTTTAACAAAATTATGTTTGTTTGATAATAATTAAATATAGTTTTATATTATTTATTGCTTAAAACAAATGCAAAATTGTTGCTGTAATTTTGAAATTAAAAATGTTTAGGTTAATACATGTGACATTTCTTATAATATGTTTGTTAAAATTTTGACAGATTTACCAAAATTTGATGGATATAGCAAAACAGTCTAAGTAACCTAACATGCAAAAAGGTTTTTAAAATTAAAATAGAGTTTGCTGATTTTTTGAGAAGCCTGTAAAATAAATACATCTGAGACATAAATAATCAGAGGAAAAAAATTAAAGCTTCATATTCTGGAAATTATTTAAAAATTAAAGTGATATTATAATTTTGGGATTAAAGGTATTGTTCTGGTTAATATAGTAATTTTTTTTTACCCTAGTAAAAACCAATCAAGAATTAAAATAATGTTGTGGGGACGTTTAAAAAATCATTTATTCAACCAAAATGTTCCTATAGATTACTCTAATCTGGTTACAGTATTTATTCCGTTTTTGTTGCATATTTTAATGCAAAATTGGTTTGTTTCTATTTAACTTAAAAATAAACGTAATGATGCTAATTTATTTTAAACTATAAGTAGCATAATAATTAAAAATTCCTAATACTACATTATTAAGTGTCATTTCATTAAAAATAAAATTGTATAATGTATAAATGAACAGACTTATTACAATCAATAGAAGCAGATTATATTGGTGGATGGACAAATCAATGATTTCTCGTTACTATGGACGTATTATGCTAATTTCTCACCCCGCGTGAGTCACCCCTAAAAATGATAAAATAGAAAGAATTCTGGGATAAAAATCAATTTTGGACCTATTCCTATGCATTTTTCGAGGGGGCAAACGCCGAAAATTTGAATAAGCACACGCGGGATTGTAACAATTGGAGTTGTACTTGTGTGTAACAATACATGCATATAAATTACGTGTGTGAAAATGTCATTGTAATTGGAAACCTTTGACAAAAAATATATCCTACAAGACCAAAACTAAATTTGGAAAAGCATCTGAATAGTTAATGTTCCGTGGCGAATTTCGTCTATATATTTGATACATTTAAAACATTCATAGAAATACGTTAGAATAGAAAATCCTTAAATACCTAAAGAGTGCGTATTATTTACATGGTATTTAAGGATTTTATTAGGGAGAAAAAGTTATGTCTAAATATTTATTTTTTAAATTTCTTGTTAGAAAAGAAAAGTACAAACATATACATAAATATAAACTACAAAATAGATACGTGCAGTACAATAAGTTACGTAGTATATGGCACCACAACGTTTTTCATTTACTTATTTAAAATATTTATTATTTAAGACATTTACCCAATGGGCCACTTTGGCCTTAAACGCTTATGTATTACAAAAATTAGTTGTCATTATTACAATATAAAAGAACCTAGATTTTGTTTTAGAATTATAGAAAAGATTATTGTATTTTTCATATTTTTTACTAAAATATAAAAATATTTAGAAAGGTACAAAGCATAAAAACAAGGCTAAGCATAGTCGCAGAAAAAATAAAAATAACTTAATTACCCAAGCAGTCATCTGACGTCATATTAACGTTCATTTTAGTCATTTTTGGTCAGCAAAGACGTCATAAGATATCGACAAAATGACGTTAAAATTACCTCCCTAAGTCACAGATAAAAGACGTCCCGTTAACGACGTCAGAATGACGTCTCTAAGATGACGACACATTGACGTTCCCAAATTTTGGCAAATGACGTCACGCTGACGTTATCTTTTTTACAGTGCAGTTTTTTATATTCTCCCTTTATTTTTTGAACAGATCCATTTTAAAAATTAAAACTTTGGAATTAATGCATATATACTATATTTTAGAGTAAAATTGACAAGTAAAAATTTCAAGATGGCTGTTGAATAATTTTTTTTCAATTTCACTCTAAAATTAAGTATTTATGCATTAATTTACCTTAGATTTTATGAGTTCTGTAAAATGACGCCAAGATGACGTCATAATTTTGGTCCGATGACGTCTTATGACCAAAATGACTAATTAATGACGTCATAATGACGTTACCTGGCTGCTTGGGTAGTAGTTTCAGTTTTTACCGATTTCATTTTTTAATTTTTTGAGCGATCCCAGATTTATACACAGTTTTTATTGCACTTTGTGTACAGAGCTTCCTACAAGATAACTAATCGAAAATATCTACCTCAGGATACATTGCCACAATATATCTATAAAATTCTACGACCAACACGTAATAACCTGTATTAAATAGTGTTGGGAAATACGGTGATTTTTCGGTAACCGGTGAAACGGCGACAGTGATTTCTAAATCACCGTGATTTTAAACAGTGATTTCAATCACTGCAGTGACTTGAATATACATAAATATTTAACTAAGAATGGAAATATAAAAACTGCTCGGTGTCTGGCAACGAATACGAATATATTATTTATGCAGCTCTTATCGGTGTTCATTGACATGCAGCATAATATTTATTGATTTTATAAAAATAAATATTATGCTGCAAATTAAATTAACAGCAATATTACGAAATCTAAATTTTTTGGGCTTGTAACTCAAATAATCATTTTTATATAAGGTGTGACAACAACAGGCTTAATGTGATATATTGCAATATTATTATGTAAAAATAATATCAAGTTTTAGGGTTTATTCATTACCTACTTTCAAAAATAAAAAACACATTTTTTATTAATCGAACACCATTTTAACATTTTTAACTTAAATTCAATTACAAAAAGATAAATATAAAATAAAAACACTTTTTAAAGCAAAACGAAAACGCATAATAAAAATAAAAATTTTAAATTCTTTAAATAAATAAAAATTAAAAAATATATAGTTTACTTTTTCCCAATGAAAATTAAAAATTAGCATTAAGAAAGATTAGTTTTTCAGCTTTGTTTGCACTTAATTTATTTCTACGGTCAGTATTAATATTAACCCGGCTTTGGAAAACAGTCTTTCACATGGCTTGGCGGTGCCCGCCACCCTCCACGTCTAAACAATATAAATATCATATCAGCTTAAATCACTGTTTTCCTTCACATATTATTTTTAAATAATAATTCATAGGTATATCATATTTCGATCGGCGCCATCAGCGATCATCCAATGCGTGTCGTGTCGATGCCGATTGCAGTATTCGCTTCAATCACTGATCACCGTATTTGCAAAAAGTAAATCACCGGTAGCGCCAGTGATTTTCCATTCACCGGTGAAATATCGCGGTTATTGATATATCGCCCAACACTAGTATTAAAGATACCTCACATTGCCAAATAACTTTATCATGTTTTAAAAGTATCAATAAGAAACCATGATATAATCATTTTAACTTTAAAAAAGATGTTTTTCCAATAGAATTAAAAAAAATGATAGTTTAGAATAACAAAGTTAAAGGTTTCACTAATTTAAGATTAAGTAAAATGAGCATAAAATCAAAATCACGGAGCCTGTCTTGGGATGTTATTAATCAAATGTTAAAATATAAAATAAGTTGTTCTTAGGATGTTCCAAAACTCCCAGGGCAGGAATCAGGGCACCAAACTATTCGTTAAAATATTAATATACGGGTTCTATATAATATATATTGCGTTAAGCTAGTCTATTCTTATGTGTTATTTATATTAAATTTCTCGCGTTGGATTTAACAAAACCTCTTTTTAAATCAAAATATATAAAATATATGTTAGCATTTTAATTTAACTATCGCACAGTGTCCAAAATTATTGTTATTCTTAGATAGGTGATCTAAGTTTTATATTTATTAAATTGTGTGTATTTGTAGAAATTAATTAGTAATGTATAAAAGTCTATTCTTACACTAGTCACATACCCGACTATTATTTATTTTATGTAATCCGGTTTTAGTCATTTCGTCTAGTCAGAAACATTGTACTTACATTTTTATTTTTATTATATTTTAATTTATTTATATATATTTTTATTAAATATACATTATTATATTTAAATATTACCTTGTTTTTATTTCTTTCCCAATTCCCAATAAATTGCAGTAGGTACTTTTAAGTGATAATCATTTTTTAAAAATTATTTATTATGGAAAAATATCTTAGATCTGAGTAAAAACACAAAGTGAAAAATTTAAAGTAGATATACAGGGTATTTCTAAACAATTGCTTACAATTTTAGGAGCTGATTTTTCACCAAAAATAAGAAAAAACTTCATATTAACCTATGTCCTAAACGTCTTAGTTTTGGTGTTTAAAAATTAAAAAAAAATATATTGTTTTTTATAATAACTTTATACCCAATCAGATATTAAAAAAAAATTAAAAAACGCATCTTTTTCACCAGAATACATTTTTTTAGTTGTTGTTCAGGAGGGGTTTGGGGTAAATATTTTTTAAGAAAAAAGGTACGCCTCTGCATTTTTTAAAATAAAAATCTTTTTAAATCCCCAATTAATTTAGAACAAATTTAATTTCTTGACTTTTTCGTTTAATGTACGGTTTTCGCGTAAATCAATAGAAAACATTTTTGTCATGGTCAGTTTGTATTCCTAATATGAAATTCTACATTAAAAATTAAACTTTACTATTTATTCTTTAATTAGATAGGAATTTAACCATGCCAAGAAATGGTTTCTATTTTTTAAGCGAAAACCTTACATCAAGCAATAAAAAGTAAAAAGATCAAATTTGTTCTAAACTTAACGGGGATTAAAAAAATAAAAAATACTTACCTTAAACCCCTTATGGACGACACTGATGAAACTTTATTTTCTTGTATGCCAAAAATGTCTTCAGGCGCAAAGGGTGCGTCTCTCAAGTTTTTAAAATATCTTCATGGGTATAAAAGTTTTTATAAAAACAATATTTTTTTAAAATGTTTAACACCCCTTGTTCAAAAACTAAGACGTTTAGGACATATTTTCATATGAAGTTTGTTTCTTATTTTTGGTAAAAAATCACCTTTTAAAATTGTTCGCATTTGTTTAGAAACACCCTGTAGAATGTCAATATATAGCGTGTCTACTTAAGTTCGCAATATATGAAAAACTTTTTATTATTAATTTTACGAAAAAAGTTATTCTTTATAAAAGTCAAGCATGGTCTAAAACCCGAAATGTAATCATTGGATATCATTTTTTACAGTGGTATACGAGGTATGTCAAAAAATATGAATTTTGCCCAAGAGGAAAGTATCCTTATTTTTCATAATATTAAAAAAATGTATAAAGAAAAGATGTTTAGAATTAAAATTACCTTTTAAATATGCAAAATTGGTTTATTTGAAAGAAACAACTTTTTTAACATTTATTCTGCTATAACGAACGTTTTTGTGACTTCTCGTTGTTTTGACAGTTCTTAGGATTTCTTAACATATTACATTTCGAAATAAGTATGCCCTAATGGATAAACTTAAAATTTTTGCCCTTGACACATAAAAACTGATAAAAAATAGTTTTTCTTAAAAATTACCAACTTTTCATTTTTGAATGTTATTTTCAGTCCTAAACAACTTTTCTTTTTCAATAATATGAAAAATAAAGGTACTTTCCTCTCCTCAAAATTTATATTTTTTGACATACCTTGTTCTATACGATGTTAAAATAAGACCAAAATAAGGTACGACCTAAAACCGACATAAATAAAGCCAGGCACTATACTTATTAAGGGAGTCCTTATCCTACCATGCTTCTGCGCAAGCTCAGATGTCAAAATAAGGCCGGTATTGTTAATGCCTGGCCTTATTTCACTGTGCAATAATTCTCTAATAACGACAATTACTATTTTATCATGATATTAAATTATGTTACAGACACGGTAACTGGTATTAACGTCAAAGTATTTGTTTGCAAGGCCTACTTAAAAATACCTTTAAAAAAATAGAAAAAATGCAATTTTTCTTTTAACTAAAATTTAAAATATGACATGTGGTACATCGCTAAATTTGTAATAAAAAATGGGATCAGATACAGGGTGTACTTTTTTTTCTAGCCGTATAAAAAAATCAAGTTGATGATGGTTTCTTGAAAATGAAACGTCGGATATAAAATATAAAAATACCATCATGTAGAAGCTAGAAAGTGGAAATAAAAGAGTGCTATTAGTTTATTCATATCTCTTCAAATAAAGTCAGGAAAGAATAAAATCGATATAGTCAAATTGCCAAATATCTCAGCAGGCCATGAATATTTTTCAAGTTTTTAAACGGCATGTAAATATGCTTTAAAAAACATAACTTTTTTTAGTTTAATCCAAGCTGTATCTCCAATAGGTACTGAGATTCCCATGCTTAGGATCCTTATCTTGGACACACTGTATAATACATAATATATTAAAATAGTTTTAAATATCTACTTGCAACGGTTCAAACGCTACAATTAAAAAAAAAACTTTTCTTTTGTATGGGGACCCCCACTGTTTTTTAACTTTTTTTTTATTTTTCTATGTTTACACACAATTACCGAGCTGGATTCAAAATTTCATCTTTCTAAGTCACTTGGAAGTGGGGTATGTTTTTGATCTATAACATATCGGTCAGTCAGTCAGTGGAAAATTGATAACTTTTGGACCTTCATACCTTTATAACCGTTTGAGCTTTATAAAATATGGGTATCTGGTTGTCCTTATGGATTAACATAAAGACACATTTTATGTGTTTAGGTAAATAGGTTTTGAGTTATGGAGAGGTAAAAAGTGGTACCAAATGGTTCGTGTAATATTACCCTCGGCACGCTTGAACTTCATTAATCTTTAATATCCTTTTTTTAAGGATATTTTAATATGATTACAAAAAGAGTCTTTAGGTTTGTCAAACCACAAGAGACCAATCGATTAAAAATCAAGAATAAGATTTATCATTAACGTTACCTGCTGATTTGTTTTTTCAAAAATAAAAGTAAAACATGTTAAATTGACTGAAAAATCACCCTGTATACTTTATTGGCAGCAACAATATTTACCAATAACCATAACCTAAATTAATCATTGATATTTAACGTATAAAAGAAAAATTAGGTTTTGATTTTAGAAATATACACTACGTTTATATCGAATAGTTGAAGCTAGCTTGGGTTAAAGCGGCTTTTAAAAGTGGCTTAAAAAAGCTATATAAACGCGCTTGAAAGTGACTTGAATCGTTCAAGTCAAGCCTTAAAATAAGTAGGGTTAACTTCACTGAAGCCGATTAGAAACACGATACCTATAAACGATTCAAGCGGGCTTAATAACTGCCTAACTTCAGATGAATGCTTCCTCGAACGTCATTAGTGTCAATTTAATATATGATTTTGACTTTTTTATACACAATATGAGCGGAAAACAGGTGAAAAAACTTTAAAACACGCTCACACCAACAACAGCACACAAAACGGGACAAATTAAAAGGGAGGTGTTTTTTATTTGATGTCTACTGTGAAGTTGGATGCAAAACTGCCGAATGCGTAGGACGCAGGGGCGGTCATATCAACTATTCGAGGGGAGCCATATCATCATTAAATGTCCATATTTGCAGTTAGGTGTGTTAAGGTACAAAAATATTAATCCGTTACAAAGGATGTGGTATGAAAGGGTGGGGGCATGGCCCCCATGGCCCCATCCTTATGACCGCCCCTGGTAGGACGATGGCCTGAAATGTGCTTGACCTTGATTTTTAATCGACTTTCAAGCCACCGAAATAAACACGTAGATTTGGAAATCGCTTCAAAGTCGCTTTGTTTTCAAGCCAGCTTAAACTATTCGATATAAACGTAGTAATAGTTTTTTTTCACGGTTATTTGCCAAACGCAGACTCTAGCCTTAATGCACCAGCAAAAATATTATTTTCGACTTTATAAACTTTATTATAATGTAAATATTACGGATAAAAAGTTCTGTGTAAACAATATTTTAATAATATATTTGATTAATTTAATCTTATCAATTCGGCAGATGTACGTATTTTTTTTATTTAGCCTGTTCTAAAATTAAAATGTAGATATTGATTTTAATATTATTTGAAGAAAAACCCAAATACTTAAATAAATTCTAAAATTAAAATCGTCGGTATAAAGGTAAAACTAACTAGGTAACAATTTTATGTTTTAAAGATATCAACAATTTTATATTAAAATAATTAATAGTTTAAAAAACTAAAAAACACGCTTACATGCAACCGAACTAAAATTAAAAATAATTTTTCATTAAAAATATTTTCACTTCATAGTAAAAGTGTGGTGCTTAATATATTAAATGTTATAATTATTATATTTGCCAATATCTATGATGGAAAAGTTATGAAAAAATAGTAAAAATGCACCCCACGCTTTTACTATGAAGTGAAAATATTTTTTTTTAATGAAAAATTGTTTTTTAATTTTTAGTTCGGTTGCATGTGTTTTAGTTTTTTTAAACTATTAATTATTTTTCATTTTTTAGTTCGTTATATTGCACAAAAATTCTTAATATAACAGTAAATTAAACATACCATTTAATTAAGCAGCAAAAAGAAAATAACCAGCCCCTATGAAATGAAATGGTAGCAAACTTAAAATTTGCAAAAAGATTGCAACTCCCACTAAAAAAATTTCTTCCTTCATTAAGCAGCAAAGTTTCAAATTTTGCCAACAGATGGCAATCCAGGCAATGTTTGGACTGTTGCCAACATTTTAGTAATCCACTAAAAAAATTTCTTTTCCTTCATTTAATAGCAAAGTTTGAAATTTTTCCAACAGATGGCATCCTAGGTGTTGTTTTATATAATCGAATTTTTTTCAAGGATTAAAAAAAAAAAAGATAAAGGGATACTGCTTCCAGATTATTGCATTGTCATGGTCCTTAATACGTGTGCAAAGTTTCAAAGAAATCGAATAGCTGGAAGTTGGTTAAAATTAAAGCCCAAAGATTCCGTTACATAGGCAGCCAGATAGATAGTTACAACCCAAGTTAATAAAAAAGCGTGTTAAAAAGAAAAGCCTTTGCTATTATGTTTTACATTGCGATCAAAAGTTATGGATTCTATAGAGTTGCTTCTAATTTTTACATAAAAATAAATACTCACAAAACGTTAAAAATAACAGTTTTTTTCTTAATGAATTTTACCTCTTTTGTAACCTAGTAATTTTACCATATAGTGCATAAATATAGTAATCTTTCCGGAGAGCTGGAAAGCTGCACGTGATCAATCTATTCCCAAGAAAGGATCTAAATCTCTTCCATCTAACTATAGACCAATTTCAATTCTCTCAGTTCTTTGTAAAGTAATGGAGAAATTAATTAATTCACAAATTCTAGAAGTACTTAGAAAAACACAAAATTTTGCATGACAGGCAGTATGGATTTCGCAACAAAAGATCTACAGCAGATCTTCCTTCCTTCGTATCACACTATTGGAATAAGTCTCTTGAGTTTCTAGGTGAGTCCCAGATCGTTGCTCTTGATATATCCAAAGCTTTTGACCAGGTCTGGCATGCAGCACTTCTTAATAAACTTCCTCCTATGGTCTTTCAACTAAACTCTGTACTTGGCTCTCTAGTTATCTATCTGATCGACGTATATCAGTTATTGTGGACGGCCATTCTTTAAGCTTTCACCAAGTAAATGCTGGAGTCCCTCAGGGCTCAGTTTTGGCAACAACGCTGTTTTTTCTTCACATCAACGACCTTTTCTCGTCCACAACTAATTCCATTCATAGTTTCGCCTACGATAGTACCCTTCACTCCAGTTTTCAGGTTCCTAAACCCATCACTAAACCTGACTTGGAAAACAACGACAAAGATAAAAAAATGTATGTAACTGCACATAAAAACACTAGAAACAAGTTTATTGTTAGCTCACTAAGCTTAAAACTAAATTAATGGTTTGACTTAATACACCATCGATTAATATCCTGTCTCGACTTTTGCATCCAAAAACTCACTAAGTGACACATTCCGGATATTATTTATTTACGATTTAAGTTACTTAGGAGTTTTACCGTTACCACAAAAGTTTTTCTTGCACTTAGTAAGGTTTAATATTTTACTTAAGGGCAGAAATCAAACATGGCAGTTTTAAGATGTTCATATGATAGAACTCTAACCGCAAGTAATTTGGGTATGTTTAACGCATTTTTGAGAAAATTGTTACTTAGTGACTTTTCCCATTATACGACATTTATTATTTAACACACCGTAGTTCAAAACTAAGACTTTAGGGCATATGTTTATATGAAGTTTTTTTTTCTTATTTTTTGTTGTAGAATCGCCTCGTAAAGTTTGTCAGTTCAGTTACAGGACACTCTGTATGTATGTAGGTAATTTGATTGAAATTGATGAAAACTTTGATATCTATTGGTGCCTAAGCGGTGAGGTTTATCGACTTTAATAAAGAGTGCCTTATTTTTTAAGTTTTTAATTGTCTATAAAATGGCGCGAACAGCTTTGCCATATCTGTCAAAATAAAAAGTTATGATGTAAATAAATTTTAAGTGTTAGGTATCTGGCGGTATTAAAAAAAGTATTTTTATATCAAATTTTAGAATCTGCAAAGCTCGATTTGTGTGCTAAATATCAACTAGATTGGTTAAAAAATAAATGCAATATGGCGAAAAACCAAAATAAAAATTAAACTTTGACGGCTTGTAACTCGAAAACGAATGACATTCTGAAAAAATTTATATAAAGCTCTACCCTTATTTTGGCAAGTAAAATCACCCCCTTAAGTTTCGTGATCGATTTTTGAATCACCCTGTATAAAAAGATTAATTTTCTTAAATTGTTTATTAAACCTTTTTATACTGAAGAAGAGCCAAATAACATTTTGTTTAATTTATACTCCCAGAAAACAAATAAATGTATTTTCCGATTAAAAATAAACTTCTTGTTAATTTCTTGCACTATATTTTACCCAAACATAAAAACACAAGGGATTTGTTCTTGGCCGTTTTGTCAGAAAACTGTTGTTGGGTTCATTTTAGTAGAAAAAGGGAAAAATCATTGAAAATATAATTAACGAAGGACGGGAGAACACTTCGTTGCCGAATCTCGAAGGAAACTTTAGAAATTTTAGTATATAGATTTCACCCTGGTCATTTAGCTGCCACCCCTGATAAAAGAAATGGGATAAACCTATATTTTTCCAAATCCACAATTCAGTAAATTTACGACTCTCTTATATAGCCTCAGTTTCACTGTGGAAAGAAACTCAACGAACGTCGTACACCCTAAGAAACTTAATGAAACAGATTAGATTTCCAAATATGAAATGAAAACCCTCTTATATGGCCCTTATTCTTTATGCCCTTAGATATTTTTCCACCTACAGGATTTTTCATGCATCTTTGTTTCCCGTTTTTACTAATATTAAGCCGATAAATTTTCAGAATTAGTTTGTAGGAGACGCTGTATCTGACAGTTTAATTTTTTATAAATACAAGGACCTTTTAGAAAGTTTTGCCACGTTTTACCAGAGACGTGGAAGAGATAATTTAATTTAAGAACTGGTATACACACTGAAATAATAATTTTAGACAAAAATTCATTAGGTACTCATATAACATTTTTTGCCGGCGTTGTACATTTAATTTACTGGCATTGCCAACACTCTTTAATGGCAAGGCATTGGCAAAAAGGTATCAAAAAGACGCGAAAGTGGGCAATTGGCCGTTATTAGGCCACGTGTTGCAGATAATGTGATGGCATCCGTCATTAATAAGTTATTGGCAAAAAATGCGTTTAAGATGATGGCATCCATCATTAATAAGTTATTGGCAAAAAGATAACAAAAAGACACGAAAGTGGGCAAATGCAGATACTCCCAAGCAGCAAGCTGACGTCTTATTGACGGAAATTGTCGCATATACTTTTTTAAAAGCTAAAATGATGCGATATTTTATTTAAAAATTAAAATAGAAAAAACTCCTTACTGCATGCAATTTCCTTGCAATGCAAAGTACCGTCTCTCGAAACACTGTCCAACTTGGAGATGCAGATTTTTACACTAGCCGAAGATATTTCTTACAAAGCTAAGTGAGATTACCTACCGCAGACCGCTCTCGAATTTTTTTAGTCTAATGGGTACGGTTTAGACGATAAAAAGCGAAGATATTGCAGAAACGTAGTAGTTTATTGTCCATTACGCCATCTATCGGTATGTCAAAAAACTATCAAATATATATAATATTTTGTATTAATCGTCTTTAAAACTTTTAATAAAGTTTTAAACAAAATGTTTACAGCTCCTAACAGCCTACTTGAATATCTTGCCTTCTCGACTAGCCATCACCAATTAATCACACAACACACACTTAAGAGGTAGTGAATACATTTAATTATGTCTATTAAAAACTCTTTTCTTTAAAAAGAAACTAAGAAGCTAGAAAACCACGTAGAAAACAAATGCACAAAGCCGTCACCTTTGGTCGAAATTAACGTAGCTAATTTTTGCCATCATTTTATTTTTTATTCGCTCCAAAATACATAATAAACATTTTGTTTGACCTAATTTTTATTTGCATGATTTTTAACAATAAAATGTTATGAAAAGACCATTTCCTTTAAATTATGTAAAAAACATAAAATAATGTTGTTTAGCTGCCATTATAAATAAATCAGATCAAAAAAATTGCTTTAATTTTAGTTAAATACCAATGTTAATAATATGGTTTAAAAAGTATGAATATGCGTTGAAGGTTTGCCTTCAAAAATCCAATATTTATTTGCCTGCAACAAAAACGCGTGCTTTATTTAATCAGGATTGGTATGCCGCCATTTTTGTATGCTTGCCGGCAATTCGCCTGCATGTAAAATTTATTGGCAATTAAGTGTTTATTTAGGGTTGACTTTTTAATCCGTATAAGATGTTGGCATAATATTGCCATCAATTGCCAATGCTTTACCATCAATGCCAATATGAAAAATGTACATTGCCGGCAAATAGTGTTTGCTGGGTATATTGTTACATAAAAGAAAAATAAAAACCAACGACCTTATTCATAAATGATTCAAAAACTTTATGGAGATTAATATTAAACAATAATATACCACATTAATATTGCAGCAAACCGTTATATTTTCCAACCAACCTATAACAATGCCAAGTACTTTAAAATAAATTACCACACGAAGCTGCTAATTATTAAATATTTTAGTAGTGGAAAAAGTAATGGACTACTTTTTCCTTTTAATAGTTTTTTAATGTATACAGTTTATAAATTCATTAGGGTGAGACGATTAATTAAAAATTCTATTTTCTAAATAAATTTATATTTTTATTTGGGTAAATATTGGTAAAACTACTGATAAATAATAAATTATTTTTAAATTTTTTACCAACAATTTTACACAGTACCTACTGAGAAACTCATAGACCGAAGAGGTTGTAAAGTGCCACCCTATACAAGGTGTTTCAAAACGTATTTAAAAACTTGATATAAAAACATGACATCAACACAGACACCAATAGACATCAAAGTTTTCATTAATTTCAATCAAATTACCTACATACATACAGGGTGTCTAGTAACTCAAGTGACAAACTTTACAGGGCGATTCTACAACAGAAAATAAGAAAAAACTTCATATAAAAATATGTCCTAAACGTATTACTTTTTGAACTACCGAGTGTAAAAAATTAAAAAAATGTTTTTTTATAATAATTTTTATACCATTTTAGATAATTAAAAAAATTGGGGGACGCCACTACATTTTTTAAAATAAAAATATTTTTTAAATTTCCAATTAGTTTGACACAAATTTGATGTATTGACTTTTTTTTTCATTTGATGCACAGTTTTTGCGTAAATAAATAAAAAACATTTTTCGACATGGTCAAATCCTCTATCTAAATAAATAATAAATATATGGAAGGTAATAGAGAATTATTGCAAGTTGACTTATTAAGCTCGGGAATTATTAATACCGGCCTTATTTAAATAGTGCTTGTACTCATAATTTAGAGTTATTGCAAATCATGTTGACAGTATCATTAACCTAAAAAAGGGGGAAAAAATTTTGGTTGTTTTTCTTTATTGTTTTGTGTTGTAGGGTTTTGTTTAACACATTTAAAGAAATATATTTAAAAAGCAAGGTTTTAAGTATTTTTACTTCTAAAAACTTTTCGATTTTGTGCTCGGCAGCCGTTCGGTTTACACGAACCGTTCCGAAGTTAAAATAAGACCAAAATAAGGCATGACCTAAAACCGACATAAATAAAGCCAGGCACTATCCCTATTAAGAGACTCCTTATCCCACCATGCATCTGCGCAATTTAACTGTGCAATATTTCTCTAATATTTCACTGTAAAATTTGATATAATCCATACGAAATGACTGGGCCAAAAGTGGTTTTTATTTATTTACGCAAAAACCGCGCATCAAATAAAAAAGTTAAGAGATCAAATTTGTTCAAAATCTAATAGGAATTTTAAAAAATAGTTTTATTTCAGAAAAATTCAGTGGCGTACCACTTTTAAATTAAAAATATTTAACCTCTTATGGACGACATCAATAATTTTTTTCTTAAATACCAAAAAATGTCTTCTGGTGCATAGAAGGCCTCCCTTGAATTTTTTCAAATATCTAAATTGATATAAAAGTTATTATAAAAAACACATTTTTTTTTAAAATTTTTAACACTCTGTAGTTTAGAAACTAAGACGTTTAAGACATATTTTATTTGAAGTTTTTTTTTCATATTTTTATTGTAGAATTATACCCTAAAGTTTGTGGGATAAGTTGTGAAACACCCTCTATACGAGTATTATTAGGACATACGATAAGTTACTTGGTATAATATGTCGAAATTCACCGGATTTCGGACTTTTACAGTAAAACTAACCAAAACTAATAATAATTAATTTAGGGACTGGGTTAATCATTAAAGGTCATTTTAAAGTCAAAGTCGGTCTATATAAGGTCACGACATTCGGCCATATTGCTTTGACGTGTTATGACTTCACATCTCCCATTTTTCGGCCATGTTGTTCAGTGCCGGAGATATACAGTTTATTGTATTAGTAGAACAACCGTTTACACAACAGTTTTAATTGTTATTAAGTTGTAAATTCTTTTACTTTAAATAAAAACATCTTTCAACAAATCTCACTTCCAAAACGATGCAAAATGAAATGCGCAAATTCTAGACGCCACTGGATTGATCATCAGCTTTGATTTTACCCAGTCTTGCCAACTTTTTTCCGAGGAGTGCCCTTCCTTGCGTCCCCAACCTCGAACCGCCTAAAAGTTGAGGATATGTCGCAACCTTATAAATATAAACTAACCTTGTTTTAAAGTTAGGTTTTAAAGGTGTTCAAATAAAAAAAAATCTCGATTTTTTTTCCGCAAGCCTATGATCGATTACACCCCTATTTTTATTCTTAATAATTGGTATTTATATAAAATTTGAAACCAATATACAACCTTGCTGGTGACAGCCTTTAAAATTACTTTTACTCTTCACTTACTCCAATGGATATGTAATGCAATAAATATATAAATTTAAAAATATGTTTTTTACTCAAAAAGCTTTTTTCGTGTTGGTCTTCGGGTACCTAGATTATTTATTTATTTTTTTAATAATCCAATTAGATGTGTATGTGTGTCATTAGTTTTGGCCCTACAATACTAATAAAATCCAGAATAATAATTGGGTGAAATTTGGCGCAAACAATATTTAGCTAAAGAATATTTTCAACTTAAGTTGGTCCTGGGCATATGTTTGCAATTTCTTTTAATTGTCAAATATGAAAAAAACAGTTTAAAAACGACAAATTTAAGCCAATTTCTTATAAAAATAGCATAGAACAAAGTCTCACTTCTTAAAAATTGTGTAAACGTTTGCCTTACGGTATAACATTACTTTTTAAGTAGTTTAAGTAGTCTAAGTTAATAGTTTTTAAAGGAAAAAAGATAAAAAAATCAAATAATGATAAAATATCATATTTGGCATGTAATTTTAACATATGCAATGTTAAACAGAAGTCTTTGTCAAAATGTGACGTATTATTATCATTTATTTACCAGCTTGGCAATAATTATTTGTTTTAATACAACAGAACGTTTAAATCTAAAGCCACATCCAGACTTGCAACAAGCTAACCAACCTCTTCTTTGACGCCAAAAACCGACAAGCTCTTGAATCACCGGCGAATCATTCGCCAAGCCCTTACAACGACGTAAATTCTGTCCACGTCCACGTCCGCGCTATTTGGCGGGTATGCGGCGAATTGTTGCAAGTGTGGACGCAGCTTAACGAAAAGTGTCATGTTGACCAAAACTTTTTTATGCTAAAACATCAGCCGCCAAAGTACATTTGCAGGTTTTATAAGTTGCTTTTTTTTATTTTAATAATATAAAAGATAGTGCGAAAAAATGTCAGGTCAAAGTGACAGTATGTAAACAATATTAAATTTTTTAAAAACCAAAACAATGGTCTTTATAAGAATGCCTAGTTAGGTGTAGTCATGAACATAATCAGCAAAATTAATTCATCTTTTATTAAATTTTGAAAAATTTTATACCTACCACTTCCCATAGGAACGATCCTCATAATTACTTTTCTTTCTTTAAATTATGTTAGAAGAAATTTCGATACCGCGCCGTCAAAGCACGTCGCCGGACACATACAAAGTGCATAAATTAGAAGGGGAAAAATACTTTTGGCTCAAAAGAGAAATCCAAGCTTTTTGAAGCTGCCGTGGCTATAGATACAATGTGTTTATGCCAGTTAAGGTTACTTTTAAATGTGACGCCCACAAGATTGAAGGTGTCCTTGCTCTGTAAAACTTGGCCGCTCATAAGTAGAGGATGAGTATTTAGTGACTCTTCGTGACAAGGAACATGCTTGTGTTTTGGATGCATTAAAATGGACGAGATTTTTGGTGCCCCAATCCAATATTAAATTAAGATCCTTTGTATATAAGTGTGTTTATTTTAATAAAGCAACATTGCCATTAAAAAGATGGTATCTCAAAAATATGTTTTTACCAGATTTATTATCTTTTGTGGTAACAATCAGAGACCCTTATTTTTTTACAGAAATCAGTTAAATTTAATTCTAAATCCGCATTTGGAATCATCCCTTTCGGTTAAATACAATAATCGAAAATGAAAGGTGACAATTTTGTACGATGTGTTTTCTTGTCATTGTACAAAATCTAGCCAGCTGTTAGATATAACATCAGAATACGTAAATTATTGTAAAATGAGGGTTAGATTTTACGTAAAAGGGGAAAATTTTAAAGCAAAGGGGTATCAACTGATGACAAACATCCATTGAATGGGAACAGGCTCACAACTTTTAATCTTTTCCAGATTTCTGTAAAATAGGCACGCGTAGTACAAAAGCTTTGTATGTAGCGCAGGTCTTTATTATATCTGTCATTCCACAAACAAGTCCTTTGTAATAATGGCTCAATCTTTGTAAAATCCTTCAAAACGGTAACAGAAAAGAGTTAAATTGATTTTACCCCGACGGCACGCACGCGGCTTTTGGGGTGATTTTTCACAAATGCACAAATAAAATACACACACGAATTTAGCGGAAACGGGGTAAATTTATAAAATTGCACAGCCGTCCTACTGTTATAGGTCCCCAGTTTAACTCTGTTTTTATACAAAATTTCGGATTTAAGGTGATTTATTTATACCCTCGCAAATGACACACAACTGTTTCTGGATTTACTATACTTACAGCGCCTACCCCTTCTTGAATATTTATTGAAATTTAGGTTTGATTGATACAACCCTTTACCCCTAACGTGGTAAAAAAAAAAAAATTATAATATAAGAAACAGTAAACAAACTAAATTTTAAATATTAGAGAATTACTGCACAGTGAAATATGGCCAGGCACTAATAATACCGGCCTTATACAGGCAATATTAGCCTGTCCGATCTCAGCAATCCGCGTGCTTTTTTAAACAAATGCAAAACAGAACAGTTTTATTGTTTTATTAGTGTATTTCGTTTACAGTGTGTGATTCATATTGTGATTGTGTCTGATTTTTACACTGGAAAATTAGTGTTGAGTCAAGAAATCCTTTGTCCCAAAGATGGATTTGTTTAATATCAGATTTGTGGGACGAAGTTGAAAAACGTCCTTTACTTTATAATTATTTTAAAAGAATATTTGTGAAAGAATTACACAGAAAGAGCTTGGAATAAAATTGCAAATCAAGTCAGCCTTGTCAAGTAAGAAAATATTTAACTTTTTATCTGTAAAATAATGTTCGGTAGGATTCAAGCTTTTGGGAAATTGTCTTAGAGAGATCTATCCTGGCTCTCTTTGACCCGATGGGAGAATCCAAAGGGGTAGTTTTTGCCCTGTGGCGGTCGGGCTCGGGGAACATCGGCACACTTCGATTGACATATGATTTCAGAGGCTGAGAATATAGTAATAATTGACCATTAAACGTTTGCTCGACTCATTATACGATTGTCGCCCCTTCAAACACGAATATATGCGTACATCCCAAGCAGCAAGCTGACGTCGTTATGACGTCATTTTTAAGTCATTTTTAGTCATTTTTGGTCATTTTTCGTATTAAGACGTCATCAGACTGACGTGTTTTTAACGTCGTTAAAGTGACGTCTTTTCGACGTCATATTTTTTGTCATACTAGCTCATAAAAATCTAATGACGTCATGTTTACAAAACTCCGGCAGAAAATTTTTGTGACATATGATCCGTGTTAAAATCCAACCGAAATATCATATGACAAAAAATAAGACAAATAATTTTACAAAATTGAAATAGGAAAAAACTTCACCGATAGATGGCGTAATGGACAATAAACTACTACGTTTATTCAACATATTTGCTTCTTATAGGAATTTTTTGAATCATGTTGTTATCGATATCGCCTACCGATGAGAACTTAAATAGTTCGAGACCGGTCTGCGGTTGGTGATCTTAATTAGCTTTGAAAGATATACCTTCAGCTAGTGTAAAAATCTGCATCTCCAGGTTGGACAGTGTCCCAAGAGATGCGACCTTGCAGTGCAATTGCCAGCAGTAAGGAGTTTTTTCCTATTTCACTCAATTAAATATAGTATCATTTTAGCTTTTGAAAAAAAGTGTATGCGTCAATTTTTCGTCATCTTAAAGAAGTCATCATGACGTGATTGACGGGACGTCTTTTGTCTGTGACTTAGGAAGGTCATTTTATCGTCATTTTGTCGTGATGTCGCTCTTTCACCGACCCATGTGCGGAGTGCCTAAACTATGCCAAAAGTTTAAATTTTGATGTATCTCCTACTGTTTATAAATGCCCAAAGGTGAACTTTTGAATTTGTTTCACCCAGTATAATGATATTCAAAAAGATTGTTTATAGACTTCACGTAATATATATTTTCAGGAAAAAAAAATAAAAAAACATGGTTTATGTAATAATGTGACTCCATTAAAACATCTTATTATATTTATTATTATTGTTATGCTATTAATAAATTATAAAAACCAAAAAATCCACAATTTTCCTTTAATTTTATTGTTACTAGGTAATCTCAAAGAAAACCACGACTTGTCAATATTTTACACATTCGGATTTCTATGTAACATCTTTTTATGTACATTCAATTATAAAAAGTTTATTTATTTGAAAAGATGGTTTTGACGTCAGAATATATTTTTTTAATAGAATATTCTGGGTTGTTACGTTAAACATTGCCGCTATAGCTAATTATAAAAAAATATTATTATCAAGAAGTGTGGCGTTAAATAGAGGATCCAAGGGCCTTTAAAATGGGGTGCTACATAACCCCCTTTAATAATAATAAAATTGCTAGTGCCCCCTTGCCCCCCAAATTATGTTTTTTGCAGTTTTAACTTCAGATTCGTATTAAGCGGGAAAAATACGCCCAAATGGGTGGTTGCGACACCCAGCACACACCACTAATTTTTTTTTGTAGGCCTATGTGATTTGTCATTTACGTGGTCCAAATTTCTTGTTCATCAATTTTTTTAGTAAAATCGGGCATTTTAACGGTCTAAATAGGCTAATTCGGGGTTGTAAAAACGAAAAAACATTATCTTTGCGATATTAAAGATTTTTTAGATTTTTACCACCGTGACTTTTGACAAGTTTCAAAGGGGAGTACGTGTACGGGAGTACTCTCCCCTCACAATGATTAATCCTGTCTATTGTTGACTACAAAAATATTTAACTTTGTTGCGGGTATATTCAAACAATAATGATTTTGTATCAGACGGTTCTTAAAAAAAAAAAATATTCTAACCTTTTGCTATTTTTTTACATATTTTACTTAAAACCATATAATAAATAAAAGTTTTGATTGCACTTGAAAACTGAATCAACTGAACATTAAATACCCCATTTGAAGTCTTATAAAAATATACAAGCGGTAAACTGAGAAAACACATCAAACGAAATTATAACCCCAAGCAAATTGTTAAATGATGTTACTTAAATCAATATATTGAGGGTTTGTCTGAAAAGCTTAAATTTTGATTTTATAATCCACTAAATTAGATTTCAACGACCGATGTTCACGTCAAAACAACCCCAATAAAGTTAAAATAAAATTTAGACCGTGTCGTCAATCACTTATCTTCATAAACCCTTTTAAATATTTCTATTTCTTAAAATGTGTTTTTACGACCGTTAAAAAATGATGTTTTTTCAATGGTTAACATGAAGCTAAAGTACTCCATTCTAGTACACTAAATAAAGTTTTAAAAAAGTAACTTTCTTTAACACTTCAAAGCTTTTTTCACACTTTGAATTAGTGTTTTGTTTCAATGCCTACTAAAAATGAACTTAAATATCAATTAATGCAATATAAAAATAGTAAATGCGACATCAACTGAACCAAACGGTCAAGTTACCTTTGATTTCGTCATTGATTTCATTTAGTTCATGTGTCACTAGTTTTAAAATTTGACAGTTTGCAAATAAATTTAATAGAAATTATTGAAAATTAATAGTAATAATGAATTTGAATGATTAAGAAATAAAAAAGGAATTAATACTGTTAGCATTATTTTTACAAAAGTAAGTACATACAATTTTTTAAAATTAAATAATAAATGCAGAGTTATGAAAAGGATAATTGTCTCTTAAAAAATAAGAAGGCTATGATTTTTCGTTGCAATTTAATAGCTGTGCTGCAAAAAATTAAAATTATTAAGTTTAGATAAATAAAACATGTATAAAATGGTATTTTGGGAAATTTTTGTGCGGTCATGGAAAAAATATATTATGTAACAAATGCATGAAGTGTCGTTTTTTTACTTATGAAATTGCCGCACTCGCCTAACGGCTCGTGCTGTCAAACTTCCCATTCGTAAAAAAGTATCACTTTATGCACTTGTTACATAAATTACTATTTTGTCCACCTTGTCGTACATCTACAGGAAAAAAACTTTTTTCACTTAGAAACGTTATACCTACATACCGAGTACTCCACGAGATCACTTTCGTGCTGCTATTTTATTATTTCTTTATTCATACCGACGAAACGTGGAAGGATTGTTAGAGACGAACTTATAATTTTTAAAATGAGACAACCTGTATATATATTTTGTTTTTCAGATTCCATTTTTCGTCAAAATACAATATTTTTTAAAACAAATTTTGGTAAAATTTTATTTTTTAATTAAATTTTAATTTTTTATCTAGAGTGCCATAATCATTCAAAACTTTCAAACTCCTCATACTGTATTTACTTTCAGAAAAATACGAAATCGATTTTATCTTTTCAAATTTTCCTAATAGAGTCCTCTAAACTTCATTGTTTTAGTATTTTTTGCCGCCATAGTTCAAAAAGTTAAAAATAGAACCATATCACTTTCATAATATTTTTAAATGTGAATTCAATAAATATACAACACTACGACACATTACTTAATTTTTATAAAAAAACATTTATTATGTAGGTAGGGGCATGTAGGTAGGGGCAATTGAAGGACCTATTGCAATAACACGATAAGCCACAAAATACGGAGTTATTAAATTTATAATGTATAAAAAGAAAATCAACTATTATCAAAAATAAATCGAAATAATTGTTTATTAGTTAAATACAGAGCCGTACTGGGCTCGGGTACAAGTAAAAAGTAACGGGGGCCCTTAATACAAAAACAAACCTATACAGTGCCGTATTATCCATTAGGCTGACTAGGCTACAGCCTAGGGCGCCATGAAAAAATAGGCCGCCAGACAGAGGGGTAAATGGCGCTAGACAGGGAAGTTTCTAAAAAAGTTAGGTCGATTGGGGATTACACCTAATTTTTTCTGCCTGGAAATAAATAAAATAGACGCGAAAAGGAGAGAATGACCTTTTTTGTTGGTAATTAACACTGAAAATAGGCGGTATGGAGGTAAGGACCTTTTTTTTTTTTTTTTTGCCCTTCAAAAATTTTTTTTTGTGGAAAATAGGCCCTGGTAATTCTAGTCTAGGACGCCTTCTATTTCTTAAAATGAATCTATATTCTTTGCGTGTCCCCTTAACGACACAGGAAAAAAATCCCATTTAACCCCATTTTCATATTTACGTTATTCATCCGCGGGCCCCCCTTCTGTCCGGGCCCCGGTAATTTGATACCACTTCAACGCCCTCTCGTCGGGCGTGGTTAAATAAGTACAAGGACAATAACTAAAATTTTCTTATTGTGGCTTGTCATTTTAATAATTAAACATAAATAATAGAGAATAAAACATATTTTTGTGGCTGTGTGGCTTATCATGTTATTACAATGGGCTCTTAATTTATCGTTGTTGCCATAAAAACAACTAGATAAAATCTTGTTGTTTTAAAAATGGTGTATTCTGACGTAAAATGATTTGAAGAATCCAAAAAACACGAAAGATACAAGGTCCATTAAAAATAAAAATTTACAATTATTTTTAGTAAACCGGAAGTTGTAAAAGCTAAACCCTAAAAATTACTTTTTATCGTTTATCGACTTTAATAAAGAGTACCTTATTTTTAAAGTTTTTGATTGTCTATAAAATGGCGCCCCCAGCTTTGCGATATCTGTCAAGATAAAAAGTTATGATGTAAATAAATTTTAAGTATTAGGTAAAGTGCCCTCTGGCGGTATTTAATAAAATTACTTTTGTCTTAAAATTTTAGAATCTGCAAAGCTCGATTTGTGTGCCAAATATCAACTGGATTGGTTAAAAAATAAATGCAATATGAAGAAAAACCAAAATAAAAATTGAACTTGTGACGGCTTGTAACTCGAAAACGAATGACATTTTGAAAAAAATTATATAAAGCTCTACCCTTATTTTGTCAAGTAGAATTACCCCCTTAAGTTTCGTGATCGATTTTTGAATCACCCTGTATAAGTAATTAGGGCTTATTTTTGACGTGGAATATGCCATTGAAATTTGGTGCATTAATTTTGTAACTCCCCTGTATAAGGTATGCACCGAGCAGACCTATACTTGAGTGGCTTTCCAGTGACGCAAATAGAGCGCTCCCGAGTAGCTCAGGAGCATTTCGTTCTACTTTATGGCGTTCCAGTGACGGAAAGTGTTATGCACCTGAGCTACTCCGTTTTTCTTTCCCCTTGACCCTCATGCATCAACCCCTCTTTTAGTTTTTGTGCTTCTAACGTGTTTCTTTATGGTTAAGGATGGATTTTTAAAAATTATTTATTTAAAATTGAATTATATATTAAAAGAGATTATTATTATAAAGCCAAGAAAGGTTAAAAACAACGAAATTTTAAAAATACTTGAAGTATCTCCCTTTCCTTGTCTAAGGATGCGTTCCAGTGACTAACTTTTTAGAGCAGTTCAAGAGCTTCAAGCCCTGGAGCGTAACGCACAAAATTTTTCGTCACTGGAAAGCTTCCCTGGTTAAGCAGGTAGGTATTGGGATATCGTCGAATAAAGCAACAAAAAAGGATGTATGTGACTAATCCAATCAGATGTGTTTACATGCAGGTATTCACGTTAGATCGTCTCTTTTCTTTACATTGCCCAAGTGTTATGTTATTTAGCTGATTCTGTATAACCTATTTCTACCAGGAAATAGGATACCCTAGGACAGGAGTTGGTACAATAAACTGAAGTATGGTGCAGTAAGCCTTTAGGCTGCATTACCACTGTATGCCCACCCAAGCAGCAAGCTGACGTCATTATGACGTCATTTTTAAGTCATTTTTGGTCATAGGAGGTATTCCGAAAGAAAATTATGACGTCGTTGAAGTGACGTCTTTTCGACGTCATTTTTTTGTCATACTAGCTCATAAGACTTAATGACGTCATGTTTAGAAAATCCGCCAAAAAAGTTTTGTGACATTATATGATTCGTGTCAAAATCCAACCGAAATATATGACAGAAAAAATAAGACTAATAATTTAACAAAATTGAAATTGAAAAAACTCTACCGACAGATGGCGTAATGGACAATAAACTACTACGTTTATTCAATATCTTCGCTTTTTATCGCCTACACCGTACCGATGAGACCAAAAGAGTTCGAGACCGGACAGCCGTTGGTGATCTCAATTATCTTTTAAAGAAATAACTTCGGCTAGTGTAAAAATCTGCAACTCCAGGTTGGACAGTGTCCCGAGAGTTGCGACCTTGCAGTGGAAGGAAATTGTAAGCAGTAAAGAGATTTTTCCTATTTCAATTTTCAAATAAAATATCGAATCATTTTAGCTCATTAACGGGACGTCTTTTGTCTGTGCCTTAGGGAGGTCAATTTAACGTCATTTTGTCGTCATCTTATGACGTCTTTGCTGACCAAAAATGACTAAAAAGAGACATCAGCTTGCTGCTTGGGCAGGTAGCTTACTAAAAGAGAGAAAAAAATATTTTTTTAACGAACAAGCTTATATAATACCTGTACTGATGAAGGTGAAACAACCAAATTTTTATACTATTTGAACCTACTTGCCTTATAGAAAAGATCGTTGCGTGGTTTAGTTTGTCAAAAAATAAAAAACAGTCTTCAAGTAATACAATGTTTATTTATAAAACAAATTAAACATATTCATATAATATAAAAAAAACGATTATTTTTAGTTGATTTTATTTAAACGAAACGAAAAATTCCCAACTTGTGCAACAAAAAATAAATACTAACTAAATTATAGAACATTTTTGTCATAAGAACTTTTAAATGTGTAAATCGTCTTTTAAAGATAAATACCTATAATAATTTAACAAAACAAAACATGTAACTTTTATAATAAAATATTTGGTTACACTAACAGTCCTTAACTATAGAGCACACAACATTGATCATTCACAGTTTAACTTTCCCATATAAGTTCACTAATACATTTAAAAATTTATATAGCTTTCAAATTTAAAATAATTATATTGCTAGAATAAAAACTAGCTACAAACTTATTTAATGGTCAGATTAATTAAAACTTTCTAATAAGCTAAATGTTCTACATGTTATTCTTTGTGTATAAATATTTTTGATTTTTATATGCACAGTAACACACGATAAAAATGTCAAATAACAGAAATTTATCCTCTAAATCATAAAATAAAAAATTAAATAGCTAACGTTTTCACCATTACACTATACAACCGAACTAAAAATTAGAAAATAATTTTTCATTAAAAAATATTGTCATTTCATAGTAAAAAGCGTGGGGTGCATTTTACTATTTTTTCATAACTTTTCCATCATAGATATTTGCAAATATAATAATTATAACATTTAATATATTTATCACCCCACGCTTTTTACTATGAAATGACAATATTTTTTTTAATGAAAAATTATTTTCTAATTTTTAGTTCGGTTGCATATAAAAGCGTGTTTTTTTAGTTTTTTTAAACTATTAATTATTTTTCATTTTTTAGTTTCTGCTACTCTTGACAAATGGCGAAAAATTTTTAATGAACAAGAGTGGCAAATTTTAAAATTTTTCCAACAGATTGCAACTCACTAAAAATTTCTTCTTCATTAAGTAGCAAAGTTTGAAATTTTGCCAACAGATGGCAATCCAGGTAATGTTTGGACTGTTGCCAATATATTGCAACCCACTAAAAAATTTCTTCTTCATTTAATAGCAAAGTTTGAAATGTTGCCAACAGATGGCAACCTAGGTGTTGTTTTTATAATATAATGGAATTTTTTTTCCTGGCGATCCAAAAAAAGATAACGGGATACTGTTTGCAGATTATTGCATTGTCATGTTTCCTTAATACGTGTGCAAAGTTTCAAAGAAATCGAATAGCTGGAAGTTGGTTAAAATTAGGCTCAAAGATTCCGTTACATAGCCAGATAGTTACAACCCAAGTTAATAAAAGCGTGTTAACGGCATTTATTAACTGTTATTGTTCATAAAAATTGAACACCAATGGTGCAACTAACCCAATTGTGTAAAGAACTTATTAATTTTTATTGTTCATAAAAATTGAACACCAATGGTGCAACTAACCAAATTGTGTAAAAACTAAAAAATTTCTTCTTCATTTAATAGCAAAGTTTGAAATGTTGCCAACAGATGGCATCCTAGGTGTTGTTTTTATAATATAATGGAATTTTTTTCCTGGCGATCCAAAAAAGATAACGGGATACTGTTTGCAGATTATTGCATTGTCATGTTTCCTTAATACGTGTGCAAAGTTTCAAAGAAATCGAATAGCTGGAAGTTGGTTAAAATTAGGCTCAAAGTAAAAAGTACTTTGATTGTGAGTCTTAAGTTGTGTAAGGTTAAATCTATTTCAGAATTATAACAGCATTAAAAAAAAACGGAGTAATACAAGAACAAACTGAGTATTGTTTTTATTTTTTTACTTATATCACTAAAAACCATAACAAAAATCAGAACAACAAAGAAAAAAACTAGATCACCGTAAACAATATGGAACTGATTTGCAGAGTTGAGTCGAATACTGAAATCTGGTATTTGAATACAAATTCTGAATACGGCATAAAAAAGTATTTGAATACTACGACTGGGTATTCATGAAAAAAAGGTCACATCACTTATTTCAGCTGAATGTGGTAATGATAAAACTTGTGTTTTTAAACAATCCTAATAACGCCTCTGGTCAGTTATGATGACATTCTGTGACCTATAACTTGTTCCTTCCATTATCCATAATCACTGTGTCAAATTTTTTAAAGCAACTATTAAGGTTATCAGATGGTTTCTCCTGGTACATCTTCAAGGATTAACTCTAGACTAAAGTAAACCATTTTTATTCACATCCTACCAGTATTATATCATCTTGTTGTTGTGAGAAGAATGGTTTTTATTTAAAATCATCGAGATTTCTTTTAAACTGACTAAAAAACTAGTAATCAATAAATGGTCGTTGGTATTTTCTTAAGAAAAATATTAATGGCTGCTATGTCACAGCCAACAATAATTTAAATAAACATTTGGACTAAAAAATTTGTAAAAACAGATTTTACTAAAAAGCACAAAAGATAGTGTATAGGCAACCTTATAACCATTTGAAAGAGTATTTTATTTGTCATCATGTGACCTAAAAAATACAGGGTGTTCCATTTAAAAATAAGAGAGATATGGTCATTTGATTTTCTGAAAAATTGAAATTATGTTTTTGATCACCCTGTACAATATTTGATCTTGATTTGACCTACGTATGATATGTCAGACTTATTCTAATCAAAAAAAATAAATATCACAAAAACGAATAAAATTAGACACTTAGTACTATAAACAAACTTGAGTTATTTTTTAAAGTAGAATCTAAAACCGTTATAAAATATAGGGTGTTCCATTTAAAAAAATATAACTTTGATACGTCACACTCTTTTGAGACACTCTGTATAGACTAAAATAATTTTATACTGTGGCCTTTTCCGACCTGAATATGTTTCAATATTTACTTTTTTAAAAACCCCATGGTTATCCAGCTACAGACGGTGTCGAATATGGTGGGCCACCCTGTATGTTCAGTGATATATTGTCGAATATTCGTGCTTTCATCATTAAAATAAATAGCATCGGTCCGCTTTAACGTTGTCACGTTTAACTATCGTCAGTAAACCGACCTTGCAGACAATCGATTATTTAATTATATCAACAGTTGCAAATTTTCCAAAATTATTACATAGTTTTTAGTTACACATGGTAGCGTTTAGGTTAGCTTTGCATTGTATAAAAGAAAAAGCTAAAAAACTAAAAGTACATAGGAAAAATGTTGAGCTTTAAGAAGTTTTTCAAGAATTATCGTTAATACCGATATCAATTCTAAATAATCTTATCTTCAATGTCTCTCACCCCTTTAACGACACTTTTACTATCAGTATTTTAACAGAAATAGATATCAAAAAAGCGATATTTTTACCTAAAAGTTAATATTGATGATAAACAATATTGATGTAAAAATAAAAAGCAACTTAATTTTTTACCAATTTGAATTTTTCCCAAACACAAATTTAAAATTACCCTTCGCCATTTTGTCAAGATAGATAAAAATATATTAGGATAAATAGCTCTTTTATTTGTACCACTACTGATCATATCGTATCAGCTATTTTTAAAGGTATATCGGCCAGTAATGCAATAACAAAAGTACTTTTAGTCACCCAATCCGAAATGTTTGCATGCCGTCAATCGCGTTAGACTGTCCCCTTTCCACGAATTGCCCGTTTACTTGTCTGACTGGCTGATTCTGAATATTTTTTTCAAACTGGTATATCTGCTGACACGCAAAAAGGGTGATCGTCCTACACTGTCGAAAACCACTTAAACAACTATAAATAATATAAAAATTAGTACACAAACTTAAAATTTAGAAGTTTCTATTTTTGTATAGATGTAATTCATTGTTTAGTATACTTTTTGCTGCATATCTTTATGTTTTAAAATGTATTATTATTTTTTTTATATATACATTTATTTTTTAGGCATCAAGATTAGTAATGAATCAAAGTTCACAGCTAGCTATCAAACAACTATCACCTCAAAATGCCAAGATTCATCCAGTCACAGTCCTAACACTTGGACACGTAACAGGAACATTTTGTATTTTAATTGTAGGAAATATAATAGCACTAGTTATATTTTCCATAGAGTTATTTGTATATTCAAAATGTAAGTAGAATGAGGTCTCCAGAAAACAGGTCAAAACAAGTCCATGAAAACCTCATGTATTTAGTCTCCTCTTAAGAAATTTTAAAAGTGAAACACAAAATAATGTAAGTAAAATTAAAAAGCATCGAAAAAAGGTATAGTCAATAGGATTATTACTGATATTTATATTCTTTTTCTACTACCATTAAAAAATGCTGTTTTTTACTGTTATTATAAAGATTAAGTACTTCATAATATTAAACCAGAGACAACAATGAGACGAGTAACTGGTCCTAACAATTTGTCCATGGTATTTATCTCTTTCTGGTTTAGTGCAAGTTCCAATAAATATGTCTTTGTCTTTCATCATGGCAGGCTATCGTAGATGGAGCAATCATCTCTTTGCCCTGGTTGCCAAGTTATTTACAATTTCTGCATGTAAACTTTAATGTCCTTTTTTGGCTCACATCTAATTAAGAGAAAGAAAATATACCATGAATCGAATATTTTTAACTTGACAAACGTTGCCGCAGGCAGTTACGCCGAAATGTTATTCGATATTTGTGTTTGATATTTTTCAATGGCCGATTTGTTTGGACAGTTTTGTTTACATTTTCTGTGATTTATTGTGTGTTTCGTGGTTTTTTACCTTTAATTGGACTTTCAATATTGTCTTTTATTAGTGATCACAGTGTATATATATTAAATTTGTGCTTTTTAACAGATAATTTAAGGTAATATTGACATGGTTATCTGTAAGATATATTCTTTATAAAAACCAAATAAATGACATTTTTAATTAGGTGTGTGTAATTATTGAACTAAACCCCAATATTTTATATTAATAGGAAACAAAAATATGGTACCTAACATTAAGGGCAAAAATAGCACATGCTATATAATTTGAATTTGGCGGGCAAACGATAAAGTCGACTCACGCGCTATCTGCGTTTACCTTCCTTGAAGACAGACAAGGAAGGCCCAGCAGCTATCTCTCTCTCGGATAATTTATTTACATTTAGTTGCTCGTCTCATTGTTGTCTCTGCCTTTATATAATATTCTTAGGAGCTAAAAAAGTTGTAACAAATAATAAAAGGATGATTAAGTAAATAAACAATTTTATTTTAAAAATTTAGTTTGAATAAATAAATGGTTTACATTTTCTAACTGTTCTTGCTACACACAATTGAATAACATTAAAACTAAATTAATTTTAGTATGAAGTAAAAAATATTATTTTATAAAATAAAACATTAATGTAAATTATCAGACAAAAAAACAAATATTTTTAAAAAACAACTTGGTTCAAAATATTTACATTGAAACTGACGGCCTCTGGTTTGAATTGACATAGTGGTTTAGGACAACCAGGAGAAAGAGAACTATTCCCAAGGCATTTGAAAGAACTGCTAAGTGGACATCAGTAAACATTCTGAAAAAAGACAAAGATAAAATGATATTATTATTTATAATTTATATTTTTCATAGGATCTAATAGGTATAAATTATACAGTGCATGTCTAAAGTCAGAACCGCCTCTCCTAAATTCTGAATCGTTTGGGAGTTTTAGTAAGATAACATAAACCAAATTTTAGGCAAAAATGACAGATATAAATGTTAAACTGAGAGTTGGGCGCCATTTTCGAAAAAAAAAATGAAAAGAGGCTTCTTGTGACACATCGTTTTAAAGCTCCTGACGAGTACTTTATAACCCCAGAATATGAAATCAATACGTTTACCTACCACAAAATGGTGGTACTTTTAAAATTACTTAAATAACTGATTTTGATGGCCATATTTCCAAAACTAATAGTTAGATATTATACCTAATGTGGTATTTTCTTAAAGGTCTTTAAGATATATTTTTAATGGTGATATAATATACAGGGTGCGTCATTAAAAAATCTATACTTTTTGTCCTATCCTGTATATTATCACCAATATCACCATTAAACAGATCCTTAAAGAGCTTTAAGAAAATACCTCATTAAGTGTATCTAACTTATTAGTTTCCTAAATATGGCCATCCCAATGACGTATTCAGGTAATTTTCAAAGTACCGCCATTTTTAGTGGGTAAAGGTATTGATTTTATATCCTAGGGTTATAAAGTACTCGTCAGGAGCTTTAAAACGATGTGCTACAAGACCCCTTTCCATTTAATTCTTTTTTCATAATGGTGCCCAGCTCTTAGTTTGACATTTATATATGTCATTTCTTAATTTCTAATTTACTCACTAATGTACTCAAATTTTCGTGAAAAAATACCAAACGATTCAAAAGTTAGGTGATGAACTTAGACACGCACTGTATAACGGGTATTTATGATAGGTACGATATTTGATTTAAAAAATATTAAAATATGTACATATGTATGTGCAGGGCAGGGCAGATTTAAAATTTAAAAAAATGTTTTCCAGAGAGGTGCGGCATAAGGAGTGTTGCCATTTAGGATTTTATAGTGACGGGGGTTCAGCTTAAGGGGTTGATAAAGGTTTTTGAAAAATACGTCATTTATATTCGGTTTTTATAGAAATGGTATTTTCTTACTTTTTGATATATGCCATAGTTTAGAAAATATAGCCATTGTAACTTTTAAAAAACGCACCGTGTATCAACGTACTGTTTATAATATAATATGTCCAAATTATAAAGAATTTAAATAAATGCCCTTTTGCAGTTTTTTTCTTGTGTGTCAGCGTCTATTTTTAGAACAAAAACAATTGATGAGAGACATTTCCCGATTTGTTTGTTTACATTTTTAAGTTACTTGTTTTTCAGCGTTGGTTAGAACACCATGTGTGCAAAAAAATAGTATTTTGGGGTACGCGTCGGGTTATTTAAAGTGTATGGGGAGAAAAAGGTGATGATCACATAATGAGTTTATTAAGATGTTTATTGGACTAATAATTGGGACGTCTCGTTCTTAAGATACCTATCATCAAATTTTAAAATCAATTTTAACTAATTTTTAGTATATTCAGACTTCTTTTTGCAAACAATTCTTGATTTAAAATTAAATTGGCACACAATGTTTGATTTACACCATTAAAAATCTTTTTTTATGTATTTTACACCTTTCTTCTATTAAATTAAAAAGCTTTCCTTTCAATCGCAGTAGCTTTTGACGGTACTTATGTTTAGGTATTAATCGTTGCAGAGTTTGGGAGTTAAAGGTTTAAAATTTAATAGGAAAAAGGTATCAAACAAATTAAAAAAACATGTTTTTAAAGGGTGTTAATTAAATATTGTGTGCCATTTCAGCTTTAAAAAAAATGGTGTGCAAAAAGATGGGGAACATAAAATTAAGATAAGTTTGAGTTTTAAGGTATTTTTTAGAAACTTGCAGCAACTTCGATTTTGCCGAAATTTGGAATGCGGGGTTGTTTTGGGGCGCTAATCACAACTCTGAAGAATTTTTTGGCGGAAATGTTTTACTCTCGAGATATCCATCACCAAAGTTTAAATTTTTTGCACACAATTCTTGACCCTGAACCGCAACATGAGAAATATAAAAAAATTTTGAAACCTAAAAGCTGTATTGTTACTTGATAAATCCAAAGAAAATATAAAAATTGCAATTAAGTCAGTGGAACATATTTTTTGATCGAAAATATTTGTTTAGCAACCGCTTAAGACGCCACTGGACTAAATTAATTAATTTAAGACGGAGATAAATCATCCTTTTAATGCTACAAATAACAAGGGTAAATTTTATTATAATAGATAAAGAGATATTTAAGATATTATTAAAAAGAAAAAAATTAAAAGTTTAGGTAGTTTTCTAGAAACCTGCGGCAACTCCGATTTTAACAAAATTTGGTATACCGGGGTTTTTGAGGCGCTGATCACGAATCTGAAAGATTTTTTGGCGGAAATGTTTTGTTCTCGAGATATTCATCATCAAAGTTCAAATTTGAACTAAGCTTATTTTCACTATATTCCCCTTCTTTTGCACACAATTCTGGATTTAAAGCTAAAGTGTCACACAATATTAGATTTTCACCTTTAAAACCCCGTTTTTCTACGTTTTTACATTATTTTTGCATTAAATTGCGTGGCTTTTCTTTGATAATGCGGCAACCATACATACACATAGGGCTTCATGGCACACTGGGATTGAAATGATTCAAAGTATAGCTATGCAATTTAATGCAAAAATAATGTAAAATACGTAAAAACGGGGTTTTAGAAGGTGAAAATAAAATATTGTGTGCCACTTCAGCTTTAAATCAAGAATTGTGTGCAAAAAGAAGGGGAAATATTGTAAAAATAGGATTAGTTTAAAATTCAAGTCTGATGATGAATATCTCAAGAACGAAACGTTTCCGCCAAAAATTCTTTCAGATTCGTGATCAGCGCCTCAAAGCCCTGTATACCAAATTTCGTCAAAATCGGAGTTGCCGCAGATTTCTAGAAAATTACCAAAGTTTAATATCATGTATCTTAAGAACAATACATTTCTGGATTTAAGTTAACATTTACTTTTTTCATCTTTTTATATGAAACATTTGCCCTTAAATTTTTTGCACAATCCTCTGAAACACCCTGTATCCATTTTTAAATACATTTTGGTGGTCCGCCACTGCTTTACCGATAAAATACAGTCTTCTATATAGGAAAAATCAACGGTCGCAAATGTTTGGATCCACATAACACTAAATTATAAATATATATTTAGTGTTATGTGTTGGTATCTAGTATAAACGTCAAGTGTTTTTTGTTAATTAAATTTTAATTTTTTTTTAATTTTTACAGGTAGCACAAAGCCATCCCAACTCAAGCAAGCAAGCAAGCAATTTTTACGGGTTGAAATAGTTAAGTTTTATTATGAAAACAATTTAAAAGCCTTGTATGTCGCTGTATGGAAGATCCATTTCCAGGGTTGCTGTTCATAAATCATTACAAAGTACACATTTCTTACATTTCTGTTACAGAGGTCGTTCTTAAATGTAATATTTATTACACTGCTTTCTGTCTTACAACGTTCAAAAATAGTTTGGGAATGTAACTCTGTATTACATTCTTTACTGTGCTCATGAGCGCTGTAACAATTTACCGATTTTGCGCATTTCATATTTATCTCTTAAAAGAATAGGAAACAAACGATTTTTTTTAATTTTTAGATTTAAAAGTTTTTAAAAACAAACAAAAAATATTTTGCTGATGCTCCTATGGTTGTCAGAACAACTTTGTTTATTTTTAGGCTCTTTTTATTTAGGTATTAATTTTTCTCCACCACCACAAAAGACCTACAAACAGGTTTTTAAAAATTTATTGCATTAATAGGTTTTGATTTGTTTATAAATTGATTTTGGTATATTAAAATTGTAATTAATATTAGATTTTAAATAAATAAATAAACATGTTCAATTATTTTTCGTTACGTGCCAGGTTACAAGGGACATTTACATTTCATTTACTGAGTATCGTTCAAAAATTGCTTTTACAATGTAATATATTTCAAATGTCATTTTGATTCCATTACAGAGTACAAGGATTACTTTACATTTTATTTATTAACGCACTCCAGAAGGTAAGCCAAATAATGTCCGTATTTGATAAATTACTTGTTTTAGGGTTAGGTTTTGTTTTTATCATCTCTTTCTTTATACCGCGATTGTTTAGAATAAAGTAAATAAGAGGTAATTTTCTAGAAAATGGTACAACTCCGATTTTGACGAAATTTGGTATACGGGGGTTTGGGGCGCTGATCACGAATCTGAAAGAATTATTTGGCGGAAACGTTTCGTTCTCGAGATATCCATCATCAAAGTTCAAATTTGAACTAAGCTTATTTTCACTATATTCCCCTTCTTTTTGCACACAATTCTTGATTTAAAGCTAAAGAGTCACACAATATTTGATTTTCACCTTTTAAAACCCCGTTTTTCTACGTTTTTACATTATTTTTGCATTAAACTGCATAGCTATACTTTGAATCATTTTAATCCCAGTTTGCCATGAAGCCCTATGTGTATGTATGGTTGCCGGATTATCAAAGAAAAGGCACGCGATTTAATTCAAAAATAATGTAGAAAACGTAGAAAAACGGGGTTTTAAAAGGTGAAAATCAAATATTGTATGACACTTTAGCTTTAAATCAAGAATTGTGTGCAAAAAGAAGGGGGAATATAGTGAAAATAAGGTTAGTTCAAATATCAACTTTGATGATGGATATCTCGAGAACGAAACGTTTCCGCCAAATAATTCTTTCAGATTCGTGATCAGCGCCCCAAAACCCCCGTATACCAAATTTCGTCAAAATCGGAGTTGCTCCCATTTTCTAGAAAATTACCAAATAAGAAAATAGCGACTTAATATTAAATAAAATTGTACTTAGGTGATTTTTGTGTATAGGAGTAGGTTTTACTTGGTTTTGAGGTATTTTTTCTCAATTTACGTGGCAGAGAATACTCTACACCGGTGAGTTATCTTTTTTATTTTCAATTTTCGCCACAATCGCCACGTCCGTCGGTTTTTTTGCTTTTGCTTTCTTTGTTGTTGGTCCCGTTGCAAGACGATTAACCAGCTCTCCCCCTTCCGGACTAGCTTTCCAGGGCTTCGTACGTGGAAAATCTGGATGGTCGAGCTTTCCGCTCCCAGAAATTCCGGTTCAAATGTTTACTTTTGTTCGAAACAAAATAATAATCGATTCAATGCATAAATTGTAGCTGTCAATCCAAAAACTGCTACTGGTTTCGTGCATAACCTTCACTGTCACTTGCTGATGCTTTCAGTAGAGAGCGCCACCGTCCTCGGCCGTTACGAAAACACGTGCACCCCGCTAACCTAAAAACATCAGGATTTTTAGGAATCTTCACTCACAGCGCTTAGTTCCAGAAGAAAGATGCTATCAATTTAGCGTGAGTCTTTCCTCGATCCCCAAGGGTACAGCCACGCCCGTACGATGCCTTCAATCGCCTACCCGGAAGGTCTATGTAGACCTCTACGCCAACACGAACCGCACTACTCGAAGATCGCGGAAAGAGTGCACGTTCGTCGTTGTTAGCGTGACGGGATTCCTAATACAAATTGAATTTAGTTTGTCAAAATCCCAAAAACATAAAATGTGGGTTACTAATGTAAAAAGGCGCTTTGCTTATATTAACAATTTCAAATTTTAATTTATTTAAGTTAGGTTTTGCACAGATATTTAAAAATTTAATTTTAAACCCATAAACAAATGACGGTTTGTGAGCGCCATCTGCAGACATGGTTTTTAACTTGTCAATGCAGAGAATTATTTATTGGTTTAGGCTTTCTGAAATTTAAAAAGCCTTGAGTTACAGTGAGTTTTTGGTCTCGCGAACAGATGTCGCGACGATGTCCAATTTTGATTTTTTTTACAAGTTACGGGGGTATTTTATGAAGTTTTATTAGCAGCTTATGAAAATTAGTTGGATTATTTATTGTTAATAGATAATTTGTACAATAATATCCTTTAATAACTGTATTACTGATTTAAAGGTTAATATTTAAAATTGTCTTTTGCTTTGTTCTATAAAATAATAATAATAATATTAATTTCTTTTTGTAAAATAGCAATTTACACTCTTGTTTAGTTCTTTACTTTTTATACGTAAGATATTTAACGATATTACATTTTTGGGTTGTTACATTGTACAGGATGACCGCCCATATTTTGAAACATTAGGATCGCGAATCATTTTAAAACAAATAAAGTTATTAAAATACGGCTTTTGCAGACAGGCTTAGATTTAAAAAAATCTTAGCACAAAAGCAAACGACTTTCCGATGTAGGGCCATTTGTTAATGTAAAAGAAGTACCTTGTATATTTTTCTATATTTTTTTAGTTTAGTCTTTCCTCTTAAAAACAATGTACAGGGAGGGCAAAATTGGGCGTTTTGTGGATTATCGCTACGCTCAATAACAAATATTAAAATTAAAATATTTGAAAAACTGCAAGAGATAATGTTTTACATATTTGGTCTATTTGGGCTATTAATTAGTACAAAAATATACAGGGTGTTCTATTAGAGAAACATCAATTTGGCATCGTAACTTTTTAATGCAGTAGATTCTACGTAAAAAGTTTTACAAAAATTGTTTTTATGATTCTTTGCTATTTTTTGTATTTAAGGATAGGGTAACGTCAAAAACGTCAATTTTTTAATTTACCCTCGAATCTCTTATATAAATAATTTTATTAAAATTCTAACTACGCCATTTTTAGTTTCTTTAAAATCGAGCCTATAACACCTACATTAGTTGTTTTATAACTCCAGTAATAACTGAGATAGTCCTTAAAGACGACCGATTTTGCCCACCCTGTACATAAGCTATAGTTATTTCAAAAAATAGCGGATTTATTAACCCGGAGAAAAATTGACTTCAGGACACTACCATTAAACAAGGAATGTTTCATGTGGATTTTTGTTTTTGAGCACCCTGTAGAATTCCTAATAGTTTAAAATTATGTCCCAATGTGCCCACATATGCGTATAAAAAATGTTTTTAAAATTATAAACCGTTTTTGTAACAGTCCGAGGTGTTTGTGGTGTGCCACTTTGTATATCCATTAAAATACATAGATACTGGGTTCATAGGAGTCTATCACTAGCTTTGTTCAACTAAAAATATTTTTTCCTTGTCCCGATATGTAAAGAAACGAATTTTAGTGTACCAAAAAGTGACATCGGTCAAAACAAAAATTTACAGCGTCTCTTCAGGCACTCATGGCGACTTTAAATTGGATTTACTTTAAAGAAAACTTATGTCTTTAAACCATAGGAGTCTATCATTAGCTTTGTTCAACTAAAAATATTTTTTCCTTGTCCCGATATGTAAAGAAACAAATTTTAGTGTACCAAAAAGTGACATCGGTCGGAACAAAAATTTACAGCGTCTCTTCAGACACTCATGGCGACTTCAAATTGGGTTTACTTTAAAGAAAAAGTATGCCTTTAAACTATATTAGTTTATTATTAGCCCTGTTCAACTAAAAATATTTTTTTCTTGTCCCGATATGTAACGAAACGAATTTTAGTGTACCAAAAAGTGACATCGGTCAAAACAAATATTTACAGCGTCTCTTCAGGCACTCATAGCGACTTTAAATTGGGTTTACTTTAAAGAAAAATATGCCTTTGAACTATATTAGTTTATCATTAGCTCTGTTCAACTAAAAATATTTTTCCTTGTCCCGATATGTAAAGAAACGAATTTTAGTGTACCAAAAAGTAACTTCGGTCGAAACAAAAATTTACAGCGTCTCTTCAGGCACTCATGGCGACTTTAAATTGGGTTTACTTTAAAGAAAAAACATGTCTTTAAACTATATTAGTTCATTATTAGCCCTGCTCAACTAAAAATATTATTTTCTTGTCCCGATAAGTAAAGAAACCAATTTTAGTGTAACAGGAAGTGACATCGGTCGAAACAAAAATTTACAGCGTCTCTTCAGGCACTCATGGCGACTTTAAATTATGTTAATTTAAAAAAAACATGTCTTTAAACTATATTAGTTCATTATTAGCCCTGTTCAAATAAAAATATTTTTTCCTTGTCCCGATAAGTAAAGAAACGAATTTTAGTGTACCAAAAAGTGACATCGGTCGAAACAAAAATTTACAGCGTCTCTTCAGGTACTCATGGCGACTTCAAATTTGGCTTACTTTAAAGAAAACTCATGTCTTTAAACCATAGGAGTCTATCATTAGCTTTGTTCAACTAAAAATATTTTTCCTTTTCCCGATATGTAAAGAAACGAATTTTAGTGTACCAAAAAGTGACATCGGTCGGAACAAAAATTTACAGCGTCTCTTCAGACACTCATGGCGACTTCAAATTAAGTTTACTTTAAAGAAAAAGTATGCCTTTAAACTATATTAGTTTATCATTAGCCCTGTTCAACTAAAAATATTTTTTCCTTGTCCCGATATGTAAAGAAACGAATTTTAGTGTGCCTAAAAGTGACATCGGTCAAAACAAAAATTTTCAGCGTCTCTTCAGGCACTCATGGCAACTTTAAATTAAGTTTACTTTTAAAGAAAAAACATGTCTTTAAACTATATTAGTTCATTATTAGCCCTGTTCAACTAAAAATATTTTTTTCTTGTTCCGATAAGTAAAGAAACGAATTTTAGTGTACCAAAAAGTGACATCGGTCGAAACAAAAATTTACAGCGTCTCTTCAGGCACTCATGGCAACTTCAAATTAGGTTTAATTTAAAGAAAAAACATGTCTTTAAACTATATCAGTTCATTATTAGCCCTGTTCAACTAAAAATATTTTTTTCTTGTCCCGATAAGTAAAGAAACGAATTTTAGTGTACCAAAAAGTGACATCGGTCGGAACACAAATTTACAGCGTCTCTTCAGGCACTCATGGCGACTTCAAATTAGGTTTACTTTAAACAAAACTCATGTCTTTAAACCATAGGAGTCTATCACTAGCTTGGTTCAACTAAAAATATTTTTTTCTTGTCCCGATAAGTAAAGAAACGAATCTTAGTGTACCAAAAAGTGACATCGGTCAAAACAAAATTTACAGCGTCTCTTCAGGCACTCATGGCGACTTTAAATTGGGTTTACTTTAAAGAAAAATATGCCTTTAAACTATATTAGTTTATCATTAGCTCTGTTCAACTAAAAATATTTTTCCTTGTCCCGATATGTAAAGAAACGAATTTTAGTGTACCAAAAAGTAACTTCGGTCGAAACAAAAATTTACAGCGTCTCTTCAGGCACTCATGACGACTTCAAATTGGGTTTAATTTAAAGAAAAAGCATGCCTTAAAACTATATTAGTTTATCATTAGCACTGTTCAACTAAAAATATTTTTTTCCTTGTCCCGATATGTAAAGAAACGAATTTTAGTGTACCAAAAGTGACATCGGTCGAAACAAAAATTTACAGCGTCTCTTCAGGCACTCATGGCGACTTTAAATTATGTTTATTTTATAGAAAAAACATGTCTTTAAACTATATTAGTTCATTATTAGCCCTGTTTAAATAAAAATATTTTTTCTTTGTCCCGATAAGTAAAGAAACGAATTTTAGTGTACCAAAAAGTGACATCGGTCGAAACAAAAATTTACAGCGTCTCTTTAGGCACTCATGGCGACTTCAAATTGAATTTACTTTAAAGAAAACTCATGTCTTTAAACCATAGGAGTCTATAACTAGCTTTGTTCAACTAAAAATATTTTTTCCTTGTCCCGATATGTAAAGAAACGAATTTTAGTGTACCAAAAAAGTGACATCGGTCAAAACAAAAATTTACAGCGTCTCTTCAGGCACTCATGGCGACTTCAAATTGAATTTACTTTAAGGAAAACTCATGTCTTTAAACCGTAGAAGTCTATCATTAGCTTTGTTCAACTAAAAATATTTTTTCCTTGTCCCGATATGTAAAGAAACGAATTTTAGTGTACCAAAGGTGACATCGGTCGAAACAAAAATTTACAGCGTCTCTTCAGGCACTCATGGCGACTTTAAATTGGATTTACTTTAAAGAAAACTTATGTCTTTAAACCATAGGAGTCTATCACTAGCTTTGTTCAACTAAAACTATTTTTCCTTGTCCCGATATGTAAAGAAACGAACTTTAGTGTACCAAAAAGTGACATCGGTCAAAACAAAAATTTACAGCGTCTCTTCAGGCACTCATGGCGACTTCAAATTGATTTACTTTAAGAAAAACTCATGTCTTTAAACCGTAGAAGTCTATCATTAGCTTTGTTCAACTAAAAATATTTTTTCCTTGTCCCGATATGTAAAGAAACGAATTTTTAGTGTACCAAAAAGTGACATCGGTCGGAACAAAATTTACAGCGTCTCTTCAGACACTCATGGCGACTTTAAATTGGGTTTACTTTAAAGAAAAAGTATGCCTTTTAAACTATATTAGTTTATTATTAGCCCTGTTCAACTAAAAATATTTTTTCTTGTCCCGATATGTAAAGAAACGAATTTTAGTGTACCAAAAAGTGACATCGGTCAAAACAAAAATTTACAGCGTCTCTTCAGGCACTTATGGCGACTTTAAATTGGGTTTACTTTAAAGAAAAAATATGCCTTTAAACTATATTAGTTTATCATTAGCTCTGTTCAACTAAAAATATTTTTCCTTGTCCCGATATGTAAAGAAACGAATTTTAGTGTACCAAAAAGTAACTTCGGTCGAAACAAAAATTTACATCGTCTCTTCAGGCACTCATGGCGACTTTAAATTGGGTTTACTTTAAAGAAAAAACATGTCTTTAAACTATATTAGTTCATTATTAGCCCTGTTCAACTAAAAATATTATTTTCTTGTCCCGATAAGTAAAGAAACCAATTTTAGTGTACCAGGAAGTTGACATCGGTCGAAACCAAAATTTACAGCGTCTCTTCAGGCACTCATGACGACTTCAAATTGGATTTACTTTAAAGAAAACTCATGTCTTTAAACCATAGGAGTCTATCACTAGCTTTGTTCAACTAAAAATATTTTTTCCTTGTCCCGATATGTAAAGAAACGAATTTTAGTGTACCAAAAAGTGACATCGGTCGGAACACAAATTTACAGCGTCTCTTCAGGCACTCTTGGCGACTTTAAATTATGTTTATTTAAAAAAAAACATGTCTTTAAACTATATTAGTTCATTATTAGCCCTGTTCAAATAAAAATATTTTTTCCTTGTCCCGATAAGTAAAGAAACGAATTTTAGTGTACCAAAAAGTGACATCGGTCGGAACACAAAATTTACAGCGTCTCTTCAGGCACTCATGGCGACTTCAAATTAGGTTTTACTTTAAAGAAAAACTCATGTTTTTAAATTATAGGAGTCTATCACTTGCTTGGTTCAACTAAAAATATTTTTTCTTGTCCCGATAAGTAAAGAAACGAATTTTAGTGTACCAAAAATTGACATCAATCGAAACAAAAATTTACAGCGTCTCTTCAGGCACTCATGGCGACTTCAAATTGGATTTACTTTAAAGGAAACTCATGTCTTTAAACCATAGAAGTCTATCACTAGCTTATGTTCAACTAAAAATATTTTCTTCCTTGTACTGATATGTAAAGAAACAGAATTTTAGTGTACCAAAAAGTGACATCGGTCGAAACAAAAATTTACAGCGTCTCTTCAGGCACTCGTGGCGACTTTAAATTGGGTTAACTTTAAAGAAAAACATGTCTTTAAACTATATTAGTTTATCATTAGCCCTGTTCAACTAAAAATATTTTTCCCTTGTCCCGATATGTCAAGAAACGAATTTTAGTGTACCAAAAGGTGACATCGGTCAGAAACAAAATTTACAGCGTCTCTTCAGGCACTCATGGCGACTTTAAATTGGGTTTATTTTAAAGAAACCTTATGTCTTTAAACCCTAGGAGTCCATCACTAGCTTGGTTCAACTAAAAATATTTTTTTCTTGTCCCGATAAGTAAAGAAACGAATTTTAGTGTACCAAAAAGTGACATCGGTCGAAACAAAATTTACAGCGTCTCTTCAGGCACTCATAGCGACTTTAAATTGGGTTTACTTTAAAGAAAAAACATGTCTTTAAACTATATTAGTTTATCATTAGCCCTGTTCAACTAAAAATATTTTTCTCTTGTCCCGATAAGTAAAGAAACGAATTTTAGTGTACCAAAAGTGACATCGGTCGAAACAAAAATTTACAGCGTCTCTTCAGGCACTCATGGCGACTTTAAATTGGGTTTACTTTAAAGAAAAAACATGTCTTTAAACTATATTGATTCATTATTAGCCCAGTTCAACTAAAAATATTTTTTTCTTGTCCCGATAAGTAAAGAAACGAATTTTAGTGTACCAAAAAGTGACATCGGTCGAAACAAAAATTTACAGCGTCTCTTCAGGCACTCATGGCGACTTCAAATTGGGCTTACTTTAAAGAAAAACCTGTCTTTAAACTATACTAGTTCATTATTAGCCCTGTTCAACTAAAAATATTTTTTTCTTGTCCTGATAAGTAAAGAAACGAATTTTAGTGTACCAAAAAGTGACATCGGTCAGAAACAAAAATTTACAGCGTCTCTTCAGGCACTCATGGCGACTTCAAATTGTGTTTACTTTAAAGAAAAGTCATGCCTTTAAACTATATTAGTTTATTATTAGCCCTGTTCAACTAAAAATATTTTTTCCTTGTCCTGATATGTAAAGAAACGAATTTTAGTGTACCAAATAGTGACATCGGTCGAAACAAAAATTTACAGCGTCTCTTCAGGCACTCATGGCAAATTCAAATTGTGTTTACTTTAAAGAAAAAGTATGCCTTTAAACTATATTAGTTTATTATTAGCCCTGTTCAACTAAAAATATTTTTTCTTGTCCCGATAAGTAAAGAAACGAATTTTAGTGTACCAAAAAGTGACATCGGTCGAAACAAAAATTTACAGCGTCTCTTCAGGCACTCATGGCGACTTTAAATTGGATTTACTTTAAAAGAAAACTCATGTCTTTAAACCATAGGAGTCTATCACCAGCTTTGTTCAACTAAAAATATTTTTCCTTGTCCCGATATGTAAAGAAACGAATTTTAGTGTACCAAAAAGTGACATCGGTCGAAACAAAAATTTACAGCGTCTCTTCAGGCACTCATGGCGACTTCAAATTGGGTTTACTTTAAAGAAAAAGTATGCCTTTAAACTATATTAGTTTATTATTAGCCCTGTTCAACTAAAAATATTTTTTCTTGTCCCGATAAGTAAAGAAACGAATTTTAGTGTACCAAAAGTGACATCGGTCAAAACAAAAATTTACAGCGTCTCTTCAGGCACTCATGGCGACTTCAAATTGGATTTACTTTAAAGAAAACTTATGTCTTTAAACCATAGGAGTCTATTACTAGCTTTGTTCAACTAAAAATATTTTTTCCTTGTCCCGATATGTAAAGAAACGAATTTTAGTGTACCAAAAAGTAACATCGGTCAGAAACAAAAATTTACAGCGTCTCTTCAGGCACTTATGGCGACTTTAAATTAGGTTTACTTTAAAGAAAACTTATGTCTTTAAACTATAGGAGTCTATCACTAGCTTGGTTCAACCAAAAAATATTTTTTCTTGTCCCGATAAGTAAAGAAACGAATTTTAGTGTACCAAAAAGTGACATCGGTCGAAACAAAAATTTACAGCGTCTCTTCAGGCACTCATGGCGACTTCAAATTAAGTTTACTTTAAAGAAAAATATTTCTTTAAACTATACTAGTTTATTATTAACCCTGTTCAACTAAAAATATTTTTTCTTGTCCCGATAAGTAAAGAAACAGAATTTTAGTGTACCAAAAAGTGACATTCGGTCAAAACAAAAATTTACAAGCGCGTCTCTTCAGGCATTCATGGCGACTTCAAATTGGGTTTACTTTAAAGAAAAACTATGTCTTTAAACTATACTAGTTCATTATTAACCCTGTTTAACTAAAAATATTTTTTCTTTGTCCCGATAAGTAAAGAAACGAATTTTAGTGTACCAAAAAGTGACATTGGTCAGAAGCAAAGAATTTACAGCGTCTCTTCAGGCACTCATGGCGACTTTAAATTGGGTTTACTTTAAAAAGAAAAACATGTCTTTAAACTATACTAGTTCATTATTAGCCCTGTTCAACTAAAAATATTTTTTTCTTGTCCCGATATGTAAAGAAACGAATTTTAGTGTACCAAAAAGTGACATCGGCTCGGAACAAAAATTTACAGCAGCTCTCCTTCGAGGCACATGGCGACTTAAATTAAGTTTTACTTTAAGAAAAATATTTCTTTAAAACTATATTAGTTCATTTTAGCCCTGTTCAACTAAAAAATATTTTTTTTTTCTGATCCCGATAAGTAAAGAAACGAATTTTAGTGTACCAAAAAGTGACATCGGTCGAAACAAAAATTACGGCAATCCTGTTCAGGCGCACTCTCTATGGCGACTTCAAATTGGGTTTACTTTAAGAGAAAAACATGTCTTTTTAAGCTATATTGAGTTCAATTATTAGCCCTGTTTTTTACTTTAAAAATATATTTTCTTGTTCCAGATAAGTAAAGAAACGGGTACCTTCGTGTACCAAACGTGACATCGGTCGAGGCAAATTTACAGCAGTCTCTTCGGGCCCTCATGAAGCGACTTTAGGTTAGGCTTGCTTTTAAGAAAAGCCATGTCTTCAAGCTTCATACTGGTTTGATTATTAGTAGCCTGTTGATAAAATATTTTTCTTTGTCCCGAATAAAGTAAAGAGTCAGAAATTTTGATGTACCAAAAGAAAGTGACATCGGATCTAAGCAAAGAGTTTACCACAAAGCAATCCTCTTCAGGCACTCACATGGCGACTACCAGAAATGGTTTTCTTTAAAGAAAAAGCATGTTTTTAAGGAGCTGATATACACGGTTTATCATTCTAGCCTCATCTCAACTAAAAACTCATTTTCCTAATGCCGATAATGTAAGAAACAGATTTTAGTGTACAAAAAAGTGACATCGGTCGAAGCAAGAATTACAGCGTCTTTCTGTCACTCATGGCGACTTACAAATTAGGTTGACCCCAAGAAAACTTATGTCTTTCAAACCATAGAGTCTATCACTAGCGTTTGTTCAGCTAAAATTTTTTCTTAGTCCCGATATATAAAGAACTTCGAATTTTATGTGTACCAAGAGTGACATCCGTAGATACAAGAAATTTACAGCAGTCTCTTCAGGCACTCATAGCGACTTCAATTGGGTCAGCTTTAAAGAAGGCATTGTCCCCAAGCTATATTGGATTCATTATTGGCCTGATTCAACTAAAAATATTTTCTTGTCCTGATAAGTGAAAGGCTCTTGAATTTACGAGTAGTGCCAAAAGTGACATCGGTCAAATAAAAATTTACAGCAGTCACACTCAGCTGGGCTCGCAAACTACTTCGAATTGCATTGTCTGCTTTTAGACAGAGTATTGAGCTTTAAAACTATATTGGTTTACTATTAAGCCCTCAGCGTCTCTTCAGGCACTCGTGGCGACTTAAATTGGGTTAACTTTAAAGAAAAAACATGTCTTTAAACTATATTAGCTTATCATTAGCCCTGTTCAACTAAAAATATTTTTTCCTTGTCCTGGATATGTCAAGAAACGAATTTTAGTGTACCAAAAGGTGACATCGGTCGAAACAAAAATTAAAGCGTTCTTCAGGCACTCATGGCGACTTTAAATTGGGCTTATTTAAAGAAACCTTATGTCTTTTAAACCCTAGGAGTTCATCACTAGCTTGGTTCAACTAAAATATTTTTTCTTTGTCCCGATAAGTAAAGAAACGAATTTTAGTGTACCAAAAAGTGACATCGGTCGAAACAAAATTTACAGCGTCTCTTCAGGCACTCATAGCGACTTTTAAATTGGGTTTAATTTAAAGAAAAAGCATGCCTGCAAAACTATATTAGTTTATCATTAGCACTGTTCAACTAAAAATATTTTTTCCTTGACCCGATATGTAAAGAAATCCACCTTTAAAGGTACCAAAAAGTGACATCGGTCGAAACAAAATTTACAGCGTCTCTTCAGGCAATCATGGCGACTTTAAATTATGTTTATTTTATAGAAAACATGTCTTTAAACTATATTAGTTCATTATTAAAGTCTGTTTAAATAAAAATATTTTTTCTTTGTCCCGAGTAAAGAAACGAATTTTAGTGTACCAAAAAAGTAACATCGGTCAAACAAAATTTACAGCGTCTCTCAGGCACTCATGGCGACTTTAAATTAGGTTTACTTCAAAGAAAACTCATGTCTTTAAACCATAGGAGTCTATCACTAGTTTGGTTCAACTAAAAATATTTTTTTCTTTGTCCTGATAAGTAAAGAAACGAATTTTAGTGTACCAAAAAGTGACATCGGTCGAACAAAATTTACAGCGTCTCTTCAGACACTCATAGCGACTTCAAATTGGGTTTACTTAAAGAAAAAGTATGCCTTTTAAACTACATTAGTTTATTATTAGCCCTGCTTAACTAAAAATATTTTTTCCTTGTCCTGATATGTAAAGAATTTAGTGTACCAAAAAAGTGACATCGGTCGAAACAAAATTTACAGCGTCTCTTAGGCAATCATACAATTTCCAAATTGAATTCTACTTTATAGAAAACTCATGTCTTTAAACCATAGGAGTCTATAACTAGCTTTGTCTGTCTGTAATATTTTTTCCTTTGTCCCGATATGTAAAGAAACGAATTTTAGTGTGTACCAGTAAAGCATATAGGTTGAAACAAAATTTACAGCGTCTCTTCAGGCACTCATGGCGTGGTCTTTAAATTGGATTTGATTTTAAGAAAAACTCATGTCTTTAAACCATAGGAGTCTATCACTAGCTTGTTCAACTAAAAATATTTTTCCTTGTCCCGATATGTAAAGAACATGTCTTTAAACTATATTAGTTTATCATTAGCCCTGTTCAACTAAAAATATTTTTCCTTGTCCCGATATGTAAAGAAACGAATTTTAGTGTACCAAAAAGCGGACATCGGTCGAACAAAATTTACAGCGTCTCTTCAGGCACTCGCGGCGCACTTTTTAAATTATTTATTTTTAAAGAAAACTTATGTCTTTAAACCATAGGAGTCCATCACTAGTCAGTTCAACTAAAAATATTTTCGTCCCGATAAGTAAAGAAACGAATTTTAGTGTACCCAAAAGCACATCGGTCGAAACAAAATTTACAGCGTCTCTTCAGGCACCTCATGGCGACTTCAAATTGGGTTAACTTTAAAGAAAAACATGTCTTTAAACTATATTAGCTTATCATTAGCCCCGTTCAACTAAAATATTTCTTTCCTTGTCCCGATAAGTAAAGAAACGAATTTTTAGTAATTAAAAAGTGACATCGGTCGAAACAAAAATTTACAGCGTCTCTTCAGGCACTCATGGCGACTTTAAATTGGGTTTATCCCGATAAGCAAAGAAACGAATGTTAGTGTACCAAAAAGTGACATCGGCCGTAACAACAAAATTTGCCAGCAGTCTCTCAGGCACCTGCATGGCGACTTCAAACTCCGGGCTCACTTTAAAGAAAACTCATGCCTCTTTAAACCATATGGAGTATCATAAATCAGCCTTTGTTCAACTAAAATATTTTTTCCTCTGTCCCGATATGTAAAGAAACGAATTTTAGTGTACCGAAAAAGTGACATCGGTCGAAACAAAAATTTACAGCGTCTCTTCAGGCACTCATGGCGACTTCAAATTGGATTTACTTTAAAGAAAACTCATGTCTTTAAACCATAGGAGTCTATCACTAGCTTTGTTCAACTAAAAATATTTTTTCCTTTGTCCCGATATGTAAAGAAACGAATTTTAGTGTACCAAAAAAGTGACATCGGTCGAAACAATAATTTACAGCGTCTCCTTCAGGCACTCATGGCGACTTTAAATTGTTTACTTTAAAGAAAACTCATGTCTTTAAACCATAGCAGTCTTATCACTAGCTTTGTTCAACTAAAAATATTTTTTCCCTTGTCCTGATATGTAAAGAAACGAACTTTAGTGTACCAAAAAGTGACATCGGTCAAAACAAAAATTTACAGCGGTCTCCTTCAGGCAACTCATGGCGACTTCAAATTGATTTACTTTAAGGAAAACTCATGTCTTTAAACCATAGGAGTCTATCATTAGCTTTGTTCAACCAAAAATATTTTTTCTTGTCCCGATATGTAAAGAAACGAATTTTAGTGTACCAAAAAGTGACATCGGTCGAAACAAAAATTTACAGCGTCTCTTCAGACACTCATGGCGACTTTAAATTAGGTTTACTTTAAAGAAAAACTCATGCCTTTAAACCATAGTTAGTCTATCATTAGCTCCTGTTCAACTAAAATATTTTTTTCTTTGTCCCGATAAGTAAAGAAACGAATTTTAGTGTACCAAAAAAGTGACATCGGTCAAAACAAAAATTTACAGCGTCTCTTCAGGCACTCATGGCGACTTTTAAATTGGGTTTACTTTAAAGAAAAAATATGCCTTTAAACTATATTAGTTTAATCATTAGCTCTGTTCAACTAAAAATATTTTTCCTTTGTCCCGATATGTAAAGAAACGAATTTTAGTGTACCAAAAAGTGACTTCGGTCGAAACAAAAAATTTACAGCGTCTCTTCAGGCACTCATGGCGACTTCAAATTGGGTTTACTTTAAATGAAAAACATGTCTTTAAACTATATTAGTTCATTATTAGCCCTGTTCAACTAAAAATATTTTTTCTTGTCCCGATAAGTAAAGAAACGAATTTTAGTGTACCAAAAAGTGACATCGGTCGGAACAAAATTTACAGCGTCTCTTCAGGGGCACTCATGGCGACTTCAAATTGGGTTTTACTTTAAAGAAAAACCTATGGTCCCTAAACCATAGGAGTCTCATCGCTAGCTTTGTTCAACTAAAAATATTTTTCCTTGTCCCGATAATGTAAAGAAACGAATTTTAGTTGTACCAAAAAAGTGACATCGGTCGAAACAAAAATTTGCGGCAGGCGTCTCTTCAGGCACTCATGGCGACTTCTAACTTGATTTTACTTTTAAAGAAAACTCATGTCTTTAAACCATAGGAGTCTATCACTAGCTTTGTTCCAACTAAAAATATTTTTTTCCTTGTCCCGATATGTAAGAAACTTAATTTTAGTGTACCAAAAGTGACTAATACAGGTCCAAGGCAAGAATTTTACAGCGTCTCTTCAGACTCATGTGACTTTAAATTGGATTTACTTTAAAAAAAACTCATGTCTTTAAACCATGAGGTCTATCACTAGCTTTGTTTTTAACTAAAAATATTTTTCCCTTGTCCCGATATGTAAGAAACGAACTTTTAGTGTACCAAAAAGTGACATCGGTCAAAACACAAATTTACAGCGTCTCTTCAGGCACTCATGGCGACTTCAAATTGGATTTACTTTAAGGAAAACTCATGTCTTTAAACCATAGGAGTCTATCATTAGCTTTGTTCAACTAAAAATATTTTTCCTTGTCCCGATATGTAAAGAAACGAATTTTAGTGTACCAAAAAGTGACATCGGTCGGAACAAAAATTTACAGCGTCTCTTCAGACACTCATGGCGACTTCTAAATTGGGTTTACTTTAAAGAAAAAGTATGCCTTTAAACTATATTAGTCTTATTATTAGCCCTGTTCAACTAAAAATATTTTTTCTTGTCCCGATATGTAAAGACACGAATTTTAGTGTACCAAAAAAGTGACATCGGTCAAAACAAAAATTTACAGCGTCTCTTCAGGCACTCATGGCGACTTTAAATTGGGTTTACTTTAAAGAAAAAATATGCCTTTAAACTATATTAGTTTATCATTAGGCGTCAACTAAAAATATTTTCCTTGTCCCGATATGTAAAGAAACGAATTTTAGTGTACCAAAGTCAACTTCGGTCAAGCAAAAATTTACATCGTCTCTTCAGGCACTCATGGCGACTTTAAATTGGGTTTACTTTAAGAAAAAAACATGTCTTTAAACTATATTAGTTCATTATTAGCCCTGTTCAACTAAAAATATTATTTTCTTGTCCCGATAAAGAAACAATTTTAGTGTACCAGGAAGTGACATCGGTCGAAACAAAATTTACAGCGTCTCTTCAGGCACTCATGGCGACTTTAAATTGGGTTTACTTTAAAGAAAAAAACATGTCTTTAAACTATATTAGTTCATTATTAGCCCTGTTCAACTAAAAATATTTTCTCTTGTCCCGATAAGTAAAGAAACCAATTTTAGTGTGCACCAGGAAGTGACATCGGTCGAAACAAAATTTACAGCGTCTCTTCAGGCACTCATGGCGACTATCAAATTGGGTTTACTTTAAAGAAAACTCATGTCTTTAAACTATAGGAGTCTCATCACTTAGCCCTGGTTCAAACTAAAAATATTTTTCCTTGTCCCGATAAGTAAAGAAACGAATTTTAGTGTACCAAAAAGTGACATCGGTCGAGAACAAAATTTGGCGAGCGTCTCTTCAGGCACTCATGGCAGGCTTCAAATTGGATTTACTTTAAAGAAAACTCGTAGTGCTTTAAACCATAGGAGTCTATCACTAGCTTTGTTCAACTAAAAATATTTTTTCCTTGTCCCGATATGTAAAAAGGAAGCAGATTTTTGGTGTACCAAAAAGTGACATCGGTCCGGAACAAAAATTTGCAGCACGTCTCTTCAGGCACTCATGGCGACTTCAAATTAGGTTTACTTTACAAAGAAAACTCATGTCTTTAAATTATGGGAGTCTATCACTTGCTTGGTTCAACTAAAAATATTTTTTTTCTTGTCCCGATAAGTAAAGAAACGAATTTTAGGGTACCAAAAAGTGACATCAGTCAGAGAACAAAATTTACAGCGTCTCTTCAGGCACTCATGGCGACTTCAAATTGGATTTACTTTTCAAAGAAAACTCATGTCTTTAAACCATAGGAGTCCTATCACATAGCTTTGTTCAACTAAAAATATTTTTCCTTGTCCCAATATGTAAAGAAACGAATTTTAGTGTACCAAAAGTGACATCGGTCGGAACAAAATTTACAGCGTCTCTTCAGGCACTCATGGCGACTTCAAATTAGGTTTACTTTAAAGAAAACTCATGTCTTTAAATTATAGGAGTCTATCATTTGCTTGGTTCAACTAAAAATATTTTTTCTTGTCCCGACAAGTAAAGAAACGAATCTTAGTGTACCAAAGAGTGACATCGGTCAAAACCAAAATTTCGGACAGCGTCTCTTCAGGCACTCATGGCGACTTTAAATTGGGCTTACTTTTAAATGAAAAAATATGCCTTTAAACTATATTATTTATCATTGCCTTGTTCAACTAAAAATATTTTTTCCCTTATCCCGATATGTAAAGAAACGAATTCTTAGTGTACCAAAAGTAACTCGGTCGAATCAATAAATTTACAGTCTCTTCAGGCACTGACGACTCAAATTGAGTTTAATTTTAAAGAAAAAGCATGCCCTAAACTATATTAGTTCATTATTAGATTCGTTCAACCAAAAATATTTTTGTCCCGATAAATAAAGAAACGAATTTCAGTGTACCAGGAAGTGACATCGGTCGAAACAAAATTTACAGTCTCTTCAGGCACCATATACCTCAATTAATACTTTAAAGAAAAAGCATGCTCTTTAAACTTATTAGTTTATCATTAGCCCTGTTCAACTAAAAATATTTTTTCCTTGTCCCGATATGTAAAGAAACGAATTTTAGTGTACCAAAAAAGGACATCGGTCAGCAAAAAGCTTACAGTCTCCTTCTCAGGCACTCATATGACTTTAAATTAGATTTACTTTAAAAAAACTTATGTCTTTAAACCATAGGAGTTCGCACTACTAGCTTGTTCAACGGTAATATTTTTTCCTTGTCCTGATATATAAAGAAACGAATTTTAGTGTACCACAAAGTGACATCGGTCGAACAAAATTTACAGCGTCTCTTCAGCACTCATGGACTTCAAATTGGGTTTGTTACTTTAGGGAAAAAACTTGTCTTTTAAATCCATATAAGTTCATTATTAGCCCTTGTTCAATCAAAAATATTTTTTCTTGTCCCTGATAAGTAAAGACACGAATTTTAGTACCAAAAAGTGGACACTGGTCGAAGCAAAATTTACAGCGTCTCTTCAGGCACTCATTTCGGAGATAAAATTGGATTTACTCTGAAAGAAAACTTATGTCTTTAAACCAAAGGAGTCATCACTAGCTTTGTTCAACCTTAAAATATTTTTTCCTTGTCCCGATTTGTAAAGAAACGAATTTTAGTACCAAAAGTGACATCGGTCGAAACAAAAAGCTTTACAGCGTCTCTTCCTTCTCAGGCACTCATAGCGACTTCAAATTGATTTACTTTAAAGAAAACTTATGTCTTTAAACAAGGACTCATCACTAGCTTTGTTCAACTAAAAATATTTTTTCCTTGTCCCGATATGTAAAGAACGAATTTTTAGTGTACTACAAAGGGACATCGGTCGGAACAAAAATTTCACAGCGTCTCTGTGCACTCATGGCGACTTCAAATTCGTCTTTTAAAAAAACTTGTCTTTAACCATATTGTTCATTATTAGCCCTATTAGTCCACAGCCCTGTTAACTAAAATATTTTTTCTGTCCTGATGGCGCAAAGAACATTTGGTAGTTAAAGAGATTGCCTGTACGAGCAGCTTTTCATTCAGGCATTCAATAGCCACTTTATAATTATGTTTATTTTGTTGAAAAATAATGCCTTAAATCCATGACAGTCCACATTAGCCCAGCAAACTGTAAATACTTTTTTCTTTGTCTCCTGATAAGTAAAGAATGAATTTTGGTGTATTAAAAGCGACATACAGCCTGTAACAAATTCATAGCTTTCTATTCAGGCACTGATTAGCTACTTCTAAATTATGTTTATTTTTAAAGAAAATAATGCCTTTAAACTACATTGTTCAACACAGCTCCTAATCAACCAAACATTTTTTTCTTGTCCTGATAAGTATAGAATTAATTTTGGTGTATTAGTGACAGCTCGTAACAAAAATTATATCACTCCTCAGCTACTCTCAAATAATGCTTATTTTAAAGAAAATAATGCCTTTAAACTATATTAGTCTATCATTAGCCTGTCTCAACCAAA